>OX411554.1:46239134-47474518 GCA_948146395.1 Fragum whitleyi
TAGCTTCGAATTGTACCGATAAAGATAGACCCTTGCTTGTATATTCGCTACCTAGCTATTTGGAAATTGTTATGTTTTTTAAAAACACGACATGTTACGCTTTCTAGTATTTTGACTAGAAATATTGCAGTCTATGAAGTTCAACGAAAAATCTTAAATCTATCTATTCACCTTTAGTGAATCTGATTCTTCTAGGAATACATAAATATACATAGATTATATACACTTACACGCAACTATCGGTAGTTTTGATTTTTGTATTGAAGCCTTAGTTCGCAATAAGTACATACTTATGCTCTCTTTTATATGACCTAACCAAGGATATATTTACTTGATGAATATTGGTTTTTCTTTTCTTCATTCTAAGAAATACTGTTTACGTCTGGTAGCGGGTCAGTGTCCATGTCAGACAGCTCATTATCGATTAACAGTTCATGAAGGAGATCGACGGAATTACCCTTTCCCTCTTCTGACGTGGAACTATCGGCGCTACTCTCAGTTAAGTTTACAGCATAGCTAATTTGACCTTCTGTATTGGTCTACCTGTGGGATTTTAAATTTCTCCCTTTCTCAGATCCCCTGTCCGCAAAATGCATTCGCTTTTTTCTTGCTTTTTGCAAATTCCTGTGCATTCCTGAATTAATTTAACAACTTGCCCTCTTTGTTTGTCAACACAATTCACCTCCGACAAAATTAATTTCTTGTCGTTAGCAGCAAATTCCCTTTTTAAAGAGACATAACAATGCTCACTAACAGGAGTTGCAACTGCAACCACACAACCTCTGCGCAGTTTAATAGTTTTCTGGGTAGTATTTACTATCATTATGGGCAATCTCTTATGTTTACTTCTTGAGACACAATTTACTAACTTAACCCCCGGTTCGGTAGACATAAACCCTCTGTCAACTTCTGACAATGCGCATACTACTTCTTTGTCTAAACTTTAATTCTTTTGCTGCCGACAATCTTCGGCGTAGCTTGTTAAAGGTTTCATTATCAATTTATTCCGTAGCATTACTACTGAAGAAATGTGTATATCTTCTTTTAATAGAACGTATGTTTTATCAATTCTTAACATGCCTAAATCGAAATATAATCTAATCCCATTTTGTTTTAACCAATCCCGTCCTAAAATCACGTTTCTATTAATGTCTTGTACATCCACAAAAGTATGAGAAAGAGTTAACCCTTTTACTACAAAAGAAATATTTACACATCCATCGATTTTTAGCGCATGACTGTTGACAGATTGTAAACAAATATTTTTCCTTAATAGCTTCGGTTTATTACTAAGATTATTGTATGCTGAGCGTCGTATTAATGATAGTTCAGCCCCCGAATCTACAATAGCTCTATATTGCTGTTTACCTAACTTTATCAAAATTGAATTTGGACTGCCTGATAAATTTATTTGAAATTTCGGTACTGCTTTTGAAGTCCGTGTGTCGGCTTCGACACACACATACCTCCTTAGTTTTTTGTACTTCTATCGCGCGCGATCGGCCCCGAATACCTGGTTGATCTCGAGCGACACCTTTTTTGAACATGCCCCATTTTCCCACAACGGAAACATTTGAGCGGTCTCGAATGGTCGACTTCCATTGGAACATATTCCCTGACCTCTTGCGGCCCCGATGTCGAATTGTTCACTCTTAAATGAAATCTATTAAACAGATTTTGCTCCGACGTCGCGATCTTAACCGCATCTTGGAAATTTGAGGGGTTTTCTCGCAATACACTCATTTTTATACCGTTAGACAACAGCCCGTCTATGAAGAACCCGATTAACTGTTGCTCTATAACTGGACCTCCTTGATCTTTGAAAGCTTGCCCAGCCAGATTTAACAGTCGTTCCGCAAAGATTTGAACATTTTCTTGCCTACCTTGACGGATGCGCCCTAACAGAGTTAATGCATGCGTAGAGTCGGTGATGAACGCGAAACGGCTTCCTAACTCCTGTCGGACCCTATCCCAAGAACAGTTTGGGTGAGAATTTAAAAATCTCTGTAAGAAATCGGCTACCAGCCCGTTGGCAGAGCGAAGAGCTATCAATCGTTTATGTTCATCGGGTAAACGCGCAAGCAATGCATACTTATCAATAGCCTTGATCCAGTTTAAAAATCTTTTGAGTCGCCAGCAAATGTTGGTACAATTTGTGAAACCCCCTGAGGCTGAAAAGCGTCCTTTAAACCCCCTAACTGATCAGAAAATACTTTTAAAATACTACCTAAATCGGGTTGACTGGTCATTTTGCAAGTTTCAACAATTTACGAAAAAATGGCTAATCACAATTATTTTAACATTATCATCTGGTAAACTCCTTCGGTATTCACATCGGTTTACTCGTCGTCTACACGTCTGTAAGCGTTTCCTCAACCTCAAAATACAGTCTAGAAACCAAAATTGTCCAACCGTTTATACAGCAACAATTGTCCCATTTTTTTAAACGTCTTCGGAAAATTTTTATAGTCCATATACACGAAATAAACAATGCAAATTAGTCAAACACGGAATGGCACTGTGGCCCGTTACAATAAAACCGTCCACATTTGTCACAGCTAACCCACGTAATATTTATTTTCTTGACTTCGGACTTGAACTGGTAGCTGGTTTGTCCTCTGAACTTGTAGCTCGTTTATCCCAGGAACTGTAATCGTTTTCCCAGTTTTCTGTTTCTGGAATTATATTCTGTGATGTTGTCTTGTTATTTTTCGACATAGTGATATTTTATAAAACCCAAAGTCCGTTACTTAGTTGTGTAATCCTGGACACGGCACCATTTAATTTACGTTTGTGTTCTATTACGACGTAAAATAGCCATATATATGACCGGATCGTATAGTAGATTTTCATAGATACTATATAAACGATAACTCCAAACAGTCTTTACGCTGCAGCTTCACTAATATCAATAACAACAAAGCTACAACATGACATCAAGATGTAGTTCTCCTCTCATCCCCAAGCGGCGTATTTCCAGCCTTTTTATGCAAAGACAAATGTCCATTAATCTAAGACCTCCCTGTATGTTTCTGCCAAGTACCAATTCTCAGAAAGTATATCATTCCTAGCTCAGCCTTCGTCGGCATCAGGAAATATCTAATAATAATTTGATAACATTACATAGGCTTGAAGATATTGGCAATGTTAGGTTTTTTGGTGAAGTTTTTTTATTATTTGACCTTGACAAATGACATTGACCTTGACACATTACATTGGCTTTTGTATCCGAAATACGGATTTGTGTCTATCACCAAGCCAAGTATGAGCCATGCAATGTTAAGTTTTTTAGTAAAGTTTTTGAGATGTTTGACCTTGACAGACGATCTTGACCTTGTCACATGACACTGACTTCAATATCGGCAGATGAGGCTCATTGAGATCTATCATCATACCAAATATAAGCTATTTATCTTGATTAGACTTGAAGATAAAGGCAATGTTGAGTCATTTGGTTAAGTTTTTGAGTTATTTGATCTTGACAAATGAGATTGACCTTGTCACATGCAGATGCGGATAATTAAGATCTATCATCATGATAAATTTGAGCCTTTTACCTCGAATAGACTTGAAGATGTAAGCAATGTTAAGTTTTTAGCTCACCTAAGCACAAAGTGCTCAAGGGAGCCATTGTGATGTATCAATGACTGGCGTCCGTCTGTCCATTACGGCGTCAATAATTTCTTTAAAGAACATCTCCTAAACTTCTGAGTCAAAATCAACCAAACTTGTCAGAAACATTCCTTGGGTGGTCGCTTGTAAAAATTGCTAAAATGGAAAGGATCCGTGCCATATCACGGGCAAAGGGTCTTAAAAGCAATTTTCTTTATTACATTGTAGAAGCCACACATACGGTCCAATCGTCATGAATCTTTGTCGGAATGTTTGTTAGGTCATGAAGATGAACTTTATTGAAAATTGGAAGGATCCGTGCCATATGACGAAAAAAGGGGCCTAGTGACAATTTTCGTCAACAATTTCTTTAAACTCCATCTCCTTCTAAACTTTCGAGTCAAAATCAACCAAACTTGGCAGAAATATTCCTTCGTGGTCCCTTGTAAACTGGAAAGGATCCGTGCCATATCCCTGGAAAAGGGGCCTTAATGACAATTTTTTTATGACAAAGGAAAAGGAGTCTTTATGATAATTTAGTTGAAATAACTCTAATGGCCACCAACATGGCCCAAACTTTGTGAAACTTGGTTTTATGTAGAAATTATTTTCTTTATGAAATCTGCCTTTTAAATTGAGGTGATGTCCCAGTGATCAAAGTGACTCAGGTGAGCTATCTAGGACCATCATGTTCCTCTTGTTTGGTAAACTTTTGCAGACAGACGGGCGGATAACGGTAAAACATTATGCCCCCGATCTTTCGATACGGGCGCATAAAATCGCGACACAGCTATAAGACGACCTATAGTAACACACCACAAGGGTGAACAGCAGAGGTTTATGCTAGAGGTGCTTATTTGATTAATCTCGGAAAATCCTCTTTATGGTAAGTGTAAATTAACTCCCACCTAGATTCGGCAACACCATCTGTCTTCCGAGTCATATTTATGAGTTCATCATAGAAAGAGCAGAGATTCTTTATTGTTTTCTTCGTTTCCAGGTCTGTCTTTGAGAGACCTAACAAATTGGCCTTAGTCCTAACCCCCACCCCCACCCCTAAAGCTAGTCAAAAAAGCTCTTTTTTTGGGGGGGGGGGGGGAAATCTGCAAGAAAATAAAATAAACTTTCACACAATTCTTTGTGATCATACTCCCTAGTCTGAACTGAACCTTGGAAAACGTGTAATAAATCAAGAAAAAAGTTGCGAAAGGCAAATCTTTAATTTTCACATTTTTTGTACATAAACTAAAATCATCACAAGTAAAATCTATTAGATAACTAAAACTTCTTTCAATATGGACATGTGTGGTTTGTTAATGGAACTTCGATTGAACTTGATACTCAGAAAAGGTGTAAAAACGGAATTTTGCAAATCAAATATGTGTTCGACCTGATCAGTTTACATTAACAATTAAAAAAAAAAATCTGAAATATTAAAAATGTTCATGATAAAGTAGCTCTGTTTATATATATTAATTTCCGTAAAAAAATAAATAAGAATTATGATACCTAGACTACACCTTTTCTTTAACCCCATGGCTTAGGTCATTTGGCGATGCCTTGGTTAGACAGAATTGATTGAATGTAGTTTTACGCCGCTTTCAACATTTTTTCAGTTATATCGCAGGGGCTGGGGCACCTAACAATGGTTTCCTGGTATTTCTCTCACCAGTACAACCAGAGGTTAGATAGAAAACTGTCCAGTGTCCGCTGAACTGCAGTCAAGGCGTTGAAATACGACAACCATCGAACAGAATTGATTTTCTTAATTGTATCGTCGCGTATTGAATTCTCGACATAACTACGTTCTCGGTAGTTTATTTTCACACCAAAGTTTTGAGGTCATAGGCCATGATATCAACATAAATGTGTCGACTGCATTTATCCCATCTGAGCTGCTATTTTTTTTTAAAAAAAATACAATAAATGAATGATAATGCTACGCATTTAAACAAGTATCCCTGTACAACACGTTTATCACTATTCCCTTTTTACTTCTTTGCTAGAAATCCTTTTTCTATTCCACCCATCATTCAAATTTAAAAATTCAATGTCAATATCGGTGAAGGCACTTTTATCCGAAATGTGGTCAAGATGCTCAACAGAAAATTCACACCGAAAGTTATATTAATTTAGGCCCAAAAGGGGAATATGTGTTATCTGCAATAATTGCTCTAGGTTTGAATTTAATTTTTAACCGATTTAAAAACAAATAGTAACATCATAAAAAATAGTTATTTCCGGCTTTTTACTAGGGAAAATCCTCCAGAATGCATCCCTATCAAACACATTTTGATAGAATGCACTGATTTCCAACCAAGTCGTTCTCGATATGTTGATGCTAACAGTGTCTAAGACACTGTACGTATTATTTCAATTATTGACAATGTAAAAGATATTGGCCTTTATAATCGCCTTTAATTTTCTCGACCCTTTTTACCTATAAAAGATAATTCATTATAGTAACTTTTTATATTTTTAAGCTTACACATCATAGTAAATTGAATTTTAAAACTGGGGGACTTGTCCATGGGTGGCTCCTGGTCTGAGGAGGGCCGATGTACCTTTGTGCTTACTTTGGATTGCTATGATATCGTAACTAGCTTTATATAACTTTCGACAGATATTTATCTGAATGATATACATGAATTGTTTTGTTTCTTTCCTTCGATTTTTATTTCAAGGCTCGAGAAAGTTATATAGTTTTTGCACAACTTATTTGAAGGGATGTGGTTTTAGGGTTTTATGGCCCTTTTCTATCAGAATTTGTATTTACAATCTATATATTATCAACTTTTTAATAGTATTTTTACATATTTGCAGTTTTCTTATGTCTATCGTACTTGCGCCCAAAATGACCCTTACTGTCGATGGATCATAAAGCACCATTAAAAAATCAATTTTAGTTAACAAAGCGTCTGCTTTGCTGGCTTTAGTTAACATACAAAATTTTGAGAAAGCCTCAAAGTTCAACTGAGTGCAAACTGCCCTCGGCGGCTTAGCCACTCAATACATGAATGCTTTCGCGATAAAAGTAGTTCTCCAGTAATGTTAAACCGATTTAAGGAAATCGTGCTGTTATTTGACCCCGCACGTTTTATGAATTTACCTAATTAAGGATTTTAAGTACGTCCACATGTGCAAAAAAATCGATTATCAAGGCAAACATACATATCATAGCTGACCAAAACAAGTCATGTGTAACGCGCAGGGTAATACACTGATGCTAAATGATGACGCAATATTATCGTGTTAGCAACGCGTCATTACCGCTTCTGTCATTACCTTTCTTTGTCGTATGCAGAGGGTGAGGAAAACCTTTGATTGGTCTATTGAACCAAACGAAATTCAATTCGTACAATCAAACGTAATTTATACAGCTCTGACTGATAAAATTTCCAAATATACCTTTCTAAAAGTCTTAAAATAGACCTACGGGTATTTTATCCGAAGACAAAATAGACGCTACCGGAAAACATTACCGAAAGGTCAATCGACTATCCTCGTTTATAAACGGTATTTTCAGAGAACGCGGGGAAATCCCAATGACGTCATATATAGTGTCTGCAGCAAAATGTCTGACGAAGGATTTGAAATGACGAGGTTTTCTTGTCTCCTGTTATTCGGATAATTATGCGTAATTTGAATAAGTTTAGAGCATTTATTTGCACAATACCTAGTACGTTCGTCACCCTTGGAATGACAGTGCGTAACAATAAAGGTGCATAAATCATCAGTTTCCGTAATATCGCCGGATGCCATAACATCGTAACTAAAATTTGAGTAAGCCGCATTTCCTAGGCTCGATGCACAAGATACATCTAAGGACCGATTCCAAATAGAAACTCCTCAGTTTCTCATATCAGTTCCCATGATTTATTTCATGAAAGCAATAAAAGATGAGTTTACAACCAAAGCTCGTACCTACAGCTTAAACGTAAATCTAGCAGTTTAAACGCTTGGAAGTCGTTTATTCTTAAAGAACTACCAAGAATGATGGACTTTGGGAGCAAAATTTAAACTTATTTTAATAAAGAAACAAGCTTTTATAAAGTGTGAAGGAAAAGGAAAATGTGTGTGTGTGTGTGTGGGGGGGGGGGGGGGGGGGGGTAAAAACAACTCCTGAAAATCAAACATGGAATTACAAAATTCCTGATTTTGGTCCTTATTAAGGGCACTGTAAGTCTGCAGTTATGGCCCCCTCATACTCTATTTAGCTTGTAAGGGCAACTCGGGCTGCAGTATGATGAGCTGTGTAATAATTAGATATCCCTCTGACGTCGTTCTTCATCAACTCTCTTAAGTGTTTATATCTTAGGGGCCACAATTCATGAATATTGGAAAGTAATGTATGTTCGGTCATTAAGATGAGCCGTATGAATTAAAATTTGAAATTTTCCATGTGAAAACATGAGGAAAGGATACCTGTTAAAACTGTCTTTGTTTACATTCTAAGGGACATACATTTAGCGCATTTATGATGAAACTTGTTCAGTTTGTTAGTGAAAATAATAAAACCTTATGAAAGAGCAAAGTTAATTAAAAATACAAATGTAGGGACATGAAAATATGGCTCACCCGTGATGAACAATGACCAAAATACTTATTATATCAGATAGAGGACTGATTTAGAAAATGGGAACATTTGAACAGAAAAAGGAAGCAAAATCGGAATTAATGAGAAATATTTCACACTCACGGTTGTACAGCGTATTGGGATGTGGATTTCCAAAAATGTCACATGGGTGCAAAGTAATGACAAAGCTTGACCAGAATTGTCACTATGCACACATTGTACGTTTACTTATATGAACTATATTCAAATAAAAACTCATTTGAAAGTATTCTTTTTAACTCCTCGCTTTATTCTAACCCTGATTTTGTATCAAAAATTTATAAAGGAAGATTACCCAAATATCTATGCACTGCTTGCTTTCAGGACTTTCAGTACTCTGATTTTCCTTATAGTGGTTAGTAAAACCAGAGAATTACGACCTTTGATGGAAAAGACTTCCCTCAAATTTACGTGAAAGATTACACTACGTTATAGCATGAGCATGTCTTTTTTGTATGAACCTTGTTTTCATTTGGGTTTTTCCTTGATACTTATAAATGGCAAAAATGAATTATTCCAATGATTCTTCTATATTAATTTTTCAAATAAATTTTCAACTATGATAATTTGCCAGGAGCGGTACGGTGGATTCAGTTTTCATCCAATCGAACACTTGCTCAAAAAGTTTATATTTAATATCGAGAATAGGGGTATGCGCCTTTTGTAATTTACTTTTTCACCAAAAGCTTCGCAGTAATGTTAAACCGATTTACTTTATATTAACTATCGAGAATCGGGGTATGCGCCTTTTGTAATTTACTTCTTCACCAAAAGCTTCGCAGGTGTTTAATTTTAAAAGCACAACTGACACATTGGATCTTTTTATATACTTTTGTGGCTTTATGAAGAAACTAAGCGATGATATGATAAAAAGGCACGTGCTTGCTCTCTCCACTTAAATGTAAGGGAGATAGCAAAAGTCTATCAATTACTGGGTAATCCAGGATTAGAATTGGGTCTTCTTATACAGCTTTATGGCATGAAGTAATAGAAAAGGTCTGTCAAAATCTGTTTTTTTATCGTTGGAAGTCTCTCTGCTTCTCTAGAATTACACAACGCCAAATATTTAGCAATTCAATGAACATTATGTAGATGGGGGCTGGTTCTCTTCAGAATAGCAGCTGCACATAAAAATATAATAATCGACTAAGGAGAAATAAGGACTAATTCCTCAGCCTACCCTTAGTTTATAAATCCGTTTTGAAAAAGAAGATGAAAAATGAAAACAATTTATCTTTTCTCATTGTTTTCCAAGATATTTGACTCTTGTTTTTAAATCAATTACACTTGCAATATATTGCTGTTTCTTTGAACTTAGTTTTTTTATTGCTGTTAAATGATTGGTAATATAAATGTTGAATTGCAGTTATGATTATTCTTGTCATGCTGAGCTAAGAATATAACCGACTTGACAGGACAGTCATTTTGCTGTCTGATCTTTTTTTTCAATTTTCGAAACCAGAACAGCTTAAAAACTTCATGTTCGAGAAGAAGACCGAATAACATGTAGTGCCTTTAGAGTTTTGAACACTTTGTGTTACAATTTTGGGAAGATTTTCGATTCACAATGACAAGGGTTTAAAGAAAAATTCCTTATACCAATTTCAAATCCTATCCCTAAAAAGCTTTTGAAAACTGTGGGAAATGTACAAAAATATGTAAGAACTCTACAGGCGCAGTTGGCATTACCCACACATACAGAAAAAATGTTAATTAAAAAGGTTCTTATTCTTTTTGTTTTATTTGGGCCAGTCTTGATTTAAACTTTACCCTTTTCCTTACATGTCACTACTTAAGTACGATCAGACCCAAGACTAATTGTTTTGTAAGGGGGAATCCCCTCTTACCTATCTCATCCAAAACAGACTTCACGATTCCTGATCCAGTAGAGTCATTCAATGATTTGGTGTCTTCATTCAAGTGTCTTCAAAAGACAAATAATAACAGTGTCCTGTTCTTAGCATTTTTTTACCTTAAGCAGCAAGGTTTGCATGTAACTTCAGCAGCATCAAACACCTACGGTGATCATCTCACAAGCAGGACATGAGGTCTTCCGACTCGTAGGTTGCTTCAACGTAGCAAAGCCAATTATAAACGGCCAGCCATTTGCTTTTGAACTGATGAATTTTCTTTGGCCTGAATTCACCGTCACTTGATTGCTACTGGAAATTTATCTTTATACAATTACATTTGTAATGTGCTTTCAAAAGTTGAAATTTCTTATCATGGAAATTTTAAACGAAAATAAATAGTCCATTGAATTTTTCTATTTGTTCGATATGTTTAAAAGTCACATTTCTCCCCTTTTTTGGGTTAAAAAAATCAGCATACTTTTAATTCAATTAACAAATTTTTTCTCTATATAATGAAACCACCTTATTCAAGGATGTTTTAACGTATTTCTATCCAATTATCCAGTCATATAATCGATTATAATCAATTTTCAAAAAGAAGGTATGATATGAAATGTATTTCACGTTGCTAAAAAACATGAAGGAACATCTTATTAAAAACGCGCGGTATCCGAGGATAGAGTCGGTCGGTGTAATTGCAACTGTAAAGCAGATTACTTAATAATATTTTTTTTTTACATAAGAAAGGCAAGAATCTACAATTAAATATACTAATTGACAAAAGTCTTGTCCGGTTTCGCAAATATGCAGATCAGGCAAAATCTTTTTATGTAAATTAAATTATGGTTGAATGTAGCATTATTGTTAAGAACCGGTTAAATAGAGAATAGACGGTTGGTGTCTTGGATGGGTTTTTCGGGCAAGGCGGAGGAATTTATCTGGTGAGCCGCAGGCGAACCGGATAAATTCCGTAGCCATGCCAAAACAAGATAAACATACAGGATGTTGATCTCATCATCAGAAATTGGATTGGACCCGTTGGGCTTGTTCCCTTTACCAAAACGTTTTAGGCTTTTCTGCTTGGCACGAAGTGTGTCTCTGGTTAAGGAGAAAGTATTAGAGTTGGCATCCCCCATGATCTTATGTGGATACCGATGCCTTTTGAGCTTTCTGTCGATGCTCGACACCAAGTTTCTCAGGGAGGAAGGTTCATTTTCATCACCTGTGGTCTTTCGGACATATAGAATGAAACCGGCTAAAATTTCATCAAGTTGCTGATGGTCAATTTCTTTGATTTCTCTTGACTCATTTTTACCCCTCAAATACCTTTGGAATTTTTCAACATCGGCAAGAGTTTTTCTTAAAGTATTTCTGTTAGTTTCATTTTCAATGAACTTGTTAACATCATCAGTGGTGACGTGAATGAATTCAGCCGACTTTAGTTCCGAATCATTGCTGGAATTTGACTCAGAAATGTCTTTAAGGCCAACCGGAACATCAAGTTTGGTGTTAATTTCTGACGGGGAGAAACCGACTTCCTGCTGAAATTCTTGTTCAGTGACCTCTTCAACACGCTCATTTACATCAAATTCCGGGGAAAGAAGCTCATCTCAGATGACTTCAAATGCTCCGGGGCTCAAATCGCTAATATTTTACATGCTTTTTACGGTTTTCCGACGTTTATTGAAAGTGACAAGTTATTTGTTTACAATCAACGGGACACGGACGAGTGCGTCTCAGCCGAACTCGTTGTTTTTGTATTCATACGGTATAAATTTTATTTTTGTGACAAAGCGGTGGAAGATGTTGTATTTTGTTTTATTTTGGAATTAAATTTGGGCAAATGTTGTAAACAAATTGTGATGTAAAGTTCATTTTTGTATTTGAAGCGGGATGCAATGAAAAAGTAGTTTCAGTCGGTAACGTGATCATGTTACATGATAAAGCTGTCACGTGATCAATTGACATAATATCAACAAGTTTACCCTTTTATCAGGCAATATTTATAGCTAGGAGCCGGTTAAACATTTCAATTTACGGTGGTTTGTCAACTTTTGATCTAAGGTCTTAAATTAACACGAAGCAATAACAAGCACGTTAAATTGTAAAATTACGATTCGGTCTAATCCAAGTGAGGGCAAAGTTAAATAAACGAAAACCATGCATACTTGTACACAGTATCCACCTTTATGACGTCGCACATTGTGTTTTCTCAAAAACTGAAAGGCACGAACATAACGTGGTTTCAACCGTTCTGGCAAACGTTCTAAAACGCGGCCTGATGAACCCTTAATTCAGAAAAATAGGTGTCATGCTTCATAAACATTGTCTTAACAGTAAAATGTGTGTTTTGCTAATCCATAAAAGGACAGAAAAGGCCCTTATTGAATGATCAAATAATTATTCCGCTAAAACTAAAACGTAAACTTAAATAAAAAAAAAGTCTTAAAAACCAATTTTCTACCAATAATTTCAGCGTTTTCCTTTTGGATTATCGATACAGAAAGGCTCTCATGCAAAATTTTACTATGTTATGTCATTTGCAGCGTGAAAAAAGTCAAAAACGTCATTAACGTCTTTGGGACCAAATCAACGTTTTTTTGATCCACTGTCGATGAAAACAGTCCCTATGTTTTGTAGATAGGACCGATATTGCCGAGCAATGTTTTCCAAACATTATCTTTCAAATTAAAATTATTATTACAGAACAAGTTAGAGTTTGGTTTCTGTCAAATGTTTTTTTTTTTCAGGAAGATACAGATGCTGGTTCTTATAGTTGGACAAAGCTCTGCTGAGGGTATTAGTCTACTTTGTGTCAGCTCTAATATTTAATACGCCGCCGGAGGCGGTAGAATTTCGGCGTCATCCTCTCCGTCCGTCCATACGTACGTCACCTTTTCATGTGAGCATGACTCCTCATTCATTTATGGACTGCTTCGGATGAAACTTTCACAAATTGTTCCCAGTCACCTGACCTAGCGTCTGAAGTCACGGTTTTGTGAATTTAAGCCGCGTCCTGGAAAATGGGGCCTTCATGTGAAAAAAAATTAGTGAAGGCAACTCCTCCCTCATGTATGGACCGAATTGGATTTGTGGTCTCGTCACGGGAAAAGGGGACTTATGGTAAAAATACTTTTTTTCTCAAATTATTCCTTATAGTCAGAATTCAATTAATTTTTATATTTGAGTAGCAAATGAGATGCCCTTAACTATAAAAATTGAAATATTCGTCCAAAAATTATATGAAAAAGGGGGCTAATTTTTTATTATCTTTTCTTTAGCTTGCAAAAATGCCATAAACTATTTGAAAATTTCATACAAAAAATGTCATGGAAAAAGGGGGCTAAGTGTTTGTTACCTTTATAATAGCTTTCTGTGCCTCATGTCTCATTTCTAACAGAAAATGACGAATCTCTTTTGCAGAATGCCATTGTAAAATGTTCAACCATAATATTGAAGTAAATACTAATAATCAATACACGTATCAGCCTTGTAGTTTTAGAGCTCTTTAAATGGGTTCAGCTTTAGATGGTTTACTTATCATGGATATGTAAACTTGGCTTTGTTCACTACCTCTGAAAAATATGTACAAAACCAATGTGTTGTTTGAGTATACTCAAAAAAAGGGAGAAAAAGTATAAATGGAATAAATCATCTTTAGAAAAATAATGTAT
Organism: Fragum whitleyi; assembly: GCA_948146395.1. Classification (NCBI taxonomy): domain Eukaryota; kingdom Metazoa; phylum Mollusca; class Bivalvia; order Cardiida; family Cardiidae; genus Fragum; species Fragum whitleyi. The sequence goes on from OX411554.1 coordinate 46,252,889, forward strand.
CTTCCATAGGAATGAATTATTTCAGCTTTTATGTTATGAAAATGTCTTCCATCGTAAAAATAAAAGTTTATTGCTGTTGGGCATTAGATACTGAATTATGATGTGCCATGTTTGATAGAAATGCCAGAACTTCATTGCTAGATGCTTTATTACTTGCAATATGACAAAAAAAACTAGTGTTTAAACCTATTCAAACAGAAATTTTAAATTATCTAGAAAACAGAGCAGGAGATGAAATTATTGATTGTAATACATCACAATGTTAGAAGATGCATTGTTTCATGGCAAACGTCCTAGAACACCTCTTCACAGAACACTTCTGATAACCTTTCCTTTCATTTTGGTGGTGTTTATTTTCTCTCTTAATGTCTATGTATGTATCCCAGGAGTTAGTCATAACCCATTGCTGAACAACAAAATTTTAGACTGTTCCAAATGGTGATGGGTAATATGCTTGTGATATTTTTGTAGTGCTTATATCTTTCGTCCAACTATATTCTTATATATCCTAATTGCATGTGCATTCTATTTCGCAAAGGTTTAGTCGTCATTCAATGAGATTTGTTCCGCGCATGCGCAGTCAGTGTGCTTGAAAAATTTAAATGGCGGACGCGGTTCGACATTTTAAGTCAGTTAGTTTAGCGGTTTCACGGTTTTTCTAGTGTGTTTCAATTATTAAGTATGCTGCTAAAAATCGTGGGAACGTTGTTTCTACAGGGATATTAAGATTATTTTGGGGTTTTTTTTATCTTATTTACGTTTTGATTGGGGTTTTCTTCGAACGCACGTGGTGTGTTCTCCCTACGATTTTTACTTTCGCTTTTGCGATTTACGCTATATCGTGGATATGGCAGACAATAGAACTCAAACATCGAAAGATAAGGTGGATAGCGCACCGAAGAAGGTCAGTTCTTCGGGAAAGAAACCCGTTCCTTCGCGGAAGGAAAAGGAAGATTTGCAAGTCTTGGAAATTTTGAGAGAAATGAAATCGAAAATGGAAAAGTCCGAGGAAATGTTGCATTCGGTCTCAAAACGGGTCGAGGACCTGGAAAAACATGAGAATTTCGATGACTATGGACAGTTTGGACACCATCATTATGAGGATTATTATGATGGAGAAGGTTTCTATGAGACTGAATATTCAGCCCTGGCTTTTCCGGAAAAAAGGCCGTTCGAGGAAAATGACTGCAATAATAGTGAGACAACCGTGGACAGTCGTTTTTCATCTCTTGCTAAGAGATTTAAATGCCAAGAGGTTACTGATAAAGATTTGGACCCTATTTTGGCTTCCAATATTACAGATTTGTTACGTAAAGGAATGGAAGAAGAGCAAAACAATGATTTCCTGAAAGACCCAAAGTTTTCTAGACCAGCTAACTGTGAGGGACTCTCAGTTGTGAAATGTAATCAGCTGGTGTGGGATTTAATTTCTGCCAATGCAAGAACCACAGAAAAGAAGTTACAGAAGTTGGAAACTTCTGTCATTAAGTCTGCAACTATTTTGACTAAAATGGTTGATCCAACTGCTGAAATTAACAAAAACCTGAAATAGAAGGAGTGTGATGACATTTCTTTCATAATTGACCATTCCAATGAAGCTATGGCTCTAATTGGCCATGCAAACCGACAGATAAATTTGCTTCGCAAAGATCTTTTGAAGCCAGAACTGAAAATGAAAATGCTCATCTTTGCAACCATACTGTGCCCTTTACAACCCAGCTATTTGGGGACAATGTCTCCAAGGCAGCAAAAGTTATTGAAGATGCTGCAAAAATCGGAAGTAAAATGCAGTTTGGTCAGGTTAGAGGTGGATTAAGAGGGAACCGGGGTGGTTTCAGAGGAAGACCTCACATCAAACCATAGTCCAGAGGCTTTGGACGGGGTCGCTACTATGCTGGACATTCAAATCAGTCTTGGGGAGACTCAAAAAACCAGCCAAAGAGGGGTGGCCTGAGGTTCCCTAAGGAAAAATTAGCAAATTCTCAGGTATATACATTTTTAGCTGGTAGACTTAAGGATTATTTATTAGAATGGAAAAAATTGACAAGTGATCCAACCATTCTAATTGAACAAGTTGATTATGATGAAGACAAATTGATTTCCCCTATTTTTATCAGAGAAAAGAAAAATGGGGAATTTCGATTGAAATTGAATTTAAAAAAATGAATGAGTATATTGTGTACCATCATTTTAAGATGGAGACCTTTGATATAGCTTTAAAAATGGTAACTAAAGACATGTTCATGTGCAGTATTGATATACGGCATGCATATTATTCTGTACCCATTGCTAAAGAGAAAAAAAAATACCTACGTTTTGTTTGGAAACAAAACATTTATGAATTTACAACTTGTCCCAATGGATTAGCGTGTATACCTTTGAAATTTACAAAGCTTCTTAAACCAGTTAACGCTTAGCTGAGAACTGATGGCCACATTTGTACAGGCTTCATTGATGATAGCCTTTTGGGGGGAAATAATGAACAAGAATGTTCAAATACCTCTGAGACAACAGGCTCTCTATTGCAAAGTTTAGGTTTCATGCTCAATCTGAAAAAATCTATAACTGTACCCACCAAAACATTGTGCTACTTGGGTGATAATATTGACTAAAAAAAATGCTAGTAACTTTACCAGAGGAAAAAATTAATCGAATTGAAAGAGAGTGTAGAAATTTGTACCATAAAGAACAAGCAACTATAAGAAAAGTTGCTCAAATAATTGGCATCATTGTTTCCAGTTTCTCTGCAGTAGAATATGCTAAATTGCACTACAGGCAACTAGAACGAGGCAAAATTTGCGCTCTTAAGAAGCACTATGGCAACTATGAAGCTTTTATGTTAATATCGGAGAGCATGAAATCTGAACTTGAATGGTGGTTTACCAATGTACATACTCTATACAGGCGCATAGACAAAGGAAACCCTGAAATTTGCATTTCAACTGATCCTTGCCTATTAGGCTGGGGGCTGTTTGTCAAAGTTCACAAATTAATGGTCATTGGAATGATGTAAAGAAGCATAAACATATAAATGAATTTGAGCTTCTGGTATTTTTGTTTGAACTGAAATCATTCAGGAGTCTTGTAGTTTGTAAGCATGTCAAAATTTTGACAGACAGCACAACAGCACAGTGCTACATAACTAACATGGGTGGAATTCAGTCGATTACTTGTGACAATGTAAGCCGAGATATTTGGGAATTTTGCATTGAAAATGATATATGGATTACTTGTTCTCATGTTGCTAGTAAGGAAAATGATGCCGACAAGCCATCTCGAGAATTTAATGATCGTACAGAGTGGTCATTACCTGTCAAACATTTTGAGTTATGTGGGGCATTTGGTACCCCCTCAATTGATTTATTTGCATCAAGATTGAATACCAAGCTGAATGTTTACTATGCCTGGAAACCAGATTTAAGAGCAAAATATATTGACGCATTCACACTGAATTGGTCAGAATTTACTTATTGTTATATATTTCTACCTTCCAGTTTACTACCAGCCTGCGTTCGCAAGATCAAACAAGACAAAGCAAGAGCTTTGGTGATAGCTCCAATTTGGCCGACACAAACATGTTTTTCCATTTTGATGAAATACTAGTTCAGGAACCAAAAATTCTTCCCAGGAAGACAGACCTTCAACTTCCACATCAAAAAATGGAACATCCACTGCAGAAAAATCTAGTTCTAATGGCATGCAGTGTGTCAGGACTGCCTACAGAAAACAGGGTTTTTCAAGAACAGCTACCAAAATTATCATGTCATCCTGGCGAAATTCAACAAACGCGAATATCAATGCTATATTTCGAGATGGATTCAGTGTTGTGGTCAGCAACAAATATCTCAAGTTTCAGTTTCTATAAAAGACATAATTCAATTTCTAACAGAACATTACAATAAAGGGTTAGGCTACAGTTTTTTGAATACTGCACGAGGAGCTCTCTCCTCTATGGGGATTAGAATTGAATTTTATCCGGCTGGATCCCATCCGACAATCGTAAGATTTATTAAAGGTGTGTTCAATCTTCGAGCACCAATACCTCGACACTCAGAAACATGGAATGTTAACTTAGTGCTGAAATACCTTATGAAACTATCACCAGTTAAAACTATTTCTCTCAAAGATTTGACATAGAAATTAACTATGTTGTTGGGACTAACGAACGCAGCCAGAGTGCAAACTTTGCATGTTTTAAGTTATAAACAGTTAAAAAATTTAAGTTCAGGTTATTTGTTAAAAAAAGGGATGGGAACGAGTATTCGATTAATCGAGTACTCGATCGAAAGTCCGATTTTCTATTACCAATTTCACTAATCGATAAATCGGTAAAAAAAAAATTATCATAAGGAATTCTTTTCAAACCTCGTTTTTTTTTATATTTTCTCAAAATATCGATCCTTCATATGGAATACTGTTCAGTTTAAGATAATGTAAACAACGCCTGGTCGTCTGCCGAATGTCTATTCCGTCGACATTTTTCAAAATTTGCAATCAAGTGTCAACTGTTATTGTTCTTCCTGTCAAACAATAGGTGTCATCATGTAACTTTTCACACCTTCGAATTTTGGTACGAATTTAGGGACGGAGCCATTTACTTGGATCTTCCGATCAACGGAATGTTGCATCGTCGTTCCAAAACGTTGTAAAGCAATCTTATCGATATATTAGTTACTCTCTCTTTCTCTAACGAAAATTATATACACCGATGAATATCGACAAGAAATAATACCGAGAAATGACAGTCTCTTAGCATGCATTTTACAATTAACCGTTTCTTCAAATAAATTAACAATCAAGTGTCATTTCAACTGCCCCTTCAAACCAAAGATATGCAGCAAATACCGTATTGTTTTGCATTTGAAGACACAGAATAAATTATCAAAAGCCATCAATTCTATCCGAGTACTCGAGTACTCGATCGGAAAGGTGAACGAGTAATCGATTAGTAAAATTGGTACTCGTTACCATCCCTAGTTAAAATTCAATAATTTGTTAAAACAAAGCAGGCCAGGCTTTGATCAAGACTCCCTCATGTTGAGGGCTTATCCTCCAGACAGGAGGCTTTGTGTTGTATCTGTATTAAAAGAATATTTGTTAAGAACCAAGCCATGTAGGAAACATGGTGAAGATGACAATTTGTTGATTAGTTATATAAAACCGTATAAACCAGTCACTCGTGATACAATAAGCAGATGGATTCGTGTTGTCATGGCTAGATCAGGAATTGATGTTAAAAAATTTGGAGCCCATACAATTCGCGCTGCTTCTACTTTTAAGGCAAAAGCCATGATGGTACCAATTTCAGGAATAATGAAGACAGTAGGATGGTCTCAAGAAAGTACTTTCGCAAAATTCTACAATAAAGAAGTTAGAGACAGCAGCTTCGCTGATGCAGTACTGAAAATGTAGTTGTATTACACTCAGGTAAAGAATTATGTTTTCACATTTTAATGGTCTCTATTCAAAATTGCACGTTCGTACGCTTTGAATGACGTCTTAACTTTTGCGAAATAGAATTGGAAAATTAAACGAAACTTAACTTGATTTAGTCGATATTTGGTTGAAATTCCATGAGCAAAGGGAGTTTAGGAGGCATTAAATGCCACCCACCCTCCCAGCTCAATAATAAGTTAGCAGTATTAGCATTGATATGGGCTGCTTCACAGTACTGGTGTAACTAGTACTCCCGTACAATTTTGTCTTTAAAAACTGACTGCGCATGCGCGGCACAAATCTCATTTAATCCCTCCTAAACTCCCTTTGCCAATAGAATTTCAACCAAACATCGACTAAACCAAGGTTAGTATCGTTTAATTTTCCAATTTACTGTAGTGGCTTAATGTCATAGTATAACATGTTATAACATACCAGATTACAGATGATAGACTCTATTTGCGAATCTTGAAAAATTTTCGTCTTATTTCAATTAGGGATTGATGCTATGAATAATTCCTAGAACATCCAGAACTGGTGACATGATTCTAGGAATTTCAAAATTCTAAGAGAAAGAATTCATTGGCTGTGTTATGTGACTCACAAGGTTTTAACTATTTTGTACGAATGACTACAGCACAGTATTTTGACTTTATAGCCTCTACAGAACAATGTTTCTTATAACTGGTAAATGATAAACAATCTTTATTTTCAAGTAGAAATTATTTATTGAATAATAACACTCATGGTAACTTTTATAAAATCATACCACAAATTAAGATGGCAGAGAAGACGATGATGTACGCATCAGTTACACTGCCTAATCCAGGAACATCTAACAGTGAGCCCACTACACCAAAAAACCCATGCGTTGATCATTTAGGAGCTGTAAAAACCATCTTGACAAACAGTGTGAGTGACAATTATGTCCGAATGCGTTCGGCCTTATACAGTGTCAGCAAGACTGATGCAGCTACAGCCTAAAATGATTAAGAGATAGTTAGAAGGAAACTGAAATGCACTACGATGAAGTTTTTATTCCATATTGATGATTTGAAGAACAATATGTCAATGAAAAAAGCAGAGATTAACAGCTTAAGGAAGAAACTGTCCAAACTCGAAACAGACAACAGAAAATTGGAGGGAAAACTTGAGAAGATGTAACAAATGGTTTTGGAAAGGGTTTTTTTTGACAGAATATTTTTGAATGGCACAGTAGATAAGAGCCTCAGCCAGTCCACCCTTGAAAATGGAAAGAAAGATCATTTTATAGCAAATAAACCAAATCAAAATTTGAGAAACGCTTTTACCGAGTATGACTTATAACAGATACAGCCTTGATATTTCACACATGAATAGTTCCCAACAAGACTTTTCATTTGGGACTGTTACCTTGACCTTGGAGTATTACCTATTAAAAAAAAAAAACAAAAAAACAAACAAACCTTTAACATTAAAAAACTTTAACCTGGCCTAATTCTCATGCACTATTACATGCAGAGCCTTGATATTTTATATATGGATTCTTCATGCTATTGCCTTGAAGTTGAACCTTTAACCTACTGACCTTTGACACCTTTTTTGTGACAAGCTCTCGTATAGATAAGCCACGAAGCACGTGGACAACTCTTGCTTACAAATTTCTAACCTTACTTGCTCACAATGTTCATTATGCTCCCCGAAGGGAGAGCATATAGCCGCCGCTTCGTCTGTCCGTCCGTCCCCACCTATTTCTCCTTAACCCTTGGGCCAAATCAAATGAAACTTACCATGTGAACTCACTATGTTATAGTGATGATGCAACTGTGACGGATTTTGGATTGGAGGCCTCGTCACGGGAAAAGGGGTCTTAGGGTAAAATACAGTTATTCTTTCATTTCTCCTAGTCTTATGCATATATCCTAAAGTATTATAGCTATCAACTTGAAACTTTATGGGTGGATAAATCTCATGGAGGAGAAGTGCAGTGCACAAGAACTATAACGCTTACTTACATAATTTTGGAGTTATTATATAATTTTGGAGTCATTACCCTTTGTTATTTTTTCAAACTTAGATTTTGTCTGGAGCGTATCTCCTAAAGTATAATTGCTATCAACTTGAAACTTTATGTATGGATAGATCTCAAGGAGGAGAAGTGCAGTGCTTAAGAACTTCAACTCTTGCTTGCATAATTTTGGAGTTATTGCCCTTCGTTATTTTTAATACTTAGATTTTATAGGAGGTAAATCTCTGACAGTACAAAAGAACCTTTAATCTATTAGGCTTCAGTTAACTATCAAGTTTTCGTTGCTGGGATTGTCCAAGTCCAACATGGCTCTTGTTTTTGTGACAATGTCTTATTCGCGGCGCATAATCCGTCTCTGACGGCTCTTGTTTTTTAATTTGATTGAACTGTTGAAGGGTAAATGTCGACACTGTTTTTCATTTCACAGAGTATGTCCAGAAACCAGAACCTAATATTGCAGTTTGAATAAAGCTGTGATTGTGACATTTCAATTCATTTGTACATTTTGTTAATCGATCTATTTTAAATTTTCATGATAACTGATGATTGTGTAGTTTTTTTGACAATGTCTTATTCGGGGAGCATAATCCGTCTCTGACGGCTCTTGTTTTTTAATTTGATTGAACTGTTGAAGGGTAAGTATCGACACTGTTTTTCATTTCAAAGAGTATGTCCAGAAACCAGAACCTTATATTGCAGTTTGAATAAAGCTGTGATTGTGACATTTCAATACATTTGTACATTTTGTTAATCGATCTATTTTATATTTTCATGCTAACTGATGATTGTGTAGTCCTATCCCTTTCCCAAACGGACACAAATTGGATCGTTCCAATTTGAAGACTGCAGCAGACAACAATATTGGACAAAACATAAGAAAGGATTTTTGTACAAAATACTGAGACAAAAGGAGAAACTGCTGGTTGTCAAATATTCTTCTTTTGTCCCAATATTTCCCCAAGCCTTTCGATTTGGTACGCAAAAACCAGGGCTTCTTAGTTTATACTAATTTATTTTAGTTCGATTGCGACGAAAGCTTAAGCTTATAGAATCGCTCTCGAACACTCAAGCCTGATGTTTTCATTTCCCCGAGAGAGAGGCAGTGGTTTAAACCCACTGCTACCCATTTTTACAGCTGGGTGAACTGGGGCTGGCTATTAAGTGTTTTGCCCATAAACACACCCCGTCGACAGTGGGGCTCGAACCACGGACCTTCAGGTCACGGGACGAGTACATTTACCACTAGGCCACCGAGGCAGTCAAGGCCTCCGAGGCAGGGCTTCTTGGAGAAAGGGTTAATTTTTCAGGTGATATTGTGCAGTACATTTTAAAATGCAAAAGGTGATGAGAAAAAGAGAAATTGTCATTCATATTATGATAATGGAAAATTTTGATAGGGTACATTGTGCAGAACATTAAGAATAGAAAATGTTACGAGAAAAGGAGAAATTGCTTTTCATAACAGTTTTTCCTTTTTTTCAAAACATTTCGCTATGGTTATAAATAATAATAATAACTTATTCTCTGTTCGACAGGATCTTGGCGATTGGTAACCTGGTTACAGGTCAGGCCATACACATCTGACACAGTCCCACCTTTTAAAAGGAGAAGAGATGCCAATGTGTATTCCATGTAACGCTCCTCTTACTGTCAAACATATCTTTATAGATTGTATAAATTTTTCTTTCATTAGAAACAAATATTTTAAAGTTGATAGTATGAGGCAGCTGTTCGAGTCTGTAAACTTAGAACTTAAATTTGACTTTCTGAAGTCAATAAATTATATAGCAAAATCTAATTTTAGGTTATATTGACCGTTTTATTCTAATTCTCAAAATCAAAAGTTTCCTTTAAGTTTTACAGTTTACTATATCCATTTAAATTATTCTAAGACTTGAAAGCTTTTATATGAATTTTTTAAGTTATTTTGAGTGATCTTTTGATCGTGATTTCATTTTAGTGTTTTTTACATCTGTACCATTTAAACTAATTTGTCTTATCCCATTTACCATGATTTGTTTTTTTATGGTTTCTTCTAGTTTAGTTTTAATGTATCCTTGACGTCGTTTACTACAGTTATTTCTTTTTAATATTTTACGCCAACATGACCTTAGTTGTCGACGGGCCTTAAAACACTATTCATTCATTCATTAGCTTTTCAAATTGATGAATTTGTTGTTTCAATTATGATTGTATACAAGTCAAAAGTGAACATCTTGTTAGGATATGTAGCATGTGTCTTGTCCACTTATTAAAATGTTCCTTTTTGTCTAGCCCATTTGAGGTTAGCCCACAACTTCAAAAAGGGTACATGTATATGTGTATAAGATTTTTTTGTGACAATGCCTTATTCGGGGAGCATAATCCTTCTCTAGCGGCTCTTGTTTACTGCCGGAAATAAATCGCCATACATGTAGCCAGATCCAGGCAAGAAACCGTATTACAAATTTTGACATACTGCAAAGATTTAGACTGAATATTTCTCCATTTTGCCTGATTGAGGTCTTTGTATACACTGAATTCTTTGAAAACACCAATATTTCCCAATGCGCCTCAGATGAAAAGCAAATATGAAGTGACATTACAGGTAGTAATGACGTCACACTACTACACCCTGCCATGTTATGATATCTGAAAGCAGATCTTGGCTTAACCTGCGAGGGTTATCAGTTCAAATGGACATGAAAGCGAAATTGAAAGGTACTGACATGTTTTTAATTGTAGCAAAATGTGTATACTCGGGTCGTGTTAACAGCGAAGCGAGAGAATATTGGCTGCCATTACCGGCTCTAATTTTCATCCATGTTTCCGGCGAGGCGTCTTGAGGAAATAATAGAAGTTAAATCGGAGCGGCCGTGGATATCATGGCTTGTCAGATCAGCATTAGGAAAATGCTGTCATTTTCTTTGCAGTATAATGAAAAGTTTTGTATTGTCAATATAGACAAAGAACAGGCAGCATTCACAAATATACTGTCTTATATTGGTCTGAACCGCCAGTTTTCTTTTTGATTATCCGCCGCCGTCATAGCGCAGTTGGCAGCGTGTCGGACTAGAGATTCCGGGTTCAATCGCGACGGCGGCACTCATTCTTTCCATTTAGGTTGATAATCGTAGACCTACGTGAGATAGCAGTTGGGAGCTAGGCAGGTTGGGACGGTTGTACTGGTGAGAGAAATACCAGGAATCCATTGATAGGTGATCAAGCCGCCGTGATATAGGCCTTACTGAAGAAATGTTGAAAAACGCGTTCAATTCCATTCAATCAATCTATTTGATTATCTAGTAAACTATTAAGTCAACCTAGTTTGAAGGTCCGACACTTATTAATTTGTTTAAATAAAATTTAAATTCCGGGGGAGCGCTTCTGGAAGCAACATGTCCGTTTCCGTCCCGTATCATTAATGTGTACTTTGTAGACACTTCATCCAGAATATGAAGAGAATATTTGTTGATTTTATGGAGGTATGAAGCTAAAAACCTAATCAAACTGTGTGAATACGCGACAAATATTCTCTTCATACATATAATATAATTTAATATAAAGAAGTTACATTGTAGGATTAATCAATTATGAAAACAATTTCTTACGGGACTACTTTTTTTTAATACAGTGGTCTCGCGATAACTCGAGAACACACGGGACCGACCAATTTGCTCGAGTCATCGCATGATTCGAGTTAATGCCAGTAGGCAAAATTATCATCTTTGAAAACGTTTCACTTCTTTTTAAACCTACCTTTGCATAGTTTGCCATCAAAATATGCAGTACCTATGTAAAATACTCCTTGAGGAATAGTTTTACGAAATATATTACTCTGATTTAAAACGATTTGTAAAATCAGGCGATTTAATTTGGTCAAATCGTAAGGGTTCAAAAGAGAAAAATCTACAAAAATCGATGAATGTTAGTAGTGCCTGTTCTAAGTACATAGGCCATTGAAATGACAAAGGTTAGATTTGGCAATTTTAATGAGATGCACTATAACAAGCTTATTATTTCTTCCTTATAATATTTCGTAGCTTTCGTTGCTGAATGACAAAATTTTAGAACTTATATCAGCCAGAAGAAAGGCGAGGTTGCAAGAATTTCTTCTTTTCTCACAATGTTTTCCTAAGAGCTAACTTCCTCTGTACCTAATATAATTAAATTGTAAGGGTGTTTCCTTAAATGGCATCTTTTGATAAAAAAAAGAAGTTTCCAAACTTTTAATGTTTTTTTCTGGAATTTATCAAAAAGTTTTGCTCAGCAGATAACAAAATTAAAAGTTAAGCGGGATTCAAGAGAATTTATAAAAACTATTTTTTCATTTACCACGCTTTGGTACCGAACACTGTCGATTGGCGACCGAAACATTGAAACTACAGCTGAAAATTGTAGTTATGATGTTTCGGTGGGCAATCGTCAATATATTTCGTTATAAAGATAACTTGCTGAATTACTCACGAGGATGATAGTCTTTTAAAAATGATAATGAACAATTATTCCAAAAAATGTACATTAAATTATGATTGTTTCAAAGTCTCTTAATTATTTTCTGATCATTAAATTCCCGTCATTTACACCCTAAAATTGAATAAGTGTGGCATGCAAAAAGGTGTGAAAAAAAGTTGACTGCCTCGTCGAGACCCTGTGAAAATGCCTGGAGGTATTCTTTACGATGGGATGAAATAGCAAATACGCCCTGTAAGTTAATTTTGATGCGAAACAATAGATGTCAGATAGGTGCGAACCCCTTTGCTCGAGAGAATGCAGTAAAATTTGACCACGGGACTGAGATTGCTATTCGAGCGATCGAGCAATCGCGCGTTCGAGTAAGTGCAGTAATAACCAACAAGAAAATAGAGCAAGACGCGTCGGGACCTGAAGGCGAGCTCGAACTTTCGCATGAATTCGAGATTTCGCCCTCTCGAGGTAACGCGAGACCACTGTATTACACAGTAGCTACGTACTCAAAATTACTTTCATTGAGAAATAAAACCAATTTTTCAGCCAATCAGAAATCTCGAAAATTGTTGGAATCATCCGAAATTAAATAACGTATAAAAGTCTTAATTAAATAATACTTGGACAGATTGGTTGTTTTGACGAAATCATGTACGTATTTATAAGTTTGAAATCAGGTACGAAGGCGAAATCTTCGTTAGTAGAAAATAATAAAAATATACTGATAACAGATGTCACCTTCTTACAGTAAAAAAACATTGTCAAAAATGACATGCTGAATAATTGAAATGAAATCGAATGATCAAGAGGAGTGAGTTTTGAATGAAATTAAAGGGAGGCAATCCAGTATTCTTTATTTTGATCAAGATGAACAAAATCCTCAATATATATTTGTCCCTTTAATAAAATATGCATAAAGGTTCTATGAAAATATTTTTTTATGTCTTTCAGAACAATTTCCAAAATCAGAAAATGCAACGCAATGAAAGATTTTTCTAGCCATTTTTGTTTTTAATGTAGTTGTTGATCAAGTTTTTTAGTAATTTTGGACCATGTTTTAATTGTTTGAGCGAGTGTTTGGAATGAATGAATGAACCGTTAAGTGAGTGACAAAGAATTTTTTTGATCGGAATGAGTGAAATTTCACAATGTTGATAACTGTAGGACAACCAACGGAAAATTTATAAGCTTGAATTTATGTGAAGGAAGGTTAAAAATCACAACTCTCGAGGTAATACAGCTTAGCACATCGTGACAATTGACAAGATGAATGATTGTGGAATGATAGTGGAATGAATTTGAATGAGGGAATGGAGCGAGATTTGAGTGAATTCAGGGGAGGTAATCCTTTATCACAAATTTTGTTCGGGATGATTTCGAAATGTTTTCTAATGATCTCGAAGCGTTTTGGAGCTATTTGGGAAGTTATTATGAAAAAAAGAATGGAGCGCTCTGTGAATGATTTAAAATGATTTTAATCGGAATGTGTGTCAATTTTCACGATGTTTTTAATGTTTCTGATTCAAAAGACTTCTAGACACTCAATAGCCGGCAAATCTATGTCTTGCAGACCCAAACAGTTTGCCAGAACCGTCATTTTGATATAACCTTAGATACAAATTGGTGTCTTTAAGATTTTAGCACGTTTGATGCCACATTTAGGGTACAATCAAATTGGAAAATACACACATATTTATACAGTTAACTACATCGTAAAATTGACAAGGTAAATGATTTTGGAATGATTAAGGAATGAAATTGAATGAGTGTGAGGAGCGAGTTTTGTGTGAATTTAATGGGAGGTAATCCTACATCGCAAATTTTGTTCAGGATGAACAAACTTTGCGATATTGATTACCTCCCGTTAATAAAGTGTATTCAGTTTTTTAAGCTTCTTATTTCTTCAAAAACCTCTGAGACGCGGACAATTTGAATTATGTCAGTTAAATCGCGATTTTTCTCTTATCAAAATTTATTTGAACGATGTTTTTGTTGTGGTTACATTTTGGGTACAATCAAATTGAAAAATACACACATATTTATACAGTTAACTACATCGTGAAATTGACAAGGTGAATGATTTTGGAATTATAAAGGTATGAAATTAAATGAGTGTGAGGAGCGAGTTTTAGTGAATTTAATGGGAGGTAATCCTTTATCGCAAATTTTGTTCAGGATGAACAAAATTAGCGATATTGTTTACCTCCCTTTAATAAAAAGTGTGTTCAATTTTAAGCTTCCTATTTCTTCAAAAAACCCTGAGACGCTGACAATTTGAATAATGTCAGTGAAATCGCGATTTTTCTCTCATCAATATTTATTTTGAACAATGTTTTTGTTTCCATATTTTTTGCGTTTTTAGATGGTTTGAGTGAGTGTTTGGAATGAATAATTGGAGCGCTGAGTGAGCGATTTAGAATGGTTTGGATAGAGATGAATGTCAATTTCACGATGTTTTTAGCTGTATATAATGTTGTCAATTTAGACGCGCGATCGTCCTCTTTTTTTCGTGACAAGGAGTCTCGTTTTCTGTTGCTTATGTAAATCTAGTTCAAATATTTTTCACAGATATCCTTTGTTTTAACTCACTGATTCGTAAAACAGTTTTCACGTTTTTGCTTTCCAATGAATTATTTAAATTGAAGACAACCTTGATCTTGTCCCGCTTGATTGAAATCAAGTGCGTTTGAACTTAAATGTGTTCTAGTAGCAGTTCGTTTGTTGTTAGATCAGATTTTACGTAATTGTATTTTGGTATATTTCTGCCAAGAGAAATGAGGCTGTATTTCTTTGATTAAACTAATTGCGTGAAATTGATAGCCGTTCTGATCAAAATCATGTTTATCCATTCACTCAGTACTCCATGAATTCATTCCAACCAGTCACTCCAATAGATCAGCTCCAAAATAATTGTAAAACATTTCGAAATCGTTCATGACGATCATTTTTTTTAATTCAAATCGAATCAAATTATTCTACGAATTGATTTTATTGGCTAGTTTGAATTTTAAAGTATCTGATTGGTCCACGATGAAACAAACAGAATAGTATGTGTATTTTTTCAAGGGGGGGGGGGGGATAATAAACATTTTGTTCAATTTCAATCAAAACTCGCTCCGCAAACTCATTAGATTTCCCTCCAAAATCAATCATCAATCAATCAATTTCACGATGTACTTAACTGTATATAAATACCTACTTGCCGACGAAAAGAATGCAAATAGAGGTTATAAGATAAGTATAATACGTACTTAGTGTTTTGTTTGAAAATAAAATCAAACGAGATTGGGGAAATTGATAATTGTTGAGGCTTTGCCGAGTCAATTATCGTTTCTCACAATCGAGTTAGATATGTTTCATACAATACACTAAGTATGTATTATAATTATAAAATAACCTCTATTTGCATTGGTTTCTAAAATAACTGCATTATGTCATTGTTCTAAAGATATCCAAGTGATATGAATAAAAATATCATATGGGATGTTTTCACACGGATATTTGTATAGTTTAAAATAAAATTGACGCCCTTGGGTTCAATCCCCGACGGCGGAACTCATTATGTCTGACCATTCGTCTCTCGCCAATGGGTTTATAAGCGAATATCTTTGTGAGATAGCAGCTGAGGGCTAGGAAAGGGTTTAATGGTAGTACTGGTGTGGGAAATGCCACAAATTCATCGTCAGGTGCTCCAACCACCACAAAGATTGTTGAAAGGTGGCGTAAAACCCCATTCAAACAAACAATCGTTATTCTTTTAATCGTTGTGTATCTGCAAAATATACAGTTAAGGACAATAAAATAACTACAAATCGGGTGACGTTAACACCATAACTATAGTCTGTCAATAAAAAATCTTGAACATCTTACTTTAAAGTGCACCAAAGAAACATTCCTGCAAAGTTGCATTTAATTTAATTGGTTTATTTGTTTTGGACGAGGTTATTAAAAGGAATTTAAAAAGTATCTGAGTTCGACCAAGATTATCCATGTTTCATTGAAAACAGCCTAATGTTGAGGACGAAATAGTTCGGGTTTTTTTGTTTTCTTTTAAATAAATTGAAAATAATTCCACCCTGACATGTCAGTATTTTGGGTCAAATTTTAATTTCTTGATCACTTTCAATGAACATTCAACCAACATTTCTGCCAAGTTTCATTTAATTTGCCACATGGTTTGGGAAAAGATTTGAAAAAAATATTACGCACACAAGATGAAAATTACGCCATGGCAATACCTCTCTGGCCATTGGTAAGGGGAATTAAGACTTGGCAACAGTTGTATTTTAACGACATATTTCAAATGCTTTGTTCCTCATCTACTACTGAGGTTTTGAGAAAATAAACATGACAAATCTTATGGGTTCATTTCAGCAACGAGGAAAACCGTTCAAACCACACCTATTATCAGCCTGATGGTTTGAAAATTGTATTGTCTCGTGTGTCTTTATGTCTTGATGCCAGGCCCTACAGCCTAGTTTTCTACCCCATATTACATAAACTGAATTTTGTCAAATTATTAACCCTAATCAGACGAAATTTTGATTTGATTTAACTAAAGTTCTGCTCTCCTACATGCCCAAGAGGATTATGTCCATGATCAAATTTGGCCAAAGACCACCTTAACTTGAACTAGAACTACTCTGTGATTTTTGTAAGGTCGTTTAAAACATACGTTGAATTTATTATTTTCGGTGTGAAATATTAAGATTTGCTTTTACACAAATTATTTCATAAATTGCAAACATTTTTCGATAGATTTAGATTTAGTGACAAATTTTCTTTCTCATCTGTTGCATTATATGTATTATGATTTTAGCTCACCTGAGCACAACATGCTCAATGTGAGCTTTAAGGATCACCCTGAGTCCGTAGCGCGTCGTCTGTCGTCAACAATCATAAAAAGTGTTTCTCCTACTGAACCACTGGGCTGATTTCAATTAAAGTTTGCCAAATTATTCCTTTCGTGACCTTCTTCAAAAATTGTTAGCATAAATTTTGATTGGCCCATAAGGGCGTGACAGAGCGTGGCATTTTTTCACTTTGAAATCTTTAATAGACATCTCCTGAACCACAAGGCTAATATCAATGAAACTTGACCGGAATATTCCTTGGTTGAACATTGTTCGCGAAATTTTAATTAGCCCATGAATATTGGCGTGACAGGGCGGAGCTTATTTCGGGCCCGAAATCTTTGAACAACAAACATTTCCTCAAGAACCACAGGGCCGAATTCAATTAAGCTGCACCAGAATGTTCCTTGGTTGACACTCTTTAAAACTTGTTCGTGAAATATTGATATTGATACAGTTATGAACATCGCAAAATTGATAATAATTCACTCAGTGCTCCATTCATTCATTTCTAACACTCGCTGAAATCGATTAAAAACGCTCAAAATTATTAGTAAGAATTGCGAGAATCACATCTCCGACGTGTTCAAGATTGTATTAACTGGGTTCAAAAACGTGTTCACTGGCAAATCTTTTAATAGTAGAGTCGCTTAGGTAAACAATCGTGACAAGTCGGACGAAAGTGTAATTTTTTGTTCTTTTTTAGAGGGTTCGATTAGCAATAATTTCAACTAGGGGTGCCCGGATTTTAGTGCCTATGAGACTGGAAATCGTTGCTTAAATATTCGGATAATGTTCAATTATGTCAAACTCCGACCTTTATTTAGCCTTAAGGTTCATGTAAAGTGTTTAAGACCCAATTTTAAGGGCATTCATTTGCCAAGAAAAAGCAGTATGTCCAGGTATATTATATATCAAAATTAAGCTATTTATGAGCACAAGCAGTTGAAAAACATAAGACTGTTTTAGCTATAGCGGTATATCCAAAACATCGTGGAAAAGGGTCATTTTGTACAGAACAAGCAACTGCATGACTGTTGGATAAAATTGGCTCATATTTAAACAAAGTGTAGCCTAAAGTACAACCCAGGTACTACTACAACCATTGGTATAAAACTCGGCCCTAAAACGTAGTTATGCAAGCAATTTATTTTGACGTATTTTATAAACACAAATGTCATATATGTCATTCTAATTTTGTGAATGTGTAGATCTTTTTAGGGTATGGTGTGTTATCACAACATAAATAGACATTAATTGTTTATATACCTGTAAGGTTGTTTAGCAATATATCAATTTCTATTTCACAGAATGATAAATATATAGTTATTGTTGATCATTGAATTAAAAAAAAACTATAATTTGAAATAAATTGCAGAAAATATTTCACAATATTATGGTGTGATGTTGCACCATACCCAACATCTATTTTGAAAACAGACCAAACCGGTTTGACATGTATGTTGACAAAATAAATGGAAATTGATTGTTTCAAAAGAGCCTTTTGAGACTGAGTTTTATATCTAAGGTTGTAGCACTACCTGGATGGTACTTCAGACTGTACTTTGTTAAAATATGGGGCAAGTTCATGCAATCGTAATGCAGTTGCTTGTTCTGTACAAAATGACCCTTTTCCACAATGTTTCGGCTATACCGCTATAGCTATGGCGGTCTTATGTTGCTTAACTGCTTGTGCTCACGAATAGCTTCATTTTGATATAAAATATACCTGGACATACTGCTTTTTCTTCGCTAATGAAGTGCCCTAAATATTGGGTCTCAAGCACTTTACATGAACCTTAAAAGAACATTTATATTACTTTGAATTTCAAATCTCAAAGAATAATTCTTTTGAAAATTATCGTTATGTTTATTTTTGAAGTTATTTGTCTCTCACCAATGGGTTGATAATCGTAGACCTATGTAAGATAGCAGCTGGAGGCTAGGAAAGGATGTGGTGGTTGTACTGGTGGGAGAAATACCAGAAAACCATAATAAGTATCTCCAAACCGCCATATAACTGAAGGAATGTTGAAAGCGGCGTTAAACTCCAATCAATCAATCAATATTTTTAACTTAAAAGTATTATTTTTGTAATTTCGGCATATTATTTTTCAGTGAGGCAAGCGATCCTGGCTTGTATAGTAGCAAAAACCTAGAGAATAATATTAGGGTAAAATCAAACTGGGAGTGCCAGATTTCAAAAGCTTCTGAACCTTAATATTGATAATAAATATTCGGATAACATGTTATCCGAATACTCTTCCTTTGAACATTATAAATTTGACCTCGGACTTAACTTTGAAATCGATTGGGTAACCGATTGAGGAAAAATAAATCGGAACTTGGTTGAAACTTATGTAAATGTCTGTATTCTATTCTTTTTTTGAACCTATATTTGCAACGGATCAAGGATTTCTGTAAGACCGAGGTCTAATAGAATACAGGAATCATTTTTTCCCTTTTCTTCTGAAAATGATTTATTTCTCCAATGAAATTGAAATATTGTAACAACAGAGGGGTTCAATTGATACCACCGAACCCCACGGGATCCGCCACTGCTATATGATGAAAAACTAATGATTTTAATAATCTTGCATCGCGAACTCAGTTCGGCGATTCATGTCTGCACATATAAAGCTTGTTTGCCTTCCTGAGGCCCCATTTTTTGCCCGATCATCTAAAAAGTTGGTCAGAACGATTAGCTTAATTCGCATCATCGACGAATTTGAATTTTTGTCGACTGGGGTAAAAAATTAGTTTACGGGGTCAAATCTTAGAAAAGACTAGTATGCACTTTAAGGACCACATTTTTTGACAGATCATCCAGATATCTGGTCAGAATGATTTTATTGGTTAAATCTTGCATGGATTTGAAATTGGTTTATTGAGGATAAAACTAAATCTCTTTGAAAGTCCTTGTATGAACAGTAGAAGCCACATTCTTTGTATGACCAACTTCAGAATTATTCGGAATGATTGTCCTGGTTAAAATTTGGTCCAATAGGATCAAAAGCTACGCCATGAGGTCAAAACTAAAAAAACTCTGCCTCATTTTAAGTCCCATTTTCATTGAATTTGGTTGGAATGATTTTCTTGGTAAAATCTTGGACAAGTTTAAAATTAGGTCAACTGGGATCAATAACTGAGTCAAAGCGATAAATTTTGGAAAATGTGATGTGTTCGAAATTGGTTCATCTGGTGTCGAAAAAGTAAGTCACGAGGTCAAATCATAGAAAACCAAAACATTCTATAGGTCAAATGTTTGCTCGATCAACTAAAAATTGAATTGGTCACAATGTTTATTGCTTGTTTTAGTTAACATACACAATTTTGAGGAAGTCTCAAAGGTCGAATAAGTGCAAACTGCCTCTGGCAGCTTAACCTGAAAATCAATGAATCTTTACGCCATAAAAAGTAGTTTCGCGTAATGTTGCATACCTAAGTCTGCAGTTTCATCCCCCTCATACTTATAGCTCATGAAGGCAAATTGGCTGATGGTGAGCTGTGTGATCATTGGATGTTCCTCGCATGTCGTTAGTCATCAAATCTCTTTAGTGTTGATATCATAGATACGACAATTCATGTATTTTGGATAATAATGTTTGTCAGGTCATTACGATGAACCGTATGAATTTAGATTTGAAACATTTCATATGAAAACACGACAAAGGATGACTTTTGATACTTTCTTTGTTTACATTTTAAGGGCCAAACATTTAGCGCACTTAAATGAAATTTGTTTAGTATGTTAGTCAAATGGTAAAGCCTTCTGAAAGAGAAAAATTCATCTGAGAAAAAAACGTAGGGATAAGTAAATTTGGCTTACTCGTGATGAGCAATGACCAGGATACTTTTTAAGTCAGACAGCGGACTCATTTAGAAAACAAGAACAATTGAACATAACAGAAAGAAAAATCGGGATTTGTGAACATTTTTCACACTCACGGTTGTACAGTGTAACTCAAATCTTATGAAATTTTGTTTAATTTCTTATCAGTTATATTGATGCATGCTTCAGAAGCTTTATGAAAACATATTTAAGGGGGGCTTTTATGAATTTTTGCACACTAAAGGGTCCACTATTGGGCTCAATCTTAACCCTTTGCTGTTTAATCCCTGCTTTTTTACGTGCCTGTGATTTTATAATTGAGAAATTGCCAAGCAATTTCTTCTTTTTCCACACTATTTTCTACCCTACCGAATGGCTATTTTTCAAATTTAATCCACTTGCGTCTGCAAAACCTCTGAATTTGGACAGGTCCAAACTTTTGAAAAACAGGAAAGGGTTAATTAAACTTTGTCAGAAAGATAAGCGATTAAGGACCATCATGGTCCTCTTGTAAAGAATAAAAATGGAAGAACTGAAGAAAAAAATCGTTATATCAACAATCCTTTTTGCACTGTCTTCAATTAAGTTTATACTAATTTATTTTAGTTCGATTGCGACGAAAGCTTAAGCTTATTAGACATGTACGATTTTTGCGGACTACGAGAGCGGACACCCGATTACGGTTCGCTGGGGGAAGTCACAAACAACTTTAAACTTCAATAAGAAAAACTCGTGGCGTCTCGTGCCAAAAAAGGCCAAATATATGAATATATGTGTTTTTGGTGTAAATAAAACTAAAGACCAAATAATTATTAATACGTGTATTTCTTCTACCAAAATGAATTAAACCTTTCCAAAATATTACTTTGTTTTGATATCCCTAGCGGAGATAGCTTGCGAAAACATGAAGAGGAAAGAAGAGTTTGCTGAAATTCAGCAATTTCTCCTTTTCTCTCTATATTTTCTACACTATATTATACCTTTGAACGTGTTAATCGGATTCATCACTTGAGCTGCTGACAGCTAGCTGCCTCAGTAGCTTGGGCACTTTTTTCTTAATAAATTTGTTGTACTCCAGTTGATTTTCCCTGATGATATCAACCAGAGGCCTTTTCTTTGCTTTTCTGGGACGTTCCCGTTGGCCATTGTCTTGTGGATGGGCAGCTTGTTTTCATCAGGGTCATTCTGTTCCCCCTCTAGAACTTCGTCTGCCGAGTCCGTCATTTCCTCAGCCGCTTGGTCCCGCTGGACGGGCTGTTGTGGAGGAGACGGTCTCCTGACCAGCCTCCTTTCCATTCCCTTGATATCTTGTACAACAGTTCTGTAAAACAAAGATGCATTCACATATACTTTGAAGTCTAAAGCTTATTTAAACCTTTTCCCAAATACATTGTGGTATATATTCAGACCGCTCCAATTCGGACAACAAAACGAAATTAAAGATGAATTACTACACAGAAAATATTTAGGCAAAAGGAGAAAAATTGTGGTTATCAGAACTTTCCGGGTTTGCCTGAATGCTCTCCCAGGATATTCCATAGGAGCCGTAAAAACCAGGCCCTGGTTTCGCGAAAAAACTTAAGTAGGTTCTCGACTCAAATCTAAGCCCCGTACTGAAATCACACGAAATTCACGTGAACTTCAATCGAATACCCTTCGTCGTTGGAGAGTATTCCATTGAAGTTGAGCATGTACTCATGAGTATGTACTTAAGTTTTTTCGAGAAACTAGGGCCAGGTCTTGTTTAGAAATACTTTGGTTGATATTATTGAGATTTGCTCTGTTATATAAATTTACAGACCTTCATGTTAATAGAGGCAATGTAGTGGAACCATTTAGAAACGAGTTAAATAGTTCCCGCTGTGGGAATCATATTAATTTTACTTTGACGCATATTAGTTTTATCGGTTGATCTACCATACTTTAGCGTTTTATCAACGTTGCTCCTACAGTACACGAATGTCATGGGGTGTACTACATCAATGTTTATGTATAATATAGTGGCTGCCAAATGGTAGCGTCCTGAAAAACAAAGACCTACTTGACGAAAATCAACATCCTCTATGTTCTCCGCATCTTGGCTTATCAGCTTTCCTAATTTCGTTGGCATTCTGTCCCTCAGCTGCCTTGAATTTGATGTCTGATAGAGCTGTTTAGCCGTTGCCGGTAGTTGGTCGATATTCTGTTTCACTTCATCTAGTATGTCGGACCATTTTGTGGGATGTGCTAGATAAGCTCTAAGGATAAGCAGGGTCTCTGTCTTGTCCATTTTAACTGACTTTCTGCGGCGTTGAAGAATTGTTCCTGTGGACAAATACAGAATTTATCATACATGGCATTCAGATATTTATATTTGTAGGGACGGGGTTGTTGGTTCCAACATGCGTATTTCCAAGGAGTCTGGCCAAACTCTGTCAATGAATAAATAAATCATACAAAGTCATTTAGATGACACCTTTCTTTTGCAAAGTTCAGTGTGCCCAGGACCACGTCCCCTCCATGGTTAGGTGCTCCAGCCCCCGCGATATGACCCTGGCAGTTGAAAACGGCATACAACCCCCAATAAACTCAAACTCCCCTCCCTCTACATCCACTTATGGGTACATTAAACACGTAATAAAATTACACTGGCCTTCCCCAATATAACAGTAGATCAGCACAATTTGTCGCCGTATGCTAGGGTAAATTTCTACAACCGACAGTAAGTGTTAAAATTTATTGTTACAAAATCATGTGTTTTAATGGAATATATTGAAACTATTTCGGTTAAACGAAAAAAAGATTTAGCTTACCTGTACTTGGTCCAGCTACATCCATGATTCAAGTTGTTTGTATTCGATAAGCTAATTTTAAAAGTATAGTACATGTAGCACGCGAAAGTCGTGCGGTATTGTCTACATTGCGTATATAACATTACTATTACAAGCCGGCATACAAAAAGGTGTTTCGTAAACAATCATGAATGATAATTATTTGTTTGGTTGATTGCTACAAAATTTGGATAAAGCCTTTCTAAAGAATACAAAATATAGGATATGTAAAAATGAAACCTTTGCAGACGCCAAATTGTTACAACTGGAATTGGAAATTCCGTAAAAAAAGAGGTTAACTTATATCCACTGTCTGATTGTACATTTTATTTCCAGATATGATTGACAGTACAACCAGACAGTTTATCCTATCTGTTTTACCGGCACTGGTGCAACCGCCACCTGATAGTATGTGACACTCATCTGCTTTTAGCCATTGTACGCCTTCCACCTGATCC
Source organism: Fragum whitleyi (assembly GCA_948146395.1). NCBI lineage: Eukaryota > Metazoa > Mollusca > Bivalvia > Cardiida > Cardiidae > Fragum > Fragum whitleyi. The sequence continues at coordinate 46,276,732 of OX411554.1, forward strand.
ATCTTTGGATATTAGACATCGGCTCTTCTATCACGATGAAGACGTTTATACAGGCCGTGACGTTTTCGCCATATTTTCAGAACATCGGTATCAGTTTTTTGAATTAACCGGTGAGACACCAGAGACATTCTTGCAATTGGTGAACTTCACAAATCCTGTAGTTGAACATAGGCACACTCTATCTATAAGAAATAGAGTTCTACTCTTTATGATATGGTTGAGATCATATCCTTGTTATTCATTGTTGTCGTCAATTTTCAACATTAGTACAAGTACTGTGTCAGATAAAATAAGATATTTAGTTGAACCATTTGAGATTAGAATGAGTCCTTTCATTGATTGGCCACGCCAGGAAGAATGGATACAACGCCGCGGAATATGGGAAAACTTGTTTATGGCAGTCGGTGCCATTGACAGCACTTCGCATGAAGTATACAGACCGGGAAATGAGGCACAGGAACAATATTATCCCGGCCATAGAAATTTTCATGCCATTCATTCGCAGGTAGTTGTTGACAATAGTGGGAAAATTGTGCACATTGAAAGTGGGTTTTTGGGACATCAGAATGATGCGCAGCAGTTCCATTTGATGCAACAAATCGGTACACAGCTTCCTTTTCCTGCTGAATGTACTTTGCTCGGTGATAAGATTTATCCGAATCGACAACCGATTATGACATCATTTTCAGCTGCCCAAATAGCAAGGAAGCAGGGAAGTCAAAGACGAAAGTGCATTAAACTTAATAGATATATCCGAAAGTACCGCGTACTGATAGAAAATACTATCGCTGAGCTTAAATGCTATAGGGCAGTTGGTACATTATGGAGACACCCAAGACCAATGCTTCCACCCATTGTTTTCATTTGTGCCTCATTAGTTAATCGAAGAAAACAAATTGAATTAATATTTTAGGAAAAATATGCATCCAAAATTGACATTTTTCTTGCTTGTATGAATATGCAATTGAATAGACTTGGGTTCTTTTCTTCTGTCATTTATTTCATTTACAACTAGTTTGAGACAACCCCCAGATTTTATATCAAATCCAAGTCCGTCCTCGGCATCGGCAAAAATCGGACATGTCTATTGAATCGCTCTCGAAGACGCAATCATGATGTTTTCACGTCCTTGAGAGAGAGGCAGTGGTTTAAACCCACTGCTACCCTATTTTACAGCTGGGTGAACTGGGGCTGGCTTTTAAGTGTTTTGCCCATAAACACACCTCGGCGACAGTGGGGCTCCAACCACGGACCTCCAGGTCACGGATCGAGTGCATTTACCACTAGGCCACCGAGGCAGTCTTCAATTTGGAATGTGGATATTCAAAAATGCCACATGTGTGCAAAGTAATGACTTAGCTTGACCAGTATTTTCACAATGCATACGTCACTTGGATGAACTATATTCTAATAAGAATTCATTCGAAATTAGGCTTTTAACTCCTCGCTTTATTCCGACCCTGATTTTGTATCATGATAATTTTTTTTTCACAGAAAATTATTAAAATATCTATCTTTTGCTTGCTTTCAGTACTTTTAGTACTTTGATCTTAATCAGATCTTGGACGAGTTCCAAATTGTTTGTATAGTAACTTCCGGCTATAGCGTGTCATTTGGAAAACCCCTTGATGCAATACTTTCGGGTCATCGGATGAGTGGAAATTGTCCAAATAGGGTTTACTCGGGCCTCATTCTATTGTTAGAAAATTAAAATCAGCGAGATGAATTATTTCAATTTTAATAAAAACATTTTTTACAATAATACCATAACTTTCACCAACCTCATTTTTCCCAAACCCCCTACACCAGAACTTATGTAAAATTGTAATTTAAATGATAATCTGGACTAGAATTTTTTATCGAACCAATATTGCAGATAGCCAATGGTAATAGAGGGCCTTGTTGCTAACTCCATGACGACGCAACCTTAAGCGCGTTCAATGAAAAAAAACAGTGGCCTGATTTAAGGCACCCATAGGGAAATTTCGTATATTATAGTTCACAATTGTAGCCTGGATTATGTTTGGACAACACCTAACAATGGATTATGGACGACGGAAATTGTACGATCAAAAAAACTCACCTTCAGCACTTCAAGCTCAGGTGAGCTAAAAAATGTTTACATTCTAGATGCCGAATTTCTTGTCCATCAACCTTAAATTGTGTTAGTATGATGGCATTTATGAAAGTTCACTCTGGTGAGCACTTAAAAGCCATTTTGTCCCTTTTGTTTCCAAAGAACATAAATGAGCCAAGGGACTTCGAGTAGTTTTTTTGTGTATGAAAACATTTTCTTTTTAGAACTCCCCTCAGTAAATGAAACTGCATGACCTCGATTGAATATGACCCAAATCCAACGTCAAACATTAAAGTGAAAAGGAAAAACCTACGCCCTTGAGATTTCTATTTAAGGCTAACTTCATGGTAATGAGATTGTTGTCATTTTGAGTAATGGTAATATTCCAGGTAAGTGTAGTCTTGACCTTAAATGTTAAATAGAAAATAAAGAAAAGTAATGCTCAACAGTCATGGTAATAATTTTCACTATCTATTAGTATTCTGTAACAAGGGAAACTAGATAGCTCTTTTCCATTACTGCATAAATATGTAATAACCTAATAAAATAACAACAAGAAAAGGAAATTGGTGTCTTCGAAAATGGGCTAAGATTCAACATACGTTAAAAGTGGACCATTACTACGGATACCCCCCCCCCCCCCCCCCCCCCCCCCCCCTGATGGTATAAAGAAGTCTTCCCCGACTCGAACATCCACATCTTTTTGACACGACTTTATCGCCATTTCTAGATACGGTTCACGTCTTAAGCACATAGATATATTTGCATTTGCAGTTTAAACTTCAGAAGTGAAGTAGTTTCCACTATCTGCGCATATCAAAGCAGGTCTATTTTATCACGTCTGACGTGATTTATATACAGAGAGACTTTGTTCAGGAAAATTGTGCGGCCTTTTGTGTTTTGTGCGACGTTGAAGACTACATTTTGTTATCATTGGGGGAAGGGGTACATACACGCTTCCGCACATTACTAAGTAAAATCAGCATGTCGCCATGCCAGATCTGTTCTCAGACAACACTTACGTGATCGTTGATAACCCAAACATTCTCGCCAAAATAGTAGTCATTGAAACCAAAATGTTCCAACCTTGGTGCATACTTAATCTTGTTGTTGATACCATATAACCGAAATTCGAACCTGTCTTGTACCACGCTGACAGGTATGTTCGTCGAGAAGAAGTAATAATTGCTCGTCTTCGAATCGACTTTTCACGTGCGATCTTTACTAGGGAAAATCCACCAGAATGTGTTCCTTGCAGTGCCCCTTTTTACATATTTTTTTTTGGAACTCCACTGACTTTCAACCAGTTTATTCTAGATATTTTGATGCTTACAGGCCAAAGATGTGTTTGACACTGGACGTATTATAACAAGCATTGCTTATGTAAAAGCGATTAGCATTTACGATCGCCTATGGTTTTCTCGACCCTTACCAGTAAAAGTACTTAATACCAGCTTACATACCATAAAGCACCATTAAAATACGCATTCAAAATATATTCATTTGCTCAAATTAATTCATAATTTCTCGTAATTCTATCTGACTACCCTCGCGTTCTAATGTTAGTGACTATAAAGATCTACGTGGCTTGTTAGTGGGAAATTCATGGGTCGTGCGCATTAGTAGATCTTAGCGGGCATCGATCTGTGATGGCATACAAGTCTATTTATGCAGCATTTCGATATGTTATTATCTGTTATCTGTTTAAAAACCAATAACAAAAGTTCATGTCATACAAAAGACGCTTTCTCCTCTCATCAAATTTCATTCCAAAAGCATTCCTCTTATTCATTTTATGACTGTATTAACTGTACATCTCGCTCTATTTAAAGGTTGTTGTTGTTGTCTATTTTTAGGTAATGCATTTCAAAGCCGCTAATGGTGAGCTAACTAGATCGTCTAAATCACTTAAATTTCCGCGCATCAATAAATGTTTTCAAATAAGACTAATCTAAATATGCAAATACTTGCTTAATCCCTGTTCCGTGACTAAAAGCAACTACATTTAGATTCAAAGCTTTTTTCTATATTTTTCAGTCAAAGGAATAACGAGGACGTTTAAGTTTGTTTGGTAAACATATATTTGTTGCACATTTGTTGTAATTTTTGCATTATTTCTTTACGTCTTTTTGTAAGAAAACATAAAATTCCCTTTGTTTTGACAGTTTTTTTTTAACTCGGTGTAATTAATACTATCGTCATTTGATCACTTCTTTATTTGATCATAGAATAAGGAAAGTAAAATACATTGTATTTAAGTTTGGTTCTGTGAATTGACCTTGGATTTGAGTTTCTAATATAAGTTTTCAAGAATAAACTTATGCATGTAGCGATTTTTGCAGACTTTCTAACACTTGTACAAGTAATTACATCGCGAATGATATAAATAGATATTGAATGAGTGGTTATTGAATACCGAATTTATCAAACGAGTCATTTATCAACAGATAAAAACGAGGCGGCGCCGAGTTTTTATCTGTTTAAGATGACGAGATTAATAAATTCGATATTGAATGAGCTTTAATTTGATATTCTATTAATAATATGACATTATTTTTGTGGTAAAATGGGGATATTAAGGTATTTATCGATTCAAGTTATTCTGCGAAACATATAACGCCGTTTGTGAAATGATGTCATCGAATCAATTGTCACGTCTTTCTAACAACCAAAATGTAACGTTGATGTCCATTCTTAGCTCATTTGCATCGGAATGAGAATTAATGATTTGATAAGCGGTTTTGAATGATACATAAGAATGGTACTAGAATATTTCCGATTTCGTTGAAATTGAAAGATCAATATTATATTACCTCTCTATGATAAATTGTACGAATAATTCTATAGATTCGAGTACCCAGACAAAGCAGACATTTACTGATTTAGCCCAATTTTTGGAATGTTTGGATTTCAATGAAGATAGTTCTGCTACGACAATGCTACGAAGATGAAATTTAATAAAAAAAAACAAAAAAAAAACGGTTGTTTGCTTTAAAAAAAATGGCCACGTTCCCCTAAATTATTTCTTATAGGGGTGAAATCCTACAAAGGACGTGATAAGAAATAAAAAAAGAAAACTTTGTATTTTTGCAGGGCTTTGTGTCGTTAATGCATTCAATAAACAAAGAAAAATGCAACTTTTGTTAACCTTTATTGTTCCGATTCTACTTACCAAAACTCTTCACGGAATGAAGCCGTTTTACAGTATCAATTTAGCTGTGTTGGATGACCACAACTGCAATGAAGGTGACATAGAAACATCCAAATCGGGGGTCGAGAGTGAACTGCAGTGCCTCTATTACTGCACTTTGAACAGACAATGTCGTAGTTTGTTCTATCATCCTCAAGACATGATGTGCACTATATGTAAAAAGGAATTCATAGACGCGAGTCTACACCGAAGTACGCCTGGGACAAAATACTATCGCCCGTTAGGTAACTTTGACTTGTGTTCATTCTATTATACAGTTAAGAACATCGTGAAATTGACAAGATGTATGGGTTTGGAATGATATTTTTGAGCGAGAGGAATGAGTTTGTTTATTGCAATTAAAGGTATAGGTAGATTTTGAGCGGTGAGCTGTGAAATCTACTTTTAACGGTTAAATTCCCGTGCTTTTCTTTCAAAATAGATAAAACTGATATAGAAAAAATACAAATTACCTTTCAAATGAAACTTAGTGCTTGTCTTAGATCTCAAGATTTACTCATATACCTATGGTAATGGACTCAACGCCTGGGTCAGAGCTCAGTTTTGAAAATACACCTATATGTAATCCAATATCGCTCATTTTGATGAACAAGATGAACAAATTATCGATATTTATTACCTTTCATTGATAGGTATGTATACAAATTCTATAGATATTCTTCTATACCTTCAGAAGCCAATCATGCGTTAATAATTCAAATTCGCACAGTTGCTCTTCTAGATGGAACAGACAAGAGTCTTTCCTCAAAACTCTGACTTTATTTACTAAAATTAGAGGCTTAAAAGTGACTTTTGGTTAGACAAAAGTGATATGGATTGATTATTTATAATATATAGAGAATAACATGTAAGTGTCATAAAATATCAATGTTATCAGGTCTCGGCTGTGAGAATTTATCATGACTCGGCAAAGCCTCGTCATGATAAATTCTCACAGCCGAGACCTGATAACATTGATATTTTATGACACTTACATGTTATTCTCTTTATCATGCACTCATTTTCCAGCGCTTTGGTTTGATAAACCCTTAAAAATCAAAGAAATTCAGGTGAAAGTGTATGCAAATTGTTTCTAAAAATAGACTGCCTGATATCATATTATTTTATCAGACAGTTGATATTAGGTCAATACAGGCTTCATTGCATGATTAAGCACAATGTCAATCAAAACTAGGTAAAAACCATCTTGGGGAGAAACAGATTTAATTTTTTAGGAATATTATTGAATTTCGAATCCAAGTTAGTAAATAAATTTCAAAACAAGAGTGTTTTAAAACAAATTAGTGATATTATAACCGAATATTCCTGGGATGGTCGATAAAAAAATAAAATTCGGTTAGTAAAAGACGATCAAAGAAAGGGTCCTAAATATAACCGATAATTAGGGCGTTTTGAAAAGCATGAAATTAAAATCGCTTAAAAAAATGATGATGAAAAAAGACAAATTTCCATCAAAATAATTGATGTTAGCAATGTTATTAACTTTGGAACAGTTAAATGTGAAAAACAAGTTTACACCGTTACAAATGAAATTTGGGCGTGATAAAATCATAGAAACATTATATCAATAAATTTAAATTTCACAAGTCTGAACTAATCTTAAATGCACCGTTGTTTAATAACGAGAAAATTGTCATCAATTCGAACCACGTTTATTACAAAAAAAAAAGTAAGAAAAGGGGATAATCTATGTTAACGATTTACTGCAGAAAAATGGCGTTTTTCATCTCTTCAGAATAAATTAAAATCATACGAAATAATGTAATAAATTATCTTGAGTATTTTAGTCATTGTCTTCGTCATCCTTCATTAAAAATATAACTTTCAATAAATCAATATTATCCCAAAACTGAAATCAATGTATTGACAGCCATGTTTTCCCTATCCATACAAAGGTAAAACAGAATAGATTTATAAATTCATTACTTTCTAGTAATAACGAAGTAGAGACAAGTCCACGTGAATTAAATGGATACCTATATACGGTAACATTGATTTTAACTTGAAAACCGCATATTATTTTTGTACATACAATTTGAAATGAAACCTCCAATGGCTATGGCTCGAATAATAACCAGAATACTTCCTTCAAACATCTTACTTCATAAAATGAATAAAACTAAAAAGTGCTCATTCCGCCAGATATAAGAGGAACTTTAACTTATCTATTTTTTGACTGCCATAAAATAATCCCATTGATACAATTGTGTTTTCTAATAAAAATAAAACCATAATTAGCATATGAAATTTTTGAACTCTCAAAATCGGCAGCGTCTTACGAAATATTTTAGACAATTGTAAGAATAATGATACAAGGTCGATAAATCAAGAAATAAGAACAATACAATAAAGCAACAACAGCCATGTTCAATAAAAAGAAAAAGAAAAGAACAGCCTTTTAGATTACACCCTCAAATTTCTGCTTTATAGCAAGTGAATTTTGTTGTTCTTTTTGTTTCGAAATTACACTTTTGTTTGTCAATGTTAGTTAAAGTTTCATAAAATACATAAATACATTTGTTAGGTCATATCGAATACCTCTCTATATTTTGTACAAATCAAAAACACATCTATCATATTCACCCTTCTCTTCTTGACTTTTTCTGGAAAATGGCCAGGTCTGGGTCAAACAAAAAGCAGGCTGTGTAGGCTAAGATTCGTTTGCAAATTCAGCAGACGGATCTTTGTCTGCCAAAAACCGTGTTTTCAGAAATGATAATTCGATCTAGAAGATTGAAACGCTTAAAGAATAATTTAAAAAGGAAAATGATTTAACGAACACATGTTTATTTTACAAATTGGGGAAAAAAAAAGAAAACTCTTTTTCAAAATTTATTAGTGAATTGAAAGCCCCTAAAATATTTATACATTATATAAGTTTTCATAAAAATGAATCAAATTTATTTAAAGGATATTCAAGCGCTCAATTGAAGATTAACTTGAAGTTTTGTCAAAAGCTGTATTACTCGTGATAATATAACCTATGAAAAATGTAGAAAATATTAGTATTTTGTTATTGTTACGTTTGTAATACATTTAAAGACGAGATAAAAATATTAGTTGAAGTTTGAGGCATTTTTCTACGAATTGTGCTTTGTTTGCCTGCTATATTTGTACCTCTTTTACATGTCAACTTCTTGGACCACAGGCTCATATTTCTTTCAGCCTCTAGTTGCAAAGAAGGAAAGCAAATTTTGAACAGTCAGGGCAACACGTACAAAGCCGAAGTCGATCCTGATGGATTCGAATCAGAATTCAGCAAGTTTACAGTGATCTGTAATGAAGAGCTAGGACAATTGAGAACGATTATACGTAAGCACAAATGATTTGTTACTATAGTGAAGTTTCATCCCTTTTGAAAGTTGGAAGTTGACATGATTCGTGTTTTCTCCTATGGTAGTTTCTTCCATATAGTTTGTAAGCGACGGATATTGGCGTAGTTATTGCGTATTAGAATTTACCTTATAACTATATAAATATAAGTGTGATAACATTCCGTATGATATTTTTTATGATATCACATAGTTATTTTTAGAACAATGATATAATGTGGTTATTTTTAGAAATTTTCATTTCAGTTTGAAACATCGACGAAAACAAAGAAAGTAGAGGTTATCAGATAAATATAATACATACTGAGTGTATAATTTGAAAAAAATATCTAACTCGGTTTTGAGAATTGATAATTGTCTCGGCAGAGCCTCGACAATTATCAATTCTCCCAACCTCGTAAGATATTTTATTTCTCATACAAAACACTTAGTATGTATTATATATATGTATGTCTTTGAAGTACTTTTATATAGCAGGTGCATTTAAAATATATAGGCAGTAACGACGTTTGCGTACTCTTACGACGATTACCCTGACAAACCATTTTACTTTAAAAAGAATCCCACCCAGCTAGGATTGATATTTTAGGACATTAATAAACTATTCCATATTAATCATCAGTGAGAAGTCCGTGAACCTCGTAAATAAAGCTGTTCGAAATGTATGGAACAGAATATGCCTTCTTTATTTTCAGACCACGACAAGGAAAAAAGAAGACACGTCAGCGGTTACGAAGACCCTGGTTCCTACAAATTAGACCTGACCTACAAGATAGGGTTAGAATCCATCCGGCATGTCATCGACACGTCATCAGCGTGTAAACAACACATCAAATACGAATGCCGCTCGTCTTTGATCCTCTCTCCCACTGACGTGGATGTTTTTTGGATAAACCGTTTCAACATGACATCTTTGTACTTCACAGGTTAATAATTTTGATTTGATATAATTGTTACATTTTATCTAAGAATATGAAATGATAAAAAGAGATAAATATTTAAGTTGACAAAATTCTTGGAAAAAACCTCATTGGTTGGAAAAGGGAAATGATTCAGACAAGATGCGATAAAAATAAAACCCTCATAGGCTGGACAAGGGGAAATAATTCACACAATATGCATCTCGAGAAGTACCAGAGATTTGGTCAGACCCCGTTGAAATTTTGTCCACTTTGGTCCATATTAATTTTGTCTTTTTCTACAACCTGTAGCCCATTCCAGAATTATCATTTGAATATGAAGTAAAAAAGCTGTTATTCCACTTTCAAAAAACTTCAGCTGAAATATTAATACCATATGATGATAAGGCAGCTTTGGAGATATTTCTGTCCAAATGAAGGAAGACTAGTTTAGGACTGAAACAAGTTACCGGTCCGCGAATCACCTATCACAATTTTCATTCGCCATAAATAGAGGGAATTCCTCCAATGAGATAGTAAAATACACTTGCAGATTCTAGAACAGATGTGAAATGCCTTGAAAATCATGTAAACAACATATAAATCACAGTTTATTACTCAAATCAGCTCTACTTTTGAGGGATTACATTTTCTTTATGAACTACTTTTACCATACAACGACCTCAGAAAGTAATTCTCACTGGGCCACTCCATATAACACTTAAGTTTTCGCAACACAGCGATACGGAAGCTTGTATGTACTTCCATCCCGAATGATGTCACAATGTAGTATTCAACGATGTGCAAAAGTAAAACAAGACGCAACATTTACATAAACAAGTCTCTATGTATGAGCTATCATGATGTGATAAATAGAAGCTTACTGTCGTAAAGTTTGGTTACCTCTTTATATGCATGAAAACCGAAATTGATTCATGCCGGAAGTCTTCAATACGTTTTCAAAAATAACCATGTGTTCATATCCTGAACCGTACCCTGAATTTGCTATTTATTTGTGTAAAAAAGTGGCGATTTATAAAAAACATATTAGCGTAATTAACGCGACCTGATGCTTTCAACGAGTAGATGAAGACTAGTTTATATCAACATTTTTGGGTGTTCATACAAGCTTCCGTACAACGATTACCAAAACCAGGCTCTGTAGACAGATCCAAATGTCTCGAACGTGAACCTTTTAATTGGAACGTGGTGACACAAATTTTCATACTGCTTGAACATACGCTCAAAACATGGGTCGCAAACGATACCGACACCGCGGATGCCAAGTTGATAACAACAGCTTGTCTTTTTATTCCAAATCGGCCGTTTTGGAATAGAAAATTCAGCTGTTGTTATTAACTTGGCCTTCGCTGTGTCGCCATCGTTTGCATTTTCTTTAAATGCGCGCTCACTTTCACAAAGGCAGTTCCACATCACCAAGGCAGATAACTCTCGCAGCTGTTGTAGAAACTAGTCAGTCGCAAAGCGGACTTATACTCTCTCCCATCCCCTCTCCCTTCAATGGTTGCAATAATGAAAAGCTATTTCCATGAAAGGGTCATAGCTTTGTCAAATGTCAATGGATCGTTACCAAAAAAATCACTTGCACATATCTGTTCGATACTGATCACATCTGTTAAGTTTAAATGAAATCCGCCCATTAGTTCCTAAACATTGAGCGGACAAAAAAGTTACAGACGAACCGTCTGACGGCCGAACCTATCGACAACATGAATCCTATATATACCCCAAGGGGGTATGATAATTCCTCTTTCATGACCTGCAGTCGAATATTTACAAACGCATTCGAACCTTTTACTTGAAATACCATTCAAAGGCTCATATTCTACAGGAAATGGTTCCAGTCTCTATTTTTGCGAATGTACAGAAAGTTGCACCATTCCATTCGGGTGTCAATGCAACAACAACGACGATATTTGGAGGTCAGATGAAGGGTATGTTACAAATAAGGAGGATCTGCCAATTCTGGCATTTAGAGCCGGCGACACTGGAGATTTGGGTGAGTTTTTTTAAGAGATGATGAGATTATTTGTTGATTCCATTGAGGAAATAAACTTAAAACCCAAATACAATGTTTGAATATACGGAGCGGATGCGTACGTACATGTGGTAAGGTTTTTAGTTTCATACCTCAATAAAAACAACAAATAATCTCTTCATTTCTTATATAATGTAATATCATGAATCAAAAGTATAACTTTTTCTCCATTATGAAACGGATGTCTAATGGCACTACTTTGCGCGGAAGCTTTCAAAATAGTTGCGTACTAAAAAATTGTTTATCGGTGGAAAGTGAAAGAAATTGTTCAGCGAGTCAAAATGCATGAATCTTGATGGGCACAACTAAAATTAAATAAATTTACTTTGACAAAATATTTTCAGTTCCTAGGTATTGCAGCATCGCTGACACGGTCTTGATACAATTAGTATTTCAGTCAAATTCATATTGATATCGATTAATGCGATTTAAAATCGCGCACCCTGCGCTCCTTTGAATGCAATCAAAACACCAAATGCAATCGAAAAACAACAACTTCGAATTGGTTAATAAACTTTCGAAATCGGTATAAACTTTTATATTGCTCAATCAATTCCACTATTTTATTGACCGGTGTTAGTTTCTAAAATCATTCATCTTTCTTAGGAAAAAAAATTCACCCATATCACGATTTTCCATGATTGAAAACATTACCAAATGCGTTTGGTCGCAGGAGAATTGAGGTGAGAAGCTTTCATTATTCCGCATGGTCGTGGCATAATCAACATGATCAAAAAGGTCTACAAAAATTTTGATTGTTTTGAACAATTTCGAAGGGTATTTGAACGATATCGGAGCCTTTTTAATTATTTCAGTGAGTGATTTGACAATATTTGTAAAGCGCTGAACGAGCGATTTAGAATGGTTTTGATTGAGGTGAATGTCAATTTCACGATGATTCAACCAAAACTGTCGTTATACTACAATGTTTCTTCATTTTTTTCAATGTATCTTAGAAGAACTATTCGGGTGTAGACATATACAATTGATCATTTACATCGAATTTAATAAGGTAATTAAAACTTTTTCTTTAATGCTTTTCAGTGGTTTATCCAGAAATAACGGTAGATTATCACTTGAAAATCTCACCGCAAAAGCAGTGAAATTATCAAAAACTTATACCCTACTTTTGTGCATTTCATCCTACCTGACGTCATCTTTTGCGGGGCGAAATAATAAGGTCATAATGAACGTTTCATAGCAATCATGCGCAAAATGACGCGCTTTACGACAATATGTCCTAAAAATTTCACATTTTGTCTCATTTTTGCAATAAAGAAATAGAATGATCGTTAGTTTTTCGAGTAAGATCGACTATTATTTCATTTTGTGAACAAAAAAAAGCAATTTTTTCCGCTCTCTGTGAACAACAAAAAGCTATATTTTCCCACATCATGTAGTTTTTGTTGTTCACTCAATGAATATAAATAGATCTTACACTGAAACAAAAGATTATCATTTAAGCCTATTTTTTTTACCCGTCGGGCTTGAAGAAAACATCTATCAACTCCTTATATATGTTTGTAAACTATTCTTTTTTCCCAAGAAATCACAACTAGAGATCGCATTTCAGATAATACTGTTTAGGAAGTTAAAATGATCGTTTGAGATTCAGAAAATCAGCGAGGTGCAAAAAGTGTTGACTACAGTCAGCCTGAGCAATCCCCGACGTTTGACCAGGGTCTTCAACTAAACGCACCACGCAGATGATCCCTTAATTGACATGCCACTTTTTGATTTTAACAGGTGAAGAGAGTTATCACACGATTGGGCCGTTAATATGTTGGTGAACGTTGTTTTCGTCGAGAATATATGCTGAGGGATGAAAGACAAGAACAAACACCAGAAATTCACATTGTTCAAGCAGAGCTATAGATAGAGGGGGTATTTGGGCTTTCAAACTTAAATGATTCATTAGTCCTTTATCAAAGCCTTTGTTGGTGGTACTCATTTGAACCGTTTCGTTGAAACGATTCAAATGAGTACTCACAACATAGGGTTTCATTGTGAAATAAAGATTTCTTACTGATTTTATCCCCTCTTATCTGGACCCTTCAAGGATCTGTATAAAAGCTGTTTGAGTAACATGTACATGTGTGTATGTCATCGACACCTATAATGTTTGTTGTTGTTGTTGTTGTTGCTAACGTTTCCTACACTTTTGCATTTTTCAACGCGGACAAAGTGCTTGTTTTGGCGTGTAAAAGGCTTTGCGACAATTATAGCTTTGAAATTAATTTACGCTGTATGTGTAATATGCACACTATTGTTTTAAATGCTGCATGGGGTAGCAGCAGTACAGTTTCACTATGCACGAGGCTAGCAACTCGCTTCAACTTCTATGAAGCAGTATAAATTCACCAGGCCACATCAATAATGAACATGGTCACATGATGTAGGATACTACTTTTACTTCCATGTTTAAATGAAGGAGTAGTGTAAACAATGAATATACATAGAGGTCCCTTTTATTATGACGCGGAATATAACTTGACAGCCACTAATTCACATTGTCACTCGAAATGAAATATTCTGTGAAAGTTTTACATAAATGTATCCATTAATATAGAGGAGTTCTGTTAAAAAGAAACTTTGCATATAGACCCCTTTTTCTATGATGTAGTATAGAATCACCAGACCACATCAATATACACAATGTCACACAATGTAGAATACTGATTGAAATTTTAATTACAAGTTCCATGCATACACGAAGAAGTGTTAACTATGAGTTTTTAAAATTTAATTTCAAAAGTATGCCCCTTTTTTCGTGCCGCTCAATCGATCAAAAAGATTATTAAAGGAAGCAATCAGCGTGATTGTCTTATCAATCCAGGATACCTTGGGCCTTTATATTTCATTTGGTAAGAATAAAACTATCAGTTGGATATTTGTTTTTGATTTCTGGTGGACGTTTACGTTCACCGCTGTTATTCTACGTGGGAACAATCCAGTCGGATGTTAATAGCTTTTCAAAAACGAAGCGCCCTCTATCGTTCAATTTACTCTTTTCCCAGACTTGTATCTGTCAGACAACTGTGCATTTTGCAAATGGCATTATACAAGAATTCTATAAAGTTTGTAGATTATTCAAAAACGCCCTTCAAATGAAAGATCATGTCCCAAAGCTTGACCACTCGAACTAAACTTTCGCGTAAGAATTAAAGTCAATGACAAGGCGTTTGTTTGACTATTTGGGTTATTCCGTGGTCTAAGGGAGATAAAATCTACATGTAAATGTCTGAACTGGTGGCCCGGTTTATGGGGGACAACATATACCCTTTACTGCGACCTAATTTGATAGCGTGGGACAAATAGAAGCAGACGGTATTTTTGCATTGTTCTATACCATTAATTATTTCACCCTCTATAGCAATTTAATAACCCAAAAAGCGTTCGAAAGAGAAGATGCAATAATGCCGCTTGGGTATCATTTTTTAAACACCATTTGGAACAATTTTTGAATTGTTGAGTGAAAGATTCGTTTTCCTACTTAGAATCCCTATTATTTCTAAGAAATCTTCACGGAAAAAATAGGCGCCTTACAATTAAACTTTATGCAACAAGCGACACTTAGATTTAGAATCTTCCAATGAATTAGGTTTTATTACGATATCTTGATGACATCATGCTGACATCTCTTTGTCTGTCACTCATGCAATAGAAGTTACAGTGAGTGCGAACTTATGCGTTATGTTACGTATATAGAATTTGAATGATCGATTTTAACTTTGAAATTGCAGGTGATATGTCCATTAATCAGTGGTGTTTTGTACTTTTTGTGGATGTGTACCTTTAAGTAACTAATTAATCATTTCATGCTAAATCTGGAATATAACTTCTTTGGTAGGAGGTACAGGTTCGGATCAGACTGCACATATATATATATATCAACTATTTTTCATTTTTAGATTAGAAATGTTTAAAAATTGTATTCGTAAATAAAAACTTACTTCAATTAGTGAAAAAAGTACCTTCCGTACGTTGATTTTCATGCAATTTTAGCAAAGTTTTTTTTTATTTAATTTAATTTGAAAAGGCCAGGCCGATATTTGCAATATTATCCGTTGGATTTCTGTGTGTAACCCCAGTACGACATTGTGATTTGTGATTAGACATTTGTACTCTTCCAGGCAAAAAAAACGTATGTATACCTACACAACACTTATTCATTAAGGTATCGCGTATGTTGTGACCGATCGCCATTTGACATATCGGCTCTAGGTCTCTAATAAAGGTCTTGGAATATACAGTTAAGAACATGGTATATCCGACACTCACCTCGATAAACAAAAACATTTAAAACAAGACAATTTTTTGATGCACGGCATCAAAGTAGCCGGCAATCTTTTGGTTAACATCAATTCGAAATGTTTGTGGTGTTAGGTTTAATATTGTTACCATAACAACAAAAATTTTATCTTCGTGAAAGTTTAATATTTTGAGTAGATTGTCTATTGAAACATTGACATTCACGATAAAAGACATTGACTTTAAATCGTAATTGTTAGAAGAAAGTTTCATCATAACAGAATATGCGTCCGAAAAATACAAATGAACCGTAAATTGACAATTTTTAAAGTTTATCCTTGATTATTCACATTGACCGTGATGGATGACCATTACTGTTTATTGATGAGATGAACTTCCTTTAAAAATATAAGCATTGTCACTATATTAGTGATTGACTTTCAGAAAATGTTTAGTTTGTACATCAATTGTTCGCAGACAGACGGACGGAAAGACAAACTGTCCACTTATCTATCGACGCGGGCGCATAAACATGGAAAAAAAACATCTGAGACTGTAAAGTCGGATATACAAGTATTTTGAAGCCTAATCCAGATAGCTCAGCGGAATTGCATAGGGCTAGTAATGATGGGGTCATGAGTTCGAACCCAACTCGGCCAAAAAATGTTCGTACATTTGACAAAAGCTTATATTACACCAAGTATCTGTCTCCTTTGCAGACAATGTGGGATGAGCAGCATGTAGCTGAGATGAAATCTAAGTGGATAACGGGATATGATATGACTCAGCGATCTCTGGGTGATACTACCTTGGGTTTGCATTGAAACCAGTTAAGCTAAAAATAAACTGTTGAAACACACATTTACCGCCGTTTTGATTTACAAATCTTAGTACAAGGACAACTTAATAGTTCTAGGCCCAGCTGTAGTGTCGAAATTTATGTTTTTCAGTTGCTTTTTGTTTCATATTTTTTTATTTCATAAATGAAATAACTTACCATGTTGGATGTGTAGAGACTGGGCCAGCAATTTATCATTTACCTATATTCCTTTTAATAGGACATATGTATCTCCAATTGCATTTGGCCTATTGAGTTTGAAATTCTATAAGGTAGGTTGAATCATAAATCTCAAAGATATTGACAAACAAACCGAGAGACAAACGCACATACATTAATATGCCATGAATATCACACTTTCCACGAACGTACTGGATAATTATGACTTAACGAGTTTACATATTCATTAATTTCAAACAATTTCATTTGATGAAAATTGAAGATTTATTAACAAACTTTATTTTAACAAAAATGTTCCACAACAACAAAGAGAACAATTTCCATTTATTCCGAAAATAGTTCCAAGTTAAATGCATAGCATTTGCCCAATTATTTACTGTAATGGTGAAAAATATTATGCAAATGCTGTATATAAAACACAGTTGTTAGAGCCAGATATAATATTTGCCCAATTCACCACAAGCTTCACAAACATGTAATCAACTTGTAGTAAAATTGAAACTGTATAAAAATAAAACATAAATACCTAAACAATATTGAGTTTACTTGCAAGGTTGTTTTTTTCAACTAGGAAGAAAATACATTTTTAAGCCTTGCGTTCATGAAGACAAAATGCTACAAACTGTTTGCGAATTATACCCCAATTCGCACATAAGTATACGCATGTTAGTATTGGTAGATTTTGCGCTGTTTGTCGTGAAATATACTTTTAACGATTAAATTTCCGTGCCATTTTGTCGAAATAGATAAAACATGTTAAAACAACATAAAAAAATTACAACTTACCCTTCAAACGAAAGTTATAGCTTCTTAAATCACAATGTTAACCAAAAAATGTACTTTTATAATTGAATTTAGGGATCATTTTCAATTCCTATTATTTACTTTTTAATCAACCCGATATATACATGGTAATGGACTCAGAGCCTACGTCAGCGCTCAGTTTTGAAAATATACCTATTATATGCACATATAGTTTACACATTGTTTTTTAAGGGAACGTATGATTTTACAAGCAATTCGGTACTCGATTCTAACGAGTAGACACGTATGTGACGGAAGCCAAATATGCTTGTAAATACATCCGTTCATTTAAACATGGTAGCTGCACTACCTTGTATATTTTTTATAAATGACTAGTGATATAGGTAGATTGTTATAAAATCTCGCGTCCAAGTGCCTGTGGTTGTTGTCAGAATCCCCCACTGTTATGCATTCTGGGCTAGTTGGTTTGTTGTCGCCATTTCTAAATAGACCGATCGGTTTCCCTATTTTAAAATGGACCGATGGTCAATTTAAAATCATAATAATGATTGAGAAAACAGTCAGATGATAAGCCAATTGGAACATCTTTCGGCCAATCTACGATTAGACTGGTAAACCTGTCCCATCTACGCTACCCTCCGATCTGTATCGATAGATTGAGATAGGCTCGCCAGCCAATCTACGATCAACTGTCTGTTGCAGTTTACGGAAATAGCCGAGTGTCGTTCCGATTGATGGTTAGCTAAAAATAGATTCGACCGGTTCAAAGGGACTATGAATTTTATTGAATTATACAATATTTGCAAAACCTTATTTAAAGGGAAAAATCGTGTTTTTAATGCTCAATAATTTTTACCATTAATCCAACTATTCAAAAACACTCCGAAATTTTTCAAAAACGCTTATAAATCGTTCGAACTGAATAACATTTTAATGTCACGATGAAATATTCGCACGAATTTGGCTCGGGTATATTCAGAAGCGTATAACGTGTCCCTGAAGACACTAAATCACAAAAAATCGAAGATTTTATTTAAGGAGGGTAAAAATTTAACGCCTATTTTGTCTATTCGGACAAATAATCCATTATGTATTACCTCCCTTTAAAATCAGCCAAAACTTGCTCCACAATCACCCAGAATCGTTCGTCTTGTAGATTTATGATTTGTTAACCGAAGACCACAGAAATGGAGGTCACCTTTAAAAACGTGGCAAAATAAAATTCGAAAATTGAGGAGACGGGACTAGAAACGGATATCTGGAGGGCTAGAATCGGTAACTTTACGCAGCCAAATAAACACAAGAACACTTTGAGTTATCTAGTTATTGTAGGAAAGGCCCTTTCATTGACTTTGAGACTTTTGGTGTAAGTATCATCATTGGTATGCTGAGACATTGGGAGTAACCTTGAACTTACTGGACATGGAAAACAACAAATATCAAACCCTATTTTAGCTAGGTGTACCAGATAAACAGCGCATTACTTCGCAAATAGCCCAAATAATGATCAGGTTCGTGCTTCAACCAGTGCAAATAGTTCAGTCATGGCTAACGATCCTGCAATATTTCGATCAAATTCAAACCAAGACACCATTGTAGATATCTTTGATAATCTAAGAGAGATGAAGAAAGAATTAACTGACAAAAGCCCAGAAATACTAAATGACCTATCAGGAATAAATGGGAAAACGTACTTAGTGGAAAAAGCAGTCACGGATCTCCAAACAGAAAATATAAAACTAAAAGACAAAAATGAATAGTTAATCAAAACTAATTTGGAAATAACTCTTAGATTAGATAATTTTGAAGAGCAAAGCAGACGAATTAATTTATTATTTAAAGGCATACCAGGCAATAGTCTTGAAAAGTGGGAGGATTTTGAGAGAAATTTTATATTTGTCGATTTTTGACATGGTTAATGAGGTTTGCCATTTAGGACCATCATGGTCCTCTTATACAAGAGTACATTTTGCACAGTTCGACGTTAGCAATATCAGATTTCTGATTCGACATAGTTATAATCTACATGTAGCCTCGAATGAAAAATAAGAGAGAATTTTGATATTTTGAGTACCCTTTTGAGAAAACTTTATAGAAAGTCCAAGTTCCGACATTCGTATTAAATTTAAATTAAGCATGTTCAAGTTGAAAAAATGACACCTGACAGGTCAATTTATGCTCAGGTCAGTGTTCGGTAACATGTTTAAACTAAATCCTGTAATAAAATAGTAAAGGCAAATAAGTTTCAAGGCATGCCATGTGGGTTTTTTTTCCAATAAATACTGCTTTATTTTTTTGGTGAGAATTGCGAATATGTGACGCGATTCTTGGCGCACCTACGCTGTCTGTCGTCGGTCGTGCATCGTAACGATTTACTTTGAATGGACTTCAATCAATCTTTTTATCTTTATGATCGTTATTCTTGTTTTGAATTTAATGCATATAACCACTTTTTGTTTTTCATGGCTCTTGAAGAAAGGGGCAATACCGTGCGACCTTTATGTATGAAATCATACATATTATAACACGATCACAATTCTAAAATAAGTTTAAGTACACTTTTATGGGTGTAGAACATTAAAATTGTATTTTCTGATTGTAAAATATAAAATGATATTGACGTTAGGAGAATTTCACAGAAAACGAAGTGCGTCATTTATTACGTTGGTTAAAAGAATCACCGTTCCCGCTAAGTATGGTGTATGACGTCATAAAGGGGAGGAGCTATTTGTGTATACAATAAAACACCTTCCGGAACATCACTCGGTCATTTCCGAAACTACAACAGCTCTCGGATGTATACATGTACAAGGGTATGTAACGAAACTGTACATTTTGTTAGCCGAAAACAGATTAAGAAAACTAGTACCTCAATCGGAGGCATGTCCTTTTAGACTATGGGCTACTGGGACCCCCGTCCCCCCCCGGGGGAATTTTGTACACTATGATTTCCTGAAAGGTACATGTATAAGCAACATTTTAAGACATGTTAGCACTCTGGCGAGTGGGGCTTTTGTAAGATACGTTACTTTGAAATCACCCACCCTAGATCCTTATTTAATGCTACATTTTGCTCCATATTTGTGAAATTCTTTTGGCAAATTGCGATATTTAGTACTATGTCATACATGATTCTTGAGTATGAGTGATAAAACACCCACAGAATTCTGTATGATTCAAGAAAAAACGTGAAATATACGTTACAATTACAAAATTGTTTCTCAATATTCGCCTATATAAAGATATTGGCATTTGGGCGCCAAAAATATTCAAAGTCAACACTTGTTGGCAAAATTCACAAGATAATATGACGAATTCACATTTATATTGTTTATTTTGGCCTGCATATTACTTGTTTTATATGTCGTAATGAAAATATTTGAGCACGTGTCATTTCAAACCCTTTATACAATGTAATTTCATATGCCGTTCATAAACAGAAAGGAAAATGGAAGGTGCAATTTACTACTCAACACAACAAATGCTTTATGTCTCTAAAGGAATGTTGTAACATACGTTACCTCAAAATATTTTACCAAAACCCGTTTAAACTGTTTTATTTTTAATCAATAAGATTTAAAATTCTTTGAATTTACAGCTCTCAGTTCTGTTTCTTAGAAAATGCATCGGTACTGAAAGCAAATGCGTGACCAACAAAAGATCAAAGATCTCCCTGCACTTATTGTATTAAAATTTAGACATTGTTTGAGAAGTCAATGTTATATATCTTTGAACATCCAACAAGGAAATTCTTCTTAAATGCTAGTTTTAACATATTGTTTTTTAATGTAAAGTGATAAGTCAAACCAATTGAAGTTAGTATCATTTGTAGTATCCCACAAAGTTAAAAATATGATAACAAGATTTGAGATCATAATAGCCAAATCATTAATGCATGTATACCCAATTGCTGAAATTGAAATACCTACACCCTTCTAAATCACCACAGATCTTGATAATCATTTTACAATAGAAATTACAAATATCTTGAAATTTTCAATAAAAATACTGGCTTTTTGATAGATATGGATAGGTACTTTGTGTTGTACTATACCTGTTGTTTAATTTCATCATAGGGAAATATCTGTTCAGTGCAATTACATATCTATCAATCACACAAAGCAGCATGGCAGCTAAAAGAATTTAATTAATTGAAACTTTTTTCAAAATTACTTAAGTCACTTAAGCATGTATATCATTTATCTCTAATTTCGTGCATCGGTTTATTCATTGCCTATAAATGTTTTGCAACAGAATACCGATGGTCATAATCTAGTAACATATGTTACCAATTGTATGAAACAAGTCGCAATTATCTTAAATGCACTTCAGTGTCAATACTGTAGCCATTTAAATCAAATTTATTATTTCTCTTTGATTTAGATGGAATTTTTGGTTTTACTGCATGGTTTTCAAATTGTTTGTCTGGAATGTTGGCCAAGTGGTTTGAATAAAACGTAATGACAAGAGTCTTGTACCTGTGCACATGAGAAAAAATGAGAGTTTTGCCCAAGAACCATGAGTATATTAATAAGAATGGGTATTCTTCAATTCTTTTCTCTACTTTAACACAAACTGCATGTACATATATATTGAAAGTCAGCCAGCAATGTCAAACAGAAATACAAATAGATTGTAAAATCACCAGCCATTTACACCTATAAAGCTCTTATAAGCATGCGACTTATAGACCCATCATGCATTTTTTATATTTTATCTTTAAGTCTTGGGATGTATTTGAATGAGGGCTTGATAATGATATAATCCTATTGCTCAAGCAATTTATCATAATTCTTTCATTGTTTTAGAATGTAAGATATAAAAGAAGCGCTAATTCTATCTAAGATATGTTTCTTTCTGCGTAAAAAGTACTTGTAGTTTATATCTAGTTCAAGTTAAAGCATTTTTTAAGCATCTTTGTTTTACTAAAATCTTCACTTTTGTAAGAACTAATCATGTTCAAGAGCATTATAATTGGTGTGCATCTAATTGTCCTTTGGACGCGGTGATTATGTTTGATTTTCTAAAAAAAGGTCTTTTAAATGTAACATACATTACTCTCTTTGATAGCTAAATCAAAATGTATATGGCAATGTTCTATTAATTTGAACATAATATGGTCATACTCATGTAAATTTTTAGTATTGAACTGAAATGCACAGTTTCTTGGCAAAACTAGGATTGCATGCAATGTACTTTCCATTCAATTGGAAACAATAAAGAGATGAAATGCTTCAAGGAATTTTCAGGCCATTTTAACAGTATAACACTCTTATCGAGGTGGTTTATCCTTCTAACATGAATTTCTTGTATTTATCATACACATCATTCCATTCATCACATCATCCTTATTAAGCCTCTAGCTGCTTATACAACGAAGATTAATGATAATCAACTTGTTTGTACTGGCTGATGAAACCTTATACCTATGATATGGAGTCAAATGCGCTACCAAATCCAATTTGATATCAACTGGGCTACGATCATGATCAACTCTAAGAAATATTTTTAACTTTTCTGTACTAAATTGATGGAAATATTGCTTAAAAATATTGTAGGAACAGCTTTTTTCATCTATTTGGTCACCATTTTTCACAATGAAAACTGTCTCTTATCATCTGAAGTAACATATATAACTTGTGTTTTATTCTAAAAATGTGAAAAAAAGTCTCAAACATAGAAGAAACCATAAGCTGCCTCAACATTGTGTTTGGAAGCTGCCTCAACATTGTGTTTGGTGCATTCCTTAAACGATGATAGCGGCTCAAAAAAAATTATACCTATAAATAAATGGTAACGTATTTTGCACGCTTATAAAACCACAATGAGTCTTGAAATGATTAAGATTGATATTGATACCTGCAAAATACTTTAAACAGATGTGGTTTTTAGTTGATTTAGACAATGAGGGATTTTACAATAATTGCAATCACCTGATATATAAATAAGCCTATGGTAACTGATGGGTAAATTGGTTACTTTAGAGTAACGTGTTGTGCAATAGCTTGATAGCCAGATGCATAAGAAATATTAAAATCTCCCAAAGAACAGAAGCTTATATAAAAAACACAGTAAACAAGAGCCATGTTGGACATGGACATAAGTCCCCTACCGGCTTTGTTTGTCTCAATGTTTTCCCACGCCAATTCTATCAGGGACGTCAAAACCAGGTCTTGTTTTGGAAAGGGTTAAACAAGACTTACATGAGTTGTTGTCTCTGCTGTGCCCACTATACAATTCATGCAAGCAATAGACAGATGCAAGAAATAGTATCAATAACAGTTACCTTGTCTGATCCAAGATGTTTTTCTTCAGTCTTGTTGGTAAGAAATGAGAACTTTCACTGGAGGTGATTAATACTGCTGCATCACCACCCTGACTAACATGCCTTATAAATTTTTTTACATTTTAAAACAGGTCTCATCAAGTTAGCTTGCTTAGTTATTAAGTTATTGCAGGATCCATTTTTTGCCATATTTTCACTATTTCCGTTACCATAGCAACCGCACTTTTTGTCAAAGAACAAAGATAAAATGATGTGTATAATCTACACATTGCTATCTAGTCATATACCAAGTCTCATCAAATTAGCTTGCTTACTTATTAACTTATCGCAGGATCCAATATTTTTTGCCATATTTTCACTATTTCCGTAACCATAGCAACAACAATTTTAGTCTAAAAACAAAAATAAAATGATGTGCATAATCTACACATTGCCATATAGTCATATACCAAGTCTCATCAAACTAGCTTGCTTAGTTATTATCTTATCGCAGGATCCCATTTTTGGCCATATTTTCACTATTTCTGTAACCATAGCAACCTCAATTTAAGTCGAAAAACAAAAATAAAATGATGTGCATAATCTACACATTGCCATCTAGTCATATACCAACTTTCATCAAAAACGCTTGCTTAGTTATTAAGTTATCGCGGGATCAAGATTTGAGCGGACAGACGGACGGACAGACGGACGGACCTACGGACGGACAGACGGAGGGCAAACCTATAGTCCCCTCCGGTGTGAACACCGTTAGGGGACTAACAAAACATTCAGTAGAGCATTGATGAATATAACATTTATTTTGAATACATTAAATTGAAATTCAAATGTAACATATTTTACTCCTATGCATTGCTTGTAAGGGCCATATTTTTCAAGTCATAATGTAAATGGGCTTCAAATATCTCCAGAATCACAGATATCATTAACAAAACACAATATCATTTAATTTTTACTAAATTACAGGTAATTTCTATTACAAGACAAACAACTAAAATTGTTTTATCAAAATTTTATGGGTTGGTTTCTTTAAAGTAACGTATCTCGCATTTGCCCCAGTGGCCAGACTGCTTACAAGTTTCAAAATCTTCAATATTGCATAGGCTTTTAGAAAAGCATTGTTAACAATCTTCCCAAATGGGGCAGGTGTGGAAAAATCATTTCTATCTATGTGCCTTTCTTTGAAATTAAAAAGTAACGTATTTTACTTCCATATCATGTCTTCAAGGGGGATTTATTTACAAAATGTTAACATGAATTTGCTCTACATACATTAAGCAACATAACTTTTGGTATTAAAAGATCACTTCTGGTCATTTTGACTCATTTTTTCTTTGTACAAACCTAAAATCTTGTCTTGAAAATTCGATAGGTAATTAACTTTGAGGTAACGTATCTCACTAACGCCCCATTTGTCAGAGTGCTAACAAGTCTCAAAATGTTCTAGATACCATGGACTATCAAACAGGCAATGTTAACAAAATTCCCAGTGAGGCAGGGATAGACAATTTATTTCTATATTTATAGTTTTCTATGAAATTTAAGGGTAACGTATTTTACTGCAATATCACGACTCTTAAGATGACTAGATTTTTCAAAACATTCCATAAATGGACCCCGCAGTTAATCAGCAACACAATTATATGTATAAAAAGTCAACTTTTTGTCATTTAGACTTCAATTTTTTGGGAAGTCTTTTAAAATTCATTTTCAAAATTTTGTAGGGTGTGCTACTTTAAAGTAACGTATCTTACAAAAGCCCCGCTCGCCAGAGTGCTAACATGCCTCAAAATGTTCTACATACCATGGGCTTTCAGAAAAATATGGTCTACAAAATTCCCCCTGGGGGGGGGGGGAACAAAACCCATTCTGGCTCATGGACTATTTAGACTTTCATTTTATTCAAGTATTATTGAGACTTTAAAGACGACATATTGTCTAAAATTAAGATTTTTAAGTCGATATATTACAGTTTGAAGTGAATTACATAAGGCCAATCTAACGAAGATTTCACGTTATTGACTTTAACGAAAAGCGTTGGCGACGTCGAATGTTTTCATTCGAAATTTGGAGGAATTACACCATTATAAGGTAGCTACAGACAGATAACATAGTCAAATTTTCGACTCTCTTGAAATCCAAAGGTCCATCTTTGAAGTGCGGTCATTAACTAACACGCAATAAATAGGGATTTGAAGCTCGTTCATTTGACGCCATGACGTTAATTTAGGGACCAACCATTTTCTACTCGCCAAAATCGGTATTTGCAAAAATTTTCTGAATCAAGGTAGCAATGGACACATAGTGTCGTTTTTTCCGCCATTTTTTCTTGTTCTAAGATGTTGTTGAATAACATTGTATCAAAAATAAAAGGAACCTTTCCGTGCTTGTTTTCATGCTAGACTTATCTGCCCTTCGAGGGTACTGGACATTATTACATTTAAATGTCTACATTTGCTTTCGGTCTAGTTTAAGCTTAATACCAGCTGAAAGTTATAAAAACCATAACTGTAAATAGACTTATACATATACACAATAACTGTCCCCAAAAAATTTCACTTTGATCATTCAAATAACATGCCTTCAAAAGTAAAATGTGCTCAAATTTTGGGAAATTTTGAAGAAGAAAAATGTTGCATTTTGGGAAGTTGCCCAAATAATCTTTTCTTATTTTCCGATATTTTTGAAAGCCATTTTTCCTTAATCTGGTGCAAAAATCAGCATACCTTTTTGCAATTAAGAAAGTTTTTGGTCATTTTATGATGACCTTCCTAATTAAATACTTTTTTAAATGCATATTTATTGTTAAATTCAACAGTACAGTCATAAAATTGATATCTATCAATGACAAGAAGCTACGTGATGAATTTCGATCATGATTGTTTCACTTTAATCCGTCAGCAGAATCTTATTAAAACCGATCTATTTAAACAACACGCAAAAAATCCGTAGAATTAACAAATATCCGCTTCCAGTTGACCAAAAATCCGTAAAATTAACAAATACCCACTTCCAGTTGACAGAGTCGCCGGTGTCCATTGCTACCTTTTGCTTCAATTTTTACGAAAACAAAATTCACTTAGAAAGTCGAATGACGCCAGAGCTAATCGATTTATTTCTATGCTCATTCAAAAAGAATAACCGACAATAAACTGATCTATTTCATTTTATTCAAAATCTATTTTTTTTTCTTTTTTCTTTTCATTTTCGTGTAAGCAAATAGTAATTTGTCAAGATTTGCAGAATAATTATCCTTAACTTTCATCAAATAAGAATGCTATTTTGGGGGGTTAGATTTTTCGTTTAATTCGAATATTTTTTATTTTGTTACAAACATCGTAATTCGACATTGCTAGCACAAAAACCATCGTAACTATGCCTTTTTGAAGCCAAACTTTGTGAAATAAGGTATTTTAAATAGTTCCAACTGATGTTTATTGTGAAATATAGATAAACTGTGTGTTTAAGTCAATTATTTTTCTTCCGCTTAAAAAAGACAGCTTTTGGGAACATTTGGCGCGACGTTGAAATATGCTTTGATCTGAGATATTTACGCGGAAGCGAATTTCACAAAAAAAATCTAAACCGAAGAATTATGATATTTATTTTAAACATCTTCACCGGAATGGCAGCAAGTAAAAAAACCCTAAATTTCGGCATAGGTGACCGGACAGATTTTCTAGAATACTAAGAGGTTATTTAACATTATCGAGGACAATACTGAATTCTATTGGATGAGTACCCTGCAGAACCAGAATTATAGACTGGTTCTGCAGGGAACGAATCCAATTAATTCAATATTGTGATCGATCATGTTAAATGACATCTTTATTTCACACCATACACTTAAAGTTCCAGAATTAACCATTTGCGGCATTTGAGAAAAAAAAAAGAATAGATCCAAACTGGTCCGGAAAATGTGTCAATTGCTCGTCACTATAAACATGATCAAATTGAAATAAACAACTGTTCTAAAAGATAGAAATCTCAGTGAAATGTTTATTTCAAGTGTCAAGTCGAATAGTGCTTACTGATTATAATTTGTAATTAACATAAGACATATTCAATACCCGTCGTCACTAGAAATGTATATTTCATGTTGAAAAAAAAACAAACGATTTTCTGAGATCAAGAAACAACAACACTTTATATTTCTCAATGTGGCATGCGTTCTTATTTTACTTTCAAAGCTTTATGTGATAAATGGAGATAACGAGAATCTTCTCAAACAAAACTCATTTCAATACCTCCGAGCAGAGGGTTTGATACATTGAAAGAGCCGCGAGAAGTGGTGATATCGATATTCGGGACTTCAGTCTCTCTTTCATCGTACCATATAGCTTGCCTCGCTTTCATCGTACAATAAAGGTTGCCTCGTTTTGGAATAAAATCCGTTTTGCACAGCAGGCTCGTTCTGGTTCTACAATATGGATCTATATTTTTCACTCTCACGTCATACAAAATGGACGGTCTAAATTGTTTAGGTGTGAAATAAAAGTCAATATTTTCAATAACTGTACTCGAAAAAAAAAAAAAACACGCAGAAGGCGAAAAATAGACAATTACTGAATTTGGTCCTTAAAAGAGCCGGTCCCTTTATTTTTTATTTATTCATTTATTTATTTTGATCATATGAATGTTTTTATTTATTTACGTCGCAAACGATCGCATCAATATTTACATAGATAGTACAAAAATAAATGACAAGGTTAAAAATACTGCCAGTCCATATAAGAGAGTTATAAGAGACCTTTATGACGTCAACTCTACGTAATGAAATCCTTTTTTACAGACATTTGAGAGCCGGTTTTTTAAAGTTAAGTCTTTCAGCATTACGCAAAATTTAGAAATAATTTGTGATTTGGACCTTAAATGACCTGCTATATGTCCGCAGTTACCTTAAGTGACTTCTAATTTCATGTATGCGTTTAAATGTCATCGTTTTATAATAAAATCGTAGACAATGTTCCTATAGAGTACAATATTTAACTAATTATCTTTTAAAGACATAATTGAAAATATATATCTAGCTACTTTTTTATGATGAAATCATTTTCACTTTTCATTAAATTATAGAAAGATATCAAGTCAGTTCTACCTTTATACCAAGAAAATAGCAAATTTTGCCTCTCAAGTCTAAACATTGAACAATGAAAAAAAGCATGATATTCATTTTCAATGGTCAAAATTTCCTGAGTCATCAAACAATACTGGCATATTCTATCCTCTCTGTCAATATTCAGATGTCTTCTCAGTTCAATATTCAATTTATGACTTGAACATCTGAACCTTGCATAAGCCCTTATTAAATTCTGAGAAATATTTACAATGAGATATTTCTCAGGATTAAGCAAGGAATAAATGTTTTTATAGAAATCACATCTGGTTGAGTTTTGGATAGTTTCATTTAAATATTGAATAGAAATATCAGATACTCGCATTTTAAATTCACTGAGGAAGAAATCGACGTTGCCTACATCTTGGGATATCCAGGCAAAAGCAAAACCGTTTGTAAGAAGGAGATTTTTAACTCGAGTAGCCCAATTCACTCGTCCAATGTCAGCTTGTGATTTCAGCATTTGATAGCATTGTTTCGGATAACGGTGGTTTTCCATATGTAAAAGTTTACACCAATATTTTACCAATTTTGTTTTATATGTAACACATAAAGGCAACCTTCCACATTCGGACAATACTACAGAGTTATTAACAGAATGATTTACACCTAAAAATTCTCGACAATACTTGAAATGAACATTTTCTATGACTTCAGAGTATTCGAACCCCCAAATTTCGGACGCAAATACAAGGATGGGTAAGACCATTGTATCGAATAGTTTGAAATATTCATTCAGATGAAATTATCCAAATTTGCGCTGATAACGTTTAATTGCATAAATCGCCCACTTCGCTTGAGATGCAAGTTTAAACTTCGAGGAGGACCATGATAATTTTGGTGTCATCAACAGACCCATATACTTATAAAATGAAGTGGTTTTTATCCTTACGTCATCAAAATACCATTTTTCATTTAGTCTTAGCGGACCACCATTCCTAAAAACAATTATCTCTGTCTTGCTTAAATTAATCTATAAACCCAATTCATTGCAGAAAGTCGAAATTTTGTTAAGCTGAAGCTGTAAGTTGTTTACAGTATCAGCACAATGAGCAACATCGTCTGCATATAAAAGACATGATATTGGCGAGATGTGGTCTGAAATAAAAATACCCGGACATTTATCCTGAATAAAGGTCGATAACTCTTGAATGAATAAATTAAAAATTATGGGACTTGTTACATCACCTTGTCTAGTACCAATATTACACATGAAGGGGGCGGTGATTTTATCAGAAACACGCAAATATGATTTTAGATTTGAATACATAGAGAGCAAAACATGAAACAATTTTCCTTTAAGACCTCTTTTCAATAATATATTAAAAATTTTTATGATCCAAAGAATCGAAAGCTTTTTTGAAATCGACATATAGAACATAAAATCGGCCACCGGGTTTGCAAACGTACTTTTGAATCAAGCTTTGGAGTGTAAATAAGTTATCGATACATGAGTAACCGGATCGAAACCCAGCCTGGCATTCATCGATCAGATCAAAACGATCTGCCCACTGATACAATCTGTCATTTATAATAATTGAAAATATTTTATACATCACGTTAATCAAAGAAATGCCTCTGTAATTTGACGGATCGTCTTTTGATCCCGATTTATGTACAGGTACAAGAACGCTTTCACTCCACGACGATGGAAATATACCAGTATTCAAAATTATACTATACCGAAAATATTTAACTAGTCATCTATACACAGATAAATGGAGGCTGTACCTATATCGATTTCGAAATGACGCCAGACATACATTATGACGTTATTTTTACAACGAAAATATAACGTTTATTTACGTTCTTAGCTCATTTCCATATAGTTATTCCACTAGTGTAATAACACTCGTGTAATATCAAAAATATTCAACGGGGTTATTTCACTCCCGCGACATAGGTCATTTCATGTGATTTTATTTTTCAGTAGAAACAGCCAATAAAAAGTGTAATAATTTGATCAACTTCATTGACGTTGTGGAGCAATTTTAGATGGAATGCTTACTTTGTAAAACTCTGAATTTCACCAACTTCGCTTATTAGTTACAATAAAAAAAATGACATTCATCTCAATCAAAACAATTCTAAAGCGCTCCATTCATTTATTACAAACACTCACACAAACCATTCAAAAAACGCCCAAAATTACTAAAAAAAATATAAGATCAACAGCTACCTTCAAAATGAATAAAGCAGGAACCGAATCGCGATTTCACTGACATAATTAAAATTTTAAGCGTCTAATTGGTTCTTAAGGAAAGAGGATGCTATTTGTATAACTTTAATGCATATCATATTCAAGGGACGTAATACATATCGCTAATTTGTTCATCCTGAACGAAATTGGATTACCTCCCTTCAATTTCACTCAAAACTCGCTCCTCTCACTCATTCAACACCTTTCAAAAATCATTCACCTTGTAAATTTCATTATGTTTATAACTGTATTTATCAAATTTCCAGTTTCAATCGGTATTCAAATAGAGGATAATCGTTTGTTTCAGTGTAAGATCGATTTATATTTTATTGAGTGAACAACAAAAACTATATTTTCACGAGTGGCAGAGCCACGTGTGAAAATAAGGCTTTTGTTGTTCACGAAATGAAATATTAATCGATCTTACTCGAAAAACAAACGATTATTCTATTTCTTTAATGAAAAAATGAGACAAAAAGTGAAATTTCTAGGACACATTTTCGTAAAACGCGTCATTTTGCACGTGATTGCTATGCAACATTCATTGTGACGTCACTTATTTTAGCCCCGCATAGATGACGTCAGATAGGGTGAAATGCACAAAAGCAGGGTATAAGTTTTTGATAATTTCACTGCTTTTGCGGTGAGATTATCAAGTGATAATCTACCGTTATTTCTCGATAAACTACCGAAAAGCATTAAAGAAAATGCGATATATGGTTTAAACCTATTAATTTTTCATCGACAGGGAAAAAAAAATTAAGCTCCGCTAGACTCAGTCCAGCGGAGGTATTGTCGTGGCTTGGTGTCCGTTTTACTAAACTTCTTACGACAAAATTGATCGTAAGTCAAAATCACAAATCGTACCTGGTGTTTTTATTCATTGTTAGATTCTGTTTTGCAATATCTCATTGGAATCGTCTGAAGGAGACGATTCCAATGAGATAATGCATTGCAGACTTACACAAAAAATGATCGTAAGATCTTTAGTAAAACGGATCCCTGGTGTCCGCTGTTGTGTGCGTGCGTCCGTCCGTAACTTTTTCGGTAAACATCTTCTTCTCTGAAACCACTAGGCCGATTTCAATTAAACTTTACCAAAATGTTCCTTGGGTGACCAGTTTCAAAAATTGTTCATGGAATTTTGATTGGCCCTTAATAATGGGCTTATTTTTGAGCCTTGAATCTTTATATGACATCTCCTCATAAACCACTCGAATGATTTCAATGAAACTTTGCCAGAATGTTCCATGGGCGACCCTTTTTAAAAATTCTTAAATTTTGATTGGCCCATGAATAAAGGCGTGGCATGGTGGGGCTTATTTTGAGCCCGAAATCTTGTAACAACATCTCCTTCAATTTCAATGAAACTTTATCAGAATGTTCCTTGGATGAACGTTTTTCATAAATTGTGTTTAAAAACACATTTTGTTTTGCCCAGAAATATGGGCGTGGCAGGGTGGGGCTTGAGTTCCTTCTGAATGATCGTGACTTTCATTATCTTCTATTTTCAATATATCTCTTTCAAATATTGTGATGTTGAAGACAGTTGAGCCATACAGCCAACCTCTTGTTACAACTTGTATTCATCAATCTCGTTTCTGCTTCGTGGAAAATTGCCAGTACACGCGCCGGATATGTGGGCCAGTGGGAGTACTAAGGCCGATAGCCGCTCCCGGGAAACTCAGGACATTTTGGTTGAGAGACAGACACTCTTCATTTAGACCAAGGACTCCACATATATGATATATTCAACAGCCTATAATATATGTTGGTCTTAAATTGTCTCCTATCGCATGTTTTTAACTCGATTTTGTATACCGACTCTACGCATTAAAAATGCAATAGCATCTTTCATGTTATTTCCAATACTTTTAAGTTTTTAAGTTGGTTTAATCAGGCCAGGACAACCGTTCAGATACCAAAGTTATATAGGTTGTGGTATTGTTACGATAGTAACGTCACATATTTTTTGTAGTTTTTTTTTTTTTTTTTTTTTTTTTTTTTCAAACGACCTCGGATTTTTGCACTTGATCTATTTCAAGATATACTTGTAACTAACTGTATATTGTATGAATGTCTAGACTGTTCAATGTTTGTACTTAGCACACAGGAATCACACAGTGACTCGTTTTAAAATAATGAAATCGACTTAAGTAAGGAAAGGGCCCAAAGATTTAGAGGATAATCGTTTGTTTCATTGAATAATCTATTCATATTTCACCAAATGACCATTAAAAGCTATATTATTTTCAAGAGTGGCGGGGCACGAGAAAAAAAACGATTACTCTAATTCTTTAATGCAAAAAGAGGACGAAATAAAAGATATGGCTCTTATTTACTTAAGCGCCACTTGCACGTGATTACTAGGCAAGATAATCATTAAGCTTTATAGATTTGACTCCGCTTAGAAAACGCGAGGATATCAAAAAGTTCTGAGACAATTGCAATATCTATTTTATCATTCATAGGATTTTGATGCAACTGTCAGTAATTATAATATGGATGCGAGTGCTAATTATACAAACATGCAACCAAATATGACTACGCGTCTCTCTAGAACTGTCGCTTTGGAAACCGAATGATCTGCTTTAGGGACACTTTATATATTGAATTACTGTTGTAAATGAAATTCTTTCAAAACGCCCAATACACAAGCAATTTAAAAAATCAAATTGTATTGAAATAAGCATTGAATGCGCAACAAGTGCACTTGAGTGCTACATGACCATGAGTTAAACTTAAAAAGTTTTTAAGTTTGAACAATAAAGATTGGAACTAAGATCTTCAACATAAATTCTTGGTGTGTTTTATCTTAATGTTATCGAAGATTGTTTAAAACGTTTTCTCCTATTTGAATCATTTAATGCGGTTGGAGTGGAAGTCGAATTGTCTCTTATAAACGTTATCGCTAAACTCAAACATCCACCTTTTTAACGAATTTTACTTGAAAGAGTTGTATGTATTTGTGAAGATGTGCACTGACCTTTTGGAAAGGTTTAATTTGTAGGACTTGATAGGAGTACTCAGTTTATAACATTTAAAATCATTGATGACAAAAATAATCAAGAGTGGGTCTGACGTTCAAGATGTCACTATTTTGCCCTGAGACACCGCATCAATCTCAATTTTATTTGACCTGGAATTGACTGTATTCATGATATTCTAATTAAAACTTTGTAAATTCGTAGTAAGAAGGTATACAATTACACTCATGCAATTTTCTGAGTAGTCAGACATCTACGATAGACAATATGTTTTAAGTCTCAAAAATTTTTGATAGCCCCTCGAATAGTTAAATGAATGAAAACTGGGTATAGTTGTTTGTCATTTCACTGGTTTATATAGAGGATAATCGTTTGTTTCAGTTTAAGATCGATTTATATTTCATTGAGTGAACAACAAAAGCTATATTTTCGCGAGTGGCAGAGCCACGAGTGAAAATATAGCTTTTATTGTTCACGAAATGAAATATTAATCGATCTTACACGATATAGAGGATAATCGTTTGTTTCAGTTTAAGATCGATTTATATTTCATTGAGCGAACAACAAAAGCTTTATTTTCGCGAGTGGCAGAGCCACGAGTGAAAATATAGCTTTTGTTGTTCACGAAATGAAATATTAATCGATCTTACACGAAAAACAAACGATAATTCTATTTCTTTAATGCAAAAATGAGACAAAATGGGAAATTTCTAGGACATATTTCGCAAAGCGCGTCATTTTGCGCGTGATTACTACGCAACGTTCATTGTGACGTCACTTATTTCGCCCTGCATAGATGATGTCAGATAGGATGAAATGCACAAAAGCAGGGTATAAGTTTTTGATAATTTCACTGCTTTTGTGGTGAGATTATCAAGTGATAATCTACCGTTATTTCTCGATAAACCACCGAAAAGCATTAAAGAAGATGAGTTTCTAGTGATAATATATCGCATAATTCCTCTATAATCCACCGTAAAGTGTTTAAGAAAATATTTTTTCGTTTATTGATCAAAATGGTTTTGTTTGTTTGAATGGGTTTTACGCCGCTTTCAACAATTTCGCAGTTATATCGTGGCGGCCGGAGCACCTTACAATGGATTCCTGGTATTTCTTTCACCTGTACTACCATTACACCCTTTCCTAGCCTCCGACTGCTATCTCACATAGGTTTACGATTATCTACCCATTGGTGAGAGACAAACGTCGGAAAGGATATTTGCCGCCACCGGGGATCGAACCCGCGACTTCCAGATTGGAAGTTTTATGCCTAACCAACTGCGCTATGGTGGCGGCTTGTTTGATCATTATGGTATTAATTATTGAAGCGTGCTATAATCAATTTAAGAAATGTAATTTGCCCTGTACATTCAAACTATACATGTAGATGAAATGAAGAACCATATCTTTCTTCGTTGTGTAGTAAGCCTAAGATTGAGGGTTTTATACAGTTTAGATCTACAATAAGTGTAGATCTAAACTATATAAAACCCTCAATCTTAGGCTTACTACACAACGAAGTAAGATATGGTTCTTCATTTCATCTATCTTCATTTCATCAAGTTTACAAGTTTATTGAAGAAACAAAAGACAAAATGTCTATCATGTACATATACATAATAACAACAGTTGTGCAATTTCAAAAAGGTTCACAAAAGAAAATTAGCGGTCGTTATCTATTAAAAAATAATGTAGATAAATAAAGAGTTCGGAGAAAAGTTAGACTGATTGTTTTATAACCTTTCATCTACATCTTTGAATAAGGAGCAGTAGAACTAAAACAAGTACTCGAGCACCCTGGTATCGGGTAGGGTAACGTTCCTTCCCGGTTCCTGAATCATTACACGTTAACCGACTTTTGAAGAAACAATATGTTCTTTAATATTGAGATCAACTTCAGAAAAGAATAGAAGACTGTTTAAAAAATATTCATTTCTTTCTTGGAGCTGGTTTCCAGATGGTCCTAAGGACTTACGCCAGATAGATTTGAGAGTCTATGCTACTTATTTGCGAGTGACATATTCGCAACACTGACCTTCGGCCCTGAAAACCATGTCGGAAGTTACATACTCGATCTCACTTCACAGACATTCAGGATACGTCTTTGTATAAAGTTATTTAAAAATAACAGTAATAACAGTATTCATCGGGTACCCGCGGATAATTTCTACATATTTTCTACTCGTCCCAGGTGAGGTTTTAAGGCTTGGTCACGTTTACGTTAATTAATGTGGTTAGCCGTAGTTATGCATTAACGTAGCTGTATAATTTACGTAGCTAAGCGTATTTAGCGCAGTAACTTGAAGTAAGTCGTGCTTACACGTAGTGAGTAACGTAGTGCAAACTCGTAAGTTTGACCGTAATGTCTTAAATATTGTAAAAAATGTTCAAAAGTCTATTCACGGTAAACTACGTTATTTTGTCCCTAATTTGGCTGTACTGTTACAGTAGTTGATCCTTGCTTATCCGTAAATAAACCGTATTAGAATATGATATAGTAAATGTTTGTCCCCGATACTACGGTTAACCAAGGTTGAACGAGCGATTCACTAATTTTGCAGTACGTGTATCTGATTTTTGTCCACGGTTAGGTAGGGAAAAAGTACGTTGTAAAATATCGCGGTCACATTTCACGTTGTAAACATAATCTCGGCGTGGTGAAATAATGCCGTACTACAACGTACCCTATCGTAGACTGCGTAGTTTAGCCTAGTCGCCCGTGGACTGAACGTTCTTCTACCGTATAATCCTACCGTAGTGGCCGCACAAATCTTGGACTTGTTCAAAACCCTACGATGAAAAGGGATTTTCTGTCGTAGTTTGAATGTAGTTCAACGTAGTACATGTAAGATCTTGTTGAATCGTACTCTTGCCAAATTAGAACGTATCGTTTACTCTAGTTTACCGTACAAACCGTTTAATAAACATCTGTCCAAGTTAATGCTACGACCAAGCAGAGAAACACTGGGGTTGGACTACATTCAGAGTACGAATAGAATCGGTGAAATTGATAAAATCTAATCATGAAGTGCACGTGAATTCAATGGTTTGAAACTCGCGTGTCTTTACAACAAATAAATTAAAATACCCGAAGGTGGTTGATAGAAATGCTAGGTTTTTAACATTATGATGCGCCGCCGTCACAGCGCAGTTGGTAGCGCGTTGGACTGTCAATAAAGAGGACCTGGGTTCGATCCCCGACGGCGGCACTCATTCTTTTCGACTATTTGTCTCTCACCAATGGGTTGATAATCGCAGACCTATGTGAGAAAGCAGCTGGGGGCTAGGAAAGGATGTAGTGGTTGTACTGGTGAGAGAAATACCAGGAAACCATTGTTAGGTACTCCAGCCGCCACGATATAACTGAAAAAATGTTGAAAGCGGCGTTAAACTCCATTCAATCAATCAATTAAACCCCATGATATATTTCAAGATCGTGATTCTAATCTATAGAATGACAAACAAGAGATATCAGGGCGTGGAAAATAAATAAATGGCGATTTTCCATTAATTAAAATTAATAATAAATTTAATTAAACTTCTTATTTTCACGCAGTTCTTCGTAGTTGTTCCTACTTGCACGTACTTCTTTCTACGGTAACTGTTAGATGGTACCTTTGTTAAATGTACCTTATCTTACTTCAACTTAGTTAATCGTATTAGTGACACGGCTTGCCTACGGTAAAATGGAGAACGACTTACGATAATTGCCGTATATGTGCCCATAGCTTTAAGAGCAGAGAAACATTTTTATATGCCTTGTGAAATGAAAGTGTAACGAGTGTCCTTTTTATATATTTAGTTTTCATTCAAAAATCGCCGCCTTTCAAATTAATAGAACTGTAGGAAAAATCACCAATTTGAAAATCTGTTTTCAAAAGGCAAATTGTATTTCTACAATTGATAATAGTACGCTTCAATAACGAATACCACAGAGTTTCTACGATCGAGCGCGTTTGACAGGACGTACTGTCAACTTATGTATGAAGCCATCGGCTTTTATGACAGTTGCCATAGGACCAGCGTATCTAATAAATATGCTTTTATGTCCATTAATAGTCAACAGATAATGCCATTGCGAGTTTTTGGCGATTAACCAGCAATCGATAGCCTTCGATCGGAGATTTAATGAAACCGTTCGGCGATTTATCGGCGAACTTTAAATGGTCAAAATTACCCCATGGAATACAATTTAATAGTCGTTTTACCAAATCTATTTAACTATTTATAAGAGGTAATTAATCAGCTATCGAAAGCCTTTGATCGGAGGTTTGTTGAAGCCGCTCGGCGAAATTTAAGCTAACTTTTGAAATAACGGACAAAAGAATCAGTAGAATTTGATTTAACAACCGTTTTACCAAATCTACATGTATTTGCCACTTTACCAAGGCTCTGCTGTAACAATAATAATAATGATAATAATAAAAAAATAAAAAATAACGAGAGCCTTGTCGGACATGGCCATCCCCCACCGTGAAAGCTTGATAGTAAACTGAAGCCGAATAGATAATGGATTCTTGTGTGCTTTAAGAGATTGACCCCCCTACACAATCTAGGTCTTTAAAATAACAAAGGACAATGACTCCAAAATTATGCAAGGAAGAGTTGTAGTTCTTGTGCACCGCACTTCTCCTCCATAAGATCTATCCACCCATAAAGTTTCAAGTTGATAGCTTTTATACTTTAGAAGATATGCTCAGGACAAAATCTAAGAATTAAAAATAACAAAGGGCAATAACTACAAAATTATGCAAGCGAGAGTTATAGTTCTTCTGCACTGCACTTCCCCTCCATTAGATCTATCCACCTATTAAGTTTCAAGTTAATAGCTTTTATACTTTAGGAGATATGCTCCGGACAAGTTTAGTGACGGAACCTCGGAATGACGGACGGAGACCATTATTGTCCGTTTGACTTCTATATGGACCAACATTTCGCCAAAAATCGCAGAATCGAATAAATGAAGCGTATTTTTTCTTGTCATATCATATTTCCATCTAATACCATAAAGAATTTTGTTTTTCAGAATTTTAGGTGCAATGATGATTTTGTCCGTCCTTCTACATGTTAACTTTCTGCCTTTCATACCTACTCGTGTCTGCAATAAACGGAACAGCGAATTTTCTATCCAAAAATAGCTCTGATTTGCATAGGGGCCGAGTCAAAAGTGTATGAATTTAGGCAAATTGTTTAAGTATAACATCAAGTATTTTGGTAAAATTAATTTTGTACATTTATTTTTACTTCCTTAGGGTATCAAATATTAGTGTATTCTGTATATATGTTAAAAAACTGTTTGACCAGATAATTGATAATAGTTTTTATTCATTCTGAGTGGAACCCCATTTCCCTTATTTAGACCAATTAAAAAGGATTATTTTACGACGTCGTTGGGATTTTCACGATGAAAACTAGATAAGCAGGCGAGGAATTACGGTACAAATTACGGGATATTTAAATTTAAGATGATCGTCGATATGCTTATAAGCAGTTTTTCAAATATGGGATAATGGACATTTCTTCTGACAAATGCTTAGTATAAAACCACGTGCTTTTACTATTTGTTTACGTTTTCTTACAATTAAACAACCTTCACCACCACTCGTGTTTAAGAGCAGACAATGCGAAAATATTATCATTGACCACATAGACAAAATCATTATCTTAAATCATTTCGTTTCCAAAAACTATTTTTTGTGATGGTATTAAGCTGAAATTAATAGTTTACCACATAGACATCCTTTATGTAATTGATGAAAAGGTCGGTCCATATTGAAGTCAAACGGACTATACTATATCCCTTCGCCGAAAACGATGGGGGTTAATAAAAGAGGGAATAATATCCCTGATAGTAAGTGACAACACTTTGTGAATCTCGCCACGAGAAAATGTACTTGCGTTACATTTAAATCAAAAGGGCTAATCAGATGGTCAACACTTAATCAGATAAACAAGTTTCAATAGTTATTCCAGTTCAATTTCTCCAATATTTAAAACAGAAAGCACACCGTATAACCGGTTGCGGTGACGACAGGTGAGAGTCAACTATAACGGCATTGGAGAATCATGCCGAGGAGACGGTAGGTCAAATAAATTTATTCGTGTAAATAGACGAACGAAGCTACGGTATTCAAAAGTTGCTAAATGATCGTGTAAGTGTTCAGCGCTTCTATAGAATATTTTTTTCCTCAAATCCCTCCCAAATAAGGCCACAATCATTGATTAATTTGGAAGTTTCCCATGAAAAATTACGAAGTTAGACTTTATGCTTTATATTTCGCCTATCCTTCAATAAATGCTAGTTAAACTTGCACACAGCTGAAGTCTAAACATCGGCCGATATTTCTTCCAAATTTGAAGCTTTAAGCGGCGTGCACTTCTTTGTCCAGAGCATAACTCTGTAACCTTATGTCCGATTTTCTTGAAACTTGGCAGTTATATATTTCTCCTCATTACGGAGTGCAGTACACACGAACCATAACTCTACCTGGCAAATTTTTTAGTTATTGCCCTTTGTTGTTTTTCATACTTAGATCTTGTCCGGAGCATATCTCTAAAATTATAGGAGCTATGATCATGAAACTTCATGGGTAAATAGATCTTATCAAGGGAAAGTGCAGTGGAAAAAAACATAACTCGACCTGGCTTTTTTTTGAGTTATTGCCCTTTGTTGTTTTTATACCTAGATCTTGTCCGGAGCATATCACTTAAAGTATATGAGCTATGATCATAAAACTTCGCGGGTAGATAGATCTAATCAAGGGAAAGTGCAGTGCAAAAGAACCATAGCTCGACTTGGCTTATTTTTGAGTTATTGTCCTTTATTGTTCTTCATGCTTGAATCTTGTCCAGAGCTCTCTATACTCTAATAGTATATGAGCTATGATCATATTATTATACTCCTTCTGCAATTATTCATCTGTCTGTCTACACAAAAATTGTCCAAAAGATATTCATTCGAAATCACTTCAATTCTACTCTTAACCCAAAGTTACATCAAGCTGTGTGACGGGCGTATTTTGTGACAATTTGGCACCTTGTTTGGTGTGTTATTGGAAAATACGACACCAAAAATGAACATTTGCCTGTGAGCATTGAATAAAGGCCCGTCGACATCGGCAATCACAAATAATTCTGATCTGTCGTCTACATCAACAACGTGAAATTCCGTCTGTCTACAGAGGCAACATTTTTTTTTAATACATGTCATCTTTCAGGACCCGCTGTTAGTTTATTTCTTTAATTATGGCTTCAAATTTGGATGAAAAATCGATGATTAGACTTCAGCTGTGTTCGAGTTAAACTAGCAATTATTAAGGGATAGGCGAAATATTAGTACATTTAGTCTAATTTCGTAACTTTTCATGGGAAACTTCCAAAATAATCAATGATTGTGGCCTTATTTGGGAGGGATTTGGGGGAAAAATTATTCTATAGAAGCGCTGAACAGTTACACGATCATAAAGTCTTTTTTTGAAACTTTTCACGGGAAATCTCCGAAATAATCAATGATTGTGGCCTTTTTTGAGAGGGATTTGAACAAAAATCTATTCTAGAGAAGCACTGAACACTTACACGATCATTTTATCCAATTTAAAATACCAGAGCTTCGTTCGTTTATTTATACGAATAAATTTATTTGACCTACCGTCTTCTCGGCATAATTCTCCGATGCTGTCGGAGTTGACTCTCAACTGTCATCGCTGCAACCGGTTGTACGGTGTGGAAAGGATCCAAATAAGGAAGTTTAATGGAGTGTAAGCAAAGGCTTATTTTCTGTATACATGTATACTTGTATATCTTAAGAAATATAATTGTTTCGTTTTATTTTTTTCAGCGAACGTTTGTTTACCTTAGGATAAGACGTGTTTCCTCTATACATTTTATCGTAAACAATTTTTATTGAATTATTCCTTATCTCGTCAGCGATCAGAAATAAACTTCTGAATAATTAAAAGCGCTTATCATAATAGTTAAAAGTCTTCTTTAATTTGCTTTGAAATTTGGTTTATCGATTTGTCCTTTAATTTTCAGCCATTCAAAACAAGAGCATGTTTCATAAGTAACATTAATTAAGCTTTTATTGAACAACAACAACAAAAAAAATAGTTTCAAGTATGGTGTAAATGATAGATTTCTTGATCTTGCGAGATTAACAAATGATCACTGTATTTCTATAATAAAAAAGAAAAAAAAAACAAAACATTTTTTCACAAATCATTTAAAGCGCGTGATTTGGCGATTAATTACACGGCAATTTAATTGTCAGCGCTATACTTTCTAAAATCGATAGCTGAGCGCGAAACAGCTGTAACTGCCTATATATAAGATGGTGTCCGATTGCGTGACATTAGCAAGGATACGATTATTAATATAATATTTTCCAGTGAATTATTTTGATTTTTGATGGAGACCAATCATCACCACTTGATAATTGCAATCCAATACAATCAAGAGTTTTGATTGGTTTAAATCGCATCATGTGGAGAAATCCGTTGCATTTTATTTCTTTATAAAATGCAGTAGGTGTTTCGTGGTTTCATATAAGGACCTGCAAGCCCAGTGTTGTAGGGACTTGAAAACCCTTCGATTCCCTTTCTTGTCACTTCGTCGCTCTTTGATCAGATTAGAATTTAACATTTGAAAAAGAAGTTTTGATTACAAGCATAGAGTTCTGATTCTGAGCCGCCGT
Source organism: Fragum whitleyi (assembly GCA_948146395.1). Taxonomy (NCBI): domain Eukaryota; kingdom Metazoa; phylum Mollusca; class Bivalvia; order Cardiida; family Cardiidae; genus Fragum; species Fragum whitleyi. The sequence continues at coordinate 46,319,625 of OX411554.1, forward strand.
TTAAAGCGAGTCGACGAAGACCATCAAGCAACCTCAGTTTGTAGAGCGACGGACTTCAAAACAATAGATGTTCGACCGCGGGGGCTCGATTCCCGGGCTGGCGCACTAACAAACTAATTGTCTCTCGGATAAGACGTTTAACCGAAGTCACGTTAGAGGGTGCTTTACGACGAGCACGTTAAAGAACAATGGCGGATCTCGGCAGTAGTTTTGTCATGTATCCTTGCGCTATCCCCTAGAACAACAAGTGATCTTCTGATGACGTTGCTCATATGGGCATGTGCTACGGTAGCGACAATAAATAAACGGAAAAACACCCACATCACGGAAATACACAACGAAATAGGCATTCGCTAATTTGACTCGTCGGTTGTATACAAATGTTTTGTAATCACAAGTCACAAAACCGTATTCGACTTTTTTTCTTAAATGGCCAAAGGTTAATACTTAATGTTAGTAACAAATTTATTTCTGTTGGAATTTGTTGTGGGATGAACCAAAATATGGGCTAATTTGACTGGACTACAAGTCACCACGCTTTCTACCACTGATGTCAGTTTTTTCGACAAGTGTCGAAAAATTTCCCTAAAAATTGTCATTTTTTGTGCCTTATGAATTTGAGGGCACGTGCATTTGATTCCGTATAGGATAATCTGCTGCTTGACTTTACAAAACATTTAGACATGATGATTACTGAATGACCACTTCTTCGACAAGTAAAGTTCACATTTCAAAATATAAGTTTGAAATTGGAGAAATATAAGGTGACCGGCCGCTTAAAACCTTTGAGTAGTTTACAGTCAATGTTGCTCGAGCGACCAAATCTATTTAGCGACCAATTCTAATTAGCGGCCACATCTATTTAGCGACCGTTTTCAAGATCCCTATGTTAAGATATCAGCCAAGTAGATATTATTGGTCCAATTATAATCTTAAAATAATCCTATTTTGAAAAATACTCAATTGAATCGTCTCAAAGAGTTTGAACAGCATAGAATTATTGAGAAATGCTCAAAAATATCTTTTTTCAAATCAAAATTAAGTTTTTTATTTATAATCAAAATGTGACCTAAACCACCATTCTCCTTATCGACGACTGTTTGGAGTTCCGTAAGTGGTGACTTTATATTCGTTTTACTTTGTGTCATCTGTAAAACAAGGCACATACAATAAGAAACCTAGGCGGTCACGCAAACCAAACGAGTATTTGATGACCGCCTACAGAGGTTTGAATTTCTGCAGAACGCATCCGAATGGACAGGCTGACCAGAGGCTTTGCTTTTTGAGCGACTGAATTACTGGAAATGCCACGCACATTCCTGAATGGGCATAAAACAATTCACATGATTCATCACTATCTTTTTCCATCGAAAATAGGATAGCCTGAAAGTTTTTAGGACATGCTCAATTCAGCAAAACGAGGGCGTCATATTGTGAGATATGAATTGAAAGCGCTCTTTTGATACTACTTGCCATTCAACCCCATCCCGATACGTATTTTATGAATTGATCGTTTATGTCAGTTATAGAGTATCAGATTAATTAAGGACAAATTAGTATTCGTTAGAAATTCATTTAAGTTGGGCTGCTTACTAAATCGATCACGCATTTGGTATAATTATCATTTGTATATTCTAATACATTATTTTGTAAGTTACACAAACTTTTAGCAAAGGGTTACATTTTTTCAGCCATAATTGCTTCTGTATCAAACATTCATCGACGAAAGTGCGTGTATTTTTCTCTCACTTTAATGAGAGTTAAGACATTAAACTGCCGGATCCTTTCGTTTGATAAAATCTCAAAATGGTTTTGTTGTCTTGTATTTCTACTTTTGTCACATGGCCTCAGAAGTTTACCAATTTGTCATCTGTCAAGATCACCCAAACGTCTAGATATAATAATTTATTCATTTCTAGTCCATAAACGACTAGGAAAAGGACCATGCTCAATTAAACAAGCGTCACAGATTATTATTTTTTCAAGGTGTCAGTTTTAACGGTATTTTTTTAAACTACAATACAGACTTTAAAGGTCTGGTTGAATGCTTTCCTTGATATATGACGAAATCGTGTTCATAAATACGTTTTGTGTATTTTTGTTTTGAAGTTATTCAATTTAAGTTGTGTAGATAAAGATTTGTGCAAACTGAGAACTTGTTATATTTCTCAAACAATTTGGAGTACGCAGTTATCCTTCAAGCTTCCGCGTAGAGCAGTACCATGAAGATGTGCCTCGTTATGGAAAAAAATAAAAGTTTTATTTCTTCATTAATTAAAATCAACTTATAAGATATAAGAATTTTTTCCCTGAGGTATGAAGCTAATATCTAATTTCACTTATATATAAATCCGCTTAGCGAATAAATATAATATGATTAGGTTTTCGGTTTTATACGTCCAAGAAACAGCAAATATTTTTTTTTATCTCTTTAACACTCTTTAATATAGTTAAGAAAATTGTAAAATTGACAAGATGAATGGTTTTGGAATGATTTTAGAATGAAATCGAATGAGTGTGTTCAGTGAGTTTTAATTGAAGTCAAAAGGGGTTAATTCAATATTGTTAATGTTTTTAAAGATGAACAAAATTGGCGATATTTTTTTTATCTCCCTTTAATTGTATAAACGTGTGTCTTCGTGACCAAATCAGTCTCTTAAAAAATCCACAATAGAATGGTTTGAATATTTGATCGACGTGAATGAAATGTTGATCGTCTTGGCCTATTTCGATATGTTTTATTAAGACTTGTGATCGTTTTCGACGATTTAAGTTAGTGTTAGGAATGAATGAATGGAGCGCTGAGTGAGAGATTCAGAATGGTTTTGATTGCCTTGAATTTTAATGTCACAAATGAGCCTGTGCGTGAGATTTCCAACAATTTCAAATAACTGCAAAGCAAAGACTCTGGCCAGTCTGTGCATCAGCACATTCTGACCAGAGTCTTTACTCTGTTTTTTGTAGATAGATAAGGTCTCAAAGTAAGCGTAAAACAACAAGTAACCTTACATTTACAGTATGTGGCTGTCTATGTTGCTCAATGTTTTTCTCCTGGAAAATTTCAAATTGTTGGAAATGTCACACACAGGCTCAAATGTATTAACTTCATTTTAAATTCACCTGTTGACGAGGTGCCCATGGTGAGCACTTGTGATCTAACTGTGTCCGGAGTGCCATCATCTTGTGTGCGTTCTAGAGGTCCTCATTGTGGCCAAAATGTCTAAAGCTTTGTCAGGATGTTGCTCTAAACCTGTCTTCGGACAAGTTAAAAATTGGATCAACTCGGGTCAAAAAATGAGGCTGAATTAAAAAAAAACCAAAAAACCAAAACATTGTGTGCACTCTTGAGGCAACATATCTAACTCAAATGACTTAAAAAACTTGCCAAAATATTGGCTGTATGATGTCTCGGATGAGTTCGATTTTGGCTCAAGTAGGGTAAAAAATGAGGTCAAGGAGTCAAAATTTAGTAAAAAATGTGTGCTGTCTTGGTGCCACTTTTTGTTTTCATTTCACTATTTGTTTTCACGCCAAGTCAATTGATTGATTGAATGGTGTTTTACGCCTCATTCAACATTTTTAGTTATATCGCGGCGACTGGAGCACCTAACAATAGGTTGCTGGCATTTCTCTCGCCAGTACAACCATCACATTTCTTTCTTAGCCTCCAGCTGCTATCTCACATAGGTCTACGATTATCAACCTATTTGTGAGAGACAAATAGTCGGCAAGAATGAGTGCCGCCGTCGGAAATCTAACCCGGGACCTCTAGATCATCATGCCATGTCGAAAAAGTTTGCAATTTAATCAATGCGTTTAATTTTAGTTTAAAAAAACCTAGAGGCTCCATTTTTTACCCAAACATCTTGGAACTTAGTCATAATGTTTCTAGACATGAAATCTCGGTGTGCACTAAGATACATTTTCTTGCCCAAATGTCTTAATTGAAAATTAACCCGCCACGACACGTCAACTAACGCGCTGCCAGGTGAAAGTTACAATGGCTGGATCGCCACAATATAACTGATTCTGTTGGAAATAAATCAAAAAGAAATTGTGAAGCTTTAACATTCAAGGGTAACAACCTACGTCATCACAAAAATAAATTTCGCTAGCCTATTTTCATTGTGAATGAAAAGTTGTTAGAAATCGTTTTCAACACCCGAAAATTTTAAAATATCTTTAAGGTGGCAATGGACAGCGGCCTCCCGACTCTATAAACCGGAAGTGGGTTTTCGTTTATTTTACGGCTTTTTTGCGCGTTGTTTAAAAATACCGGTTTTCGTAAGACCGAATTTCAAAATTAGCTAAAACTGACCCGAAATCCTTTTGGAAAAATGTAAACGAAAAATACAAATCAAAAAATCAAAACCCAGAAAATATTTCTATTGAAGATATGCATTCTCATTTTAATAATCTTTATAATTCAACATCAACTGAAATGAATACACCTTTTGTTTTGAACACAAGCATAACAGACGAAGACTTAGATAAGGATTTTACAGAATCCGAAGTTAGAATTGCTGTATTTTCGCAGAACAACAACAAAAGTGCCGGGACCGATAAACTTTTAGCAGAAATATTTAAACACTCTTTCGATGTAATTGGTCCCTTCCTTACATCCCTTTATAATTATATTTTCAAAAATGGTTTCTACCCTAGCAGCTGGGGAGAAGGAATTATTATTCCTATATTCAAAGGTGGTAATCCTGAAGCAAAGAATTTCAGGGGCATTACTTTAAATAATATTATATCAAAAATCTATTCTAAATTACTAGTTACTAGGCTAAATACGTGGTCAATTAAGCATAATAAAATTTGTGAAAACCAATTTGGGTTTCAAAAAGGTAAATCGACGGTTGACTGCCTTTTCATTTTACACGCAATTATCACAAAATCACTCGCAAGTAATAAAAAACTTTATGTCGCTTTCCTAGACTGGGAAAAGATGTTCGACAAAATTGATCGTTCATTACTTTTTCAAAAATTAATCAACGAAAACGTTAGTTGTAAATTTGTAAAATCAATTAAATCCATGTACAGTGTAGTCAAATCCTATGTGCGATACAGATCGGAAGAGTCAGATTATGTTTTTTCACATATAGGAGTTAAGCAGGGCGATCCATCAAGTAGCATTTTATGTTTATTTTACTTGAATGATTTAATCAACAGTATCAGTAATAATCTAAATGGCATTTTATCTGTTAACGAGATGCAATTATTTTTGTTGTTGTTTGCTGATGACGCGGCTGTATTTACACAGGACCCGGTATCGCTGCAATCAATATTAAACGATATTGAACGATATTGTAATACATGGAAACTAAGCATTAACGTTAACAAAACTAAAATCATGATCTTTGAAAAAGGTCGACATACTAATTATGACTTTTATTTATGTAACACCAGATTGGAAGTTGTCAAATTGTTTAAATATTTGGGTGTCAATCTTTATAAAAATGGAAAATGGAACCGTACTCAATCGGATATCGCACAACGCGCTGCATATTCGCAACATAGATTATTTGTCATTTTTAACGAAATTGATCTTCCTATTTCGCACAAATTAAAATTGTTCGATAGTATATTGTTACCAGCCCTACATTATGCCGCAGAAATATGGGGTAGTCACCCCGCGCCGGAAATAGAATCAGTTTTTCTGAAATTTTGTCGTAAATTACTGATTGTTAGAAAATCTACAAACTTAGAAGCAATGTATGGTGAACTAGGACGCATACCCTTATCTTTACAAAGAAAATTTCAAATAGTGTGCACTAATAAAATTCAGAGTTTCATCCCATAACCTAGAAATAGAAAATGGTCGATACTTTAACATTGCACGAAAAGACAGAATTTGTCGACACTGCAATACAAATTTGGTCGAAACAGAATTTCACTTTTTACTTATTTGTCCAAAATACTCCGATCTTAGAAACAAATATATTAAAAGATACTATCATACTTGGCCTACTATTCAAAAATTTACGAATCTTATGACAAACAAATCGAAGTCTGTTGTTTTAAATTTAGCAAAATATCTTTATTACGCATTTTCTCGTAGAAATTGATCAAACATGTTCACGTTTACTATATGTTCTTCTGTTAATCCATGCACTTCTCTTATTTGTCTAACTTACATTGATATTTGCTGTAAACATTGTAATATTGTTTAATGCAATAAACTTCTTGTATTATTGTATTGTATTTATGGAAATAACGTAGAAAAATGTAAAACTTCATAATTTAGCTTCTTTTCAACATTTGATATAAATTGAAAGACTGGATCATTGAATTTAACAATAGAAATGCGTTAAAACCGTCATTCGATTAGGGGGGAACAATAACAAACAACGAAAAATTTTCTTATTTGCATGGAAAGGTATGCTGATTTTTTTACCAAATAAAGAAAAAATATGGATAATAAACATATCGGAAAATAAGAAAAATTCATTGGGTAATTTCTTCAAAAAATAGGTTTTTGTGGCATTTTTACCTAGTAAAATTACAAAAATTAGTGCATTTTTTAACTTTTGAAAGCAAAATGTGCAAATGCAATTGGTCAAAGAGAAATTTTCTTGTCAATAGCCATTGTGTACATGTATAAGGTCTATCAAAATGTATATGTTTTTATAGCTATAACCTAGTATAGTGATTATGCTAGACCTAAAACGAATATAACCGTTTTACTGAAAAATGGCCTATACTACTCAAGGGCAGATAACTGTAGCATGAAAACGAGCGTGGAAAGGTACCTTCAAATTTTGATATAATGACTACACAATGTTAATCTACAACATATGTGACCAAGAAAAAAATTCATTGGGCGGAAAAAAATGACGTCATGTGTCCATTGCTACCTTAAAAGTGGCATGATTTTTTTACCATATCTATAGATCTAACAATAATGTGAGTTCGGAAGGTTTTTTTTTCACAACTAGATATATAACAGGTTCAGTGATTCAGTACAGCAGAATTACAGCACTTTGATTCTGTCTTATTCAGAATGACGACTATCAAATAGCCATCCTAAAATAAAACGATGTAGGTTGACACCCTAAGATTTTTCTCATTTGAAATCATGAGTACATACTCAAGCACAAAAGAAACTAGGCAACTTTCAAGTTAAAATAAATACAGTTTATCGGTCATAGACATTTCATTGTTGTACTACGAGAAGCACGCGTGTCACTCTAACAATGGACACATCCGGTCAGCATCGGTTACAATGTTACGTAACGCCCGAAATAAGCAAAGCGTAGAATTTTCCAGTGCAACCCTTGTCGAATGTTTAATCAACTAAATCAATTCTGATTCCATTCTTGCAACTCCCAGGAGTATAATAAGAGCAAAACCAATTAAGAACAAGAGGCTAAAGAGGGCCTGAATCGCTCCACTGGCTTTTAACATCTGCAGACTGTCGTTAAAGCTTTCTTAGACTGAAACAACACTTTGAAGTGCCTTTAGAACTATTGTGTAATGATCAACTGGGTCTGGTACACATTGCACCAAAATACTCACCATTTACTTGTATAACCTTAACCCATCTTATTTCCGACATATTAAAGTTGATTGTATTAATTAGGTCATTCTAAACATATTTTAGGAACAATTTTAGTAAAGGGCTTTTCATTGCAAGATTCGATGAAATGAATCCAATTTATGAGGAGAAGCTTTTTTTTAAAATTCGAAGTGGAAAAAAGCCCCTCCCTGCCACAACCCACATACATGTATATGGTCCAATTAAAACATCTTGAAGTGAGGAAGCACCTCAGAAATATTCATGCCAAGTTTCATTGAAATTGATCAAAGTAAAAGGGTAGAAGTTTGGAGGCCATGACATTTGTGCTGACCATGTGATTTATTGTGACGTCACTTTTTTTACTACTACCATGCTGTCAAAACAGGTGCTGGGTAAAATTCATAGTTGCTATTTCTACCTACCTTTTAAAACCTTTGTGAATTGAATTAATAAAGTGGCCTGCATCTTTCTATTACCTTATCATTTTTTTTTTTCATCTTTTCGAACAAAGCGATGTTGTTTTCAAAACAAACTAAGTCTTCCAAACATGGAGACATGTTTTTCATATACGGAATTTGGCGGGGATCGCGCTAACTCACGAGATTTTCAACAACAACCAAAACGGAAATCGCGCGATCTCACGAGATTTTCAACAATAACAACCAAAACGGCTGATTTTGAAGGAAAAAGTACGATTTCAAACAACGAAACTTTTCAAAGGTGATATCTTAGGGTATTCAAATTTTCGCCGATTAATTTTTATTGGGACTTAAAGATAAAATACCAAGGAATGTAAAGATGGTAAAATGGTGTTTGTAGCATTAACACATGTTCCAAAAATTGACCTTGCGGTGCCCAGAGTGAATCACTCCGGGCGCTGCAACAAAGAAAAAAAGAGGGACGACGTCGTACATGTATCCCTCCAACATCAGATTATCGAAGGGGGGATACGTTATCGTATCTAGCATCACGCGGAAATATTTGAATACAAATGACGTTGAAACCTTGCCCTGGCCAGCCGTTTCCCCTATCAAGGATATTTGAGATCTGCATGGTCGAAAAGTAAGGGTCAGGCATAATGTTAACAGGAGCTGACGCATGCTTCGCGGGTCGATTGGAATCGCATTCCTCCGTTGGTCGTACGTTAGCCTACGTCAACTCAATGAGACGTCGTATCGTACAGCTAAAACGTTATCTTGGAGGACCATCCCGCTAAGTTCGTTCGAAACCAGATTTACCGACATTTCAAACTTGTGTATTTATTTTTGACACCTTCCGCAGTTAATAAATTTCACATGCATATACAATCTTTGCGCCGTCGCCTTAGCGCAGTTGGCATCGCGTCGGACTGTCAATCTAGAGGTCCCGGGTTCGATCCCCGACTGCGGCACTCATTCTTTCTAATTATTTGTCTCTCGTCAGTTGATTGATTATCGTAGACCTATGTGAGATAGCAGCTGGAGGCTAGGAAAGGATGTGATGGTTGTACCGGTGAGAGAAATACCAGGAATCCATTGTCAGGTGCCCCAGCCGCCGCGATATAACTGAAAAAAATGTTGAAAGCGATGTCAAACACCATCCCATCTTGTCGATTATTGGTACCAAATTTGTTTAGGTTTAGGTCATACAGATGCCTGCCAAAAGTGCCCAAACACAATGCCTAGTTTCTTTTGCGTTTTTGAGTTTTAATTGAAATGGTGATTTTTTTAGCCGAGGGTTTAAAGAAAATTCCAATTAAAAGCTTCCACAGAGCAGATTCGCCCATTTGACAATATTTGTACTGTCAAACAAAGAATCAAACGTGATTACAAGGTATATTTGATTAAACGAAAAAATAATTCATCTGTTCAGTTTACAGTGACGATATTATCAAATGTTAAATCAAACGGAATTTCTAGGAAAATCGATATGATTCGCTTAACCCTTTTCCTGTTTTACAAAAATTTGGACCTGTCCAAATTCAAAGGTTTTGCAGACGAAAATTTAAAGCGTAGTTAATTTGAAAAATAACCATTCAGTAGGGTAGAAAATAGTGTGGAAAAAGAAGAAATTGCTCGTCAGAAGCAATTTCTTCTTTTTTCACAATGTTTTCTTAATCATTAAACAGCAAAGGGTTAAGCAGCATAGATAACAATTTGTTCATACACCATTTGTTTTTCAGTTTACATGCTCTTTTAGAATAAGGACAGAATGACAGTACAACAAATGGATTACTTGTTCATTAAGTGGAACCTTCTTATGTATGCAATCAATTTAGTTTTTAGTGTTATTAAATGTCAGGCCACTAATAGTAGAAGTATGCATGGAATATACGTTAAAGCTTTGGACGACTTCGAGTGCCCATCTGATGAAATCGAGAGTACGCATTTAGGTATTTTGAGTGCATTACTGTGTTTTCATGACTGTTCGTTAAAGGAAAATTGTCAAGGATTTTTCTATCATCAAGGAGACTTTAGATGCATATTATGCAAAGAAAGATACAAACAAACGAACGTTCTACAGACTTTCGCTGGAACGAAATATTTTAGACCAATAGGTAATGTTTGGAGTCAAATGTTCACTATTGTAATAACAAAAATTAGAAACGAAGAAGGGGCTATTTCCGTAGGTCGTAAAATGTATATCGCATTAAAAGCGCGCGGACTGTGCATGTTGACTAGCTTCAAAGATTTTCGCACTCAGCTGATTTTCTGGTTCTAGAATAATAATTCTTCTTCGCTGTAGACTATAAGAGGTTTGAAATTCGACTAATGCACCAAAGCTTCATTGACACACAAATAAGTACCGTCAAGGGACTCTGCAAAATAATTTGATTCCAGTACAGGTCAACCGGATTTCACATTTCAAGAAGTAATTTACAGAGAGGTAGAATGACCATTTTATATTCATAAAAGTTGGCTTAATGTGAAAAGCGGAAGCATACCCGGTGTGAGCAGTACGCTCAGTCTGATAGAGCCGACAAATAACGCACTAACTAGATGGTTTCCTTTTCGCATCATGGGTCACTATCTATGTTTTATCAGGCATAGAAAATTTAAGACCGCAGCATTCAAAACTGCGCGATAGATCTAGTCGCTTTCGATGTGTGCTACATGTATATAGATTAATCCATGTAGTGACAATAGCATCACCACTTGAAAAACAATCCTTCATTCATGTCATGACGGCTAGAGCACCGGACCATGGATTTCTGGTATTTCTTTCGCCGGGACTATTACAATGTTCGAGCCTTTACTTTTTTTCCCGTGGGTTACGATTATCCAACAATTGGTGATAGACATATATCGGAAGAGATATGTGTCGACGCCGGGGATTGAACCCATGCAACCCTGTAATTTAAGATTTGGTTAACGCCACTTTCAACATTTTTTCAGTTATAATGCGGCGGCTGGAGCACCTAATAATGGTTTCCTTGTATATATCTCACCAGTACAACCACCACATCCTTTCCTAGCCCCCAGCTACTATCTCACATAGGTCTCACATAGGTTTACACTTATCAACCCATTTGTGAGAGACAAATAAACGGGAAAGAATGAGTGCCGCGTCGGGGATCGAACCCGGGACCTCCAGATTGACAGTCCGACGCGCTACCACAATGAGTGAAGATTTTGACTCAGAACTGTAAATCCATTTTTTTCTAACATAGAATAACTCAGTTTACACGTAGCAAATTCTATACTTACATGCCATAGTTTACTCTATCTATTTCAGAGTCGACATGTGCAGAGTGGTCTATATTCAAGAATGTAACGAGTGGGACTTTTACAATCGAGGTGGATCCAGATGGTTTCGATACATTGTTTACAAAAATTACCGTACCTTGTGATCTCGACTCGGAACCTGGGAAAGCACTAACTATATTGCGTATGTATAAAATGCATGAAGTGAACGTTCAAACAGCCATAAAATCGTAGGCAAAAGTCGGTATCATGTAATATTTTTCAATGAAATGACATCCATAGTGAGAATTCAATAACGCTATTAATTGATTATATATATATATATATATATATATATATATATATATATATATATATATATATATATATATATATATATATATATATATATATATATATATATATATATATATATATATATATATATATATATATATATATATATATATATATATATATATATATATATATATATATATGTATAATGAAAGCGTGTGAAAGCGCATTTTCTTTAATAAGGAAAATGACGTCATTATGCATATATATGGTAACGTAATTTTACAAACGGATTCATAAGTCGCGCAGATTTTTGTATTCTTTTAATTTGAATGGGCTTTCTGTACGCGACTTTCAACAATCGTTCAGTTATATCTCGGTAGCCGGAGCACATAACAATGGATTCCTGGTATCTCTCATATCGGTACCACCATCACATCCTTTCTAGCCTCCAGCTACTATCCCACATAGGTCTACGATTATCAACCAATTAGTGGAAGACAAATACTTGGATGAAATATGCGTGCCACCGTCGGAAATCGCACTCAGGACCTTTTGAATGATAGCTCGGGGCGCTACCACTGCGCTATGAGCGCGACACTGGAATACATTAGAATCGATGGTTTGTTATAGTTAAGAATGTTGTAAAAATTAACAAGATAAGTGACTCAAAAAGGATTTTGAAATAAAAACAAAATGAACAAATGAATTTAGACGATTTAAACCATTTTCATTAGAATTTATTAACAGTTTCGGTAAACACGAATGCTTTGATTATTGATGAATGGATGTCTTGATTTCGTTTTTTGCATATTTTTTGAAGCTTTAATAGTTAAGCTACTTTTCCATATAATTTCAATGGTCTTCTCTGGGTCAAAATGTCGAAATACAATAAAAACATCGTGAAATTGACAAGCTGAATGCTTTTCGTAAGAAACTCGAATGAAATTGAATGAGTGTGTGGATCGAGTTTTGAACGAAATTTAACATGGACGAAATTAGCAATATTCAAATCGTTAAACTGACATTCATCTAAATCAAAACAATTTTACATCGCTCACTGAGCTTTCCTTCCATTCAATAAAATTACTCTCTCAAGCCATTCAAAAATGCCCCAAAATCAGTACAAAGATAAGATATACAACTTCACTAAAAAAATATAGCTAAAAATTGCGATTTAACCGACATAATTGAAATTATAAGCGTCTAATTGGTTTTTGAAATTGGAAATATATAGCTATTTATAGAACTTGTATATATATATTATATTTAAGGGAGGTAAAATATAATTTTGTTCATCCTGACACATTATATATCATATGTATACATATACACTATATATATTATTTATCTACAATGACCTGGCACTCATTTAATATTCCTTTTGACCCCCATTAATAGTCGCAAAATGTGTTTCTTAATATAAACTTAAACTCGCGAGGTTTAGATTTAATTAAATGTATCACATCTCACCGTACACACGGAAATTTAGAGGTGGTAGTAAGGTTGTTGTCCCATACGTGGGAGGTCATGAGATCAAGCCGGATCACCACCGATATTTTTTTTCATTATTTGGCAAAAGTGCAAAAGTACCTATTTTGATACAACAGTATTACATTAAGCTATTGGTATTCTGCACAGGAGGCTTTCCGCAAGACTTTAATGTTATTTAAAATCTTGTCATGGCAAAGTGTTGTCAATTCATCACTGTAAATTAAAACTGTATTAACTATCTTCATATCTCCAAATTAAATATCACGAAGCAAATCAGATCTGTATTGGAGGCACTTTTTAGTGCAATTGTATTCAATACTTAATTTATGTTTTCATTTAGATATGAAACCAATTGTATCAGAATACAATAGTCTTGGTTGGCGCAAACAACTAAGACTGAATAATATGAAATAATACAATGATAATTGAATTTCACAAAAAGAAAAAAAAACAACAATTTTAAAGATAATTGAAAAAGATATATATCAAAGATTTAAAAGATATTTCCCATGACGGGTATTGAACTCGATCCGACAACTTACTGCATTACGAGAGACCGTCTGTACCCACTGTACTACTGCGACTCTTATAGTTGTTGTGATGTAAGTAAGTAAGTAAGTAAGTTTTTTTTATTATAGTGACATGTGTAACAATCAAATTGAATACAATTACATAATACATAAATGAATAACACCCGGCCCCATGGGCCTATATGTCACTTTTTAAACAAGAAGTAGCTATTCAATGCATGTATGATACATATCAGTTTTGACGGGTCAATTTCGATTTTTGGTGGACGTTTACGTTCACCAGTGTTATATGCCGTGTAAAAACAATCCAGTCAGATGTTAATAGGTTTTCGAAAAAGGGGTGCTCACTTAGATTCAATTTACACTTTTTCAATAATTGTTTCCGTCTGACAACTATGCATTTTGTAATTGGCGTGAAACAAGGATTCTACGTATTTTGTTGATACCGCAAAGACAACTTTTAAATACGAAATCATATGCAATTCTGAGATCGGGCGAACGTTTTGCTTGCGTAGATCTACTTTTCAGACCGAGTGAGTAATTTGCCCTTTGTTTCCCAGTGGTCTATGGCATGTCACTCATGAAAATTTGGTAAAATGAATTACCGGAATGGTAACCTCCCCTGACAATACTCCTGTATATAAAACAATTCGTGAAATAACTTGAATACACGTGAATCTCGATACAATGCGATGATAATTTTCAACCATCGACAGCCAATCCCGAGACGAGTGTCTGCAACTTTTGTACGTGTTTATATAAACACTTACCTTTTCTTTTTTTATTTGAGAATAGAAATCCCAGAACAATTAATTCTCTCTCTCTCTCTCTCTCTCTCTCTCTCTCTCTCTCTCTCTCTCTCTCTCTCTCTCTCTCTCTCCTTCTTTCTCTCTCCCTCTATTTCTCCCTCTCTCTCCTCTTTTTTCTGTCTCTCTGTCTGTCGATCACTAACTCTCTCTCTCTCTCTCTCTCTCTCTCTCCCTCTCTCTTTCTCTCTCTCCCTCTATTTCTCTCTCTCTCCTATTTTTTTCTGTCTCTCTGTCTGTCTGTCTCTGTCTGTCTGTCTGTCAGTCTGACTGTCTGTTTATCTCTCTCTCTATCTCTCTCTTATTTTTCTTTAGCAAAGGTTACAACCAGACAACGTCTCACTTGTAATCTGTATTGACAAATAACTTCATTAGATTCGAGGTACCATTGGAAACTGTTTTCACAAAACTCATAAAAAGATGGACTTTGTGTTACTCAGTTGTGAATTTGCGGCCTGAATATGCGATTTTCATAATTGAATCGGTCTCACTCGAACAAGACATCTCTCTTCTCATAAATGTTTATGTAAAAAATCTTTCTCAAAAGTTGCCGTAAATTAATTACAGGACCGTTTCAGCTTGAGGTAACTGGCATCGCGTTTTTCAAAAAAAACAACAACCTCTACTTATTGTAATACATCGCTACAACATCTGCAATTGAACGTATTTCAAACCTTTGCATCAAAAACTCGTTCATAGACCAAACAAATAAAAAAAATCTCGAAAACTCTTCTCATTTTCATTTGAAAGTGACATCAAGTACACAATGAGGTCTAGTTTAAAATTCAAAGTTGTTTGCCCTGTTTTCCAACTTTATTCGGGTAAACCTATGCTAAACGTTTGTAAAATAAGGACACCGTTATGGTGAATATGGGCGTCAATGTTTTCCGTTTTCGGGACCTACAGGTTGACGTTAAGCACTTGACTTTAAAATGCAACACAATGCATTTAATTACATCGATTCTGCTTAAAATTACATGTTTTGCATTACATATTTGTTTTACGAAAGGGAACTATCAGAAGATCAAAAGTTTTAAGTTTTCATGTTTGCTAAGTATATGTACAGCAAACATAAAACTAGAAAGTAATATAATTTATTATTGTAGCGTATTCTACCATTTTTTTCTTCTGCAATGTAATATTTAAGAACTATTTTGACATGCAAAAATGTTTAGGAATTCACAAAATTGGGTCAGGTCGGTTTCCTTTTATCTTAATTTTACATGTACAAATTCTCTTTCCGTAACAAATGGAAGAATCACTCTTGTATGCCAACAGAAACGTCCACCATCAGTACTTTCAGTGCTTTGATTTTTTTTGTGCGTGTGTGTTGCAAGTAATATGTAGGATTACGTTATATTTATGCTGCTAAGCGTTAATATATATCGGGTGGGTGACAAATCATATTGTTGACGCCCTTTTCTCATGAAAGAGCGACAATTTAGTGACTCGTCCTCACAAGCCTTGGGCGGATCAGGGGGGATTACTGAACACTAAGAATATCCGACAATCCAACCCGACTCGCCCAAGTACAAGCATCTATTTAATCGTTGGAAATAATCCATTTTTTTATGAGATAGAAATAGTTTGATTATAAATGGTTTTTCTACGCTTCATAAACGCTTCTACAATGTATTTTGCTGTTCTGCGTGCATGGTGTAATAAGTAGCATAGCCTTTGCTCTGGGGATAACTGCCTGTATACATCAGTTGTAATTATATCAGTGAAAACTCCATGACGTATATCACAAAAAAATTCACATTCAATTACAAAATGCTGTTCGTTTTCGATTGCGGCACTCGAACAAAAATTGCATATACGCATATCGATCGTCTTACTAACATACTTCCCAGTCTCAATTCTTAATGGTAGTATTCCACACCTTAGTTGGGCAAGCAGGGACGTAATATAAATAGAACGGTGATATGAATTGAATTACGCTGCGGGAATACACGAGCACTGACGGGAGTTAATGAGTGCCAGTTCATTTTAGACAAATAATACTAATAACTTCGCCAGCCAGTTATATGAATTGTTTACAATAAAAATTAAAAGAACATTAATGGTTTGAACAACTTATCTATAAGTGAATACATAATTTCTTTCTGATAAGCAATTTGCGTGTTCATTTAAACACAAAAGCCCAATTTTAAATTATTCAGATTGTTTAACCACTCTGAAAGGGTCCTTTTCAACATTTATTCAGGGTGATCTGTAAATGGAGCTGTTTTCAAGTGTCCATTAAAACCTTTTGTTCACAAGTGTCAGCCTGTGGTCAGCTATAAATTATAAATATACATTGTACCATCTGGATGGTTTAAATCTCTCTGTTCAACAAAAATAGAGACAAAAGCTATACCTGGAACCCGCCTTTCCCATACATGCAAAAAATAGCCGCATGAAAGAAAACCGTAACGACATACTGCACAGTTTTTATCGTCCTGATTTTTGAACACTACGGATAATGTCGCGATTTTTCGGGATTGAAAGCGATGAATGACGAATTATTGTATAATTTTCACTCGCATTTCTCAAGTTTTCTGAATGATACAAAGTAAACCGATAAATTCCAATATCGGTCCAAATTCAAAATTGTGCAGTAGAATTCCCCAACCTTGACTTTTCTTAAGATGTGTTCAGACATTTTTTTTAAGTTTGTCCAAGGGCAAGGTTGGCAAAAGAAAATAATAGGCCATCTACTTTATACAATTACTCCAGAAAGTAGGATTTTTTTCCATTGTGATAGTCAATCTCCTTCATACCGAACTCAGATGTGCGGTTAGTTACATCGTGAAAGTGACATTCATCTCAACCAAAACCATTCTAAATCGCTCACTCAATATTCCATTCATTCATTCCAAACACTCACTCAAACCATTCAAAAACGGTTGAGAAATTACTAAAAAATATTAGGTCAGCAACTACCTTCAAAATGAATAAAGCAGGAACCAAATCGCGTTTTCACTTATACATAATTGAAATTCCAAGCGTCTGATTGGTTCTTGAAGAAATAGGAAGATATTCAAAGAACTTTTATTTCTGCATTATTGTTCATTCTGAACAAAATTAGCGATATTGGACTACCCCCCCCCCCTCAAATTTCACTCAAAACTCGCTCCATTCACTCATTCAACTTCAATCCGAAATCAATCCAAAATCGTTCAACTTGTCAATTTCACGGTATTATTAAGTGTTGTTTTACTGTCGAAAAGAATATCATATTAGATGAAGTGGACCCGTTATACTTCCGCAACATTTCTGAAGTCACAATCTTACACAATGTTTACCGAGGTTTCCTAATGAAATCATTAGAAAAACTCGGTTAATACTGTGAAAGTTTATGGTTTCTGAAATATTGGAAAGAACTAATATGGGTCCACTATCTAATTTAGCAAGTATACAAAATTGAACATTCTACTATGCATCCCATGCCTTTGAGATCTGCCAATAAACCGTGTTGCCTAGGCGGAACAAAATATCCTCCCGATCAAAATCGATCATTTGCCAAGAACTAATTGTAATGCGGCAGTTGATAAAAGTTTAAATTCGACATTCAGTATAATTCTTCAATGTCGAGGCGTCAAGTTCACGCAATAGAAAAACAAACCAGCCAAGCGAGTGCCTTCTTTCCGATCGCTACTCTATCAAACCCGACCTCTTCACGAGTATTCACGACCTTTCCCCGATCGAAGCCCGACCGTCCATCCGATTTCCACCCAATCATCCCGACCATTACTCGAGCCCTATTCTATCGATACCCGGTCAACCCGATATCCCCTCGAGCTTCACCCGACCAGATCGTGTTCTAGTAGTCGAAGTTCGGGGGTCATCGTGTACTGATAAAAAAAGTTTCACTTCAAATTGTAACCTTTTGAGATTGCTAGGCATGAAAATTAATCAATTGCAGCTATTGTTCAGGTGGATAGAGGTCTAAGGGACAGGCCCATGGCCGTGTTTGAGAAAGAGGGAGGGGGGCAAACAACTGGCATAGGAGGCCGCAACGCAGACAAATCTGGCTTTAACCTAGGATAACACGACAACCCATTTATGAAATTATAAAAACCTACTGCAAAAGCTGTACAGAAAGATCGTTTTCTTAGAGAAGATGCTCACATATTTGGAGAAGTTCTTGATCTTGTATCACCGAGGATCCAGAAGAAAACCATTAACTTCTGGAAGAGGCAGGATCTATCCAAATCATAAAAGAATTTGTAGATGATTTTTATGTACATATATAAGTCTTGAATCTTCAACCAATTAATGAAGTCTTTTCAGCCATATACGCATAAATGTATAACTATTTTCCAAATATACCGAGCAGAAAAAGTTCAGGAGTTTTTTTCGACCTTCATATAATCAAACTATATTCACATATCAAGATTTTTCAAATGGTAGAATCAAATCACGAATCAATTTTCTGTAGGATTCTTGTTAAATAATGCTGACGTGATATTCATTTAAAGAAGAAAGTTTACCTAAAAGAACGGAGGGGTCTTTATGAATAAAAGCACCGACGAAGCGGTGTATTTCATCGTCTTATAGAAAAAATAGTTTAATTGGAGCGTAGTTTTGCTATGTGACAAACTTGTGAGTGGTTCTTCACAGAAAATCGCTTAAAAAGCGTTTGAATACGAAGGTCTGTGGCGTCTCAAGTCACGTCTCCTCATCATTCGGAACCACTCGGCCAATCTTACGATCAACCTCGGATGTACATAGACGGACTATTTCTAAAAAATACGGGAAAACCTTGGAAAAAGTCGATGACGTCAGTTAAAATGGCGTTAACCCTCGAAACTTTGTGTGAAAGCATACGACGTCACCAACGCTACTCTTTTGAAGTCACCGACGTGAAACCATCGCATCCTTATATAAATAACTTAAAATTCTTAAATAACGGCTGAAAAATCCTAACTTTTGAGAATGATTCGTCATTCTCAAAAATTATGATTTTTCAGTCGTTATTTACTGTAAAAATATCAATCTAAAGATAGCGCCGGTTAGCTAGTTTTTCTTACACCGTTTCCGCCTAACAAAATGTTCAATTTTGTTACAAACCCATCCGCCTTACATACATCCGAGGTCTGTTGTAGTTCACGGAAATAGCCGAGTGATGTTCCGAATGGTCTCCTCCTGTTAATCAGTATCCAAAAATAGACACACATCTGTTTTAATCTAGATATTTTTCTGCTTTAAGATATTGCTGTACTCATTTATTTTACAAATGCGATGAACGAGTCGTAAGTAAACGCCGAGATAACGCGAGCTGTTTCATTGACAACAGATGTTCGCGAGCATATGGATACACCGTGTCTCTAAGGGACACTTCAGATGATAAAAAAGTCATAATCTTCCCTTTTCCTTCCTGCCCAATTACGACTGAAGATATAGAGGATAATCGTTTGTTTCAGTGTAAGATCGTTTCATATTTCATTGAGTGAACATCAAAAGCTATATTTTCACGAGTGGCGGAGCCACGAGTGAAAATATAGCTTTTGTTGTTCACGAAATGAAATACTTATCGATCTTACTCGAAAAACAAACGATTATTCTATTTCTTTAATGCAAAAATGAGACAAAATGTGAAAATTCTAGGACATATTTTCGTAAAGCGCGTCATTTTGCGCGTGATTGCTTTGCAACATTCATTGTTACGTCATTTATTTCGCCCCGCATTGATGACGTCAGATAGGATGAAATGCACAAAAGCAGGGTATAAGTTTTTGATAATTTCACTGCTTTTGCAGTGAGATTATCAAGTGATAATCTACCGTTATTTCTCGATAAGCCACCGAAAAGCATTAAAGAAAGTTATATACCGCCATGAGGTAAAATATGGCGAAAAGAAAAGATGTATCGATCTCGAAGGAAAAACAAACGATTATTCTATTTCTTTGATACGAGAATTGGACAAATTTTGATGTTTTTCGGGACAGTCGCGCCATTTTTCACGTAATTGCTAGGCAACGTTTATGATAACGTCATCTATTGAGGTCATCTTAGTTTATGTAAAAGCGGCAATGGGCAGCGGCTTCCGACTCTATAAACCGAAAGTTGGGTATCGTTTATTTTACGGCTCTTTTTACGCGTTGTAAGACCGGTTTTTAATAAGTTTCTGCTTACGGAAATAACGTAGAAAAATGATAGAAACATTTCATAACTTGGCTTCTGCACAACATTTGATATCAATAGGATGACTGAATCATTGAATTAAACAATATAAATACGTTAACGGTGACATTCAATTAGGATGGGTTACTATTATATAACAAAAAAAAAAAAATATTATTTGCATAAAAAAAAATCATTGGGTATTTGCTTAAAAAAACAAATATTTTTGTGGCATTTTTTCTCCTTAAAATTACAGACATAATTGCATTTTTAACTATTGAAGGCACATTATGCAGATATAATTGATCCAAGGGAATTTTCCTTAGCAACAGCCATTGTGTACATGCATAAGGTCTTTCAACATGTATGTGTTTTATAGCTATCAAATGGTCCTGAGATTATACTAGACCTAAAACGAATACAAACGTTTTATCGAAAAATGGTCAATACCACTCAAGGGCAGATAACTTTAGCTCAAAACCGAGCATGGAAGGTACCTTCAAATTTGATATAATGACTATACAATGTTAAAGTACAGCATATGTGAACAAGAAAAAAAATTCAATGACCGGTAAAATGACGCCATGTGTCCATTGCTACCTTAAATAGAGTGAAATGAACGAAAGCAGGGCAGCATTTTTATTGTAATTTCGCTTGTTTGGCAGTGAAATTATTCAATGATAATCTACCGTTATTTTACGTCTCTCGGTGGGTTATCGAACAATAAAAATAGATTATCAAATGGTAATCTTACCGCTAAATCGTTTAAATTACCAAAATATTTTACTACGCTTTGTTTCATTTTACCCTAATAAACCTTATAGATGGCAATATGCATATCGTTGGCTATAGGTAGATTTTGTGCGGTGAGCAGAGAAATCAACTTTTTACCGTTAGATTCTCGTGTCATTTATTCGAAATAAGTAAACCAGGTTAAAATAATGCATTGAAAAAGTTTAAAATTTACCTTTTAAACCAACGTTACTACTTT
The DNA here is from genome assembly GCA_948146395.1 of Fragum whitleyi. Lineage (NCBI taxonomy): Eukaryota > Metazoa > Mollusca > Bivalvia > Cardiida > Cardiidae > Fragum > Fragum whitleyi. The sequence goes on from OX411554.1 coordinate 46,341,032, forward strand.
TCTTAAAACGTAAGGTTCACTCAAACATGTACTTTCGTAATTGCAGTGAAGAGACCAGGCTAAATTTCCATCATTTGCTTTTTAATTATACCCGATTTACCTATGATAGTGGACTCAGCGCCTACGTCAGAGCTCAGTTTGCAAAATACAGCTATAGTAATCACGTGCAAATAATGAGTCCATATCAGAAAAAGAAAATAATATTGCAGTTAATATACTGAACCACAATAGAAACATAGCATTATGACGATTTGATTTCAACAGAAATCTTTTTGGTGAATATGCGAATTTTTGAACGGTCAATTATCAGTAATATTTTCGAAGTGATATAAAATAATAGTGATAGCAATAGTTGAGAAAAAGGGCACTAAGAGCGATTTTGTCAAACTCCAAACATAGGACCCTACTGAAATGACGAATTCAAACCTACCCGAATTAAAGGAATGGTTGACAAATTATATGAGCCTTTGCGTGACATTTCCAACAATTTGGAACGTTCCTGAGATGGAAACATTAAGTAGCTTGACAGCCACATATTGTGTAAATACAAAGTTACCTGATGGTTTACAGATACTTTGAGACCTTTTCTATTTACTTAATGCATAGTAAAGACTCTGCACAGACTGTGCAGTTGCACAGGCTGTTCAGAGTCTTTGCTTTGTGCATATTTGAAATTGTTGGAAATCTCACGCACTGGCTCATATGGTTTCTGAATGGATGCGCATGTGTGAAGACAATATTTAGAGTAGTTTTAGGACTTTGGTGGAGACTTATTCCATGGTAATTGCCGAAGAACAAAATTTCCTTGGAAATGCGTTTGTTCAATTCCTAAGGTGCAAATACGAGCTGTTTGTGCCATTTAACGATTCCAATTGGCGAATAACTGTTATCCGCCACAAACATAAATCACGGTTGAATGTTTAAAATCATATTCCGTTGATTTGAAGAATCTCCGAGGCTTTTCTTTCGAAATTTGACACCAATATTCAATATTTTTTCTGACTGTCTTAACATCAGTAACTTTTCACGAAAATAAGAAACTTTTGCTTTTTTGTAAAATTCTCCTGACAAATTCTTCCCATATAATGAAGAGAGTTTTGATCCTGTACAAAAATAATTAAAATAGCCATGAAAAAAAATGACAAAAAGTGTATGTTTTCTTTTACTTGGAGTTCAGATGAATTTAATGTTACCAAAGAACATCAAATGTCTCCTAGTTTTCATTATTTTCAACAAGTCTTAATAATTCAACGTTTCTTTTGAGGCTCAGTACACATTTCGCCTCGTTTCTGTATAAATGGAATAGAAAAAAATCTTAGTTTAAGATCAATACGAGTTTTCTGCCCTCGTAAAATATAGCTTTTGTTGTTCACCCAACGAACGATAAATCGATCTTGCTGTGAACAAACATCTATTCATTTCAGACCACGACAAAGAGGCAAGGGGCCACGTGAATGGGTATGAAGATTGTCATTCTTACAGAGTAACGCTGACATACGACATCGGGATCGAGGCTGTCAAGAAAATTATCGAAGCTTCAACGGCCTGCAAACAATACGTCAAATATGAATGTTTAAATTCTGAAATATTCTATTCCCAGGGCACATGTACAGGCTGGGAAAACAGGTTACTTACTCTGTCATCCTATTTCACTGGTAAGTTACTATAGACAAGGGTACAGATACAGTTAGTTACATCGTGAAATCGACACTCATTCCGATCAAAACCATTCAAACTCACTCGCTCAGCGCTCCAATCATTCATTCGAAACACTCATTCAAGAATGCTCCGATATTATTAACAAAAACTCTTCGAAATCGTTCAAGACGATCAACAATTAATTCACATCGATCAAATTATTTTTCGATTTTATCGGCCCATTTGGATTTTAAAGTGTATGTTCGGGTCACAAAGACGCATACAACAATAAAGTAGGTATATTTTATTAAGGGGAGGTACTAAATATCGCTAATTTTGTTCATCTTGAACAAGTAAGCGACATTGGCTTATCTCCCTTTGAATTCACTCAAAAATTCACTCCACACACATTCAATTTTGTTCCAATATCATTCCGAAATCATTCACATTGTCAATTCCACGATGTTGTTAACTGTAATAGGGGATGAATCTGGTCTTAAATCTTTATTTCTCACAAACCCCCAATGTTCCGAGTACTTAATTGAATCGTCCCGACGAGACGATTCCTAAAAGTACCCACAATATAGGATTTGAGCAAGTTTTGATGAAATTATTTAATTTGCTCTCAAAATACCTCCTTTATCTGTAGCTCTGTGTAAATCAGGTTTTTAGCGTGAGTTCTAATTGCTCTCATAATCCCGACTGTATAAGCACGAAAAATCAAGAATATCGCTGATTTTTGTATGATACAAAAAATAAAAAAAACAAATATAGAATCTATGTCCACTCATGGTATAGCTTGAAAGTAAAGACATGACTTGACTTTTATGCAATGAATAAATTTACCAATAAATACATTTATTATCGAGGAAAGTCGCGAGCCTTTGACAGTCATCGCAGATCCGCGGAGTATTTCGGTTTTGAATGATGTTTGTATAACATAGAAGTACACCCGTTGGTCGAGAGGTCTGGTCCTCTGACTATCGTAACACAGGCCCCGAGTTCAACTCAGCTCTCTTCTTGGATTTTTTTCTTTTTGTTCACACCAAATAATATTCAATTAATATTTGAAAACGTGTTTCTCGCACTTGCACGGATCGAGCTGTTTGCACACTGACGTTTAATCTATTCACCTTCATTCGCCCGAGCTCAAATGTGGGAGACAAAAGTCTTCGTCAAGAGGTCGAGACAAACGTGCAAAACAATTCGTTTATAACCTTTCGGAAAAGTCTCTGTGAAAATCTTTATTCAATAGACAAAACTGATGAAAGAAAAAACATGTATTTTCGAACGAGACGGAAATAATTCTACCATTACTGTGATTCGAACCACTGTCTTTGTACATCATAAGCCCTACACTTTGAACACGCAGTGAGTACTCGATATGATGTCGTTAAATAGGCATATGTATATATCATAAAAACGTTTCTAAATGCTCGAATTTAAACGAGACCTAACGGAGTAACCATATGACCACCAGTCAAGCATGCCATGTATGCTAATAGAGGTTACGGCAAGTCATGTCAATGAGTTCAAGCTTTAGTGTATGTTTATACCCGGGCGTCAAAATACTAAACCCTTGCTAAATAGAGATAAAACAGGTGATGACTTGAGATGGAATCGCTTGTCGTAGGTTTATTTGTTTAAATGGGGTTTTACGCCGCTTTCAACAATGTTGCAGTTATATCGTAGCGGCAGGAGCACCTAGCAATGGATTACTGGTATTTGTTTGTTGAGCCGGAAGCGAACCGGACCAATAAATTAGCCATACCGGATTACCTTCCTTAAATTTCACTCGAAACTCGCTCCACACTCTCATTCAATTTCATTCTAAACTCATTCCAAAATCAATAGTCTTATCAACTTCTCGTTTTGTTATTTGTACTTGTTGGGTTTCAGGAGATGGATCAAGTACAACATACTGCGACTGTGCATCAGCCGGAACATGTGACGATCCCTATGGCTGTCAGTGTAATCATAATGACGATGTTTGGAGGTTTGATGACGGCTATGTGACGAACAAGGATCACCTACCCATCACTGCCTTCACCGCTGGTGATACTGGCTCAGGTAAATTTAGATCATATTACAGTAAAGAACAACGTGAAATTTACAAGGTGAATGATTTCGGAATGATTAAGGAATGAAATTGATTGAGTGTGTGGAGCGAGTTTTGAGTGAATTTAATGGGAGGTAATCCTATATCGAAAATTTTGTTCAGGATGAACAAAATTTGCGATAATGATTACCTCCCTTTAATAAAAAAAAATACAAACAAGTGTATACATAGCTTTCTATTTCTTCAAGAACCTATGAGATGCTTGTAATTTGAATTATGTCAGTGAAATCGCGATTTTTATCTATCAAAACTTTCTCTGAGTGATCTTGTTGATTCTATATTTTTCAATGGGTTTGAGCGTTTTTGATCGATTTGAGTGAGTGTTTGGAATGAATGAATGGAGCAACGAGTGAGCTATTTTGAATGGTTTTGATTGAGGTGAATGTCAATTTCACGATGAAATTAACTGTAAATGTGTGTTTATGATTTACATGATTTATATAAAACGGGTCACCAAGAAAGAAAGAAACAAAGATTCGTCGAGTCTCTTTAAGATGAATTTACTAAATTGGAATTTTGAGTATCATTTTAAAGAGTTAAAAGAGTGACTAAATTTTCCAGGAGTATGTGAATCCTTTATATGCTTGTTTTGCAATTTGTGGGCAAGCATAAAAATCCATTTATCTTTTTTTTCATTTAAATAGATATCCATAAGATAAAATAAACGAAACTATAAAGTAAATTTTGTTTTATGTTGAACAAATAGAAGTCAAACTCCACGAATTCAAATCATGATAAGTACTACTTTAGATTTGTTTTTCTTTATAGCTCACGAAGAAGGGTACTATACTGTGGGGCCATTATTGTGCTGGTAGATGATCCATGGAAGAAGATTTTTTGCTTACAAATAGTAGATAATGACATCTAACAATTTTGTACTGAATGCATATACAGAATGCTGATTTCAATGCTTTTCATTTTAAAATTCCTACGCGATCACACATTTTTATACATGTATCACAAAAAATATTTTGCTTGTTACAATCAATTCGTTTTTTTTCTGACAATATTTATTGCACTCACGCAAGCACGGAAAGCATTAAATACACACCCATTCCGCCTTAAAGTCGTCCAGAGCTTGTGTCTGTATTTCAATTGAAATTTGATCAGTCTAAGTATAGGATAGAAAACGAGTGCCGTGGTATATGGGAAATAGACACGAGCTTTAGCGAGTGTCTATTTCCCATATACCGCGGCACGAGATTTTCTATCTGACTTAGACCACGCTTTTCTAACATTATCTGTAAATTTTATCCGAACATATAGACAACGAAAACAAGTAAAAATCGCTGTGATATTACTGATATTATGTGTAATAACGCTGAAACTATACTTATGAATCTATTATTGTTACTTATTGCAGCTCTTTTGCATGTATGCAACTGTAGAAGGCCTTTTGGAAAAGCGATCATGTTATATTCTCGACACCTTTTTAAAATGACACGGCACACAAAATATGTCAAGATTCACGTGCACGGCACACTTTCATTGTATATCTTTGTACACAATGCTATAGTCCAACCGGGGTATTGTGAAACATTGTTGACCTGTCACTCATTTAATATTCCTGTTGACCTTCATTGATATTCGGAACCCACTTCCTTATATAGATTCAAAATACGCGAACAGTACATTCAAATAACAAAATATATCCCAGCTGTGATAAAAGACCACACATAGCTGTAGGTGTAAGGTCAGGAACTTGCAATGCAGAGGTCCAAAGATCGAATCTCTTTCTCGCCTTATTCCTTTTTTTTTCGTTTTTTTTTTTGTTAATACTATTTCATTTTTAATGGCTGTAATTCAAATCTTTGTATATAAAAAAGCACGACACAGTTTGCTTAATTTTGTTCATCGTTCTGTGTGGGTGATCCGTTTCAAATTCTGCATCAAGTTATTTCTTATTGCTAAGTAGCCTGTACGCACAATAGAAAATGTTGGGTTTTTTTTGAAAGAATACAGGAATAATTTATCACTTCCCTCAAAATAATAAAAAAAAAGAAATTGGTAAAGAATTCCGTAAAAAGGAATTAATAGAAGTAACGATAAGCAATGAAATGTATCGTACGATAAGAAAAAAACTAATAGATAAATAATAATATTATTAGCATTAAATGTCATGAACGAAGAAGAAGAAGATAATTCAACTGAGTCAGTTAGGTGCTGCTTTAGAGAAACAAAAAAGGCTAAGTTGACGATCGAAAGCCTCGTGACCTCAGCTTGAATAAGTGACACCATCTTATTAATTCCATGAAAAATTAAGTAATGAGGCATTTGATTAAGAAAAATAACTGTCAATTTAAAATACTACAAACAAGAAATTCAGAGACAATAAAACTGTCCCTTAATTAAATCATAAAATTAAAGTTAAAAAAAATTAAGAAAGAAAGAAAACACTCTACCGACTGCGTGAGTATTCGAACCTGGTCTGTCAGTTCAATAACTCTAATTGTCAAACGGTTTAGACCACTGCGCTACGGACCCAATCATAACAATTACACTATTTTATGTGATGTTTAAAGAATTATTTTGATAAACTCGCGGATATTAACGAAAGTTTACGAAAGATAATTAGTGACAGGTCAACAATGTTTCACAATATTCAAAAACGCGGGAAAATGTGGTATAGCCATGAGTAGGGGTGGACGGAACTGAAATTTAATAAGCGTATGATAACGGTACTCAATTACAACTATATACTGATAGAATAAAGTAACTCATTGCGAAAACACACTTTTCTCCCTATCGATATTTAATGATTTTTGTCGTTTCAATTTTGGTTTCTTCATGATGAAATCGTTTTCTAAAGCATGCTATTTTTACGCTATGACACGTGGCGTTTGCAGATGTAATTCAAAGGATTGTAGTAATACCGTTAGTTTTGCGTTTCTTTGATTTTTTCAGTATAGTTAGAGACCGTGACAGCGAAAAATCCGTTTCTCCAAATTTATCTAAATTAACTCGTCGAATGTCTGTTTATAAACATTCGAATAGCATGGTTTATTATTTATCTAAAATGACCTGGCACTCATTAACTTCCGTTAGTGCTCGAGTATTCCCGCAGCGTAACTCAATTTCATTTCACCGTTTTACTTATATAATTTCACGTCCTCTTTATAAAGTCGCGGTAGTACAGAGGTTACAGACGCTTTCCCGTACACCGATAAATTGTTCGGGCGAGTTCAATTCCCGACACAGACACATATTTTTATCATTATGATTATCACGAACAAATAATATTTTTCGTTATTTGTTTTTTTAAAATTACATTTCTTATTATTATTTTGATATTATTATTATTTCAGGTTTTTTTTTTTTTTTTTTTTTTTTTTTAGGGGGGGGGGGGGGTAATTTACGATTAATATCTTTGACTCTTACATCATTCAAATTTGGTTGTTTGCACCAACCAAGATAAGTGTATTCTGATCGAGAGACAATTTTTTTTTTATAAATCAATGAAAATAAAAACATAATAAGTTGTTAGTAAGCTTGAACCGAAAAAGTAGCCCCAATAAAGATCTCATTGCTTTATGATATTGAATTATAAGATTTGAAGAGAATAGAGTTAAACAGGAATTCGATTAACGTGTTCAAACCCTGTAAATATTTTTAATTTCATACCGTCATAAAAATGCATCTTCATCTCTTAAATATAGATCTACATACATTTCAAAATCTAAAATTATTTTCAGTAATTTACAATGATTTATGGACAGGACTTTGGAATTGTCAAATTGGGGCTGGCAGAAAGACTGTGCCGAAAAACATTTGTCTTATGCAGCACTGTTCAAAATATATCAAAAGTCATAGTATAAAAAATTGTACTCAAAAAATTGTTACCCTGAAAATAATTACTTCTGGTCATGGTCCGGCTTGAACTCATGACCTTTCGAATATGGGAACGCATCCTTACCACCACCGCTAAATTTCCGCAAGTTTCACGAGTAGTAATACACATTTTTATATCTTAACTTCGCGAGTTTAGTCTATATTAAGAAACATTTACCGACTATCAATAGGGGGTCAAAAGGAATATTAAATGAGTGCCAGGTCATTGCAGATAGATAATACCTATAGGAGTTGTATCTGTGATTTATATTTTTGAAATACTGCTCTCTGATTGGCCGATTCGCTTCAAGCGTGGTCTTAATCTCAGGTAATTCACTTCAGCAGTAACTGTATACTACAGAGAAAGGCTTGGACACATTTCCGTTAATTAACGTGGTTGGCCGTAGTAACGCATCAACGTAGTCAGCCGTAAAAATTACGTAGCTGAGCGTATACTGCGCAGTAAGTCGAAGTAAGTCGTGCTTACGCGTAGTGAGTAACCTAGTGCAAACTCGTGAGTTTCACCGTAGTGTCATGGATATTGTTAAAGATGTTCACAAATCTATTCACGGTAAAGTACGTTATTTTGTCCGTAACTTGGCCGTACTGTCACAGTTGTTAATCCCTTTTTATCCGTGAATTAACCGTAGTAGCAGGCTATGATATCGAAAACGTTTGTCCCCGATACTACGGTTAACCAAGTTTGAACTAGCAATTCACTACTCTTGTAGTACGTGTATCTGAATTTGACTCGACGTAGTGAAAGAATGCCGTACTACAACGTATCCTACCATAGACTGCGTAGTTTAACCTTGTCGCCTGTGGACTGAACGTTCTTCTACCGTATTATCCTACCGTAGTGGCCGCACAAATCTTGGGAATGTTTAAAATTCCTACGGTGAAAAAGGATTTTTTGTAGTTTAAATGTAGTTCAACGTAGTAAGATTTTGTTGAGTCGTACTCTTGCCGAATTAGAACGTATCGTTTACCCTAGTTTACCGAACAAACCGTTTAATAAACATCCGCCCAAATTAATGCTACGACCAAACAGGGACACAGTGGGGTTGGACTACGCTCAGAATACGAATAGAATCGGTGAAACTGATAAAATCTTATCATAAAGCAATGGTTTGAAACTCGCGTGTTTTTACAACAAATTAATTACCCGAAGGTGACTGATAGAAATGCTAGTACCCGCTTGCAGGCTACTGCTTGGCTCAAACGGTAAAACCAATTTGAACCCGAGTTCAGATAAGCCGGACTTGAACCCGAGATGATCTCGTTGAACCCGAGATGATCTCGACTTCATGACCATTTGCCATTACGGTTTTGATCCGGGGCTCAGACAAGCCTATGTTTGAGCTTTGGCTTGTATTGTTGTGAATTCTTCTCTCGTTAATGGCTCGTGTCAATATGAAAATTGTTCGCTAAAACGTACCAGATCGCACGTGTATTGGAAAACATGTTATTTTTACAGTAGGAAATACTTAATAGTTAAACGCTAATAATTGAAAATTAAACGATTTAAACAGCCGAAAGGAGGGAGCGTAGCGACCGACTGAGGCTGTTTAAATCGTTTAATTTTCAATTATTAGCGTTTAACTGACTCGGTCTTTTACCCGCCTTTTATAGTATTGGCATCATATTACACGATTTAAACGGAATAAGTCGGATACATTTATTACAAGTAAACGCCACTCTCTTTCCAAAGATGGTGTTGTTGAAATATGGACGTAATTATTGAGTCTTTATAAAGAGCCATTACAGAAGATAAATATGAAGTATAATTTGGTTTTATTTACCCGACAATATAGATGAACAAAATGTAATACTTTTTCACTCTGTTTCTTCAAAAGAATAAAATACTTAAAGGAATCGTATAATTGTATGTAATAAAAAGTCTCTTTATTGAATATATGTGCCAGTAATTGTTTACGAACTAATGTATGAAGGGCAATCTAAAGACATAAACAACTAAGCAGATTATACTATTCTGTTGAGAAAAAAAGATGTTATACAGTGCACCACACCTTGGATATATGCACATGCAATGACCCTCTCTTCGTGGACGTTTTCTTGTGTCTTTAACTAAATTTATTGTCTTTGTTAATTTTGGTGGACTATAATACGCCTCATCTATAGCCGAACATAAAACGAGATTTGGCCAAATTAAGAAAGGGACCAAAAGTAAAAAACGAGAAGGTTATTGGAATAAACGTTAAAAAAGAAGTACACGTATAGGATAAATTACACTGTTAGATCTCATTAGTTAGCATTACTTTTCTTGAATAAATGTACAGCAGGTAGAAAAGTCGTCGTTCCATAAGAGATATGACATGGTAATCCATGCCAGGCCAGATCAAACTATACATAGGATATTCGTTATACAACACGTGCACGAGTTTTACGATTTTTACGTGTACCTATCACGTGGTCATTGCATATTTATAAAGGGGTAGTTTCTGGTCTGTACGCATCAGTGATATAACATATAAACCTCGAGGTTTAAATGAATTAGTGATCAAAATAAACCTGGGCTGGAAAGTTTATAGAAAATATACCTTCAAAAATTTGAAAATCCAGCCTTCTGATTGGATGATAGTGTAGGACAAAGACTAAGGAAAATAAACCTTCAAAAAATGTGAAAATCCAGCCTTCTGATTGGATGATAATGTAGGACAAAGACTAAATGTAGTTACATTTTTCTACGAAGGGAACAAGAACTTTTACTCTTCAAGTAGTTTAAATATTTTAGTTACCAATATAACGACAATTTGTATTTGTTTCTAATCTTTTCGTCGAACAATACGTGTAATTGTTTGAAAATCAGGCTTTTATCATTTGAATTATTACCTGATTTGACAAGAAATTATGAACTATTATTTTCCCAGATGGAAACAATTCTTACAAAGCATTATCGTAACTCAAAATTGATAACCGAGTTGTAAGACTTTTATCACTGCGATTTAATTATTTATGACAATATATGCAGTTTAAGCAATCTCGTCAGAGTATATTCTTATAATTCTTTTCTTTTCACAAATAGCAATATTTTGCCGACACTTAATTTTGAAATTCAGTTTTAAATAATAAATCGATTTTACTTTACCAATACACTATTCAAGAATTATTCATATATAAATATAAAAGTCGGGCTCAACCAAACCACCTAAGGAGTAGGTTTGGCTGAACCCGGGAATAAAACGGTTAAATCGATACCGTTAATCAGTGTGCAAGCCAACTGAGACTCCGTTGAGAAAAGGACTTGTCTTGGCAAAACCCGGGGCTCAGCAAGTGAGTGGTCCCGTTATCCGTTATAACCCGGGCTTAAACGTAGCCTGCAAGCGGGCATTAGTTAATCGTATAAGTAACATGCTTTGTCTACGGTAAAAGGGAGTACGACTTACTACGATAATTGCCGTAAATGTGCCCATACCAAAATATAAATGTCAATAGATTAGCACGACAACAACGCCACGTAGAACAACGTTATAAAACTGCAGATAGGTTCTTTTTTAAAAGAAGAGATCAATTATACTTGAAAAAAAAACCTAGTTTGTTGGTACTCATTTGAATCGTCTCATCGAGACAATTGAAATGAGCACACACAACATAGGGTTTCATTGAGAAACATATTTATTAGACTGACATTAACACCCCATCAACCTCTGGGCTATAGCAAAAACGCGATGTGTTTCTTAAACGCCATTCCCCCAACCACTGCTATTTGTCACAAACAGTAGAAAGATATTACACGGTAATCTACAGCATGACTAAATTTAATGTGAAGTTTAATTCTTCCTCAAAAATTACCTTGAAAAATGACCTTTACCTAGACTGTTGACGTTGAAAATGGTAACATCAGAAAAGTCTTGTCACAAGAAATTCACAAAAGAAATGTGAATAAATGTAGAAGCTTTAAGGGAGTGCAAACGGACAGGAAACAAGCAATATGCCCTTCGATACGCCTTGGGTTACTTCCGGTAGCGAAGAGCTATAAAAGACGATGATTTCTTCGAAGGAGAATCAGATTCATATGACAATTCTACTAATAGCGAAAATTGTTATTCCTTGGTAATTTGTATTGTATATCTCTGCTTTCCAATTTTAAATAGTGCACTTTTGCATTCGACCCTTCGCAATGAACGACCGCGTTGTGACAAGTGCTATTAATATGTTTGTATTCTATGCATGCATATATATGTATATATACTTAACTCCAAAAGAAACGTCCACAATAAATAAATAAAAATAATTGTACACCCTTTTACGATTTTTAATCTTTCTTTACAAATTTTAGTAGAACAATAATTTAACCATTTGAACGGGATTTAAAAATGATTATACCCGAGACCGTTGTTAAACAGATGCGCTTTGCTTGACACCACTATCAAAAAAAAATCACAAGCGTATAAATGGAATTTCAATCATGATTTAGAGTATGCATTTCGCAAGGCAACACTACTGTGATTCTGACACAATAAATGGGTTAAAAAAGCATTCAGTCTGAAATATCTTTCACAGCTCACTCAAATTACATGGTTGGAGAGTGGGTGGGGTAAGCATTCATCCCGTGATCAGAGTGAAAAATCGCCGTAGGAGGGTAAAACCTGGAAATGAATGCCTAAGAACGCTTGAGGGGTTACAATAGATTCGACAATTTTTAGGGGGTTTTTCAAATCACCAAATTCCTTTGGAAAATTGGCTTATAAAAGGATATAATGAGCGTTTTACAGGAGCCATCATGTCAACCAGATTTGTTAATTGTTAATGTGCTAATGATTAACAGATCGTCTGCTATAGTAAAACAATGATACGACTTGATGGCGCTAACTTGTCTGTGAAGTAACGAGCAAAGACTAAAACACATGCATAGTTGCACCAGTCTTTAAAATTCAATTGGAAAATTGTAAAAAGAAGTTTAATAGTCTCTAGGACCATGTTTTAGGAACAGTTTGAAGTTTGTATTGATAGTACAACACCTACTTTTATAGGCATGCCTCAGTAGACCTGGCTTTGGCTGATCACGTTCTTACGTAACTTTTGACGTCAACAAAAATTTGAAGATTTTTGAAACGGGTATTTGCTTTGTGCAATAATTTCATCAAAAGCATATTAAAGATTTTAATGAAACCTTTCTGCGTCAGACCACCAGGGTCAGGCGGCACGTTTACAAAGAAGACGTTCCTACGGAAAGGAACACGTATCCCATTAGTCTAAAACCCGGTCTATTAAAGGGTAGTCAATTTTGACAGGAACGAAAATAAAGATTACAAGTAAGTCAAAAACGGTTAAGGTCTTAAGGACATGAATTTGTAGACATAACCTTTGGAGTTAAGTATACATTCAATTACTCTATTTGCGGAGACTGTATATGCCAACCTCGCCCTTTCACTTTATTTCGTGTATTTTTCTGCCCCTCACTGTCTGTCTATGATTTACATAAAAATCTCCGTCACTACAACCTTTTCAAGTTGCAAAAAATATAAATACTATTTAAGAAGGTTGTCAAAAAAGTTTCGTTAATTAATAGCACTATTTATCCTACAAGTACGCAAATTGTATCATATCGCTCGGGTTGTATCGCTATTGTCTCAAAATATTGCTTCATACATGTATAATGAATAATTAATTCAGCTATGCATCCGTGCTTAGTTTAGCATAAAATCTGATTACAAGGTATTATTATTTAAACAGAACAGACCAGGTTTTTTTTATTTTCTGGCGTGTGCATGTATGGTACATATTCATAACACATTACTGTATACATAAATCTCATCACGTGTACATACAAAGCAGTGGTATTATGTTTATGTGACGTTAATTATCACATTGGTTTTAAAGAATAAAAGTAACGAGGTTTTACGCCACTTTCAACAATTCTTTAGTTTAATCGCGGTGGCTGGAGCACCTAGCAATGGATTCCTAGTATTTCTCAAACCAGTACTTCCTTTATATTCTTTCCTAGCCTCCAGCTGATATCCTACATAGGTCTACGATTATCGACTGATACCTTCCTATATCTTAGCCGTGTGCGAGCATAATTTCACTCTTACAAATATTAGTACAAAATCTTTTTTTGTTTTTCATTTGTTGAATTTTAAGCACGTTTCAATTAAAGTATAGCGGGCGCATATCAACTTGAACCTGACCTTTATGCAGAATAAATAGTTAGGCACATGAATAAATTCCGAATATACTTCGGCACGTGACGATCAAGCATGGGCATGGGCAAAACACATAAATTGGATTTAAGGTTCATGTAAAGTGTTTGAGACCCAATTTTAAGGGTGCTTCATTAGCCAAGAAAAAGCAGTATACCAAGGTATGTTGTATATCAAAATGAACCTATTTATGAGCACAAGCAGTTTAGCAACATAAGACCGCCATAGCTATAGAAGTAAAGCCAAAACATTGTGGAAAAGGTTCATTGTGAACAGCACAAGCAACTGCATGACGGTTGGATAAAATTGGCTCATATTTTAACAAAATACAGTATGAAGTATTACCTGGGTAGTACTACAACCATAGATATAAAACTCGGTCTCAAAAGGCTCTTTTGAATCAATCAGTTTCCATCTATTTTGTCAACATACTTGTCAAACCGGTTAGGTCTGTTTTCAAAATAGATGTTAGGTATGGTGCAACAGCACACCATAATAATGTGAAATATTTCTGCGATTTATTTCAAATTATAGTTTTTGAATTCAATGATCTATAATAAATTACTATATTTCAATCATTCAGTGAAATAGAAATTGATATATTGCTAAACAACCTTACAGGTATATAAACTACTAATGTTCATTTATGTTGTGATAACACACCATACCTTAAAAATATCTACACGTTTACAAAATTAGAATGACATATATGACATATGTGTTTATAAAATAAGACAAAATAAATTCCTTGCATAACTAAGTTTTTGGCTCGATTTTTTTACCAACGTTTGTAGTAGTACCTGGGTCATACTTTAGTCTGTACTTTGCTCAAATATGGACCGATTCTTGCAGTTGCTTGTTCTGTAAAAAATGACAGTTTTCCACAATGTTTTGACTATACCGATATAGCTATGGCAGTCTTGTGTTGCTTAACTGCTTATGCCCATGAATAGCTTCATTTTGATATATAATATACCTTGACATACTGCTTTTTCTTGGCAAATGAAGTGTTCTAAAATTGGGCCTAAAACACTTTACATGAAGCTTAAAGAAATGTGAAAAATTGATTTTTTCTCCCGCATCTAAAGATTTTTAAATTAGAGACTCAATTTATGTATTGATTCACTAGTCCATGAGGGTGACAAAATATCGCCGTTACAATGAACATCATGTGCGTTGACGGGTTAACAGAGCTAACACGTGCATCCAAACTTTACGTTTGGATTCCGCACATAAGTCGTATTTTGCCGAGAAGAAACGACCGATATTTAATTTATTTAAATCACAAAGGCCAGGTTTAGGTCAATATGCTTCAACTATACGTAAACTAATAACGATGAAATATGTTCCTGTTGCAATATACATTCATGCAAGTTTAGAAGTTCGAGTTTAAAAATTAACAAAAATGTATCTCTTTAAAAATACACCACTGCTTTCATAATCACAAAACGGTACAAACAATTTTCTAATTATACCCCGCTTTGCACTTGTTTGCTCGATTTTGTCATCCTGAACTCAGGGTATTTTTAAGCCTTTTAGGTAGCAATGGTCGTCGCTCTCCTGACGCTGTTAACCGGAAGTAAGTATTTGTTTATTTAACGACAATTTTGCGCGTCGTTTAAATAAACCGTGTTTCAAATGATTCCGATTTAGGAAATAATGCGGAATTATGACAATTAATTTTCAAAACTTACAGTAATTAGCATCGTGAAATTGACAAAATCTTTGATTTTTTTCATGAAATTGAATCAGTATGGAGCAATTTTGAGTGAAATTTAAGGGAGATAATCCAATATCGCTAATTTTGTTCAAATCAACACCAGTCAATAATATGGTCGAAAAATTTGATCGATTTCAATACAATGTCGATCGTCTTGAACGATTTCGAAACGTTTTCAAATGATTTTGAAGCGTTTTGATCGATTTCAGTGAGTGTCTGGAATAAATGAATGGAGCTATGAGTGAGCAATTTAGACTGTATTTAATCGAGATGAGAGTGAATTTCACGATTTACCTAACTGTAGCTGCTTTGAACCATTAGATATAAATTAGATGACCAGAAAATGAATTAAACCATATACATATAACTATGTTAAAATTATCACTCGATAGGAGAAGTTATTGTACTATAACAAAATACTTTCTTTATTGAATGGAAGGAATTCTCTTTCTTTTTTTTATAACGCACACAGATAGGGAAAATTTGATTTTTGAAAATTTTCGTAAAATCAATTGGAAGTAACGACCTTATCATTTTGAAGCCTTTAAAATTTTAATTAGATTCAATCTGATAATGCATGGAAAGAAAGACCGATATTCCCGAATTTAGCGATATTCATTCTGAAAAATAAAGCAACTACTAACGCATAAAAATTTATACTTCAATTTCAAGACAACTATTTATGCATGTGAATTCTGTATGTTTGTCTTTTTCAATCAAATATTAAGGTAAAGTATTTGACAGCTGGAAACTTCATATCAATACAAGCGAAAAAGTAAGATTATTCATTGAAAGTAACGATTTTGTAATTTATAGACTCAAAATAAATAGACTGGATCCTTTTCTGATCTTGCCGCTTCGAAAAAATAAGTTACAAGATTATTGAAATATGTTGTTTTTAGTGCCTATGCCCTTTGGCCATTCTTAATCGTCTAAATAACACACATTTCCAATCTAAGAACAAGTTTTGTATTTTTTCTATGAAAACTGTGAAATGGCAGCTTTAACAAATAAAGGTTAAATATATCTTTTAAACACGATGGAAAATAAAACAAGAGGCATAAGTGGGCCTGTATCGCTCCACTGCTACTTAGATAATTTAGAATTAATCAGATAGTCAAACATTTTACAAGATTGTCCCTTTTTCAACGTCATGGAATACTATTTCCAAACAGGTTCATTGTGCCCCAGTCATATAGTTATCAACATTTTATTCACAAAGATTTGTAAATAATTGTACAAGTCTAAAAGAACATGTTCTGAATATCACTCTTGTGACGTTTGGTTTAATTCTGAAAAGTTCTTTCAGAGATTTTTTTATACTTCATCAATGCGGAAACATTTTTAAGTGACGGGGCAACCCGTTGAGCCCATGTCATTAGCCCGATCAGAATTTTACGAACAAAGCTGAAAGAACATGTTCTTAGCATCATTTTTGTGAAATTTGTTCGAATTCAGAATAGTACTTTTAAAGACGAGTTTTTATATATATTTCATCATACGGGACCATTTTTCAGCGACGCGACAACCATCTGAGCCCGTGCCATCAGCCCGATCAGAATTTTATGCTCAACTATGAAAGAGCACAGCCTAAGGATAATTCCTGAAAAGTTTGATTGAATTCTGCCCAGTAGTTTCAGAGAAGAAGATGTTTTAAGAAAAAGAAATAAAAAAAAGGATGTGCACAATAACGATTGAAACCACGCCACGAAGTAAGTTCCGCTGGAAATGATAATTTCCTTAAAATGCGGTTTTTGTGATATTTTCCCTCTTTAAATTACCAAAATGAGTGCATTTTTGATATTCAAACGCATATCATACAAAAGTTATTGATCAAAGAAAAACTTCAATTGGTTAAGGTCAATTTGTATATGTATAAGGTCTATCAACAGGCATGTGTTCTATAGCTATCATCTGATATTGAACAAATACTACTTAAAGCGCGTTTATACATTTTGCTGAGAAAAAAAATGGCAGCACCACTTAATGGCAGATAACTCTAGCATGAAATCGAGCATGTCAAGGTACCTTCAAATTTTGGAAATAATAACTACACAATGTTAATCTACAACATATGTGAACAAGAACAATCGATTGGGCGGAAAGAAATGACCCCATTTATCCATTACTACCTGAAAATTCGACATTTGTGTTACGGCGGCTATTGAAATACGCGCTGACAAAAGATTTTTATCAGAATAAATGAAAAGTAAATAATAAAATAATGGCATTTGAATTAGTTAAATAAGTAGACTAAAGGTTATAAACAACTGATTTGACATTTCAATAAGAAATAAAGAGTGTTTATGACACACGAATGTTCCCGAAACGTATTTTGTTTTTTAAAAAAACCTCTGACCTTGACAGATGACCTTGTCACATGACCTTGACCTTTGTATCTGTAGATACGCACCATCATGATCTATCACAATTGTTATATACGAACTGTCCTCAACCGGAGCATAGCTGAAAATATCCGTCGAGAGCCCTTCTCGAACCCGCGCGGGCAAGTAGAACTCATTTTTTTGGGAGGGGGGTGTTAACAAGTCCAATGCCCTAACCACTGAGGCAAAGAATATCTTCTTTGGCTCAGTGGTTAGCGCATTGGACCTGTAAGCCAAATATTTGAATACTATTGTCCGCGTGGGTTTGACACCGGCTCACGACAGACATTTTTCCGCTTTGCTTCGGTTGAGGCAAGTTCGTACGTAAAATAGGGGCTCGTCCGGGATTTGCCATTGAGCCTTTTATGTCGGCATCATGTCGACTTTGTTAGTATCATCATCAAATATGATGGCTCTTAAGGGGGGGATATGTTATGGGAGACCACTCTCACCACTGTCCTGTATAGCTTCGTAGGTTTAAATACAATGTCTTACACCTGCGTCAGGGAAGATCTTCTTCGGCTCAGTGGTTAGCGCATTGGTTTATTGATTGTATGGAGTTTAACGCTGATTTCAACATTTTTTCAGTTATATCGCGTCGGATGGAGCACCTAAAATGGTTTCCCGGTATTTTTCTCACCAGTACAACCATCACATCCTTTCCTAGCCTCCAGCTGCTATCTCACATAGGTCTACGATTATGAACTCATTGTTGAAAGACAAATGGCCGAAAGAATGAGTAACGCCGAGCGTAACACCTACAAAACTTGAAATGATCGTGATGTGCAAACACTGAGATGCGAAGACAGTCACAAATTGTAGATATAAATTTACCTGGAGGTCTAAAGATATTTTTATAATCTTTCTTTCTTTAAGCGCATAGTGAAGACTCAGGTTAGACTGAGCGGATGCACAGGCTGGTCAGAGTCTTTGCTTTGCACAAATCTGCAATTGTTGAAAATTTCACGCACAGTCTAAAATTTTCTTTTTGATTTTCAGGCTTACAATGTCTTTGTATGTAATATTTTATACTTCGTTTTTGTAGACAACGTATGAGAAAATGAAAAATCAGAATTTTGAAATGAAAATACATTTATCATGAGACGAAAATGCTTTTTCTGTTCATATAGTTATGCAACTAAAGACCTATTAATTATGATACACGGAGTGAATTTATATTTTAGATTGATAAGAGTTTCATATCTATAGAGTTTTTAATTATCTTCATTTCCTTTAGGAAAATATCATGAAGAAAAATTAGCCAAATTTTCTCCATGCTATGATATTTCTATTAGAGTTTTATCATTTAGCTCGACGATTACTGTGACCCGTGAATAAAGTGAGTGGGAAGTATTAAAACATTATATATTTGTGAGCTAAAATAAATCGTCAATTGAAGCTTATTAATATGGTAGTTAAAAAAACAAACAAGTATCTGTCAGTCTGAGTCTGATTCTGAAGAAGAACCAACATCAAGCTCTCGTAAAAGTTTGGGAATTTTCTTCTTTATAAATTTGTTGTATAGCAGCTGGTTTTCACGGATGATCTCTATGAGAGGTCGTTTCCTAGATCTTCGCTGCCGTTTTCCAGGAACTTGACCCATCGCTTGACCAACAATAGGGCCTGCTGGTTGGACTGGTGCTTGTAACGCAGGACCCGCTTCCTGACCCGGTACTGGTGCGGGGTTAACTGCATTGCCTTGTTCTGGTTCTCGTGCTGGTCGTGGTGCTGCACCTGGTACTGGTCCTTGGGCCAATACTGGTTGCTGGCGTGGTAATGGAGCTAATGGTCGAAGAGGAACATTTTCCTCGTCATCGTCGGAGGACATATTGTTCGCAATAACATCCCTCGCATCCATAGGTTGTGGTTGTTGACGCCTCACATGACGTCGTTCTACGTCTTTAATTGCTGCGATAGCGTTTCTATGTATCAAAAAATCATAGAGGATACTCGTTTGTTTCAGTTAAAGATTGTTTTATGTTTCCGTAAGTGAACAATTAAAGTTTTATTTTCACAAGTGGTGTAGCAACGAATGAAAATAAAGCTTTTGATACACGCGAAATGAATTATTCGTCGATCTTAGTCGAAAGGCAAATGATTGTTCTTTTTATGTAATGCAAAAATGAGACAAAATGATAAATTATGCGTGTGCTTGCTGTGCATCGTTATTACGTCATTTTTTAAATAAAGCTCTGCTTAGATAACGCTTAAACGGGTAAATGAACAAAAGCAGATAATAAGTTATTGGTAATTCCATTGGTTTTGCGGTGAGATTATCAAGCGATCTCTGGTGATTTTCGGTGAATTATCGACCTTAAACGTAAATTATCATTTGATAAACTCACCGACTAACAATGAAATTATCTAAGACTTATACCTCGCTTCATTCATTTCACCCTATCTGGAGACATCTAATCGGATCGCAATAAGTGCCGTCATGATGAACGTTACATAGCATCACGCACTAAATGGCGCGCTTTAAGAAAAGTTATCCTAAAATTTCCCCATTTGTCTATTTTTGCATTCAAGAAACGTAATAACCGCATGTTTTTTCGAGTAAGATGGATTTATTTTTCATTTCGTGAGTAACAAAAGCTATATTTACACTCGTGACTCCGCCACTCGTGAAAATTTAGTTGTTGGGCTTTTATCACCTAACAAAATACAAACCGATCTAAACACTGAAAAGAAAATCCATTATAAAATCAATCTTTTTTTTCTCGATAATCCATCTTAAAGCATTAAAAATTCATTTGTTTATACCATCCATAATTAATCTACATACAATTTGGTTGTATTTAATGTATAAATGCCTTTCCTACTTTGTGAAAATTTCTGAGCAGAAATCTCGATCGAATATGGGCACATTGAAAAAGAAAGGACATTTAGTGTTATGCGCTTTCATTGCTTAGATCAATCTCATGATAGTGTGCATACACTGCAAGTGATGACATTTCATCAATGCTTTGATCCGAAGCAGTTTTGAAAATAGATAAATTTAAGCACATATTTTTTTCTCACTTTTTTACTGTTCAAAATCGATGGCGGTGTGCATTTCAGAATAAGATATTACAAGATTGTTTTTTACTTTACTGGCCTGATTTCATCATCTATGTTTGCAACAGCTATGAGCTTTTTTTTTTTATCTTATTGGTCATTCTGTCCTTCAATTGTTTGTCTGTACTATTCTCGTACAAGTGTCTGACATCTTCAGATAGCTGGCCTACGTTGTCCTTCACACTAGAGATTATGTCAGGCCAGCGCGTAGGATGGGCTGCGTATGATCTAAGGATCACAAGAGTTTCCTGTTTTTTTAATTTTCACGATCTTTTTACCACGCTGTAGAATGGTGTCTGTGATAAAGAAAAAATAACTATCATTCTCTACCCCAAATCGGGCTTACCTCGTTTTCGTGTGATAAAGATGTAACGTGGATGCATTGTCATGCAGCGTAGACATTGTCAAGATTAATTATATAATTGACAAATCAAAAGGACAAGTTCTATTCAATCATTTTTGCCATAACTCATTTGAATTTCAGACTGTGGATATAGGTGTTAACCTATTTTCTATCGTAAAAAATAGTAGTCTTAATTCATATAAAATCCATAGTGTCACTTAGATGTAAATTAATATGTCTAATTATCTGAAATATTGTTTGACTTACATACAAAAGAAAATACATCGGGACCTAGGTTTTTGAAAAGGTATTTTGGGGAGACTCTAGCTTGAATAAAAATACATTGGCCTATTTTTCGATGCACTGATCGACAGCAAAACCTATTAATGAAATTTATATTTTCAATATAAACTATGACATCAATTACCTCTATTTAAATTGACATTGTGCATATCAGCCTGTGGGATATCCATAGTTTAATATCTGAACCTGATCTTATTTTCTCATCCTTTCGAACATCAGACCTCGGCATAGAAAGGTATGTATGAAAAAAAACACTGGTACTTACTTTTATAAAAAATACTTAAAATTTCAGGTGTGACTATCATTTCTGTTTTCCAAATGAGATACATTTTCAATTAATCGACAATTTCATAACCATGTTTGTCGTAGGATACAATTTGTTTTTACATCTAACAGTTTCAATTTTTAGCTCAGTTGTTTCCGAAGAAAACCTGGCCGAGCGTAGACACTCCATAGGCGGCACTCTTGTTACATTCTTGCAGTGTAAGGTTGTTTGCATTGCATTTTACTTATACAATATACAATCATTGTCCATAACGCTTTTTGAATAGAGCTTAAATGAAATAAATCTAATTTAACAAGGAGTGGTGTGATATGGATTTCGGAATTTGAATATATTTTTCTCGTTAGCAACATATTGTTTTCTCATGCTATATATTTACAGACCGCTTTTTTAATAGAGCACAATTGAAATAAATCTAATTTAACAAGGAGTGATGTGGTAAGGCGTTCGGAATTTTAATATATTTTTCTCGATAGCAACAGACTTTTTTCTCATGCTATATATTTACAGACCAATATGGATGTTAATACGAGAAAGCTTACACTCGCTGCCTTACCTGCATTAGCACGGCCTCCACCGGACGCCTGTGAATATTTCAAGCTGGTTCAATCACTCATGTCTATCATCGTTCTTTTGAAACCAGATCCAAGATCAAGCAACAGACTTCTACTCGCCAACACCTTCAGTTTTACTGGGACAAATGTATTTAGAAAACTTGCTTCGAATCGCTTAGGATTCTACGAGGTAACCGGAGAAACTCCTAAACCCTTTTTTAGAATTAGTGTCTAATGTATCATTAAATGTCGAAAGAGAGCACTCTCTAGATATCAAAAGCAGGATACTGCTTTTACTTATATGGCTATGAACCTACCCCTGTTATAATACGTTATCGCTAGCGTTTAACATCAGTACAAATACGGTGAAAAATGAAATAAAATGCATTGTTCGTGTCTTTGAGAGAAAACTGTCACGATACGTTTCTTGGCCGTCTGAATTCGAATGGAGGCAATCCGGTTACTGGGCAAAAGTTGATATAGCAGTTGGAGTTGTAGACGGGACCTTCCATATGATATATAGGCCTTTAACAGAGCAACAGGGTGAGTTCAATTCTGGACACGGAGGTTTCCATGCTATCCATACGCAATTAATTGTTGATACGACTTGGCGTATCAGATATATCGAAAGCGGATTTCTCGGGCACCAGAATGATTCCCAACAGTATATGCTGATGCCTGAGATTGGTACTGAGCTGCTGTTTCCTAATGACTTATTTCTTTTGGGGGATAAAATTTATTCAAATCGACACACACTTTTAACACCTTATACAGCCCAGCAAATCGCCAGAAAACCATTGAGACAAAGTAGAAAATGTAGAAAATTTAATATATATCTCTAGATGAAGAGTGATTGTTGAACATAGCATTGGTGAATTAAAGGCATATAGAGCCACTTCAAGTACATGGCGCAATAAGCGACCTCTTCTATCAAGGATAGTTAATATTTGTGCTACCTTGGTATGCAGGCGAAAGGACAAGGGTTTGATTATTTAACTGAAAATTTTAGTTGACTCATATCATACCGGTAACGTACATTTTACAACGTGGTTAAATGCATTATTCTTGGTAAATATTGTTTTTTTTTATCGTTTTAGCAGTAGTATTGTAAGATTTGATGTACTAAAGAAATTCCCTTAATAGAAAACGCGGTTTATGTTTTGTGACACCCACTACGTAAAATACCCGAATTAGCGCATGTACCTTATGAAACAACCCCTTTTTGTTCACAGTTCACACTTCAAGTTCACAGTCGCAGTAAATAATAAAGCTCTATTAGGGCTACGTTTTGCGTAGGCTTGGTTGCTGTCTCACTACAGCATAAAGCACCAACGTACGCCAATGTATGAGAATTTCAATCCGAACGTTGGTGTAGGTTGCATACGTTGAGTAGAAGTTTTGCATCCGTTATGAGTACGCTTTCATACGCCGGCATACTTCGTCGTACGTCGGGTGTAATGAAAAATGTTGTGCATGCACAAAATTTCCAACGTATGCAGACGTACGGATAGTACGTCTCTCATAAGCTCCATGTACGCAACTTGTAAGTGTTGCATAGGTTCATGCACGTTACATGAAAGTGACTCGTACGTTCGCATACTGTGCTATACGTTAGAATCCATTGGACGCTTGTGTAGCGTGTTCTTAGCTTACGAATTACTTGTGTGTAACCTACAAACAACGTACTCCTAACTTATGGGTAACTTATACCAAACATACAACGACGTATTTAGCGTTTGCCCGACGCACTGGGAGCGTACTCAGCATACTTTGAACGTACATAGAACGTACTGAACGTATTTATAACCTACAGGTAGCGTACCTGCAAGCGTTCTGAGGTCATCTGGTACAAGTGTGGTATACGTGAGTAAATCATACCAATCAGATTGGTGAGAAATGGAAGACCCTGAGAAACTAAGACGAGAAAATCATCTAGCCAGAATAAATTACCAAAATAGTATCAGTGAAGATGGTTTGTATGTGGATGGTAGAATCCGAAGAGGAAGAGGCCAACGTTGCAGCCGTTGGATCTAGGTAAGACCATAAATTCAAAGGCAGTTGGAATAAGGACTGTACGATACAATAATAGTAGAACTATGCAACGAGGACCCGGCATTTTTCAGCAACTTCCGCCATATGCCACAAACCATGTTCGACGAGCTACATAGCAGGATGGCCCATAAATTACTAAGGCATACACACGTTATAGAGAGACACTTGAACCAGGTTTGAAACTTGCCATAGCTTTTTTACGACATCTAGCCTCAGGAAATCAACAAGTATGCCTTTATGAAGAGATCCTCACAACACAATATTAATCGTAGTCAAAGTAGTGCGTGAAGTTATAATTGAGGAGTACAAGGAAGATGTTTTAACTTGCCCACACATACCTGAAGATTGAAAAGTACAACAGTTCTGCCGTCTTGTCCAGTAATGCAGCCTGATCTTCCCACAAAATCTTGTTTGTTCTGCTGAAGTCCGTTATTTTGATGCCCCAAAGCATTGGGTTATCCTAGAAGAATTCCAGCATCGACTTCTCCTCGTCGTTTGTCAAGGAATATGGAGTCTTCCTAGCTCGCTCGCTTTTGTCTATCGTTTCGTATTTGTGACGAGTTCTAGTCAGACAGAGCAACAGAGACAACTGTTTCATTTACAGACGCCGCTGAAGAAGCATTTAGAGTCCGAACGAGGACGGTTTTTATCATCATTGCCCGAATGCTGGTTATTTTCCGTTATTTCCGTTATCGTCTGTCTGTCTTCGAGATATGGAAGACACCGAACATGTAGGCGCTGAAGTTTTCTTTATGCTTCCTCTTCCCGAGTTTTCCTTTCTGTCTTTAGGAGCAATTTACCGAGATGCAACTACTTGAATAGAGAAGACTGGGTTAACTGAGACTGAGATAAATATCATACATAAATCTAACGTCACGAACGAAACGTGCGCTACAAGCACGCTGTGCATAAGTTTGGCCATCGTTGGGCATAAGTTCCTCATAAGTTCTTCATACGTTTATCATGTACATGTTTATCGAGGAGTTTATTAGGATTTTATATGCTTAAAAAGTTTATTGGGATAATTTATTTGCTGATAAGAAAGACAACTAGTGTTTAAATATTAGAAACAAGTTATTGAATAACCTCCCTTTAACATAAAGCAATCGAGACTCTTTCCTTGATGTAACCTGTATTGTACGCTTTTAGTTGTTACTTTTATAAAGAACTGGGGCCAGGCTCACTGAATAGCCCGAAAAGGGCTATTTGCTGAAAACAAATTTGAAATTAAGCTTAGTAAGGGTTAAAGATCAGGAAAGTTGTATGTAGACAACAATCATTTGCATATGACCCCCTTCAATAATTCAAAAAGTAAACAAAGTTCATAGAGGTCTCATCAAGAGAAGATCATCAGAAAATTGATGACTATGAAGACAGTCTTCAGGTTTTTTCTGAAGTTCATTTCCTCATCTTATAATAGATAGTTTTGAGAATCCTGTCACTGACTCGCAAAACCTGTGTAAAAAATGTCTAGCAATAGAAAAATATTTCTGCGAAACATTTTCCAGTGACAAATTAAGTGACCGTTCCATTGAAAATGCTATTACAGACAAGTTCGAAGGAACCAGTATATTTTGTCCATTAGCACCTTCTTTTTAGTTTTTATAAGATTTGTTAACCATTTGATTAGAGAATCTAAATTATTAAATGAAGGGAAAGAAGGACACATCCATAAATTTACCTAGGATTTTATCCTTCTATAAATCTTCCGATCCTTTTTTGTTCAAATTATCACTTTTTACTATAACTCACAAATTCGTGCAGAGAGCATGGAAGATGACAGTTGTCAAAAATTAAAGGTCAAATATTGTTATTTTTTAGAAATATCTGTAAATGTTTAATTTCCCTTTTTTCACAAATTCATACTTGTAGACAATACACCTCGGTACCACGAAGTACGGGGTGTTCCGAAAGTTTTCAGACTGTACTTCTATATTTTGAATAATAAATCGAAGTAAATATATTACAACGTAAAGCAAACTTTTAAGGGTCTCTTGAGTTAACAAGCTGATGGAAAAGTCTGTAAAAGATTTAATTTTTACAATTGTCCAGATTTCACAATTAAAACATATTATACTACACAAAATTTGCTAAGGATCACTTTTTCTTTTAAGGATATTTTGCTGTAAACATATTGACTCCAGTTTTTCTTTGATACGAAGAGGGGTTAAAATTCGGACTTCATGACCCTGTAGCCAAAGTTTAGACTCGACATGTACGAGTATTCTATGCACGAGGAGCTCGTGGAAAGGCATACCCCCTAAAACGTGTTTCATTCGACCTTGAATCTTCAACTGATCAATCACGTTTGTACATTTTTCGAGCTTTTAACAAAGTTGTCGCAACATTTACATTCAGCTTCCATCTTAATATGGCAGACATGCGTTTAAGGCGACACCTTAGTCAAGATGAGATAAATAACGTTGCATGCTTATTTCTGTTTTTTTTTATCCTTTTTTTTTGCTTCTTCTTCTTCTTTTTTCAAAAGCACGTGGCTAATACCCTAGGTGTGTCTCAGAGCGATGTTTTCCGAATGTGAAATCGGTAAATTACAAGTGGTTATGCTGAGCATTTGCATGCAGGGGGTCGAGAACGCTAAACCAATGAGGTTCAAGACAAGCGTCATCGATTCGACAATACAAAAAAACGTTACGTAATGTCTTCCAGAACGTTGTGCGAGTAAGTATCCAAACCGTCAGAAATCGGTTGCATGATACTTGCCTGAGGTCAACACGGCCTGCAGTCCGTATTCCATTAATAACCCGATTTCACTTGCAAATTATTCTAGCATGGGCACGGGGTCATGTGAACTGGGCCCGAAATGACTGGGTCCTCGTCCTTTTTACTGATGAGTCAAGGTTCTGTGTGGACCTTACCGATAGACGTCAGAGGGTCTGGAGGATGCCAAATGAGCGTTTTACTCCAGTGTGTGTGGCAGAACATGATCGGTGTGGCGAAGGCTCAATCATGGTTTTGGCGGGAATTAGTGCTCAGGGGAAAACAGATCTCCACGTCATTGAAAACGGAACATTGGCGGCTCCCAAATACATAAACGAGAGCTTAGATGTTTACGTTCGATCATACATCGTATGCAGGTGCAGTTGTTGAAAATTTCATTCAAATGGATGACAATGCGCATGCACATAGAGCCAACATTACCAATCAATTTCTCGAACAAGCCACAATCGTCCATATGGAATGGCCAGCTAGATCCCCGGATCTTAATCCTATAGACCATGCTTGAGACATGTTACAGACAGTTGTTTCATCATGTCCGGTGCATCGATACAGGAGCTCAGACAGGCTCTTCTTGAAGAACGGGATCACATATCTCAATAAAAGATCAGGAGGCTTATAAGCAGTATGCACAGGCGTTTTCAGGCCGTAATCGAAGCCCGAAGACATCACATGCGCTATTGAAGTATACAGAGGGGTTTTTTTGACAAACCAAATTTCTTAATTTCAGGATAACATAGAAATTGTTGATTATTGATCCTGATGTCTTTTGGGCAAGCGTTTCTCTTTAAGCAATATCCAGACAATCTTTCTTTAAAAGAGCTGAGTACCTTGAGCACAGAAGTTCTCAAAAACATAAAAAAATGTATAAATTGTTTATGATACAAAAATATTCAAGTAGAAAAACAAGTGCTCCATAGCAAATTTTGAGTAGTATAGTTAAACGCTGCAGAGGACTATGACATTGCAATATTTGCCCCCCCCCCCCAAAAAAAAAAAAAAAAAAAAAAAAAAATCCGTAATAATTTACCAGTCCAACTCGAAAGTAAATCCAAATACATTGATCCGAATACATTTTGTCACCAAATCGGTTCTAATAGTTTTATGAAAGTGTTTGACCTTTTGAACGAGAATTTACAAAACAAATAGTGGGAAAAAGACGAAGCACGTGTTTTAAGTTACCTGGAAAGTGCCGACGTCGACGTTAATAACAGACCACTGTGCTGTATTAAACAGCTGTATAGGTATGCCTCTTAGAATTACATTAAAAATTATTTGAAGGGATTAAATTTGGACAGTAAGTTTGTGGTCATTGGAATTTCTGGTGTTTTTTTTTTCTAAAAAAACCACCGAAAATTATGAAGAGCTTGTTGAATTGACGGCAGAGACCGGGGTGGATAATTGACTTCTGACCGATCCATGCAGATGGGTATTCTTTTAGACTAAAAAGATCCCGAAATTCAAATTGATATGTGGTCAGCTTTTCGGACTTTTCATCTTAAAAGCGATATCAAGCGACGTTTATTGTTGTAGGTATTATTACCCGAGAAATGCTGAAAGACATGAGGCCATTATTTTAAAGAGACGTTTGATTTGACGTTGGCGACGTCGTCAATCTGCTCTGAAGTGAAGTAAATTTGTATATTTGTTTAAACGCTTGTAGCGAATAAACATTTACTTTACTTTGATTTGAAATTTTAAATGAAATTTTCTACGCCTACTCATTATAAAAATCTACTTATCACATGCAGAATCTTTTAAATTTTTGTATTGTAGTTTTTATTTTTAAAGACAGTCTGTAAACTTTCGGAACGCCCCTAATATTATCAGTATAATTTAAGTATGATTTAGTTTATAACTACTCACTTCTACAAAGAGTTGACACATATAAAACTCGAGACCTTAAATCGTAGATTGGTAACCCAATTCTCGTAACTTCAGCTAAATCAAACTAAAGTTACGAGGCTTTGGTAACCAAACGATGAAAAGAGTTCACTCTCTCTAAGCACAGGAATCCTTTAGGTTTTAGGATACAGTTATTACAAAGTATTGAAAAATAAACTCAACAAATTACGTTACGGCTAAGCCACGCCCTACCAGTTGAATAATAACGCAGATTTTTTAATGTTTTTCGGTGGTCTATCGAGAAATAACGGTCGATTTTCATTTGATAATCTCACTGCAAAAGCAGAGAAATTATCAAAAACTTTTACCCTGCTTTTGTGCATTTCATCCTATCTGAGGTCATCTATCACATTTTGTCTCATTTTTGCAATTAAGAAATAGAATAACCGTTTGTTTTTCGAATAAGATCGATTAGTTTGTCATTTTGTGAACAACAAAAGCTATATTTTCGCTCGTGAAAATATAGCTTTTGTTGTCATATCAATGAAAATAAATCGATCTTACACTGAAATAAAAGATTATCCTCTATATAATAATCATCAATAGCTAAGCATTGATCTGCTAATGTTCGGCCTTGTCATAAACGGATGTGTTTCTCGATTTCTGTAATTCTATTTCGCTTAATAGAATAACTACGGTATTAAATGAGATGTGACCTGCGCATGCGTACTTCAGTGAACTCTAGCGCGCGAAACTTCACGCTCGGAAATTTTTCTGTTCGAGAGAAAATTTGTGTTTTTGGAACTAAAATGGAACGTTGTTCGTTTTATATAAGCCGTCATTCATTCAGGCTTTTTTATTGTAGTTCGCACGTAGTGGGAACTTGTAGTGTTTTGTCGTGAAGCCGACAATTATTGATTTTGCCATACGTGGTGGGGCAGTATTCAGTATCCGGACATCATATAATGTCGGATAAAGACAGAAAAGGCAAAGATCGCGAGGCGGTCGATCCTAAAAAGACTCTCGAACAACCACAAAAGGAAAAATACGAAGGTCAAAAAAGATCGTCAGAAGTCTTGGAGGAACAGGCCTGTTCAACTCAAAGTAGTCTGTTTTCGGGCATGGCAAAGAGATTCAAGACTGTTGAAATTTGTGACAATGAAATAGATTCAGTGTTAGCTCGAAATGTCCATGAATTTTTCATGAAAGGTATGGACGAAGATCACTATTCTGAGATGGTAAAAGATGAAGTTAACCCTAGACCTTCAAATTGTGAGGGCTTATCAACAGTAAAATTGAACCAGTTGGTGTGGGACATTGTCTCACCAACAGCTAGATCTAGAGACAAAAAGATGCAAGTGATAGAGACATCAATCATAAAAGCAGCTTGTGTGTTAACAAAAACAGCAAACAGTTTTGCTAAGAGTGATGTTGATGGCCAATTTCACAGCCATATTGAAGGAATTAATGATGCTTTGGCCTTGTTAGGTGATTCTAACAAGCAAATTAACATGTTTAGAAGGGACCTTCTGAGACCGGAAATGAGAAATGAATATGCACACTTGTGCACACACTCTCTTCCATACACAAAACAATTGTTTGGAGACGATTTGTCAAAAACTGCAAAGGAAATCGAAGAGTGTTCTAAAATTGGATATAAACTACAATTTGGATCAGGAAGGGGATCTCCCTATGGATCGTACAGACCCAGGGGTCTCAGGGTACGAGGCCGAAGCCTAGCAAGGGGTTTTCGTGGTCGTTCCAGTTCTCAGAAAACTCCCGGCGGGGAGTGGGGAACAAAAGGATGTAGAAAAATTGGTTAGTTCTAAATTTGTAGCAGGTAGATTAAAATTTTTCCCTCATGAGTGGCAAAAAATTACCAATGACCCTGTTATTTTAGAAATGGTAAAAAATTGCTGTATTGAGTTTATTGACAATACCCCTCCAAAACAGGAGCATTTTTCACAAAGAAAATTTTCTGAAAATGAAAGTAAAATAATTGATCAAGAGGTAAATAAATTAATTGCACTTGAAGTTATCAAAGAGGTTGAATGGGATAAAAACCAGTTTTTATCACCTATTTTTTTGCGTCCAAAGAAAAACAATGAATATCGTATGATTTTAAATTTAAAAAAGTTAAACGAGTTTGTGCCATATAAACATTTCAAAATGGACACTTTTGAATCAGCTTTAACTTTAGTGAGAAAAAACATGTTTATGTGTACTTTAGACATAAAGCATGCTTATTACTCTGTTCCAATAGCAGAGGAACATCAAAAATATCTGCGTTTTTTATGGAGGAATAAGGTCATGCAGTTCACATGTGTCCCTAATGGTTATCGAGATGGCCCTCGATTATTTACCAAGCTCTTAAAGCCTGTTTTTGCTACATTAAGGTCAAAAGGCCATATTTGCTCAGGGTTCATTGATGATAGTTTTCTTGGGGGAGAAACTTTTGCTATATGCTTAAATACTGTTCATGAGACAGATAGTTTAATGATAAAATTAGGGTTTATTATGAATTATGACAAGTCTATGATGATCCCCTCTCAGAAAATTGTATATTTGGGGTTTGTTGTAGATTCTGTTTTAATGATAGTTACATTGCCCCTTGAAAAAGTTGAAAATGTCAAACTTATCTGCTCGAGATTGGTTAAGTGTACATCTACCACCATAAGAGAGGTTGCAAAATGTATAGGAGTTCTAATATCATGTTTCCCTGCTGTTGAATACCATAGACTGCATTATAGAGAGTTAGAAAATGAGAAAATTTTTGGCTTTAGAAAGAAACGGTGGGGATTTCGATGCAAATATGAACGTATCAGAAAACATGAAATTAGAACTTCATTGGTGGATTGAAAATGTGCAGTCACAAGTGAGGCACATTGACAGATGTAGCCCCCAAGTTGAAATTCAAACAGACAGTAGTCTTGAGGGCTGGGGTGTTGTTTATGGAGATTTGAAATTTGGTGGTAGGTGGACCTCAAATGAGAAAAACTTGCATATTAATTGCTTAGAACTTACTGCTATTTTATTTGCATTAAAGGCCCTGGTAGATCATTTGGAAAATAAACATGTAAAAGTTTTATCAGATAGCTCCACAGCTGTAAGCTATGTAAATAATATGGGAGGCATTAAATCGGACAAATGTAATCAGATTAGTAAAAGTATCTGGGAATTCTGTATACCAAAAAATATTTGGGTCACATGTACACACATACCTGGAAAAATTAACGATGCAGTTATTCCATCAAGAAAGTTCAAAGATAGTACGGAATGGAAATTAAAGGATACAGTTTTTTCTCAGATTTGTAAAATTTGGGAGTTTCCCGATATTGATTTGTTTGCATCTCGTTTAAATAACAAGGTTGATAGATATTGCTCATGGAAACCCGATCCTAATGCCTCCTATATTGATGCATTTACTTTGAATTGGAGCAATTTTCAAATACCATATTTGTTTCCTCCTTTCAGTTTGTTGAGTCGCTGCATTCGGAAAATACAAGTGGACAAAGCACGAGCAATAATAATAGCTCCATTGTGGCCAACACAAGTTTGGTTCGCAGATCTAATGAAAATACTGGTCGATACGCCAATAATCCTGCCGAAGACAAAGTGCATACTGACCTCAGAGCAGCCCGGTCAGGTTCATCCCATGGAGAAAAAACTGGTACTAATCTCATGCAAAGTGTCTGGCATTCCTACAGAGACAGAGGATTTTCTGAACAGGCAACAAACATTATCATGTCCTCATGGAGAAATTCCACGAAGCGGGAATACCAAGATCATATTTCAAAATGGTTACAGTTCTGTAATTCAAGAAAAATTGATACAATTTCGGTTTCTGTCCAAAATGTGATTGAATTTCTTACGAGTGAATTTGAAAAGGGACTAAGTTATAGTTCTATTAACACATCGAGAGCTGCTTTGTCTTCGCTAGGGATTATGTTAGGTTCATTTACAGCTGGAACACATCCAGTAGTTGTACGGTTCATGAAGGGCGTTTTTAACAGTAGACCATCAAAGCCCCGATATTCCTACAAATGGGATGTGGATAAAGTGTTAATTTACTTACGTGCATTATCACCAGTTAAACATTTGAGTTTGAAGGATTTAACCTTAAAATTGACTATGTTAATTGTGCTTACCAATGCAGCTAGATCTCAGAGTGTACATATGTTGACAGTTAAAAATTTACGAAAGACTTATTCACAGTTTATTCTACAGTTTCGTGGGTTACTTAGGCAAAGTAGACCCAGTTTTGATGGACTGTCAAGAAATTACGGTTTGCAGACTATCATGGTTCTAGTAGTTGAGGGATAACATTACGAGATATTCGGCTGCATAAATTTAAAACAACCAATACGAAGTTACGACTTTACCACATGAAAGCCAATATTCTTTTCACGACACTGCAAAAAGCGACAAAAAAGGCAGGTGCTAAGAATAATTGATACCACAAATCACGCCCATATTTGCGTGAGGAATATTCTCTTAGAATTCCATTTATATGCCTAGGAGATTTGATTTGTAATGAATTTTCATAGACGTTTTTGTTGGTCCAAAAGTTTAACGGGTGCCCTGGCTTGTTTTTCTGTTGCTTAGATCAATTCACCAGCACAGCAATGGTCCAATAGTATGATATCCATATTCATCTGTCAAATAGAAATATTTAGAGCAGTCCACCTTCTAGTGAAACAGGTTGAAATCGGCATAACATTTAATAGCATCGCTTAATTGACAAGGTGAATGAGTTTAGAACGATTTTCGAACGATATTGAATGAGTGTGTAAAGCGAGTTGTGGGGAAAATTAAAGGGAGGTTAGCGCTAATTTCGTCCAAATTAGACGAAAAAGTCGATATTTTATTACCTCCCATTTTCAAAATTTACGTACTTATCGATTTGTGCTTCTTCATAGACCACTCAGGCGTTTTAAAAACTACACCTGCGAAT
This sequence comes from Fragum whitleyi, assembly GCA_948146395.1. Taxonomy (NCBI): domain Eukaryota; kingdom Metazoa; phylum Mollusca; class Bivalvia; order Cardiida; family Cardiidae; genus Fragum; species Fragum whitleyi. Next base: position 46,375,012 of record OX411554.1, read on the forward strand.
GAATTGTTGAATGACTGTAATCAATCGTTTTGAGCGATTTCGAAGTGTTTTCGGAGAGTTTTGAGTGTGCGTTTAAATGAATGTTTTGAGCACTGACCGAGTGTTTTTGAGCGGTTTTGATCGGAATAATGTCAATTTCACGATGCCATACACAGTTTCTTGGGGTTGAAACAAAGGTCACAATATTTTACGTCATAATAACAATATCAGTAATTCAATGACTTTAGCGCCTATGCAATGTGCTTATACATTATTTTTGCACTTACTTTATTTAAACCTTGCACAGACTAAACTTAAACAAACTTTTCTTTCGCTAGCCATCTTAAGATTCATGAAAACTCATGTCATGCCGATTTTAAAATTTTCACTTGTGTTTGACTACCTTGATATTAATATAAAACAAATGCTCACTAGTCCTTATAGATGTCTTCCACTGAACAAAAATAAGTACTATTATCAGTTAACTTCATTAACATACAAGACAATCGAATATGAAAAAAATAAATAAGTAAAACAAAATCATTGAAGCGAGAAGGCCCAATTGGATCTCAAACTTTACAATACAGTTGATCAACAAGGTGGAATATCAAATTAATTGATTTTACCACAACATTATACCCCATCTTCGTCCTCATATATATGCTCTGCATAACTCTGTCGTGCTTGACGTCTTCGAAAGTTTAAAAATGGTCATTGATTTATCTCCCTGAAATTTCATTCAAAACTCGCCCACAAACTCATTCAATGTCATTCAGAAACCACACTGGTCGATTTCACGATGTTAATTATTTTATGATGTGAAGCTTATATAAAAGCTATGAGTCATCTACCCTCCAACAAAATGTCAATACAACTAACAATTTATTGAAATTGACAAAGTGAATGAAGCACCAACCGAGAGTTTTGGTTTTCATCGTGGAAAATGTCTATTGATCCTTACCTGAATCGAGAACTTAAAAGCTAGGCCAAGATTAATTAATTGGATTAATTAGTGATTATTCCTACCTATCAAGGTCAACCCACTTTTAAACATCGTTAGCAGTTTAGGCTAAAATCCCCGTTTTTCTCTCAGGGACATGGAGACACCAGGGGCATGTTTTACTAAACATCTTACGATCATTTTAATCGTAAGTCAAATATTAAAGTTGATTCGACAGCGGAAACCAAATATGGAATTCTGCCATGCATCATCACATTGGAATCGTCTTTAAAAGACGATTCCAATGAGATATTGCAAGGCAGAATCTAACAATGAATAAACACACCAGATACGATTAGTCATTTTGACTTACGATCAATCACTTTCGTAAGACGTTTAGTAAAACTGGCCCCAGGATTCCGTTTTCTAGAGCGACTCTGTGAGCTTTCTTTGCTAATGACTTGACGTACATGGCGTGACTACGTAGCCTACAGTTAAGATCATCGTGAAATTGACAAGATGATTGATTTTGGAATTATTTTGGATTGAAACTGAATGGGTTTATTGAGCGCGTTTTGAGTGAAATTAAAGAGAGGTAGTCCAATATCACGAATTTTGTTCAAGATGAACAAAATTAGCGAAACCTATTACCCCCCTTTAACAAAATATACCTATTTTTCTGTTTGTGTGTCTTCGTGGACCAATCAGACCGTTTAAAATACACTTCAGCCATTAAACTTGTTGAGAAGAATAATTTGATCGATTTGAATTAAATGATGACCACCTTGAACGTTTTCGAGATGTTATCTAATAAATTCGGAGCGTTCCTGAGTGACTGGAGTGAGTGTTAAGAATAAAAAACTGAGTGAGTGAGTTTATATGGCGTTGATCGAAATGAGTGTCAATTTCACGATGTGGTTAACTGTAGAATGTTAGGATGAAAAATGAGCTTCTTCTTTCTAATCGGTCTTCGTAAGAATACTGCAGCCGTTTTGAGACGCAATATCTGGGAACCTCTTACATCCACCGAGTACGCATTAAAGAATAAAACCCTTGTCATGCTGAACCCGTAATATTCCTGCTTTGGCAGGAGTTATAGACAAACATCAGCCTGCACATATGTGCAGTCTGATGTTAGCCTTCACCACCTGTTTCTCACTTTTTAATCAGAATTGTAGTTAGATATAGTTTTTCGAATAAAAATAGACCTACAGTTGGTACTTTCGGTACTTAGATTTTGATGGAAATTTTTAGCCAAAATTTATTCAGCATGACAAGGGTTAAAAATGTTGCGACGAGTGAAAAGCAATAAAACTACATACGGCTACCCTCTGTGTCCCCCGCAACGAATGCAGTGATGGGTAGGTGGTCCTTATTTGTAGCAAATCCCTCATTTACCCTCCACGCCCTGTCATTTATACTACATGGACAGCCAGCTGGAGCCCAACATGTGCCTGTTGCCTCGCACTCGCATGCGTATCCACTGGACCCATTTCCTGAAAGTACAGACCATTCAACTCGAGTTTGAGTGACTGTCTCTATTAAAATGGAAATAAAATGGCATCGGCATGTCTCGTGTTTAATCTTTTAAGGTTTGAGACAAAAGATCAATATTATCCCTGGTTGAAGCTACATGTAGTAACATCGTGAAAATGACACTTGTATCAAAACCGCTCTTAATCACTCACTCATTCAGCGCTCCTTTCATTCATCCAAATAATCACCCAAACCATTAAAAATACGCTGCATAAATCTAAAAAGAAGAATCGAGCTCGTTCATTTTATTTCCTGATCGGTCAAAATTTTATTCAAGTCGGTCATATATTTGATTATTTTATTGTCTTGTTTTGGCAGCTAATTGTTCTATGAAGACACTTAAACACAAAGGTACAGAGATTTTAATAAAGGGTGGTAAAAATCGATAATTAGTCTTAACCCCTTTTTGCGAAAAGCATGCCAAAATTATTCACATTGTCAATTACAGGATCTTATTAATTGTACTAACCTGTGAAATAAGCAGACCCTTCGTGATACCGGTTTTCCCAACCGGAACACCCTGATTCGTAGCATTCGTATTTGACGTATTGTTTACACGCCGTGGACGCGTCAACAATATCCTTAACAGCCTCGATCCCGAGATCGTACGTTAGCGTTAATCTGTATTGAAAACATTCTCTATACCCTTTGACCAGGGTTCGTTCTTCTCTATCATGATCTAAAAAATAATTATAAATAGGGGATATTGAATGAGTGGTCATGGAATACCGAATTTATTAAACGAGTCATCTATAAACAGATAAAAACGAGGCTCTGTCGAGTTTTTATCTGTTTTAGATGACGAGTTCAATAAATTCGGTATTTTATGAGAACAAATTTGATATTCTATTTATAATATGACTCGGAATTTTTGAAAAATCGTCAAAATTCTTGAATTTCAATATGTTAATTATCCGCGAAACTTAAAATGCCGTTTTAAAAAAAACTGACGTCACAATAAATGCATTATGACGTCATTTTCGCGGTTATAAAATAGCGTTGCAATACGCTCTAAGCTCATTTGCATAGTTATTCCACTTGTGTAATAAGACCCGTTTAATATCAAACGGAGTTATTTCACTCCCGCGACGTAGGTCATATTATAACGAAAATTGTTGCATAAAATATACTTTTTAGGGCCTCTATAGACATGCGTTTACGGACAAAACCAGGGCGTTAACGGGAGAAAACGTTGATTAATCAGTAAATTCACGTACCGTTAATGCTCGGCTTTTTTTTGCCTAAATATCCTCGATATGGACTCATGCACCCTAATCAATTTCAATGTTTCTTATATTGTTTTGTAATATTAGTTTTCCCACTCAGTTTCGCACTCAGGTGTAAAACCATTTTCGGGTCTCTGCAAATGTTAGCTCCATCAAAAACATGAATTAGCCCTATATTCAAGTCCCTCGGTCGCACAAATAAGGACTTTCCTGGAAATACTTTTGTAATAACAATACAAAAGGAGTTTTAAGTTTTATGGTAATGCCTTTCCTGTCGTGAAAATGCCGTCACAATATACAGACAAACACAAAGAGAAATTAATGTTAAATGATTTTGGAATGATATTGAATGAGAATGCAGAGCGAGTTTTGAATGAAATTGAAAGGGGGTGTTAGTAGTACAATTTAGATTTAATCGCTTTAAAACAAGAAGTTGATCGTTTAGAACGATTTCGAAGAGTTTTCGAATGAATTCGGAGCGTTTTTGATCGTTTTTAGTAAAGTTTGGATGGCACACTGCTTAAATAATTTTTACATTAAACTCGGCAAATAAAACAGATAAGGTCGACAATAACTCGTTTTATATGTTTATTGACGACTCGTTTTATGAATTCGGTATTTCATGACCATTCAATTTACATCCTCTTTTATTGAATATGTTTATTCATTTATTGAAATAATGATATAACATACTACACACGTGTCACAGACACGAATACCTCGGAAACTTCTTGATTTTAACTCGTGACCTATTTTACCTTAGCCATGACATTGTCATTGCGTTTCCGAACAATCAATTCGTATGTCACTAGAACTCACTATCAACTGTGAAAACCCTCAATAAATGTAGAAGTTATGGACAAAATGAGCACACCAACCCGTCCACGCAGGCACTCACATACGCTCAGGTGAAACTATATGTGCCCATCGCAATTTCAAGACGCGGGGAGAGGGGGGGGGGAGGGTGCAAGCCCAATAACCTTTCCCTGCTAGACAAGATTAAGAACAGCTTGTCTCGAATAAAATCGTGTAATAAATTCTTATCAAATAATTAAAAGATTATATTGTATCTTTAAACGCCGTTTATTTTTCCGAAGAGACATTGCGCCAATGTTCGTTTAGATGTTGACGTCATTTCAAGAGTAATATTACTCATGTGTAATAACGGACAACCCTGAATGCTGATCGATATAGAAGTCAAGTCGACTTACTTAAAACAGTTACTACTTTTCCGGACTCTGAATCAAGATCACACGGCACAGAGACCTCACCAAAATCAAGTTCGAATCCATCCGGGTCCACTACAGCGGTAAATGTTCCGTTAACTACACCATTGAGAGAAGCCCAGTCTGCACAATTAGTTACTGAAATAAATAAGTCAAAATTGCGTCAACAATATCCTTGATAGCCTCGAACCCACTTTTTTATCGAATTCAAAATGAATCAAAATAAAATCCAGAAGCTAAATAGATAATTTGATAGATTTGCATGCTGTAACATGAAAGTGATGCGTATAAATCTCTAAATAATTATGTGTAGTGCGGCCATGTTAATTTAACCTTAAAACATGGGCATCGCCTACGTTTACCAACGCTCGGCAGCTAGAAATATATATTACGTACTTACTGTTTTGTATGAAAAAAAAAATCTAACGAGGTTGGGAGAATTGATCATTGTTGAGGCTCTGCCGAACAATTGCTAATTTCGCACAACCGAGTTAGATATTTTTTCACACAATACAGTAAGTACATATAATATTTATCTTATAACCTCCATTTGTTTTATTTTCGTCGATTTTTCTAACTGATTCGCAAGTTTCTAAAATTAACCGCATTATATCATTGTTCTGAAAATAACTATGTGATATCATAAAGAAAATATCATTCGGGATGTTATCACATGATAAGGTATAGCTATCAGATAAAATGCAAAAACAAAGTCTATAAATTACTTCAGAGTTACCCCTCTTGACAGTTTGGGTAACTTGTGTGATGGTGAACACACACGCCAAGTTAATTGCTATCGGGTCAATGGTTTGAGAGGATAAGACTGTATTATTATTACAAATATCAATCAAAATTTCTTTGAACAACATTAGAAAAGGGTCACCCCAAGAATCATTCATGTCACTTTTCATAAAAATCGGGTCAATGGATTTGGTGGAAGGGATTTAAAAAAATATAGTGAAAAAAAGCCCCGCCCAGTCACGCCCATAATCAAGCGTCAATAACAAATTCTTGAACAACTTAAGAAAGAGGGTCACCCAAGATCATTCATGCCAAGTTTCATTAAAATCGGACCAATGTTTTTTGGTTGAGAAGGTTTTAAGAAGTTTATAGTGAAAATAAGTCCAGGCACGCCCATATTCAATCAAAATGTCTTTAACAACTTTAGAAGGTCACCTAACGAACACTTATCCGCCCATCGGTAAAAAGGCGGTTTACGAGGAGATGTTTAAAAAATATTACGCAGTGACGGACGCACGATGGACACATACAGCCAGCCATGACAACCGCTAGCTGGCCTTCTGCCAGTGGAGCAAAAAGCAATATTAGTTGCTCCTTTCTTATTGCATTGATGGTAAATGAGTTAGGAACATATGTTCCATGATTCAACTTTGAGACATCTTTCTTTGTATTTTCCGCTACACAAAAAAATGAAAACTTGTGTAAAGTAATATTAAATCTAAAAGATTTCTTTTGAATCGACCATTATCAAACTTAGGATGTCGAGACGCTCTGGCGTTAAGGAAATAGTAAAAAAGAAAAATGTTAATTCATTTTGTAAAAAAATTTGGAAGGGAATTCGTATTTCATTTGATGAATCTCTTCTACAAACGGCATCCTTCACTAGGTTCAGTAAAGCTATTGTAGAGTGGATATGCCGGAAACAATAAATAGAAGAACATTGTGTACAAAAACTACGTCGAGCAGTGTAAGACGTCTACAGCCTACATTGAAAAACATTTTAGAGATATTTCAGAAGTAATCGGTTACACGTCCTCAAGAGAGACACTTAGAAAGGAGTTTAAATGGAATGTGATGTAAGTTCATACATTTCAAATCCAACTGAAAAGTTCTCTTGGAAAAGACCGACAAAGATCACCAACGCATTGCTTGCTTACACAGGAAAAAGTAGAAGCATAACACTGAACATCCTGTAATATATACTCAGCAAAAAAAGAAAGTATACACTTTTCTTTTGTCAATATTTTTAACATTTGCTTTAAATGATCAATTAAGGCACCAATGTGTTTGCAGAGCTTCGTTTTCTCATGCACACAACATTTTTCATTCAAGCAACGTGCCTATTTTGGTGTTTTTCAAGAAATGACGAAATCTTTGTTTTCTACGTCGACGTACGTCACGTTTTCGATCTCAACTTTCTTCTCAAATGAATTTAACCTCTTGAGCTCTGCGGTTAGGAAAATCAAACAGTAGTTGTGTTCCGTACAACATAGTTTTGTAACGAGACCGAGAAAAACTTGACAACAGGCGTAATAAAAACCGTCGAACATTCAGTAAATTGTACGAACGTTACCTGAAAGAGAAGAACAATAAAAACGTGTTTTGACCATCTCAGATAGAGTAGTACTGTTATTCGCCCTCTTCAACTCAATAGGGCCACTGGGAAGACGTCACGCCAAATTTTCTCATTCACGTTGACGCGATTGCATTCGCGCTTCTCAACCACTATTTCAAAACGGAAGTGAAATAATTGTCTTAACCTATAAATCGTCAAACTTTAAAACCATTTAAGTCTTAACGGAAGTAGGACGAACAAATTCACTTGATATTCATATGAGCCTTTCCAATGAGTGAAGGGAAATGTTGACGTAGCTTAGCAATTCAGAAGTTGTTTTTTGTTAGCAAAAAATTGAAATAGAGAATTTTTGGATTGTTTTTTTTTTTTCGACAAGGAACGTGAAGACAGAATTCTGTAAATTTGAGCTTTGAATCTGCGTGGGATGTTTTATGTTTTTATGTTTGACGTAGCGTTGGCAGGAAGCAGCAGAAGATATCAAGTTGTCTTATCAATCCCGGATACCTTACGCAATGATATTGCATTTGGCGATCTTAAAACTGTCGGAAATATCAATTGAATATCTAATTGAGAGTCTGCGATTTTTGAAAACGACACCCTGGCTACGTTAACGTCCACAACTCGGAAGCGGTATCTTCAAATCGCATAAAACTTTTCAAATTTATTTCCAAATGATCTGGGCGTAGTTTGCAATATATTTCATAGTATTTCTTTGTGTACTTTTAAAGAAATCCGAAGTGATATTGGGTGGATATTTTTTATTTTTGCTCAGTCTAGAAGGACGAAACTTACGTCAACATAGGCAACCATGTCACCAAATGCTGTGAACATAATGCAGTTGACGGATTGAATGTTCCAAAAGCGAAAGGTTAATTATTTTCTTAAGATTTGAAACTTTTTTAATCGACAGAGTTATCTCAATCCTTGTACGTGTATCTTGTCTGAATGATTTTTTTCAGGTGAAAGAATGATTTTGCAAGGAGGTGGTGAAAGGGGTTTGAATTGGGTGCCGATATGATTTTTAAAGCATACAATCATAAGGAGGACTACCATTCGACGAAACGGTTCACCGATAAAGTTGTACCAAATCTCCTCCTGGATGCCTTGTTATGCTTAACGATGCTTCACATCACAGAAAGACAAATCAGTTGCTCAGTGCGAAAATGTGTTACTGCCTTTAAACAATTAAGCGGTAACAACTGTTTCGTACTGAGCCATCGAAATGCCCCATACGTGCAGCGAAAATGGAAAAAATGAAGGACTGACTGACCAGGCATGCCAATGACACCTCGTGCAAAGAGGATATGCTGAAGGCAGAACTACTCCAGGGGCCCGTTTTACCAGACGACTTACAAAAAAAGATCGTAAAAAATCACAATCATAACTGGTGTTTTCATTCGTTGTTAAATTCTGCCTTGCAATATCTCATAGGAATCGTCCTAAGGAAGACGACTTCAATTAGATGGTTTATGGCAGAAATCTATATTTAGTTACTTCTGTAGTAGCAACTTTGATTTTCGACTTGTGCAAAAAATTATCGTAAGATGTTTTGTAAAACAGGCCCCATTTTTGCAAGATACACAAAACGAAATCGATGTATGTAGTCGATAATCTACTCCAGAGAAACGGACACCAGACACTTCTTTTACCAGACAGACAGACAGACAGAAAATTTTATTTTTGACTTGTACAAAGTACATCGTCACACAAAGTCAATTCACATTTAATATATACAACAATAGGTCACAAACATTAATAAACATATAAATTTGATCACGCAAAGTTTGCTTTAATTTTCCTAGGGCTCAGTAAACAAAACAATAACCAAATTGTCTCATATTCCTGTGTCAAAAAACGAAAACCGCATACTGACCGTGTAGGTGACAATTTGGTCCGTACAACAAACAATCTAGATTGGTACCACCGCTGACTATAAAAACTTACAGATAATTGTGGTACCAACCTATGTTTACACATTCACGTGCAAAACATGAAAGTCGAGCTGCATAGTTTAACATGCTTTCTTTCAAACGTTTTTTACCATCCAATCATGCTGAGTTGAATCTAATTGGCCCGGTCTGGGAAATTTCACGGTTAAAACAAATTAACAGCTTTTTCCAGACCACGAATTAATGAACATTAAAAGATATTTAGAAAGATTGTTGCTGGATATGTATGATAATTAAACAATGCTAACATATATTTTGGCGAACAAAAATTAAGTGGAAAAAAATAGACCCCGTGTGTCGATTTTTGCAGAAACTAATAAAAACATCGTTTTAATCGTGATTTTAAAGTTGATGATTGTGTTAATATTTAATAAAACTAAGCTATTTGTAAAGATTAAAATACGATGAAACCGGCCTTATGGGGCCCAGGAAAAATTGTATTATCTATCTATATCACTTATTTTGCTTCTTTCAGCTCGGATTCATTTAGGTATTCACTGATCCGAGACTTCACGCCTGCACGAACGATTTTTTTTTTTTAATTTTTAACATTTTACTTTTATGATAAAATTATTTTCTAGCTACACTTGTCGAGGATTAGATGAACTATAGTGATGGTGGTTAGCATTTTCTAGTTATCGCGTCAACCGAATATAACCCGATTGAATTCAAACATACATAGGATGTGTGTTAGGTAATAAGGAACATCGCTTTTGAGAATGGAGATGATCCGCTATAAACCATGGGAAAAACTTTTTTGACAATTGCTCGATAGAATCTTATTTATGCGCAAAAGTCCACAAGGCTTTTACAATGAGTTCAAAATTTTTATCCGTTTTCTTCAAACTTGGTCAGAATTGAATTGTTGTATCAACACAATGGTCATTCATTTCGAAAACTGGGCCCAATCAATCAAGTTTCACAAAAAGTGGCTTAACAAACATTTAATTAGAAAACCCTCGTTAACATTTTTTTTTCATTGAACAATTATCAGACTTGCTCATAATGACTGGAACATTACAAGTGTCGATCCTTTCGAAAAAAAATGGGTCCAATCTGTCAATTGTCTAGAGAAAAAATGTTTTAATGAAAACTTTTTTAGTAAATCGTCATTTTAGTGTCTACAGTTTTCATATGATTGTCTTCAAACTTGCCCAGAATGATTGGAGCATCTCAATGATTGTTTCCTCTGAAAATGTGTCTGCCCGATCGAGCGCCACGAGAAAAAGGGCCTTATGAATATTTCATTTTAAAAGAAATGCTCGTTAATACCTCTCATTCATTTATGCATAGAAGTTAATGTCAGTTACACAAAATGTTCAACATCGAATGCAGACCATGTATAGTTACGAAAGCAAAAGTGATGTTCGAGAAACCGTTATCTTCTATCATTTTCTATGTAGCATTGATCTTTGATCACACTCACTTGAAATTGCCGGTCTATACATCATAATGTGGAATGGTGTTTTTTTTTTAAAATGTGTCATAAACAGGGACGTTAATTGTTTTTTTTCATAAAATACTTCTTTATTAATGGATATATCTGTGTGAGATGTTCATGTTAAATTCCATTTCAAGTAACTTGAACACATTAAACACGTATTATCATATATGCTTCGTCATGGTAAAATAGGCCATTTTGTTATATTTTTTTAGCAACTCTTCCTTCATTTTACCACGGACTTTCAGTAAAAGGCCAATTGGTGACATTCCTTGTCACGTAAAAAGTGGACTTATTGTAAATTTTCTTGTTGACACAATTTCTCTTTTATAATTGAGTGCATTGTATACTGCAGTCATAAAGTTGAGGGCCAAAGAAATAATCACTTGTCCTTCTTTGAAAATACACTGCAACATTTTTTCTTTTGTAAGAACTGAATTCAGTATTTTGACATTCGAGAACTGCAAACACAATTGCCAACTAAGCATCTTAAAATGTAGACGAATAGCCGAAAGTACCCAAACCCTCCTGTCGTAAAGTTGCAAAAAATGTTGATTTTTGTGAATTCAAGGACGGGTATGTAAATCACCTTCTGAAAACATTTAATGTCCTTCGAAAACATTGAATAAGCAGGGTTCCGTGGAACCTGTTTTTGAGTCGCTTGCTGAAACCTCTGCAAGAAATGTAAGTGCTGATTGACTTGAGTTCTCTTTCCCCCATCTGATACCGGAGGATATCCAAGGTGTCAATTTATAGCAACAAGTCAGATGGTCGGGCACAACTGGTCATCTGTACTTTTATTATGCTTATGTTGAGAAAAGAATTAAGAAATAAAGTGTGATATGGAGTCCAAAACTGACACTGATTGACCTGATTTTGAAAAACAGTCAACCTTGCATGAAGACCCATCTATTAAAGGAAACGGGTCTCAGCCACGCAACCTATGGTGAAAATGGTAGCGCAACTCAGACTGTCAGACAATACCATATGGGTGATAAATTGGTTACGTAAAGCCTAGATTTGAATGCAGAGAAGGATACTTCGATCTGTTAATCTAGACCGCCTGACAGGGATTGCTTATCAGGTGTACCAGTAGTTTGGACATGTTTATTATGTCGCTGAATGACAGATCGGCTTAATGTTTGTCACCTGGACAGTTTGTAGCCAACTAAGAGCCTATTCTGCAACCCATGTTCTCATTTGAAACATGTCGAACAGAAAAAAAAATATGTTCAGTTTAATCGTCTGTTACTCGTGCAATATGCTAAAAATCTGACAGTACTGATTCTCCAGCTAAATTGGAAAAACTTTCAAAAGGATTGTTTGCAAAACATTGTCAGTCTATTGCAGAAGATGGTAGAGCACCAGAAAAACACTATTTGCCTAATTCATTTTCTTTCGTGGTCTGGCATGAAACGATATGAAAATCAGAGGCCGGTCCTTAACTTTAGTTCGGCAGTATATAATTTCCCATTAAAATGTTTCTTATTAAATGGCCATGTGTATTTCAAGGAGGTTTGGTGATAAACGAGAGTAAATGAAAAATTACGTACAATTACGTTACAGAAATTTTTATTTTAAAAATTTTGAAAAGAAAAACTGTTTAATTAGCCTGCAGAATTTTTCTGCTCATCACATTAGCTGGTATAAAATCGACCCCCGTTGCTCATTTGTACCAACCGTTCAAAAAAAAGAAGTCCTTGGTATAGGCGCACGGGAGCGGTGTTTATATGATGCTAAAATATTAACAACTTCCGTTGAAGGTCAACGCTTTTCAAAATAATCAACTTTACAAACCACAGAATTTTTTTATTGCTTCATGCGTTTGATAAGTACTACGTTGATACTTTCGGAGTCAAAAAGATGATTTGTAGTGTACGTTGTGTATATAAGATCCTGCATATATGTAGATCCGTGACGGCTACATCTCAAGCGGTGAGGGGCCGTTTCCCCTCCGCTAAGTGTCGTAAATTAAGAAAGATAACACAAACTTTCCTTTCCGATTTTTTTTTAAATATCTTAAAAGAATGGATATATTTACACTTGACGACCTTTAAGCATTTTCTATCAATTTAATGTCTCGATAGGTGTTAATCATGGGTCCAATAGACATCTGATAATGCCCGCCGGCACCGCCATTTAGAAGTTAAAAAGTGACGCATGTCCTTACCTTCCTGACTTTGACGTCATTGAAAAGGGGTCATTTAAGTAAATTTCCAAGTTTACAAAATCCTACCTTTATTTACGGATATACGCTCTGCCGAAACAATTATCAATTATACATAACGACCGAGTAAGATATTTTTTCATACAATACATTAAACACGTATTATCTTGTAACCTCTACTTTCCTTGTTTCGTAAATGTTTCTACCAGAAATGCAAGTTTCTACAAATAAACGCATTAAATAAATGTTCTAAACATATCCGTGTGATATCATAAAAAAATATTATATGGGATGTTATCTTGTATAGTTTAAAAATTCATTTCATGAAGCTATCACAGAGTGGTCCTCATCATATGTCAAGGGTTGGTATAGTCCGTTTGACCTCTATATGGATCCAACATTTCGCCGAAAATCTCAGAAATTTTGTAATACCAAACATAGTACTGATTTGCATAGGGGCCGAGTCAAAAGAGTAAGATTTTAATTGAATTGTATTACTATAAAATCGAGTTTTTCAATATAATTCAGTTTGTCTAAGATTTTTGCTACCGTTGGATATCAAATCTGTGTATATTCTCTCTTTCTTCAGAAACTGTTTGACCAGATAATTGATTATTGATTTTATTCATTCTGAGATGAACCCTATATTTACATGTTAAGACCAATCAAAAAGCATTATTAAACGAAGTAGTTGGGAATTTCACGAGGAAAACTTGATGAAAAGGCGAGTACTAACGGTAAAAATCACGTGTTATTTAAGTTTAAGATGACATGACCGTCGATACGCTAATAAGCATGTCCAGATAAGGAACAATTGACATTTCATCCGTCAAAAGTTTAGTATAAAACCACGTGTTTTTACTATTTATGTTGACATTTTCTTATTATTGAAGAGCTTCCATCACCCCTCGTATTTAAGTAATAGTTAAACGCTAATAATTGAAAATTAAACGATTTAAACAGCCGAAAGGAGGGAGCGTAGCGACCGACTGAGGCTGTTTAAATCGTTTAATTTTCAATTATTAGCGTTTAACTGACTTAGTCTTTTTCCCGCCTTTTGTATTATTGGCATCATATTGCACGATTTAAACGAAATAAGCCGGATACATTTATTACAAGTAAACGCCCCTCTCCTTCCAAATATGGAGTAGTTGAACTATGCACGTAAATACCGAGGCTTTTTAAAGAGCTGTTGCCGATGATAAAATATGCAGTGATGTTTGTTTTTATTGATCTGACAATGACCTCCGTTCTGACGATGAACGAAAATATGATATGTGTTCACTCTGTTTTACAAGTACTTTCGTAAGAATAAATAATTTATTGTATCAGATGTAATTAATAGGTTGGATTTTAAGAAAATGTGCCAGTAGCTGTTAATCAACAAATTTGTTCATATATAAGGACAAATGAACTTAACCTAACAAAACACTAACTCAAATATGCCCTGCGTTCAGGATGAAAACGTTAGCGAGGCGCTTTCGAAATGATACCTAGCTTTACACGTATGTGCACGTGCAAAGCTGGGTATCATCTCAAAGCGCTCGCGAAACGCTTTTTCACCCTGAACACAGGGATGGTCATTGCCGGAGAAGGGCGTACTGGTTTACTAATCTGTTTAAACAAAGACAATTATTAATGAAACGATAAAAAGTTCCTCGCTTCATACAGAAGCAAATATGCACATAAATGTTTAGTAAGCGAATCAACTATGGGTAGGTACTCCAGCCATTGCGATTTAATTGCAATAAGGTTGAAATCGGGATTAAACTACATGCAAACAAATGGACAGGCCATGTCACGCCAAACCAGGTCAAAATCAGTGAAGAATATGGGGAATGCAAGAGATGCACGTGAATTACGAATTTCTCCTTTACTTTCCATGTGCTCGTTGCATATAAATGAGGGGGTAGAGTTTAGTATGTACGCATGCGTGGAAAAACAAATAAACCTTGACGTTTAAATGAAATAATGATCAAAATAAACCGAAGCTGAGTAGTTTATGGAAAATAAACCATCAAAAATTTGAAAATTCCAGCATTCTGATTGGATGATAAAGTAGGACAAAGACTAAGAAAGGATAATGCGAAAATATTAACATAAACTAGATAGACAAAATCATTATTTTGAAATCATTTTATTTTCAAAAAAATATTTTTTGGAATGGTATTAAGCTGAATTTAAGATTTTACTACATACAAATACTTTATTAAAACGCAATTTTATGTAATTGATGAAAAGGTTGGTCCATATAGAAGTCAAACGGACTATAATATGCCATTTCACGGAAAATTTGTTTGTTTGTCTGTTTGAAAGGGGTTGTGTGCCGTTTGCCTGACTCGTTGGTCAAGTGGTAAGCGCGCTCGACTCGTAACCTGGTGGTTGCGGGTTCGAGCTGCACTGGTGGCTGGTAGTGTATTTTGGCAGGACACTTTACAGGCAGAGCCCCAGTCCACCAAGCTGTAAAAGTGGGTAGCCGTTGCCTTTATCTCTCTATGTGGAGGATTAGATATTGAATGGCTAAGGACCACGATGGAAATAAGAGTTATTCGACCCTTTTTCGTGTTATCCTCGAGTAAAAAAAATACTTTCATCAGTACTACCAGCTGCTATCTCACATACGTCTACGATTTTCCAACCATTTGTGAGAGACAAAGTTGGAAAGGAGGAGTGCCGCCATCGGGGATCGAGCCCGGGATCTCTAGACTGACACTCCGACGCACGACCAACTGAACTAGGACGGCGGCTCAGTTCAAGAAACGGGAACATTAATCCAAACTGCCTTGCATAACTCCCCCTTCATGTAAGCAAAGGATTTCATAAAACTTTCATAGAATGTTCTTCGTCGAACATGGACTATTTTGGCCGGTTTGGCGATAGTTTATTTTTCTAAAGAGATAGTAAACATAAGTAGAGTATTCTATTTTTTTTTTCTTACCGAATCCAGGTTTCTCAGATCTAGACCTGAAAAATCATGCCACACCAAAAAATCAAGAAATACTTTCAACGCGATTTTGCCAGGAACAATGAGTCACAGTAACTCTATTTATCTAATAATAATACAAATATCTTTGTGATATCATCCCATCATTCGGAACATCACTCGGCCATTTCCGTACACTGCAACAGACCTCGGATGTATGTAAGGCGGATGGGTATGTAACAAATCGCATTTTGTTAGGCGAAAATAGTGTAAGAAAAACTAGTACTGTAGATTTATATCTTTTACAGTAAATAACGACTGAAAAATCTTATTTCTTGAGAATGACGATTCATTCTCAAAAATTACGATTTTTTCAGCCGTCATTTAAGAATCTACAGATATTTATATTAGGATAAGATTGTTTCACGTCAGTGACTTAAACGAGTAGCGTTGACGACGTCGAATGTTTGCACTTACAGTTTCGAGGGCTAACGCCATTTTTAGTGACGTCATCGAGTTTTTCCAAGGTTTCCCCCTTCCTTTTTTAAAAATAGTCCGTCTATGTACATCCGAGGTTGATCGTGAGATTGGCCGAGTGGTGTTCCGAATGATCATCCCATATATCTTTTATAATGTCATATGGATATCTTTAGAACATTGACACAATGCGGTATTTTTTTAAAAAAAATGAATTTTCTGTAAGAAACGTCGATGAAAACAAGGCAAATAGAGGTTATACGATAAATATAAAACGAACAAAGTGTATAGTATCCTACTTATATACATGTATCAAAATGTGCTTATACATTTAACTTATTTTTATATGAATTCCACAAGGAGGAAAAAATTCCTTAGAAAGATGGGGTATACTCAGATAACAAGCTTAAGTGTTTATCACTGATTATGTGCTTTAACTTGTACATCGATATCAAGTAAAAGTCTTTTCAAAGGGTCAGTAGAGCGTCTCAGACCCTCACTTGGCTCTTGTTTAAAGACGAGATGGCTAAGAAATTAAAATATTCTGATCTAGTGCAAAAAAAAAACCACCTTAGATTTCCTAACCTTGTGTTATATCAAACAGATAGAGATATTTTATTGTTGTAGTTTAATCTGTGTAAATTTTTGAGAGATTTTTTTTATGCGGTTGGTTTCTTCTAAGGTAGAAAAAGGAGGAAGAACCAAGCCAACTTCTTGAAAAGAAACGTTTTCGGATATCATTCTTGACTTCTTTTTAAAGGAAAGAATCTCAACAACATAGGCTTAATTTTGATCTGAGAGCAATTTACGCTCTTTAGTTGATGGCCATTTATATAGTAATTCCCTAAGCAAAATTTGAATATTTGTTTTTTTGTTCAGGAAAAGCAGATTGTTGGTGCTTTCTTCTGCATTTCGATATAACATCTGTGATCTAACAACACGTGTCATATTTTCCAGGCGCCACTTTGGTTAGGTTTTTTTTTACTCCTTAGGAGTCTTAAGTCGTAACCAGCAATTTTACAGCGTTTAAAGATAAAGCCTTTGGGAATAGAATATTTTTGTGCTGAATTCCTATAAAATAAATCCGAGGTACATCAGAAAGGGCTAATTTTCACGATGCTTCGTGCCAAATGTGAGAAATAGGTGTTACGGTTTTGGGAGGGGGAGACTATTTTATAGTTGTTTCATTCCGATGCCATTATAAACAGTGTTGGGCACGGATTCAACTCCTTTGAAGTATTTGAAAGTCACAGGGGATCATTTCTGTGAAGTTTGATTCGAATCTGACTGTCGATCGGGGTTTCGGAGATTTTTTTAAAAACATTAACGGAGGGACAGACAGAAGGATAGACAGTTGTTAAACATCTTTTGATCATAATAACTCAAATTGAGCAACATCTTAGCAGACAGTTTATAATAATCAAATGATTACCACTTGATTTAAAATACTTCATTCCTGGGTAACTTTGGAGGCTGTTCATGTTCACATACGTTTCCCTACACATTACGCAAAGTCCAGCTATTTGATGGAAGAAAATACTCTTACAATTACTATTAAGTGCACAAGCATGAACACATTGCATTTCACTCTTTATGTCATACATCATGTTTTCGGTATCATTCGACGAACAAACAAAATCATCAAGGGATTGAACATTCATCCCATACAGGTTGAAACTGGAGGAACCCTGGATGTTCGTCATACCACCGAATAAACCCAAAACAAATAAAAAGTTCAGTGACATTGCCATCCCAAACGCCATCCTTTTAATCTAAGATTGTGAATTCACTATTCCACTTGTAACGATTGAACTTTTCCGATTTGTATATAGATGATTCCGGTCGATTTCTTGGCCGTTATAAAACATAGTTCGTACTCTACTGGGAATTTCCTTAATCAGAATTTAAACATAAGACACAAGTGGGAATGTGTCGCTCGACTGACTTTAACATCTCCAAATTTGAAAGAGATATCCAAAATGAAATTCAATTACCGAAGGTGCTGAAAGTTTTAAGCAACCAGACAGATATCAGTTTAGATATTTAACAAGCTATCAGAAGATAACTTTTGTACACATGTATAACTTATATATGAGATAATATTGTCAAAGTTCGTTTTATGTTATTTCAGAAATAAATCGATACTAAGCTATCAGAAGTGAACTCCTTCAACAAATATGAAAATGTCATGGAAGAAAACTATTAAGATATCACCCTAGAACAAGGATGGCCCTAACCCGCTCACCTGAATTAAATTGATAAAGTGGATGTCATCCAAGTAATTTTCAGGCAAAGGTTCATTCACATTTGTCTGATTGTTGAAGAGGAGATGTTATTCCAATAATTCAAATTGATAATAGACCCTGCCCACCCATTCACTACTGAGGAGACTCAAAATAAGCCCCGCCACGGCCATATTTATAGGCTAATCATAATTTTGCGAACACATTTTCAAAAAGGGTCACCCACGGAACATTCTGATAAAGTTTCATTGAAATCGGCCTAATGGTTCAAGAGGATAATTATGTCGTTCCAAGATTTCGGGGTCAAAATAAGCCCCGCCCCGCAACGCCCATATTTGGCGGCCACTCCTAAATTCTTGAACAACCTTCATCGAAAACGACACAACGATTGAGGAAGAAATGTCGTTCAAGGATTTCTAGCTCAAGATAAGCCCCGCCCTGAAATGTCCATATTTGGGGGTCAATCCAAAATATTTGATCAACTTTAGAAGAGGGTAACCCAAGAAACATTCTGGTAAAGTTTCATTGAAATCAGCCCCATTGTTCAGGGGGAGATTGGTTCCAAAAATTTCGGGCTCAAAATAAGCCCCGCCCTACCACGCCCATATTTTGGGGTCAATCCAAATTTTTTAAACATCTTTAGAAGCGGTTCACCAAAGTAAACTTCTGCTTTATTTTCATTGAAATTGGCACAATGGTTCAGGAGGAGAGGTCGTTCGAAGATTTCGGGATCAAAATAAGCCCCGCCCTGTCACGCCCATATTTGGAGGTCAATCCAAAATTTTTGAACAAGTTGAGAAGAGGGTCACCCAAGGGACATTCTGGCCAAGTTTCGTCAAAATCCACTGATTGGTTAGGAAAAAATGTTTAAACAAAAGTCTACGCACAGACGCATGCATGACGGACACTAAGCCATGACAAAAGTTCGTTGGCTCCGGCCATCGGAGCTAAGACGAGTGGGTTCATTCAGAGCCAAAATATGACCCCGGGGGCCTAAAACCAATGGTAAAGTCCACTATATAATATTACAAATAAAATATGGAAGATGTCTTTTGATTTCAGTGAAAAAGATTTTTGATTTTTTTTTATTCTTTGAATATGAAAGTGTTGTTGCAATCGGTTCGAGTCCAAACATGACCCCAGGGTCATAATATTACAAACAAAATATAAAAGAATTTTGCCTCTTGGGTTTCAGAGAAGATTTTCAAAGATTTCCCACGTTCATACTATGTTAAATAGGATGCACCCGTGCGGAGACCAAATCTGCCGCCAGGGGTACCTTAGGGACAAAATTGGTTAAGGTCCACTTGATTATGCTACATACCAAAATATTAAGGCTGCCTTATGGTTACAGAGGAGATTTGTTAAGAGTTTGCACTTTGTTGATCTGCAGATAGAGCTTCAAATATTCTTTATCTTAAAATTTTTTATCCCCTTTAATTTTTCTGCAATGCCGATTAACAATGCAGGTAAACATGAATTATTTTTCATATTGAATTGATACAAAAACAATTCACCCATTAACACCCAAAATTATATCTTGGTGATATGTTAAACAAATGCCCTTCCTAATGTCCCTTTTGGTGTCACAACTCATGTCCTGTTCAGCTGCTGTAGTTTCGCGATGTCTTCACAGAAAAAAGCCTTCATGTTTTTTACCGATAGTTTGCTGCAAGGAATGAATGAATTTATTATTTTGACCCAGATACGATGAACAAAAGCAAAAGGCCTATTGTCTTTCAAAATTTTGAAAATTTAAATAGGCTGTGTAATTTTATGTAATTTTTTCGTTTTGAAATTCACCAAGGTTTGGATGATATTTTCCAAAATTTTCTATGGGAATATTCATTATTTATTCGATAATCAAAGCTTACAGAAGACGAAGACAAGTATTTGACACGTTCGATTAGTGCTATCTGTAGGATATACGAAATTTTGCGTTTATGTTGATTTTTAGATAAATTTGCAACAAGCCATATCTATAACAGGTTCGAAGGATCAGCAGCAACTCGCCATGGTCTTAAATGTTAGCCCGTTGCTCGTAGATGGTTTGAAGAAGAAAAAGGTGTGACGGTCAACCAAAGCGGTTTGCGGATTCATGACCAAGAAAAATATATTGCAGCAAGTCCCGACGGTTTATTGAGTGAAAAAAACTATTTTAGAAATAAAGTGTCCTACAAAGAAATTAAGTGACCTTATTAGCCCAGATAAATATGTTCAAAAAGACAAAGATGGAAAACTCAGCCTAAATCCCAAGGGTAAAAATGTATATTTCTCCCAAATTCAAATGACTATGTTCTGCACTAACTCATCTATGTGTAAATTTGTTGTTCGGACAAATAAGGAGCAAATGATACTTGATGTCCCATTTGATGAAAATTTTGTTTTCAATGAACTACCAAAGATAAGAAAGTTTTACATTAAACATTTACTCCCTAGGTTAACAGATGAAAATCATTTTGGTCGCATTCAACTTTCCAGGGAATATAGGAATATCTGCTTAATATGAAATGGAAAAAAATGACAAAACTTCAGACTAGTAAAAACACTGATGTGGAAATACGAAATTTCTCCACTTGTAAAAGGACAAGTAAATGTCAAATTTCATACTTGCCCAAGATCAAAATGAACTTGTCCACAAAAATATGAACTGGTAAATATTGAGTAAACGTTGTTTTTAATGAAGAAAATGCTGTAACCTGGCATTTTCTTCATTAAAGACAATGTTTTCGGACCCCCTGATAGAAACATGAGGATGACTTATTTCCTAGATCTTTTTAGTACTATTCCAAGATTTTCTCTGGTTTTTACTTATCCATGGACAAGTGGCGTACAAAAATGAACTCGCTCGCAAGTGGAAAAACCTGTGTTGGACAAGTCAGGCATGGGAATTCCACTCCCCTAGTAAAAATTACGGTTGATTATTTGAACATGGTTTTATGCTGCTTTTTAGCAAGTCATATAACGCTGGCTGGTGGACCTGACAAAAGAATCCTGGTATTTCTGTTACTAGTACTACCATTACATCCTTTCCTAGCCTCAAGCTGTACCCCACATAGGTCTATGACTATGACTAACGTCAATTGCCAGTTGAGATTAAGTGCCTAAAGATTAGATAAGATATTTCTATTGCTAAAGTATACCGGTGGTAAGGGTTAAATTAAATTTTTCTAACACAGAAAAACACAGGGAAAAAAATTATAACAAAATTGATCCTTTAGAACCAATTTTCTTTCATATTCATTATAATGTCAATCAGAATACTCGAAATACTTCAGGTCCCACTGACATGTCTGATAAACATCCTGCTGGTCTGGCAAGTTTCCCATGAATACAGGATTGACTTCAGTTGTAAAATCTAGCTATGTACACAATGTGTTCTATTGTTCCGTCTGATATATCGTTCGAGCTTGTAAAATAGTGAAGTTCATTTTCACGAGGAAAATATAATGTTGTCATACACTCGAAGCTCATTTAAATAGTTATTCTACTTGTGTAATAATACCACTCGATTCTCAAAGAGATTTGATGTATGTTATAAACTACATGTATTTGTTTTACCTGTTAGTTTTTTTTTTTTTTTTATTTGTTTGAATGGGTTCAACGCCTCTTTTTATATTTTTTCGGTTATATTGCGGAGGGGGGACGCTTAACTATGGATGCCTTGTTGTATTTCTCTTACAAATTCAACCACGACAATTCTTCCGAGACTCAAGTGACTAATCCCACGCAGGACTTCGATTTTTAACCAAGTTTGCTCTTTAGGCCCTTTGACAGCGTCTTGTGTTTTCAATATTTGAGTTCAGGAGATAGAAAGCGATAAATGAAACGTGCTGTGCAAAACAATTATTGTCAGTCAAACACGAGATAACTTGTCAAATGTGGTCTTAAAGAAAATAAAAATAAAATAAAACAACAGTGGGATGAGAGCAGATTCGAACTCATGATCACTGCACCTATAGTCATCAGACTAAACCTCTTGACCACACAGTCAAACTGTGTGTATTGGAACTATTACATTATACGAACATTTTTGAAACCCATACACAACACGGATTTACGTTGTTTTTCGAAAGCTTGCGGCTACCCTCGATGATAAATGTATTCATCGGTTAATTTATTCATTGCATAAAGGTCAAGTCATGTCAATAATTTCAAACTATACAATGTGTAATTTCAAACGTTTTCAATGAGGCCATTTCACATCCACGACATACTATATCATATTATTATGACACCCATCATACTAAAGGTGAAAGAATAGGAAAGTAGATATAGTCTGACTGTGTGGTCTACCATGATTGGCAAAGGTCAACCCTTTTAAAAATTAAAATTGCTGTAATGCTCGGAAGGAGAGTTTGGTAGTAATGCCCGAAAAGATAGATAGATCTGATCTTCAATCAGAAATGTCCCATTTCAATTCAACAGATTAATTTTACATGTACTTACCGGCGACTTAGATGCTGGATTGAAATCTTTTCTATTTATGGCATTGATCCATAGTCGTCGGTCTTCTTCCTTGGAAGGAATACAGTGGAATTTATACGGTGTAAGACATGGACAGTCCTTGTGTTCTACTTCATGTTCAACACAAATGGAATTTTTCCAGTCGAACAGCTTTTTCTGATTGTTTGTACACCCAATAACAACACACTGTTTTCCTCCGGTACGATTATACGGCATTTTTAGTTAATAATACACAAAATGCTAAGAAAAATCCACAATTTGATCCTTTCGAGCCAATATTCTTTTACATTCACTTTTACTTCCGGGTTATTGTTTCAGTACCGTAATGGCGGCATTGACGAGTAACCTAGGGGAATAAGCGCGTAGAAATCTATTTCTGGAACGGTCTATACGGAGCATTAGAAATAAGATTGATTTTATCAAAGATGAAATCTTAGAATTTA
This sequence comes from Fragum whitleyi, assembly GCA_948146395.1. Taxonomy (NCBI): domain Eukaryota; kingdom Metazoa; phylum Mollusca; class Bivalvia; order Cardiida; family Cardiidae; genus Fragum; species Fragum whitleyi. The sequence goes on from OX411554.1 coordinate 46,398,346, forward strand.
ATTCGTGTTTTACTGAAACACACTTAAACGAAGTCATCACCAAAGATAACCTACTTTTATCACAATCGTTTGACACTCAGTATAGAAAAGACAGAAATAATTTTGGCGGAGGTATCTTAGTTTATGCGAATAAAGGTCTTGTTCACTCCAGAGTTGCTGATCTTGAGGTTTACTGTCAAGAATCAATTAAGATAAGAATTAAAATAAAGTCCAAATTATATCTCATTTGTGTATTTTATAGCCCCAATACTGCTGATACTGAGTGTTTCAACAATTTCGATATGAATATAGAAGCTGCCTTACAGATATCGAAAATATTATCATATTAGGGGACTTAAAATGAAAACTTTTTCAATGACTCTTATAATCTTGGAGACATTTTAATCACAAATTCTATGATTAATATAATCAATGAGCCAACCAGACAAAATGCTTTACTCGACCCTGTTATAATTCCGACCGAGTACTCTGATATCGATATCCTCAATTTAACAACTAATATAAGTGATCACTGTGCCACGTATATATTTATTCCATTTTCATATAAACTACATCAGTTTTTGAGAGGACTATTTGGCTTTATAGCAGAGAAAACTATGAGTTACTAAATCAAAATATAAACTACTTTGATTGGAGTATTCTTTTAAACGGATCAGTTGAAAAATCTTGCAAAATGTTCACTAAAATATTTACGAGCTTGATTCTTACATTCCCCACAAAAATGTATCCGCCCAGATGATCAACCATTGTATGATAGTGCAATTAGAAAAGAATCGCGTAAGAGAGACGGAATGAAACAGGAAAAATCACTGATTTGTCCAAATATTAAGCTCTTCGAAATACAGTCAATAATATGAAAAAACGTGCAAAAGAATCGTTCTTTGTTCATTAGAAACACACGTACAAGATTTCAAATGTAATGATAAGAAAGGTTTAAGGAAAATGATAAAAGAGCTTTTTTAAAAAAGAAAAGTCAATATCAATATTTCCCCCCTTTATATCAAATTATTATTATATACTTTGATATTGTATCTATGTATTTGAATGGGTGGAAAGTGTGCAATATTTTTTGATATTGCATACTTTGATATTGCACTAAGAGTATTTTCACGTGCACAAATGGACTAGACTATTTTTGGTTGCTACCTCGCCATGAGTCAACATAAAATAACATTATCAACGCTTTCTTTTTGCGTTCAATATTCGAGAAATAGTTTTGTCAGAGAAAAGAAATACGTTTCAAGTTCTTTGAATGCCTAAAGGTTAATTCACCAGTGTTTGTTTTCATCTATTTGAAACATTTTCCAAGAAATAAACCACTTCATCCCATCCCCATCTCCGTCGACCAAGATGCCCCCCCCCCCCCTCAAATTTCTTCCAAATCACTGTTTTTGTTTCTCTTTTCTGTTGTTATTTTATAACATAACTCTTTCAAAACTATTTCATGCCCATCCCTTTGTGTCTATCATAGTTCTAGTATCTATCTCTCTTCCTCCCTATCTTTCTCTTTATTTCGTCTTTCACTCCGTCCCGTCCTTCATGACTATCGCTAGTCTGCTCCGGAACTAAGTACGCCGATTTAGTCACTTCTGGAACGTGTAACTGGTAAGAATAACAAATGAACAAGTTTTTATAAATATCTTTATTTCATTTTAATTAAAAGTAAGTCGAAATCAACGCGTATTTAAAGATCGAAAATGCGAATCGACACAAAAAATGTCCGCCGTCTTTTTTGTTTACACTGTTACTTCATAGCAACGGATGTATTCATCCGAACGTAAAAATATAACGGAAAGGATTTTGCGGAAAAAGGTCTATTGCGTAACTGTTATTTTAAAAGCGGTTTAAATTTAACTACAAAATCGTTCTTGAAGTATAGGTGATGTAAAGAAATTAATAGATAAGAAGTGAATATCGTCCAACAATATCAAAGTATACAATAAAAAGGTTATTGAATTTAAATGGGAATATATTGTGTCGGACTCGTTCTTTTGGCGTAGTTGCCCTCGCAAGCTCGGGCACACTGCCAAAAGAACTCGTCTGACACAATATATTCCCATACAAATTCAATAACCTATAATCCTAATGGTGTGCAAATTTGGCGTGTTTGTCCACAAGAAAAGGCCAGCGGTTTGAATGAATATTTTACATCAATATCAAAAAAAGATGATAGCAATATCATACTGCCAGACTTTCGCATAAAACAACAAAAACATTGGGACATAGACGGGGTCAAAAGATCGGAAATTGTTGATATAAAAATTATTGAAATTAATAAAGCTTGCGGCCCCGATAACATAAGCCACAGGATGTTAAAAGGTTGCATCAGTACTATTAGCAACCCACTGTGTATTTTGTTTAACCGGTTTCTTTCTGTGGGTGTGTTTTAACGAGGAATGGAAAACGGCAACCGTATCATCTCTTTTTAAAAAGGGATAAATCTCTCCCTTCTAATTATAGACCTGTGTCTCTTTTAAGCTGTCTCTTTTAAGCTGTTGTGGAATAATACTCGAACGAATAATCTTTAAACACACATATAATTTCTTAAATACAAACAACCTCTTATACAGGTATCAATCTAGCTTTTTACCAAAACATTCAACGACATACCTGTTCATAGATATTTATCACCATATATGTCAAACCATAGATAACTGTCAATTTTCTCGTGTCGTTTTCTGTGATATATCCAATGCTTTGACAGAGTATGGTACAAGGGCCTCTTTTTAAAATTGAAAGAAATTGTCTCACTAATAGACTTCTTTATTGGTTAAATAGTTCTTTTAAAGATAGAAACAAAAAGGTTGTGGTCAACTCGAATCAAACCTTTTGCCACTTGGCGCAGGAGTACCACAGGCATCTGTGTTAGGACCTCTTCTATTTCTTTTATATGTAAATGATATTACAGAATCCTTACTAAGTCTAACCAGATTATATGCAGATGACAGTTCTCTGTATTAATCAGCGGCCTACCTAAATGATATAGAAGGTATTATTAATCAAGACCTTACAACAGTATCAAGTTGGACAAAACAGTGGCTAGTTGACTTCAATCCACTTAAGACCGAGGCGGTATTTTTGACCAACAAAAATATTTCGTTAACCCGACTGTACTTTTCGACGATACTAGAATAAATAGTGTTGATCGTCATAAACATTTAGGTGTAACTCTAAGTAGTAATTGGGCAATGGACAAATCATGAAATTAGCATTTTAGAGTCTGCAACTAAAGTGTTGCAAAAAATACGAAGACTACAGTTTACCCTCACTCGGGCAGCATTAAATCAAATCTACCTGTTTTTCGTACGACCAATTCTACATTAATCTTCAATATTTTGGGGTGTTTGTTCCGTCGCTTCTGCTAATTCAATTGATCTTCTCCAAAACGAAGCAGCCCGAATCGTAACAGGTTTAAAGAGGATAGTGTCTCTAGTAAACCTCTATAGGGAATGCAGATAGGAAAGTTTATCAACACGGCGTAAACATGCAAAATTTGATTTCATGTACAAGGTTTCTTTTAATATGTCCCGCAATATATAGACGTTTTGATTCCCTCGCTTGTAGGTCACAGGTCAAACTATGAACTGCGTAACAAGTCAAAATTATTAAAACGTTCATGCGAGAACACGCCTACTCCAAAGGTCCTGTATTCCTTCCTCAATATCATCATGGAACGAGGTTAAACAAGAAGTAAGAGAATGTTCATCGTTGAACAGGTTTTAAATTTACAATTAAGAGAATAGATAAGCCGGAAAAAAATACCGGAATTTTACTACTTTGGAAACAAATATATGTCAATCATAAATGCACGAATAAGGAATAATCGTAGTAATTTAAACAATGATCTATTTTAAAATCATTTTAAATCAGACCCTAAATGTGCCTGTGGAGACGGAGTTTAAAATGCTGAACATTAATTTAATTCTTTTTGTAATTTGTTTACCGATAGTAGACCAGTTCTTCTTCGATCAACAAGAGAGTTTCAACCGCTCATTATTGAAATGTTAATGTTCGGAGTTGAAAGGCCAAACTTCAACGAAAATTGTCTTTTATTCGAAGCAATTCACTTATTTATCAAACAGTCAAAACGCTTTTAATGACCCAAGAGCAATTTCAAATAATGAATACTGGTTCGGCCTCAAAACATCATAGTCTTAACTAAATCTATCAATCCTTCACTAAGTTCCTATTCCAGTATTTCCCGTTATGAATACGGCTCTACTATTCTGCATTCTTCTCTCACCTTACTATCCACCTATCTGAACATGTTGCTAATGTCATCAACAGCAGTTACTGTTTGTACAAGTCGTCATTATCTATAAATATGTTATTTGTATTGTGAGGAAAGGACCGATACTAAGTTGGTAGAACTTGTGGTCCGACCCCATTTCAAAATTTTGTGAAATAAAATATGTTTAAACCAGTAATAAGGATTCGCAATGAAAACCATCACAGATTCTGCCCAAAATACACTGAAATGAACTTCTAACCAACTACGTACCCGAATAAGTGATATTTTCTTTAGATACTGAAGCGGGAAGTTGACGATTTGTATAAGAAAAACAATACGGGGATAATCTGCAATTAAATTCGACCGGGGAAATGTGAGGAAAGCAATGAACTTGAAGAAAATTCAAGGTTACCCGTGATTTCAAAATTAACATTGGTGGTCGGGGTAATTTTGATATTTTATGGTCGTGTGAGAAACAAAACAACTATTATCTCCTTTAATAATTTGATATCTGACACACAATATCTATCGAAGTTTGTCACTTATAAATTATTTTTTTGAGTACCGAAATATTTCAAATCCTCGAAAATGTGCAACTTTTGTGACTTTCGTAAAGAAGGCTTTTTGTGTTTGAGCGTTTGCTACAGACACAAAGCACATATAATAGAATGATTATAGAATACACCAAATTGAAAAATCTTTCTTATGAAAATAAAAGATACTACATAACATTCCTGCAAATATGTTAAACTAATTAAAATGCAACATGGCCGTTTAGAAGTTCGTTTCAGTGTACAAACACACGCTCGAGGAAAAGGATTTATTGGCTCAACAAAGGCTGTTGAAGACAACGTTTGTTATATTATAAACTTATTCTGCCAGTACCAATCTTTTTTGCCTCTAATAACCGTAGACTTTGGTTAAGAAATATAGGGATACCCGTGTTAACGCACCAGAGTGTACATGTTTTATCCGATGGTCTTCAAACTTGAAAGATTTGACCATCATAAGGATGGTTCCTTTCAAACAAGAGGACCAAGATGGTCCTAGATCGCTCACCTGAGTCTCTTTGACCCCTGGGACATCACATTAATTAGATAGGCAGATGTCAAAAAGAAGCTATTTGCCTAAGATCAAAACCATAGAACGTTTTCAGCGAAGACCAAGACAGATATGCTTTTTTGCTCTTTGATTCTATGTAAAAAGGGATGCACCCGGGTGGACCCAAAATGTGACCCCAGGGTCTTGATATGAACAAACTTGGAAGAGGTCCATAAGAACATGCTATATTCTAAATGTGAAAGCTGTCTGCCTTCTGGTTTCAGAGAAGATGATTTTTGAAGGTTTTCCTACTTTCACCCATCCTACTCAGATGAGCTGAAAGGGATGAGCCCGGGTGGAGCCCAAATATGACCCAAGGGTCTTGATATGAACAAACTTGGTAGGGGCCCACTAGATGATGCTACATACCAAAAATGAAAGCTGTCTGCCTTCTCTTTTCAGAGAAGAAGATTTTTAAAGATTTTAATTTTTTCACCCTTTTTGTTAAGGGTAAAGGGAAAGTTAAGGGTGGATTTCATTTATTTGAACAACTTTGGTAGAGCTTGACCTAAGGAACATCCCTACCAAATTTCATCAAGATTGGCCCACTGGTTTAGGAGGAGAAGATGTTTAAAGAAATTGTGGACGACGCACGTCGCACGACTGACTACGGACGACGGACATTCTACGATCACAATAGCTCACATGAGCACTTTGTGCTCAGGTGAGCTAAAAAGAGTCCCTGCCGCCTTAAATAATTCTCAATAGACCGAATGAAATATGTCCATTATTAAGTGAAACTTCGCCAACAAAATTAAGAAAAAAACCCATGTCTGCGTTTAGGAAAAAATCGCTCTTTCTTGAATATTCTTTGAATGTTTTTTTTTCTTGATTTAGTCTTATGAAAGATGAGTTACATGAAAATACGAATCAATCGACAAACGGTGGCTTTTTCATGAAACACACAACTTGCCTCTAAAGTTAAATATGTAAATGGTATTTTAGTCACGTAAAATACGCCCACGTGCATGAGCAATAAAAAAGCGGTATTCAAATTGGATTGCGAAATGTCGCGGGTCATATATATTCATCAAATTAGGCCTATATTTAGATCACCGCGTCATAATTATTTGCATTACCGAATATTGCAATGACAAATTCAAGCTTCTCTTTGAGGATAAAAGTCTAGGTTTTGTGTATATAGTAGTCTTGCGTCATAAATAAAGACGGGGGCCTTTAAGTAAGAATAATTTAAGGAGATTCTATTTCAAAATTGGGAAAGAAGAAACGCCTGAGGTTTTTTTCCGTTATCTTGCATAAAAGATTTTACTTATTCAACCGAAGTTCAACGTTCACTGATCAACAACAAGTTTCAGGACACGAGAACCCAAGTGGTTCTTTATCGTTCTTTACCCTATTTAGTAAATAAACAATTCGAGTACTTCTTTCTATTTCCCTATTTATTACAATAGCGACCACAGTACGAGGGCTGCCCAAAAACTTTCGGGAAAAGTGCTACCAGTTATTTAATATTTAGTATCATTCAATGTTTTCAGTAGTTATAGGTGTGACAATATCCTATAAGTTCGTAAAATTTAATTAACGATAATGAAAGCATGACCTTAATTACCATCACCAAAGAAACGTCAAGACAACTTGAGCAGAACACGATGACACCAAAGTGGCCCTAAAAATTGATTGAATAAGATCTCCAATATTTGAAGACCGCTCATATTAATTTTATGTGATGTGTAATGATAGATTATCTTATAGGACCTCCATATTTTTTATAAAGTAATAGTTATGACTTGAAGAAGGTTATAGTGAAATATTGTGTCCTTTACAAGAGGGGCGTAGACTGATATTATAAGAATAGTGAAGAAGAAAGGCCCAGAAATAAACGCAAACTCGTACTAAATAATTATTATCTTTATTATAAGTATTATTTGTCGAACATTGATTATGCCATTATCACTCCCAACGTGATTTACTAATAGTGTGCGTTCCGTTGCAATATAGACACTCGTTTTTTTTCTCTTTTATGCACACCTGCTCCCTTTAGATGAACGCGTCTTTCTAGCCCCTTTCTTTTCGATGACGCGTTAGTTCTGAGACTGTCATTAGAAAAGACACCGACATTATAGGAACATATCGATCAATGCTAAAATGCTCTTTATCGCACTGTACTGTCATTTTCCGTGTTCACCCGTTCGTCAGGTGTAGCAAGTCCTATTGTCGACGTAGCAAAATCACCCTGGACCGCTTAACTCCGTATCAAACCGTATGACAACCTTGAATCTCTGGTGACTTTGTTGACGGACAAACCGGGCGACCCCGTAATTACACCGTAATGAATCCGTACAGACTCCGAATTTATGGAAATTATTTGACATTTCCGTATTGAGCCGTGGACGATAATACCGTAGCTCTACCTAGACTTACACGTGTATGTAAGGATTTAAGAAGAGTAGACACTTACATTTTTTAAAAAAAATTCTTTTGCAATGGCAACAAAAGTTATCCACTTTCTTTATTGTTTCATTGACGATATGTGAAAGCATGCTACTTCAAATGAGAAATTTAAAAAGCCAAAATTGACAAATTGATTATCCTTATATTAAACAAGTCTCGGAACACTTCTTTTTTTCTGTTAACTTGACCATTATCAATTTTCACGAAAATCTCTTGTTTTTGTTTTTCTTTTCGGATATTTAATCATCCGAAGGGCAGAATCTATAAATAACCAATATTCATTATTGCATAAATCTGATGGTACAGTTTTCAATCGAGTCACTTTAGTTGTCTAGCAACTGTTCATTTCTTGAAAGTCCTAGCAGAGGTTCGGAATAAACTGCTCGTGATAAAAACTGTTCGCGGCGAGCACATTTGTTTAGGTTGAACGCAGGACAGAATAATTGTAATTTTACGCACTGGAAAATTGGTATAGCTTGTGACTATTTACAAGCCGAGTGTGTCAGTTTTTTCATCACAACTGTCATCGAAACCGAAAAGGTCAAAGACCTACATAAACGAAAGTAATGTTGCGTTTCTCTTGAAGTAAAAAACAGATAATGTTACAACAATAATTTCACTTATCTCAGCTTATGTCAGTTTACAGGTATAAAAATAATATCATACATACTGAATAATAAAAATAACGTATCACTTAATTTATTAGATACAACTCCTTCCATTATCTAAAGTTTGGAATAATGGTTTCATTGCTCAGTAAAAGTCAACAGCGCGAGAGTAAATCTGCAAAATTGCTCTCAAATAATGTCTGACACGTGGATTTATGAACTTTACCCAGATTAAATCCTAACATGACCATCCAATTGCTCTTTATACTGCCTCAATCTGACTCAAAACCTTACGATTTTGCACTCTTTTGTGGACTAATTGCAAAGTGAAATGCTGAAGTTTGAGATAAGTCTGGTCGGTGGAAGCATCGGTATATTAAAGAAGGTCTTCACGACGAAAGTCCATAATAGCATGAGATAAATGGACCATAAACATTGTCTTGCATACGGGGGTGTCCTATGGTTATCGTTAGTGGAGTCGATACAGTGCTCAAATACCCTATCTTTGTTGTTATCTGTCATCAGTAGTCCACAATAACCTGATCAATTTTGACCTAGAGAGTAAAGAGTTCCCGATCATTACACATTACAATACGGCCTATCCATTCTGTCAGCATCCAGTTCGGCACCAGTAGTTGTTAGTATCGACGTTTAAACCCTACAATTATCGAGTTAACACCCCTCATGGCAGTTGCAGGTGTCCTTGATTTTAATTACCTAAACGAATGAGTTCAAAATGACTATGCTTGATGAAATTCCGAAATTCAATTTTTCGCTACCATCAAACTCGATGACTGGGATTTATCTGATAAATGTCTACACGGTTTATCGTTTCTACCTTTGTATGCTGTATTGCTCGACCAACTTTAACTTCGTACGATGCATTTGAACTGTTGCGTGAGCAGAATAGATGTTTATCATATTTAAGTGTCTCTGCACAAGTAAATATGAGCTCAGGAATAAATTTTATCGCAATTAGTTACCTAGTAGCCTGACAAAATGAAATAATGTCATATCAGCAAGTCGTTCGATTTCAGAGCAAAATTATTTGTCATTCAAAGGTGATGCGTAATTTTTGTTGTTCAGTATAATATTCGATTTCATTACAATTTTTATATTGTCTCTATGTGTTTGAACGAGAAGACAGTATGTAATATTTCTTATGATATCGCATACTTTGATATTGCACTAAGATTATTTTAACTTGCACAAATGAACTGAACTACTTGCTTGTTGTTACCTCGCCATAAGTCAACATAAAATCACATTATCAACGCAGTAAATTTGCATTAAATTTTCGAGAAATAGTTTTGCCAGAGTAACGAAATAAGAGACAAGTTCTTTGAATGCTTAAAGGGCAATGCAGCATCGTTTGTTTTAATCTATTTGAAGACAATTTAAGAGAAATCAACCTCTCCATTCCAACCCCATCTCCGTCTTTCCTCACATGCCCCCCTCATTTTTTTCCTAAACCACCTTTTTTTCTTCTCCTTTAGGTATCTTTTATAACCCTTTCTCCCACTTAACCATGCCAATCCCTTTGTGTCTTTCAACTTCTACTAGTATCTATCTCTTTTCCTCCCTATCTTTTTTTATCTCGTCTTTCACTTCGCCCCATCCTTCGTGACTATCGCTAGTCTGGTACATGTAAGGTACCAAATACACAGATATAGTCGGTTCTGGAACGTGTAAGGGGTAAGAATAACAAATGAACTCGTTTTTATCAATATATTTATTTCATTTATATTCAAAGTATTGTGAATTCCACGCGTATTTCAAAATCGAAAATGCGAGTCGAGACATAAATGTCCGCCGTCATATTGTTAACATTGTCACTTCATAGCAACGAATGTATTCATCCGAACGCAAAAATATAACGGAAAGGATTTTGCTGGTAAAAGTCTCTGACGTATATGTTATTAAAATAACGTTCTAAACTTAAACAAAAAAACTTTCTTGAAGTTAAGGTAATGTTACAAAAATAATAAAAAAGCTTATAGCGAATTTTTGATTCCTTGGACACGATTGGCTATTCTTTTCAGCAAACACATCACTTACAACGATATTCGGATATAAGGAATATTTTCTTCTCTCCCTAGAGAATCGTTTTATCCGATAATTACTGTTTTCCTTATACAATATATAGAGGATAATCGTTTGTTTCAGTGTGAGAGCGATTTATATTTCATTGAGTGAACAACAAAAACTATATTTTCACGAGTGGCAGATCCACGAATGAAAATATAGCTTTTGTTGTCCACGAAATGAAATATTTATCGATCTCACACGAAAAACAAACAATTATTCTATTTCTTTAATGCAAAAGTGAGACAAAATGTGACATTTCTAGGACATAGTTTCGTAAAGCGCGTCATTTTGCGCGTGATTGCTATGCAACATTCATTGTGACGCCACTTATTTCGCCCCGCATAGATGACGTCAGATAGGATGAAATGCACCAAAGCAGGGTATAAGTTTTTGATAATTTCGCTGCTTTTGCGGTGAGATTATCAAGTGATAATCTACCGTTATTTCTCGATAAACCACCGAAAAGCATTAAAGAATATATTATTATTTTCATTTTCTCGTAGTTTTATCTTTTGTACGGGTGCTCTTCCTTGGCCCGGTTCAATCTATACGATAGGAATACAATTAAGAACATCGTGAAATTGACAAGATGTATTATTTTGGAATGAAATTGAATAAGTGCGTGGAGCGAGTTTTTAGTGAAATTCAGGGGGGGGGGGGGGGTTTAATCCAATCTCGCTAATTATGTTCAAGATAAACAAAATTAGCGATATTTATTACCTCCCTTTAATAAAAAATATGTATTTTACTGTTTGTGTGTCTTCGAACCCATCGGATTAAAAAAAAACATTTCATCCCCCCCCCCCCCAAAAAAATCAAAGTACTGAAAGTACTGATAAGTTGGAATGCGTTCGAGAGACGGTGACCTCAAGATACTTATGAAGCTGACGCCTCCCGCCCATCACAGGTGATCACAAAGTACGTCTCGTCATTTGACGGGCGTATATAAATCAATGTATTTCAACAACGAGAGACGCTTATTGGGTTTGGGTTTTTACAATGAAACATTCATGTAGATAATTGCAATATGACGGAAAACAAACGACAATATGTTGCAAAATAATTTTTAACTTTAAAAGTGTATCATCAAAGATTTTTATTTCGTAGCTTAGACTGAAATTTATAATATAACACCTTGTCAAAAGTTAAATGTGTAATTAGGTCGTTCAGAAAGAGAAACTATACCTTTAAAAGAAGCTAAAACATATATCTACGAAAAACAGGTCGCGACTTACCAAATAAGCAGTTCACGTGACTGGCTAGTGATATTGTTAATTGCTGACCTTTTTGGACTTGACTTATCACATGATTTCCAAATATAGTAATGCAAACATGTGATGCTAATATATTCGTACGCAACTTTCAATAAATATCGTTTAAAACATAAATTAGCGTGTTAACAATATACCTGAATTAAAAGCTGTGTAATTGTACAGCATTATTACTTTTTGATGAAATAAACTGTATGTCTTTGTCAAGTTGAGATATACAAAATAGGCCGAAGTGTATTCACATCCTGTTCACGTGATATGTGTTCTCAAAAAATCCGAAATGAAATTATCTTGTGTTCATTTTGCGGTTTTGTTAAATCTAAGTTGGAATTGCTCCGCATTCCAACTTAAAAACAAACAAACAAAAAAAAAAAAAAAAAAAAAAAAACACCACAAAATCGTAGAATAATTTGATCGTTTTGAATTTGATGTAGATTTTGATCGAAGAATAATTTGATCGTTTTGAACTTGATGTTTATCATCTTAAACGATTTCTAGATGTTTCTAATAATTTTGGAGCGTTTTTGGTCGATTTGAATGAGTGTTTGGAATGAATGAATGCAGAGCTCCGTGAAAAGTTTAGAATGGTTTTGATCGGAATGAGTTCCAATTTTACGATGTTTTTAAATGTAACTATCTACCAACACAACAGCGGTCCAATTGTATGGTAACCAACTTCACCTGCAAATAACAAAATGTAATGATGATAATGAGTCGTATCAGTTCAAGATCGATTGATATTTTATTGAGTGATTAATTAAAGCCATTTGTAATGAGTAGTAAATCAAAGTGTAAATAAAATTTATCTGTTGCCGAAATGACCTTTTAATCGTTCGTAAACAAAAAAAAGAGAGCTACTGCAAATGTAAATGTCATAAAAACGTGAATTGTCTATTATTACATAAAAGGAGCGACTAATTATTCAAACATAGACTGCAAAATAATTAAAACAGGTATCAAACCTTCGAATATGTCGGAAAAAAATGCGTTATACATTGCACCATCAGCATCATTGCACCATCACTCTATTTATACCGACGTTTCTTGGTAATTATGACGTCACAAAATTTGACTTTGTAATAAGATTTACTTTGAGGTTTACTCCTAATAAATGATAAAAAAGACTGGAGTAACTATAGAAGTATTTTTATTGGTCTTTAAAGACGCGCAATTCTCTTTATGGAATATTCTTTTACGTTCCTTTAATATCATTCGCAATTCACCCGTACTACTCATTCAATTTCAAGTATATTCACTTGCCGTTAACGTCCGGCTTTTATTTACTCAAATAGCCGCGATTTTGGCTTATACACTTTAATCAGTCTCAATGATTCTTTTATTTTTTCTGCACTATTCTTTGTCCCAAAAGAATGATGATTCACTCTGTTAAAATACTAAAAATATTAGATCTAGGAGATTATACATATTGATTAGAAAAATGCGTGAAAATCATTCATTTTCAACATTATTAAAGAGCATACCTAAAGACGTTACTCTAAATCCCGCGTTAAATTGAGAGACGTCATAAATTTGTCAAGCAACGTTGGTATAAACGAAACGGACGTCGTAATGCATGACGCAATTGTTCCGGCATATTCGTGGGTTAATAACTAGCTTTTTATCGTTTCTATGAAATAATTCCGCAATTTCTGTTTGAATTTTTACTCTTATATATCACCTTTTTTCGGGCGTAAACATTTGCAGAGACCATCAAAATGTTTAAACCATTTTCGGGTCTCTGCAAATATTAACGCCCTCAAAAACATGAATTAACGCTATATTAAATAGGTATTTCTTCATTTGAGTATTCTTCAAAATATTTTTTCTTCTGCAAAGTAATATTTTAGAACAATTTGGGCATGCATAAATGCAAGGGAATTGGCAAACTTGGGTCGAGACATTATCTGTTTATCGTTTTTTGACATGTAAAATTTCTTTTTTCTTTTCTTTTCTTTTATTCCTTCAACGAATGGATGAATTTCCCTAAAATGCCAACATAAAGGTCCACTTTGAGTAATATCAGTGCTTTGATTTTTAAAATTGCCACCATCAAGTCTCATAAAGTACAGTAAACAATATAGTAAAATTGGGTAAATTAATGATTTCGAAACAAAGATGAATAAGTAGGATACGTTTTGAATGGTTCTAAAGGCGTGTGATACCATATCAGTCAACGTTTTTGTGATATATTATTTCCCCATCTCATTGAAGTTTACATAATTGTCCGAACAGATAAAACAGACACTTCGAATTCCACATCAGACAATTTAGTAAGGGGATAATTTGATCGGTTTGGAAGATATCAGATCGTTTTTGAACGATTTTAGAGTCTTAAACGACTTTTGCTATTATTATTGACGGTTTTGTTAAGGATGCGTGTCAATTTTGTATTGCAATTACAGGTACATGTAACCTATATACCGTCATCTTCCGTATCGCCCGCAGTAAAGGCAGTCATGGGTAGGTGCTCCTTATTTGTAATATAACCATCATCTAGCCTCCAGGTACGATCGTTACGACTACATTCGCACCCATTAGGAGCTGAACATGTGCCGGTTTGTTCACAATCGCAGTAGTATGTACTCGATCCATTTCCTGAAAGTAAGGTGTACATGTAGCTTAAGGTGCAACCTTAATAATTCACAGAGAAACATCGTGAAATTTACATGTTGAGCGATTTTGACATGATCATGGAATGGTTATTAGAATGGCATTGAATGATATCATTCACACAGCAAGTTTTGAATTGAAATTAAGGCAGGTATTACAATATCGCTAAATTCGCCCAGATTGGACAAAATGAATGATATTTTACCACGTTCACTTACAAGAGTCTACGTACTTCTCTATTAAATGATTTTTGTTTTTTCGCGGACACTGCAAAATCAACACTACATAAAAAATAAATGATTATTTTTCTCGATTTTAATGAAGCTCGGAATCATTATGAACGAGTCTGAGGCATTTTCGAACGATTGCGGAGCGTATCGGAATGTTTTGAATGTTTTTAAAATGGGCGTTTTAGAACGGTTAAGATTATGATGAGAGTAAACGTCATGATCATGATAAGAATTGGCATGAATTTGTGGATGTATCTTTTTGAGTGAGTGATCAAAGGTCAATTTTATCTATACACGGTAGGGCAAGCTTTAAATATAATTAAAGAGAGATAATACAATATCAATAATTTCGTCTGTTCGGACGAAATTATTGATATTTCATTACTTCTCTTAATAAAACCTACCAACCTGCCTGTTTGTGTCCTGACAGTCCATACAGACGCTTAAAAATCCCTACTTGACAATAATATCAAGTAATTATTTAATCGCTTTGGAAAAAAGGGTGGTCGCTTTGGACGATTTCGAAATGATTTTGGTCATTTTTTTTAAGGATTTCAGTGAGTGTTTTGGATGAATGAATGGAACGTTGAGCTTGTGAATTGAAATGGTTTTGATCGAAGCGAATGTCAAATTTACGATTATATCATATCTGGAAACAAGTAAATTCATCGACGTGAAAATAACCCAGGGCCGCTTTCAAGAAAGGTCTTGTGATTTAAATTTGGATGAATAGTAACCGTACGATAAAAGGCTTTCAAGAAAAACGTCGTATTGTGAATTCTGCGATAAAATCTGCGTCATCGTTAGACCAGTCGTAAATTTTATGATTAAGGTCCTACGAGCCTAAAGTTTTCTCGGATTCCTTTCAAGCTCTCGCAGAGGTTTGATCGATTATATATCTATGTACATACCAATTTTCCCGGTCAAAATATAGCGAAATAAACGAGATATAATGAAAACATTTGGTGCAACATTATTTCGAAGTTAGGTTTTACCCTGCCATAATCGTACGATGTTCGCAGAATGTTTACATAGTGGCATTTACGGCTTGTATAGAATTGACCCTTTAAAGTTCGTTTGCCTACCCTTCCCAGTAACACATATAGGAAGAACATGAAAGAGGGGGATACCGAACAATATATATTTTACACATATTTGTATTACTCACTTTTGTAAAAACAAACAAACAACAAAGGCCAATAACATAACGCAATGAAGCATCCTTCAACTACAACTTTAGTTAAAAGGAAATGCCATAGTCTACAATTCTATAAAGCTGCAAACTTAATAAATAGGAGGATTTCTTTATTGCTTTTCGGTGGTTTATCGAGAAATAACGGTAGATTATCACTTGAAAAACTCACCGCAAAAGCAGTGAAATAGTGAAATTATCAAAAACTTATACCCTGCTTTTGTGCATTTCGTCCTATCTGACGTCATCTATGCGGGGCGAAATATGTGACGTCACAATGAACGTTGCATAGCAATCACGTGCAAAATGACGCGCTTTATGAAAATATGTCCTAGAAATTTCAAATTTTGTCTCAATTTTGCGTTAAAGAAATAGAATAATCGTTTGTTTTTCGAGTAAGATCGATTAATATTTCATTTCGTGAAAAACAAAAGCTATATTTTCACTCGTGGCTCCGCCACTCGTGAAAATATAGCGTTTGTTGTCCACTCAAAGAAATATAAATCGATCTTACACTGAAACATACGAGTATCCCCTATTTCTTACATAAACACGACAACAACAGCAACACAAACGCTGCATTCAATATAATCTTAAAAATGTTCTCTTTTCGTCCGATATTAACTGAGCTTAGGATCTACCAAATACAATAATTGATCGTCGATTCTGTGCAGATGAAACATGTCAAAGCTAACCGTTGTGGCTAAATGGATACGACATCGAAAACTTGCACATAGACCGTTGATTAGAGTAATTGGTTTATTGTTTTCGTCTGTAAGCAATAGAATATAAAATCAATCTACATTTCGTTCCAATGTCTTCCACGTAAGCACAAAACCTCACAGATTAGAAGAATAGCATACAAAAATACAAACAAGAAAAATGAATTAGCCATTCTTCGCTCGGCTGTATATTGTGATCACCTTGGCGTCGCTCGCGTTCTTGTTGTTGACGTTTGCGTGACAAATTATAACCTTGGGCATATCTGTGTTGTAATTGAAGATAATCTCACGAAACTTGTCACATTTTCACTGGGAACGGAATCGATATTCTAAGCTAAATTTACCATGCAATAGTGAAAACTTACATATCTTGACCCAAACTGAAAGCAACTTCTAATCGGTCACTGCATGTTTTTTTCTCTTTTCGACTTATTTACAAGAAAAAGAATGAATAGACCGCTACATTACTTTCATTCAAAGACAAATCAATCTCGAAGAAGGACCGACAGAGACAAAAGAAGACACCAACCAAACTTTGAAAAAAAAAGTCACAAAAATCGCAAAATTTAGTTGATCTTCAAAAAATTCGGGTGGAAAACACAGTTATGTTGTTGGAAAATCACTATCCTTTCAATGTCTTAAAGTTCAATGAATAGAATAAAGTAAAAAAAAAAAAAAAACCATAAAATTAAACATTCCTTTGTAAAAATGAGATAAATTTGTTAAATTCATCCTTTCCATCAATGTAAATTTTGAAATTGGGTGTACCCACGTTCTCAAACAAGTTAAGTTGCTTTCCCCGGAAAATTCTTCGGTAGATTTTGCTTTCGCTTTCTACCATGTGAAAGGACTATCACTTGCATCTTTAACATTACTAAACAATATTTTTCAGGCTTTATTTAAGTGATCGGTAAGAAGTTGGATTAAGTTTAGATATTTATATTATATCGATGGGAAATATGTACTTCCACGAATTAAGTTTAAAAAAAGATCGATCCATATGCATCAATATGCAAGTAAATGGCTATATTTTTTTAACACTATACTGATTTTACCATTTTTGGTGGGTGAAAAGCGGACAATTTACCTACTTACGAGGGAGTTATATCATTTGACATTTGACCACCACCTACAGATGTGAAAAATCATTTATACGATTATTTTATGAGATAGAATGGTCTTCGACTTCGATTTTCCTCGATATTTTTGTGAAAGCCGTTTACGGCCGTCTTACATATGATCGTACGATGACAATAAGATTTCTCATACGATCTTTTTTCCTGAAGGAGTCCGAGGTATTATCAATAGACAACAGTAAAGAACATCGTAAAATTGTCACTCATTCCATTCAAAATCTTTCAAAATCATTTACTCGGCGCTTCAATAATTTATTCTAAACACTCACTCAAGTAGATCGAAAACGCTGCATATCGTTAGAAAGCATTTTAAAATCGTTAAAGGCGATCAAAATATAATTCAAATCGACCAAGATATTCTACGTTTTTATTGGCTAGTGTGGATTTTAAAGTGTCTATTTGGTCCACGAAGACACACACATACAGAAAAGTACGTATATCTATTAAATGGGGTTACTAAATATCGATAATTTGTTTCATCTTCAACAAAATTAGTGATATTGGATAACCTCCCTTTAAATTCACTCAAACTCGCTCGCTTTCCATTTCAATCCAAAACCATTCCAAATCAATCATCATGTCATATTTTACGATGTTCTAACTACAACAGACTGGTATATTTGCTGACCTGTGTAATAAGCAGCCAGTTCCTCAAGCCGGGTTTCCCAAGCTATACAACCTATTCCGGTGTTAGTGAAAACCGCCGAGTTATGACATTCATATTTGATGTACTGTTTACACGCTGTGGAGGCGTCCACAATATTCTTGACGACTTCAAACTCAAGATCGTACGTGAGGGTAACTCTGTATGAATTGCATTGATCGTAGCCTTTGACTCGGGTCCTAGCACCCCTGTTGTGATCTGAAAAAAGTAAGATTTGGTGAAGTTATGGTTTCATTTTGTTTCCATGCGAAGTTGGACAGCTATGTCCAGATAAACTTTAAAATAAAAATATCATGGAAATTCGTCTCGAGAGTAAAAAAGAAAATACATATAATAATTTCATTTTTCCTGCTCCTGTTTACACGCTACCTTTGGAATCAACTGTCACCCATCAAAGGGTGGTATACAAGTACTTACCAAGTCAATGTCCCGATTCTGTGAATCTCTGATTTATAATTTCGTATATTATAAAACCAAGACAATCTAGTGATACTGTAGGTTCTGAAATTCTCGACGTCCCATTCATTCGTTCCAAACACGCACTCCAACCACTCAAATACGCTCCGAAATCGTTAAAAAAGAGTTAGAAATCGTTCAAAACGATTAGCATTTCACTGATTTTTGTCTGATTCGGAGTTCAAAGCTTCTTAGTGTTACTTGAAGACGTACAAATTGAAAAGTACGTCGATTTCTTTAAATGTGGGGTAATAAAATATTATAATTTAGTCCAAAGCTCTTTCAATATCAGTCCAAAGTTATTCAACTTGTCAATTATACGATGTTGTTATCCATACATACTTAAAACAGTGAAAGCTTTCCCTGGCTCTGTATCTAGATCACAAGGCACAGTGACCTCATCAAACTCGAGTTCGAATCCATCTGGGTCCACTTCAGTCGGAAACGTGCCATTCACCACACCATTGAGAGAAGCCCAGTCTGCACAAGTTGAGGCTGAAATTCAAACGATAGAATCGACTTAGTATTATAAAATGTGACCCGGGAGGCGAAAAGGGACCTTATTAGAAGTGCGTTATGTTTTTACCCTGGTCAGACTGCGTGGACTACGCAGCCTGACTAGGAGTAAAACTTTTGCGTTCCTCTTATTTTCTGAATCTATAATGATCACTCTAGCGAAAGCATATTACCTTCCTTTAATCACATTCGAAACTGGTTTCTACAACTCGTTCAACTTAAATCCGAAACTATTCCCCAATCATTCACCTTGTCAATTTCATGATGTTACCTACTGTAGCACGATCCTTGTGATTAATGACGAAAGAAGGCGAGTTGTAATTCAATGGAAGGTAAGCCATAGACTATATTAACCAGAGGTAAACAGTAACAATATTAGTTTTACGGTTTCTTGCCGGGGTATATGACGATTGATTCCCGGCTGGAAAAAATCATGTCATCCGAACCGTAGGTGTGGGTTGACAGCAATTTTTACTGCCAAGAATAAGTCGTCATATACCCAGACAAGAAACCGTATTACCAATTTATTATACTTCAAAGTTTTAGGCTAAGTTTCTGCCTATTTGAGGCCTTGGTATTAACCGAATTCTTTTACACCACAAATATCCCTTAATGCGCCCCTATGAAAAGTATCATGAACAAAATGAAGTGACATTTAGTTGTGACGTCACACTACTACACTCCGCGAAGTTGGGATATGAAATCGTTTCTTGGCTTAACGTGCGAGAATGTTTGCACTTTAAATGGACAGATTAGTGAAAAGTAAAGGTATCTATTGATATCAATATCACTTTTTATTTATATGTTATTAGCTGACATGCTTTTAACTGTAGCATAATTGTGTATACTCGGGTCGTGTTATCAGCGAAGCGAGAGTATCATGGCTGCATTTACCGTTTCGAATTTCTGTCTATGTTCCCTGCGAGGCGCCTTAAGGAAATATTAGAAGTTATATCGTAGCGCCCGTATATATCAATGTTTGTCAAGTCAGCATTAAGGTTCATGTAAAGAGTTTGAGACCCAATATTTTGGGCACTTCATTAGCCAAGAAAAAGCAGTATGTCCAGGTATATTATATATCAAAATGAAGCTATTCGTGAGCACAAGCAGTTAGGCAACATAAGACCGCCATAACTATAGCGGTATAGCCAAAACATTGTGGAAAAGGGTCATTTTGTACAGAGCAAGTAACTGCATGACGGTTGTATAAAATTGCCCCGTATTTTAACAAAGTACAGTCTGAAGTACCATCCAGGTAGTGCTACAACCTTAGATATAAAACTCAGTCTCAAAAGGCTATTTTGAAACAATCAATTTCCATTTATTTTGTAAACATACATGTCAAACCGGTTTGGTCTGTTTTCAAAATAGATGTAAGGTATGGTGCAACATCACACCATAATATTGTGAAATATTTTCTGCGATTTATTTCAAATTATAGTTTTTTTTAATTCAATGATCTATTATATTACTATATATTTATCATTCTGTGAAATAGAAATTGAAATATTGATAAACAACCTTACATGTATATAAACAATAAATGTCTATTTATGTTGTGATAACACACCATACCCTAAAAAGATCTACACGTTTACAAAATTAGAATGACATATATGACATATGTGTTTATAAAATAAGTCAAAATAAATTGCTTGCATAACTACGTTTCGGGGCTGAGTTTTATACCAATGGTTGTAGCACTACCTGGATGGTACTTAAGGCTAGACTTTGTTAAAATATGAGCCAATTTTATCCAACAGTCATGCAGCTGCTTGTTCTGTACAAAAAGACCCTTTTCCACAATGTTTTGGCTATACCGCTATAGTTATAACAGTGTTATGTTTTTCAACTGCTTGTGCTCATAAATAGCTTCATTTTGATATATAATATTCCTGGACATACTGCTTTTTCTTGGCAAATGAATGCCCTTAAAATTGGGTCTCAAACACTTTACATGAACCTTAACCAATGAAAATGCTAAAATTTTCTTTGCATTTCAATAATACTGTCTGTATGATTGGCTTTCACGCCGGTTTGCAGCAATTTTAAATCATATCGCCGTGGCTGAAGCACCTAACAATACAGTTCTCCGTATATCTTGCACCAGCACAACCATTGCATCCTTTCCCATCCTCCAGCTTCCATCCTAATAATAGTTAACCACACCGTGAAATCGACACTCATTTCTATCAAAAACATTCAAACTCACTCGTTAAACCCTCCAATCATTCATTCCAAAACTCACTCAAATCACTCAAGAACGCTCCGAAATAATTAAATAAAACCGTTTCGAATTCGTGCCAGACGTTCAACATTTAATTCTAATCGATCAAGTTTTTCTACGGCTTTATTGGCTGATGTTGAACTTAAAATGTCTGGTTGGTTCACACAGATAGACAAACAGTAATGAACATATAATCTATCTGAAACAAAATAAGCGAAATTGGATTACCTCCCTTTAATTTCACTCGATCCCCACACCCATTCTTTTTCATTCCAAAATAATTCATCTTGTCAATTTTACTATGTTCTTAACTTTAGGTTTATTATTTTCAACGAAAAAGCGACAGATGTCGAAAAGGATATATGCCATCACTGGGAATCGAACCCGTGACCTACCATGATTGAAGAGTGACAGTCTCAGTGACGCGCTTCCAACTTCCTATGGTGGCGGCGTAAAGTAAAAGGAGACCAATGTGTGTTATCTCCCTTGTTTGTACTATGGATTTAATCAAAGGTGTTCCAAAATCAATAGCGGCCCTTTCACAATATTTTGTATGATTTCCCTACTTCCTTCTTTGGAGAAGTTGCGAATTTTATTTTTGTAGATACAAGATAATATTGATAATTCAACGTTCACATCAATTGAAATCCTCAATGATTCGCATTTTATTGCCTTCGGGGCATAAAAACCCGGTTTGTGGGAAAATAGTTAATTAAACAGGTAGAAAGAATGGCATGTTAGTACTAGTTAGTAACATCGTTAAACTGACAAGGTGAACGATTTTGGAATAATTTCGGAATGATGTTGACTGAGTGAGATGAACGACTTTTGAGTGAAATTTAAGGGAGGTAATCCAATATCGCTAATTTTGTTCAAAATTCAAAATTAGCGTTATGTTTTACCCTCCTTTAATTCAATATGCATAAAATTCTATGAAAAGTTTCTTATTTCTTCAAGAACTAATCAGACGCTTAAGATTTCGATTATGACAGTGAAATTGCGATTTGGTTCTTACTTAATAAATTTTGAATGTAGTTGTTGATCTTAAATTTTTAGTCATTTTGAGCGTTTTTTTAATGTTTTGAGCGAGTGTTTGGAATGAATGAATGGAGCGCTGAGTTAACGATTAAGAATTGTTTGGATTGAGATAAATGTCAATTTCACGATGAATCTAACTGTAAGCATGAAATTCTTTTCGGAAATGACGTATTTTTTCTTGTTTTATTGAAAAAAGATTTTGTATTTTTTTAAGAATTGGAGTTTAAACATATTGTTGATTTTATTGTCATTCAAAAGAGGTTTCCTTGATACGGATTAATTATAATATGAATTCTAAATAGAAGGATTGTGATTTCTTTGTTGGTTTATCCTATGAGAATACCGCCATTGTTTATAAAGACTTATCAAGTCTGATTTTCATCAAATATTTAAAATATCGCTAAGGAAAATCTATCAAGATTTGTCCTTTCTCTCTTGAAATGTTGTCGATTTCCTTCCATAACCTCGTAACTACAGCTCTGATCCAGCTGTAGTTATGGGTTTTTGGAAGAAAGTCGACAATACGTGTTTGATTAAGGTCCCGCAGTTCTCTGAGTATAGAGGGTATGGACCAAGGGAGCAAGAGAATCCGGGTTCATACGCACCTAGCTATTCTACTTAGTCATACTTAGTACTTTGTTTGCCCTACTTTATGAATTGATACACGAAGCAATCCTTCTGGTTAAGTACCAGTTCAATTCTAGTTGGGAGGGGTATAGAGTCTTTAGTAGAAGGGCAGAGCGTCGGCGTCTTGACCAAGAGGTTCTGAAGTTCGATTCCTGGTGGGAGGGGGGAGAGAGGGGGCTTTAGGTTTAAACATTCTACGCGAGTACTGCTTCGTGTAGAGAAAGTTGAGTCCAAAGGGGGGAGGGTATAGTCTAACCGACCTTGAACAATCTCTAGGCGTTTGAGACCGATTCTAGTAAGTGGTGGCATGAAGGACCGAGCTAGTGCATAAAATGGTTTTGATATTTGCGTGTCATTTCATGATTTTATTGGCTGTAAATAGTGTTCAGAAGTTGATATTGGTCTGGTGTAAAATGGTCATTGTTTTACGAATTATGTCCTCATGCTATCCTTCGTTCAGAAAAACGAAGCACGAGCGAGCGCTCCAGAGGTTGAAACACAATATTAGATCCGCTTCACTGAGAAATACAGAGTTCATTTAATAGCATCGTGAAATAGACTTTGTGAATGACTTTGGAATGCTTTTGTGATGAAGTGTAATGGGTGGGAGGGGCGCGTATTGAATAAGATTAATAGGATGTAATCCAATATCGTTAATTAAGCGATATTTTAATCCCCTTTATCAAAACCTACATACATTTGGACTTGGATGCCTTTGCGAACCAATTATACACCTAAAACCCCCACCGGCAAATACAGTTAAGAACGTCGTGAAATTGACAAGGTAAATGATTTTGGAATGAATTTGCACTGAGATTGAAGAGTGTGTTGAGCGATTTTTTTATTGAAATTCAAGGTGAACAAAATTAGCGTTATGCATTACCTCTCTTTAATGAGATAAACGTATTTTTCAGTTTTTGAATCTTCATTGACCAATCAGACACTTTAAAATACACACCAGCCGATAAAATCGTAGAATAATTTGATCAATTTTCGAAAAAATGTTGATCGTTTTGGAAGATTTCGAAATGCTCACTTATGAATTAGGAGCGTTTTTGGTCGATTTTCGTGAGTGTTTGAATGAATGAACGGATAAATGAATGAATGAATGAATGAATGAATTAATTAATTAATTAATTAAGCGCTGAGTAAATGATTTGAAATGATTTTGATCGAAATGATTGTCAATTTCACGATATTTAACTGTAAAATCATGGAAAGATTTTATCGATTCGGGTGAAATTGCAATAGTGTCTAAGATTGTGAAGTTTTGTGTTTGTTTTTTTTAATTTTTAAGTGGTTTTTTAATGGTTAGAGTGTATGCTTGCCATTGAAATGAATGAGGAGCACTAAACGAGCCACGAGTATTTACGACCTTTACGCGACCTCCATTCCGATATTTACTAAATCATCCCGACATCAACTCGATCCCTTTTTGATCCCGTCCGGACCTGGCGGACACAAGGGGCCCGTTTTACTAAACATCTCACGAAAAAATAAATCGTAAGTCATAAACAATTATCGTATCTGGTGTTTTCATTCTTTGATGGTTTCTGCCTTGCAACATCTCATTGAAATCGTCTTAAGAAGACGGTTCCAATGAGATGTTGTATGGCAGAATTCCATATTTATTTACTACTGTAGAAGCAACTTTAAATTTTGACTTAAGCAAAAAAATGATCGTAAGATGGTTAGTAAAACGGGCCCCTGTTCTCTACTCGATCGCTCTCAGATCCTTCCCCGCCTACCATCGAGTCCTTTAGATTCCGATCGATCATCCCGACCAAAACTCGAGTTCTATAAGATCGCTTCCCAACCAACCAAATCTCTACTCGACCGCTTAAAAATTCTTTCCCGGATAGCGAGCGAGAAAGTCAGGTGTTGTCGTCTCTCTGTTTGGGTTTGAGGTCGGGAAAAACTCAACTACAGGTCAAGAATGATCGATTGAAGGTCGGGTAAAAGATATCAACCTGATCGCGCTCAATTCCTACACGACTTATTCGCCACCAGCACGATCTTGCACCAGATCGATACACGATCCGTTCCCATCCGCTTCTAGATCAATTTTTGTACCATATCGTCAAAAATAATCGGCCGCCTACACTCGATCGCCCCGACCTTCCCTGTCCACTCATGTCGACAAAGTTCGAGCAGTAGTCGATCGCTTGATCGGGCTTGATCGAGTTGATCGGATCGGTAGTGGGAACATAGCAATTAGTTACAGACAATTTATTTAAACAATGGCATCATTTGTGGAAGATGACCTACCATATCGATAGATGTTATTGATAGAATGCTGGGGCCAGTTTCAACAAAACATTTAAGAAGCATTTTTGTCTTACTGATGACTTTCGAAACAAAAACAACAACCACTTTACATAGGTATTGATAAATCGGTAATATGTGATTTTTGTCAATTTGGTTAGACAAGTATGCGTCTTAAATGTTTTGATGAAACTGCCCCCTGTTCTTTTTATACAGTCACCAATTAAAAGTGTTTACTTAACAAAAAAAATCCAAGGAAAGGTCATGAAACTCTGACTTGATTACATTCATTAATCAATCAAAATAATATATACAATTTAATAATATTGATATGAATGACTGCCTGCGTCTCAAATGGCAACATTTTAGGTCGTAAATAAAAAGTCCACCAAAATCAACCTAGGATATCAGCATACCATCTGTTTCTGCTACAAACTCGAAGGTGTAGCTTGTTAAAAGCTGTAGTTACGAGTTTTAGTAGAACATCGACGATATGCAATTACCCTACATTTCGTGGATGTTTTCTAAAAACCGCTGAAATAACGGGAATTACCGACAAAAATCAATTGGTCCCTTGTTAATATTGGTGAACTATCACGTCACAAAAAACACCTTTGAGTAATAAACCGAGTCATCTTGTGTGGGCTTGTTCAAATCTAAGTTTATATATAATTATAAATAGCATCGTCAACATGAGGAAATTGGTCTACTTTGAATAGCTAAAAAATAGAACATATCACCTGTTAGCAAACTTCTGGAATTAAGTATTATTTTAAAACACATAGTCATATTAGGACAATTCAAGGTTTATCGTTTTCCCCATGATAATTAAGTAGAAAGTAGGTCGTGTAGGCTTAGATCTCACTGCACATCCCTGCAGGCTGATTTCAGTCTATGTTGCCTGCTAGAGCCTTGAAAACGGTTAAAATTCTTTGAAATTGGACCAGTCTACAAGTACTTGTTTTGTAGTATCTGGCATTTGGAACATCCCTCGGCCATTTGTAGTATCTGGGTTAGAAAACTGATTAAGCCTGTGCATGACATTTCCAACAATTTCAAGTGTGCGTCTGTGAAGACTCAGATCAGCCTGTGCAGCTGCACGGTCTGATAAAAGTCTACGCTGGTCACCCAATTAGTAGCTAGTGGCACCATTCTCTTTGCTCATAATTGCGGAATGTTTTCATTGCAACGACTACCCATCACACAAACACACACATTCACACATTGAAATTGTTGAAAATGTCTCGCACAGACTCAATTTCAAACGGACATCATTTTGACAAGTTTTCCTTGAGAACGGATCAATCAAATACCAGGTTTTACGAAAAAAGCAAGCCACAAAGTGCGAAAAGGGTACAGGCGTTTGTTTCATAAAGCAAGTTTTTGTCTTTAGTGTTACTTCTAGATACAAGGAATCCGACTCCTTTTCAAAATAACAATTATAAAAAGCATAAGTTGACTCGGATTGTGAAACTATCGCCTGTGGATCCGGGATCCACGAAAGAAAAAAATGATTCGTCAATAAATCGCCTCATTTGTGATAACTCTGTATAGTAAATCTTTCATATTGGGTTTAATGATCTAGCAATGGTCAATAGGGTGTCGATTTTCGAAAGATAATATATACTCAATCGCAATGAGAACACACCACTCAAAAAAAATCTCATTCAAACTTTTCTTGATTACGATTTTTTCATTAGACTAATTTTTAATCGCCTTCATCCTACAAAGGAACATGTAGACTATTCATGACTTAGTATAAACTATAAGACGCCGCTATTTTTTTTTTGTTTGTTTGTTTGTTTTTGTTTTGTTTTTTGGTGGTCAATGAAAAGGCCCATTGGGCTTTTATTTTATCTAATTTTTCAAACAAGTTTTAAGTTGCATAATGATTAAACAGCATTTGATTGCACATTTGTTCGTATGGTGTAGGACTAACTTAGAACAGTATGTATTCTTTTCATTAAAATCAAAGAATGATAGAATAACAAATTCTTACCGTTGTTTATTGTTTAAGCCTTAGAACTTAGAAGCGTGGTTAAATTTTCAATAAATTACGGTAAGAATTTGTTATTATAATTTTATCATGTCCAATACTTTATTTTTCCGTCGTCCCACGTCCAAAGCAACTGTGGATTGTTTTCATTTGATAATTCACGCTATTCCCTTTTCACCAAAGTAAGAGACGGAAAGCAATAATATTCTACTGTTATTTTTTATTTAACTCTAAATTTCAAAATGAAAAATAAACAAAATTTCACACTAAATTATTCTTAATTCGGTTTCGAGACTTTTGACATACAAACATACGTATCTATCACGCTATCTTCAATCAAAGATTTCAAGTGAGCCATGGATTCATTTTTTCCGCATCAAGTGAGCTCTAGTGGGTGGGTAGGTAAGACTAAGGGGGTAGGATGAAGCCTTAATGCTAACAGCTCAGGACCTCAAATGTCGAAATAAGGAAGAGTGTGAACAATCAAATAGAATTATCAAACGCTGTTAACATACCTTAAGAATTAAAAACAAATGAGATGGATTTTCTTTTCGATCGCCCATCTCTACTTCATTTTCACGATTTGATTGTTGTGAAGTAAAAAGCAAACATAAATTCAATGTCATCCTGGTTACTTATTACAAGGTGAATATAGATTACGACACGTTCCTGTCTCTAAAAAATTACTCTTCAGTCGAGTTAAGCCCAATTTTTATTCTATCAATCCCATCCGGATAAAGTTTTCATTTAAAACTTGTGTAAACAATACTCGTCATAATTTCAAACTACGTCATGAACTTCGTCATCGATAAAACATAATTCGCCCAAGTTAATTTGAGAGTCTTGTAAAGTATAATACCCCTACACTTATTTGGCAGTCTTTAAAAATTTCGTAAGATAGACAAAATTGAGGGTTTTTTATCAGGTTGCCTTGCCAACATTATTTACCTTATGTGACATCAAGAAAAATTTGTACATGGGCGGAATGGAACAGCCACTCGGAACTCTTTTCGACGATTGTGCCCATTTAACCACGATGCGACTGCATGCTTTGTATAAACATAGAATCACGTGCCATGATAGAATCGTAAATAACCTTTTGGCACTCGTATTTTCGAGTGATTTGAACTTCAAGCGACATGTTTGGTTCATCAGGGACGCCGAAGGTACGGTGTAGACCTAGAAATTAAAAAGCGTTAGCCTATGTACGAATCAACTGTCGAGACTATGGCAACCGGAATACTTTCTACCAATCTAAAACCATGACTTTCACCTTTTTTACCATAGGAACCACAGTTAAGGGGGGAATTTCATTTATTTGAATAAACTTGGTAGAGATTGAACCAAGGAACATCCCTGCAAAGTTTCATCAAAACTGGCCTACCGGTTTGGGAGGAGAAGATGGTTAAAGAAATTTTGGAAGACAGACATTGAACGATAAAAAATGATTTTGTCCGTCCCTCATAATGTCATATCTTTCCCTTGCTAACATTCAGGCTTAACATCTCTGACTTTCAATAGTAGTTAAATAATAATGCTCGATTATATACAGACTCGACTATACTAGAAGTCGTAATCTTTCGACTTGGCTCCTATGCGAACCGACTATATTTAGAGTGATAATAAGCTGTTCTATGGATTTTCGAAGCACTATTAATATTACAATTTTAGAAACACAAACATTGATACCATTTCATATCCGTTAATGATATCATTTCAGAAGAATTAGTCACGGAAACATTCTAGGAGCGCTAGAGTTAAGAACATTGTGAAAATAAAGATGAATGATTTTGGAATTTGAATAAGTGCGAGGAGTCAGTTTTGAGTGAAATTAAAGAGGGGTAATCCAATAACGCAAATTTTGTTCAGGATGAACAGAATTAGCGATATTTATTACATTCATTAAAATATACATACTTTTATTTTTGTGTGTCTTCGTGGACCAATCAGATATTTTTAAAAGCCACAGCAGTCAATAAAATCGTAGAGCAATTCGATCGATCTGAATTAAATGTTGATCGCCTTAAACGATTTTGAAATGTTTTCTATCGATTTTGGGGCGTTATTGGTTGATTTGAGTGCGTGTTTGGAATAAATGAATGAATGAATGAATGAATGAATGAATGAATGGAACGCTGAGTGAATGATTTAAAATGATTTTGATCGGAATGAGTGTCAATTTCACGATGTTTTTAACTGTAATAATGGTACCGTTTCAGAAGCGATAGTAATAATATTATCTCAGAAGTTCTGGTTATAGAACCAATTCAGATATGCTAGTTATGGTACCATTTCAGAAGCGCTATTAATGGTACTGTTTCAAAAGCGCTAGTAATCATATCATTTAAGAAGCGCTGGAAATGGAACATTTCAGAAGTGCTATTATGGGCACTACTTTTTAAACGCAATTTTGGAACCCTAGTAACATCGACCTAATGTAACGGTCACATTTCTGAATCGCAAATGATAATACCATTACAAAAGCTCTATTATTTTTTCGATGTAAGAAGTACAAGTTCTGGTACGCTTGTAATTGTACAATTTAAATTTCTCTTGACATGATTGAAATCCATAATGACTAGTTACAACACAATTACAGACGTGCTAGCAATGGTACAGTTTCAGAAGCGCTAGTAATTGTACAATTTTAGATACGTAAGTAATGGTGCAATTTAAGAAGCGCTTATAATAGTTCCAGTACAGAAGGGCTAGTTATAGTTCCATTACTAAAACGTTTGTTGTGATACCACTTCATAGGCGTTTGTGTTATGTAATTTTAGAAGCTCTTGTAATGATACACATATACTAATCAAGAAGGGTTAGCAATGATACAGTTCCAGAAGCACTAGTAAAAGTACCATTTCGGCCGCCGTCATAGCGTAGTTGGTAGCGCGTCGGACTGTCAATTTAGAGGTCGCCGGTTCGATCCCCGATGGTGTCACTCATTCAATCCGATTATTTGTCTCTCACCAATAGGTTGATAATCGTAGACCTATATGAGACAGCAGCTGGAGGCTAGAAAAGGGTGTGGTGGTTGTACTGGTGAGAGAAATACCAGGAAACCATTGTTAGTTGCTCCAGTCGTCGCGATATAACTAAAAAGTGTTGAAAGCGGCGTAAAACTCAATTCAATCAATCAATAAAAGCACCATTTCAATTGTCCAAATAACCATTCAACTTAATTCGACATACGGCTTTTATTACCTTTTGAAGACCTGAAATACTTCATTCCTTGATGAACTTGTAGACTGCTGGTGACAAGATATGAATTCTTACACATTACGCAAACCGCATTGCCTTGATGAAAGAAAACGCTTTTACAGTTTCTGTTTAAAAAACAAGAAAAAACACACTGCATTTCACTTATACACTGGAACTTCGTGCTCTCAACCTCATTTGGTGGACATACAAAATTATCATAAGTTTTAGGGTTTATTCCATCCAAATTTGTAATAAAAGATTCCCCACGGTCTATAATACGGCTACAAACACCGAATAGAAATAAGTTATATATCCGAACCATAGTCCTTTTAAAAAAACTTTTAAGAAAAAAAACGGTAAAAATTGACTTCAGATTTCAATATTTCAATAATACAATAACAAACATTGTAATGTAAAACCAATAAAAGATTTATCTATCTAATTAATGCCCCTAATGAAATAGCAATATCGATATAAATACGAGGGTCGTTCAGGAAAATTCTGAAACACTTTTAATCAATCAGACATTTAAAGTCATTTTTATGCACTTTGTGGTTGCAAGACGAAAGTAGAAAAATGGTACATTATTGAATCTTGTGTCTTCATTATTACATGTATGAGAATGGGCATTGTGAATACATCAACACGTTAAATGTTTATCTGGCTTTATTTTGTTGAAACATGCGAGAAAATAACCCAATAATTAAAAAGTAATTAGCATTTGAATGTGCGCGGGTCGTTTTTAGAAGCGCACGAAGACGTCTTGTTTCCGTCGTCATGACAACATTATTTCTAAATAACACCTCACAAAAAGTTCCGTTAAAATCGCAGTTTCTAAACGTTAACCTAACTACCAAACTTTATTCTTTTATCCAAAAAATCAAAATGGGTATCTTCCAACTAAGATATATAAATTAAATCTGAATATTTTCGGACAGAAATAACGATTTTGAAATGCTCAAGAGCAAACGTCCGGCTTTGTTTAAATAAAATCACTTCCCATTTTGTTTGATCTAACAGAAAAAAAGTTGCATATTCTCAAAAAGCATGTTACCGACAAACAATTTTAAAGCTTTTCTGTAGCTCTTTCATTTATTTCCGACAGACTTTGGTAAAAAAAAGTGGATACTCTTCAAATCATTGTCAAATTTTGCACATTCTTAGAATCGACTGTTTCAAATGCATTTTCAGGAAAACAATTTATATAAAGAAATATCGGAAAATGTATCGCAACTAATATGAAACAAAACATGTTTACTAGAACATTCTGATCCGAAAATAATCGTACAAAATAATCGTACTTGTCAAATCAAAACGTACTTTAGGAACCCGGCCTGAGTATTTTTTCTGCAATTAAAATTTGATTTGACTTCATGTGTTTATTCAATGCACAAATTTTGCGTGAACAAGAGTTTGGGCTTTCTCATTTTTGTGCGTGGTTTCAAGAAAGAATAACCGAAATCCTATTAAATAACTATGAGAGTCAGATTTTCATGAAACGTGTAGAATCTGAGTAAGAAAATCTCAAAATTTTGTAGAATTGGAGGCCCCGCGATAGTAACTGTTTTACTGTTGCTGAGAAAAAACTGTATGTCATTTCTTAACAGATGAATAATATATTAAATCGCTTTTCGTTTCATTGAATGTATCTAAACCCTTTTCCTGTTGAACTTTAATTTTTTTCATCAAAATGCATTTTTAGACATTTCAAGCATGTGGCTAAAGTTTTTGCTACAATAATTTCAGTCGAAAGCATCAATTGTAGGCTATGATTGGACTGCGCAAGAATGCTTCGTTATTCTCGTGAAAGGACATTATTTTATTTGTTTGTATGGGTAAAACGCAACTCCCAACATTTTTGCAATATTACACCTATCCATGGTTTCCCCTTGTTTCTCACGACAGTACAGCACAACATTTCACCCAAGCCACCAGATGCATTCGGAACCCCACTCGGCCAATCTCACGATCAACCTCGGATGTACAAAGACGGACTATTTTCAAAAATTACGGGAAAACCTTTGAAAAACTCGATGACGTCAGTTAAAATGGCGGAAGCCCTGGAAACTTTGAATGAAAACATTCGACGTCGCCAACGCTACTCGTTTGAAGTCACTGACGTAAAACCATCGTATCCTTATATAAATAACTTTAGATTCTTAAATAACGGCTACAAATCTCAATTTTTGAGAATGACTGTCATTCTCAAAAATTAAGAATTTTCAGCCGTTATTTACTGTCAAAGATATAAATCTACCGTGCTAGTTTTTCTTACACTGTTCCCGCCCAACAAAATGTACAATTTCGTTACATACCCATCCGCCTTACATACATCCGAGGTATGTTGTAGTTTACGGAAATGGCCGAGTGATGTTCCGAATGCCACCAGATGCTGACCCCTCCATGACATACTTTTTGTCACAAACCTCATGATCAGGAACAAATTACTCGTGTCACAATGACTTTTGTCAAATGTCGGATGAAAGATGGCATAGCCGGGGTTAAGTTTACAGCCGGGCTTCGGACTCGCGACCCCAGGATTGACAGCCAAATTCGTCAGTGCTGAGCTGACCAGGCTCCTCTCGTGAACTAAGCATCATACAGTCGACAACAAAATGAAATTGATAAGTTGAATCTTGTTCTTTTTTTTAATTATTTTGTTGTGAAATTGAAAGAGCGCAATGAGCGCGTGTTGAGTGAAATTCAGGGAGGTAATCCAATATCGTTATGCGATATTTATAACCTGTCTATAATTAAATATTGATTGTGGTTCTGTAAATAGCTTCACATGTCTTCAAGAACTAATCAGACGTTTATAATTACAGTTATGTCAGTGAAAACGGGAATTTTTTAGTAGCTATACTTATTTTTAGTGATTTTGGAGTTTTTTTTTAATTTATTTGGTGAGCCTCAGGAATGAATGAATGGAGCGCTAACTGAACAATTTGGAATGGTTTTGATTGAAATGAATGCCAATTTCAGGATGTTATTTATTGTAACTATAATTTCTATACATGTAGAATGGCATTATATTGGACCAAAAACGATGAGAAAGGATGTTAGCTATACATCTGATTTACTTAGGCCATTTGTTTGCTTTTTCATTGCAATTTTAATCTGAAAGAGCAATTATGCGTGTTTGGTTATGGGCCACTAATTAATTGTTGTAACATTTCAGAGGTGATAATCTTTTATTTCATACGCAACAGCTGTAAAATGTCAGATGTGAAATGCCTTTAAAAATACACGCATTCGTAACAGACCCTTTTACTAATAACGTACTGCGTTCCAGATACTTAATATGAAAAAGGCAAAGCCTCAAAACGATCGCAGTCTCTAATTGTTGTCTTTTAAAATGTATTATGAAAGGCTTCACAGTCTTTTACATTAATGTAATGAGTTTGCAATAGGAATTTCAACTTCAGGCTTAACTTTTATTTCCAATTCAAATGTTTTGAAACTATACCAGTAACTCATTCATTTGTTTACTTCTCTTATGATCATTAGGGATTCGGTTAGCAAAACATAAGGTACAGAATGGGCCTTAATAACTCTATATTTCATTGGTCCAGTTGATGTCATCCAAGTGAAATTTTGGGCAAAGTTTCATTGAAATTAGTCAAATGGTTTAAAAGGAGATAGTGCTTTTAAAACAAGAGGGCAAGAATGGCCCTATACTCACCTGAATTTTATTGGTCCAGTGGAACCCATCAAAGTAACTTTCATTCACATTTGTTGATGAGAAGATTTTATTACAAGAATTTAAAGTGACCCTGTCGATCCATATTTTACTGAGGCCGATCAAAATAAGCCCCACCCCCCTACTATGCCCATATTTATGGGCCAATCAAAATTTCACGAACAAGTTTTGAAAAGAGTCTCCAAAAGAACATTCTGGTAAAGTTTCATTGAAATTGGCCAAGTGGTTCAGGAGGACATGTCGTTTAAAGAAAGCGGGCTAAAATTAAGCCCCGCCCTGCCACACCCATATTTATGGGCCAATCAAGATTTTGCAAAAAATTAAGAAAATGGTCACCCAAGGAACATTCTGGTAAAGTTTCATTGAAATCAGCCTAGTGGTTCAGGAGGAGATGTCGTTCAAAGCTTTCGGCTCAAAATAAGCCCCGCCCTGCCACGCCCATATTTATAGGCCAATCAAAATTTTACGAACAATTTTTGTAATGGGTCACCAAAGGAACATTCTGGTAAAGTTTCATTGAAATTGGCCCAGTGGTTCAGGAGGAGATGTAGTTCAAAGATTTCAGGATCAAAATAAGCCCCGCCCATATTTATGGGCCAATCAAAATTTTGATAGCACCTTTTGGAAAGGGTCATCCAAGGAACATTCTCATTGAAGTTTCATTGAAATCGGCCAAGTGGTTCAGGAGGAGATGTTGTTCAAAGATTTCAAAGTGAAAAATGCCACGTCCATATTTATGGGCCAATCAGAATTTAGCCAACAATTTTTAAAGAGGGTCACCAAAGGAACATTCTGGCAAAGTTTCATTGAAATTGGCCCAGTGGTTCAGGAGAAGAAGTTTTTAAGATTGTTGAAGAAGGACGATGCACAACAGACGATGACCGACAGACTCATGACCACCCTAAAAGCTCCCCTTGAGCACAACATGCTCATGTGAGCTTTTAGATAATTTTACTCATTTGCTTTAAATAAGTGGACCCATAATATTTCCACACCATTTCAAAACTCATGATCATTCACAATATTGACTGAGGTTTCCTAGTAAAAATCATTTGGAAACCTCAGTTAATATTGTTAAAGTTTACTACTCCCCAAACATTGCGTAACTATTATGGGTCCACAACCTTAAAGCAAATGAATAAAATTAATTTATAATGATGATGAAACATATCACTGCATTATTTACAACACAATAATTCATATAGACTGATATTTCACTTTTTAAGATCATGAACAAAAAAGGCCTTGGATTGTTTTGTTTGTTTGAATGGGGTTTTATGCGGCTTTCAACAATCTTTCAAAAATAAGCCTTTTTGCTGGAGGCCAGGAAAAGATATAATGAAAGTACTTGTGCGAATCTATTTTTGTGAATGAGAGCTCTGTCCAAAAATAGATGTCCACATCCACCTTACATCATTTTCATGCAGAACTATTCTATTTTTATTGTTGTCCAACATAATGACAAATTGGGGTCATTTCCCTCAGGTTGGTATCAGTTCTTCCCACAATCATTCAACTAGTCAGTGGACAAGTAATATCAGAGTAAATCTTGGAATAGTATTAAAATATGTAACAGATAAAATATTCTAATGTTTTAAGCAATGTTCCAGCATTTCTTTTAGTAAAACAATGTTTTCTAAATATCTATCTTCTCACTTTTTTCTGGACAAGTTCCTTTTGATCCTGGGCAAGTTATAAATCATCTCTTAATTGTCCAAGGACATGTAGAGAAGATCCACATTTCCACAACAGTGCTGTAAACAGTATGGAAAGGGTTAAAATATTACTATATTTGATTATATTAAATTCATATATTTCACAAAACTGATATCTAATTGGTTACAATTTGACCCCTGCTGAGATTTGAACTCAGAACTCCTGGGTACCTTGCACCCATGCATTTAACCTTAAACTACAAGGGTTACTTAAAACCAAATATGAAATAACAATGTTTGTGAATTACATAAATTTAAAATATGCTCTAGGTACATGAGTGTCTTAAATTAATATTTCTTTGAAAAGTAAAAATGAAATAAACTCAATTTTCAAATTATTGAAAAACACTTGAAGAAAAACTGTGCTCTGCAACAATATCTTCATGGTATTGATATGCACACTTAAATGAACCCTTTTATTGAAAACAGATTGAGACAAAATGTCTATTTTTGTAACCTTAATTTGCCCTGGTATTAAAATCTGCAAACAAAGCCAATGTTTGGCAAGTCGGCAAAGGAATTCAGTCCCAAGGAATTTCACACCCCTGCAAAAAGGCTGCTTCATTTACCAATATTCTTGAGCTCTCTGAGAACATAGAAGCTCCACTATTCCCAGAGCTGGATAGTAAAAGCAAACCAATGTCAACATTGGAAAACCTATAAATTCAATATCAGATAAATGAATTTTTGTCTAGCAGCTGATATGATGGTCACAGATACATGTTCAAAGTTTCCAAGCAAACACTTTAGTGGAAACAGAGAAATTACAGATATACATGATAGTTGCATTAAAAACTTAGAGATTTTGGAATACGAAAAAGGTTAAAATTCCACTAAATTTAGTATCAGAGTAACAAATCTTTGTCTAGAGGCTTATATTATGGTCTTGGAAGCATGTGCAATGTTTCAAAGCAATAGATTTAGTATAAACAGAGATTTAACACAGTTGCATATAAAACCTTAACCAAAGTATAACGCCTACACCCATGTAACCAGAATATCCCCCTATTCTATGAAAAGTCAAGCTAAAAAGTACACAATTTTGACCAAATTTGGCATGCAAATTAGAAACTTGGGCTGCAGAAAGAGTGACTTTAACATCAGACCCCATCTAGATTTGCCACTGGATCATGGATGACCTGGATTCAGCTGAACAGACCAAGGGGCAAACAAACTTTAGGTACATGACAATTTCATCGATAAGCCATTAATTCAATATTTTGTAAAGTAACAAAACATCAATCGAGATAACCACATTTAGTCGAATAGACATGATTGCGTGTCCAATTATGTTGAACCTTGCCATTTTTAAATTGAAGATTTATTAGCATGAAGTCATTTTTTAAAGAAAAGACGGTTGAAAATAGTTCCACATATTTCAACATCGACCAATCTAAGAAAAATGCCCTTAAAAAAAGCGGTAGATATTTTCTTTCTAAAAATTGATGTAGGATCCTTTTTTGAACATGAGTGCTTTTCAAGCAAAAACGATTTTGATTTATAAAATTCAGGGTTGGAGCATGTGTTTTTTTTCTTTACTGGAGGATAAAACGATAAAGGGTAGGTTGACTCTTATTTCCATTGTGGTCCCAACTCTTTCAACACATTGAGAGAGAGGGAATGGATTCTAGCATTTGCTACCCATCAGCTGAGTGGGCCCTGTTTGTAAAGTGTCCTGCCCAAATACACTCCCTGCCTCCGATGGGGCACGAACCCACAACCACTAGGTTACCAGTCGAGCGTACTAACCACTAGGCTAACGAGCCTGATGAAAGAAATTTTGTCTATACTTGACATATATTTACAACATGACTGCATCATGTATGCAGTCATAAACTTGATAATCATAAGGGGTCCCCTTGATTAGTGATAAACTTCACTTAAGCAACAAATTGAGAAAAGCCCAATTTCGAATAAAAAACATTACTAAATTAATCTAAATATCAATAGCTTGAAGGATCAAACAGACCTTTCCGGGTCATGGGAGGGTGGCCGAGTTGTTGATGGTCCGAATAAACATTCGGCCGAGTTGGCAAGTCAATTGTCTGTTTTGCACCTCAGATTGAATGGATTGATTGAATGGAGTTTAACGCCGCTTTCAACATTATTTCAGTTATATCGCGGCGGCTGGAGCACCCAACAATGGATTCCTGGTATTTCTCTAACCAGTACAACCACCACATTCTTTCCTAGCCTCCAGCCGCTATCTCACATAGGTCTACGATTATCAACCCATTGGTGAGAGACAAATAGTCGGAAAGAATGAGTGCCGCCGTCGGGGATCGAACCCGCGAACTCAAGATTGACAGCCCGACGCGCTACCAACTGCGCTATGACGGCGGCTTTTGCACCTCAGATAGGTGGGGTTTCGAACTAAAACCGGCAGACTTAAAATGGAACGGCTTAAAATCGAAGCGTATCATATTTCTTTAAGATTTTCAATGTAGTACTTACCGACAACGATGTCAATTGAATAGGTTCTGGACTCCGGCACTGAAAGCGTCAACCTAAGGGATCGGTAAGCGTAATCGGGTACCAATGCGAATGTTCGACGTCACCATGTAAACCGAAACAACTTTCGCTTTCATTTCTTGTACTTTATAAACTCTTTTTGGATATATGCAAACTTCTATAATTACTTGAGCAATTAAAAAGATCATTTTTTGTAATTAGAGAGCTTCAGAGCGTTAATGATTCTTGTAATTTTGATAAAATGTGTCACTGGAATCCAAGATGGCGGCGCCCAGGTTCCGAAAAAAGGATCACTTTTTTTTCTCATAGTAAAAATGATAGGTCGGGTCTAAAACACTCATTGGAAATATCGTCCTAAAAATAACAATAATAAAAAAAAACGGTACTACCGCGAAACGATCTTTGATCGTGTCTTGCTTCGCAAGACACGATCTGCGATCGTTATAAATAAATGCGCTCGCAAGCTTTACCGAGAGACTTTGTATTTTCGCAACTTGAACTGTGTGCTTGCTTATGGTGCTTGCAAATACTAACGATCGACCTGACAAGGTTATAACGATCGCAGATCGTGTCTTGCGAAGCAAGACACGATCAAAGATCGTTTCGCGGTAGTACCGTTTTTTTATCATTGTTATTTTTAGAACGATATTTCCAATGGGTGTTTTAGACCCGACCTATCATTTTTACTATGAGAAAATAAAAAGTGATCCTTTTTTCGGACCATGGGCGCCGCCATTTTGGATTCCAGTGACACATTTTATCAAAATTACAAGAATCATTAACCTTCTGAAGCTCTCTAATTACGAAAATAATCTTTTTAATTGCTCAAGTAATTATAGGAGTTTGCATCTATCCAAAATGAGTTTAAAAAGTACAAGAAATGAAAGCGAAAGTTGTTCCGGTTTACATGGTGACGTCGAACATTCGCATTGTTGACGCTTTCAGTGCCGGAGTCTACAACCTATTCATTTGACATCGTTAACGGTAAGTTACTACATTGAAAATCTTAAGGAAATAAGATACGCTTCGTTTTTAAGCCGTTCTAATTTTAGTCTGCCGGTTTTAGTTCGAAACCCCACCTATCTGAGGTGCAAAACAGACAATTGACTTGTCAACTCGACCGAATGTTTATTCGGACCATCAACAACTCGTCCACCCTCCCATGACCCGGAAAGGTCTGTCTGATCCTTCAAGCTATTGATATTTAGATTGATTTAGTTATGTTTTTTATTCGAAATTGAGCTTTTCTCAATTTGTTGCTGAGGTGAAGTTTATCTTTTATCAAGGGGACCCCTTATCAAGTTTATGACTGAATACATGATGCAATCATGTTGTAAATATATGTCAAATTATAGACAAAATTTCTTTCATCTGGCTTGATAGCCTTGTGGTTAGCACGCTCAACTGGTAACCTAGTGGTTGTGGGTTCCAGCCCCATCGGAGGCAGGGAGTGTATTTGGGCAGGACACTTTACAAACAGGGCCCACTCAGCTGTTGGGTAGCAAAGGCTAGAATCCATTCCCTCTCTCTCAATGTCTTGAAAGAGTTGGGACAACAATGGAAATAAGAGTCAACCAACCATTTATCGTTTTATCCTTGAGTAAAGAAAAAAAACATGCTCCAACCCAAAATCAAAATCGGTTTTTGCTTGATAAGCACTCATGTTCAAAAAAGGATCCGACATCAATTTTTAGAAAGGAAATACAAACCGCCTTTTTTAAGGGCAATTTTTTTAGAATTGATTGGTCGATGTTGAAATGCGTGGAACTATTTTCAACCGTCTTTTCTTCAAAAAATGACTTCATGCTAATAAATCTTAAATTTAAAAATGGCAAGGTTCAACATAATTGGATACTTGATCATGTCTATTCGACTAAATGTGTTTGTCTCGATTGATGTATTGTAACTTTTACAAAATATCAAATTAATGGCTTATCAATGAGATTGTCATGTACCTTAAGTTTGTTTGCCCCTTGGTCTGTTTGGTCTGAACCCAGGTCATCCATGATCCAGTGGCAGATCTAGATGGGGTCAGATGTTAAAGTCACTCTTTCTGCAGCGCAATTTTCTAATTTTCATGCCAAATTTGGTCAAAATAGTGTACTTTTTAGCTTGACTTTTCATAGAATAGGGGGACTATTCTGGTTACATGGGCGTAGGCGTTATACTTTGGTTAAGGTTTTACATGCAACTGTGTTAAATCTCTGTTTCTACTAAAGCTATTGCTTTGAAACATTGCACATGCTTCCAAGACCATGATATAAGCCTCTAGACAAAGATTTGTTACTCCGATACTAAAATTAGTGGCATTTTAACCTTTTTCGTATTCCAAAATCTCTAAGTTTTTAATGCAACTATCCTGTATATCTGTAATTTCTCTGTTTCCACTAAAGTGTTTCCTTGGAAACTTTGAACATGTATCTGTGACCATCATATCAGCTGCTGGACAAAAATTCATTAATCTGATATTGAATTTATAGGTTTTACAATGTTGACATTGGTTTGCTTTTACTATGCAGCTCTGGAAATAGTGGAGCTTCTATGTCCTCTAGAGAGCTCGAGAATATTGGTAAATGAAGCAGCCTTTTTGCAGGGGTTTGGAATTCCTTGGGACTGAATTCCTTTGCCGACTTGCCAAACAATGGCTTTGTTTGCAGAATTTAATACCAGGGCAAATTAAGGTTACAAAAATAGACATTTTGTCTCAATTTGTTTTCAATAAAAGGGTTTATTTAAGGGTGCATATCAATACCATGAAGATATTGTTGCACAGCATAGTTTTTCTTCAAGTGTTTTTCAATAATTTGAAATGTGAGTTTATTTTATTTTTAATTTTCAAAGAAATATTAATTTAAGACACTCATGTACATAGAGCATATTTTAAATTTATGTAATTCACAAACATTGTTATTTCATATTTGGTTTTAAGTTACCCTTGTAGTTTAAGGTAAAATGCCTGGGTGCAAGGTACCCAGGAGTTCTGAGTTCAAATCTCAGCAGGGGTCAAATTGTAACCAATTAGATATCAGTTTTGTGAAATACATGAATTTAATATAATCAAATATAGTAATATTTTAACCCTTTCCATACTGTTTACAGCACTGTTGTGGAAATGTGGATCTTCTCTACATGTCCCTGGACAAGTAAGAGATGATATATAACTTGCCCAGGATCAAAAGGAACTTGTCCAGAAAAGTGAGAAGATAGATATTTAGAAAATATTGTTTTACTAAAAGAAATGCTGGAACATTGCTTAAAACATTAGAATATTTTATCTGTTACATATTTTAGTACTATTCCAAGATTTACTCTGATATTAACTTGTCCACTGACTAGTTGAATGATTGTGGGAAGAACTGATACCAAACTGAGGGAAATTACCCAAAGGGCTGGGTACGTTTTGGGCCGATTTTGGCGCATATTTTCGAGAAAAAACTTTTCGACGACGACCCTATTCATTTTTTGCCAATTCGATAGCAAGATGATATAAGATTCGAAAAACGCAAGTTTGATAAGACGAAACGTCGCCAAAGTGACGTCGCTAGTGACAACGAACGTTCCTTAATGCCCGAAATTAAGCTATTATTGAGTATTTATAGAAATTGAGCGCGTTTTTCGACGACTGTGCATTCTGCAACCGAGGAGATAATTTTATAATGGTATGTCAACTTTTCACACTGAACCATAATATGCAAAATTCAGCTCGGTTGGCGAATGCACAAACAATGAATTTTAATAAAATAGGTGTTTCAAAATGACGTATGAGAAACTTACGTTTACAAATGGCGGACGTCACCGATGAGAACGTAATGCAACCCTTATGATACAACCCTGAAAACTCAGGCCGACCAGTCCGTCCAATTTATTTCGCATTTTAAATGGAATATTTAGCAAACACCAAACTTTCTTACCTGGTGAAAAGTACAGTATCTTCGACACAGATATGCAAACAAAATATCGAAACAGTTGATTAAAGGCTTAGACAACAGCCATATGTAGATGAATGTTGGAATATATACAACAACACCCAATGCCAGAGTCTGTAAGAAGAAATGACCAGATGAATATCCTTTGAAGTCCAATGGATAAAGCATGATACACAGATAGAGTCTGAAATCCTCTCCCTATTCCTTTTGCTGAATTTTTAACTGCACGCGTTGCTAGACAAGAGAAATAACACCTAACTTTATTTACATACATGCAATAACCTTGATCACTTTGTTTACAAATACATCCCAAGACTTTATGACGTCATTAAGCATCTGTGACGAAATTATTAAGCATAGATAACTGCTACACATTTCAGATAGTACACACCAAACGAGTCGTTTCCCTTAACGGTAGTTTAAATAACCCAAGTCCATTAGGCCAACTATTCAATAACTTGAAAAAATATCAACGAATATTGTCTAAAGTCAGAGGTTTATATTCATTGCATATTGACTTCAGATTAATCAATTGTCATAATGTCGTCATAAAAAAACGATGAAAAAGACAGTTAAGTGCAATACTAAAATTACGTTTTCGTGTAAAAGCTCAATATAGGTTTGCGCATTTCGCTACGTTTTATTGTGTCACACTATTTCGTAAGTGTAAATAGAAGAACAATACATGTATCAGTTTAAACATACATAATATTTCTTCTTCAATGATCAAGATTTTCGATCAGAGATTAAAACTACTTATCATTTAACTTTTAAAAGACATCTTCGACTGAAGACAATATATCCATGGGCCAGAGTGAAACCGTAGGCAGAGCTATGTACAGCTTCTTCATCCTGCGTGGTCGATTCTGCATGTACAATTACAAGTAAACATAATGAGATAGAAGTATGCCC
The DNA here is from genome assembly GCA_948146395.1 of Fragum whitleyi. NCBI lineage: Eukaryota > Metazoa > Mollusca > Bivalvia > Cardiida > Cardiidae > Fragum > Fragum whitleyi. Next base: position 46,441,662 of record OX411554.1, read on the forward strand.
TACTTTGGTTTAAACCTATTTATTTACATCGATTGGGAAACAAGTTCTTACAACTTAGATTAATCCCTCTCGATTCTGCTTCCTGGAAAATACTCGCGCCAAATGTGTGGGCCTATGAAAGAACCAAGATCGATAGCCGCTCCCGGGAATCGAACTCAGGACCTTTAGGTCAAGAGACCGACGCTCTACCTCTAGACCACGGACACCACACGTGTCCTACTGAGAACACTTCTGCTGTGCACTTGCACCATCAGACCGTTGTAGGCCTACAATTATGTGAAATAATTATCACAGGTAATCCCGCAATTCATGAGGGAAAAAGAATTGCTAAATTCTACAGAGAAAGGGAAATCGCATCATCTCCGTTTCCCTTAGTGTTTCTCTTCTATATACATTAAACAGTTTACAAAAATCTAAACTTGTCACCTTCATTTATGTTTTGTGATAATGGATTAAACTACTAACTATAAATTCTTTTTTATTATCAAATTCGCCCATCATTTCTGGTCAGAAAAAAAGTAATGTATGTGTGTTTATTTTAATTGTTTTATATCAATTTTCTGTTTGACGACAAAAAAAGCGAATCTTCAGCTTACCTGACGATATAGAGCGTCTAGATGGTCCTGTCTAAAACCTTTTGTATGGATTCTATGCTCTAAGAAGGGGGGCTGAATTTCAATTTTGAAATAATTATGTAGTATTTGTCTAATTAGATGTTTTTCACTGTCAAGGGGCTATAACCGAGAGTGACATCCGCTTACTTTTCAAAAAATAAAAAATAAATAAACAAATAAAGGACAACCTTATTCTCTGATTCGACCAATATTTTCAGACTATAGGTGTATTTTCAAAACTGAGCTCTGACCTAGATGTTGAGTCCATTACCATAGGTTTATGAGTAAACCTTTAAGATCTAAGACAAGCACTAAGTTTCATTTGAAAGGTAATTTGTATCTTTATTATGTCTGTTTTATCTATTTTGAAAGAATAGCACGAAAATATAACCGTTAAAAGTAGATTTCACAGCTCACCGCTCAAAATCTACCTATACCTCTTATCAATGGCATTATGCCTTTTGCCTAAAAGCATTAGATCAGAATTAAAAAAATAATAATATTGAGTTCATTTAATAACGACTGTTCTTGCAGGATGTTTTTAAGGTTTGGTAAGTTATTTGTCGCCGTCAAAGCGCCGAACACAGTGCGATGTCAAATTGCATCGAACTCCCAGTCTTGAATCAGGGCACATAGCCTTTCCGATGTTCGTCTCTCAACAATGGGTGAATAAACGTAAAAACCAAAGCGGTATATCAGCAGCAGGTCTTGGAATGGATCATGTTATGTTAGTACTGGTGGGAGGTAAATGTCCCAAGCCTATTGAATATGTCTCCCCACAAGGGACATGAATTAATTTGAAAGAAAAAAAAAACAACCCTGATATTTATTTTAATATACATGTGCATGCAGTAACAGATGCTATGTAGCCAAACTTTTAGACAGGAATTATTCTTATAATCGCAAATATTCAAGTACACGCCCATTCCCAAAACCACTGCCAAAAACGCAAATTTTCGGGCCGAATTACGGAAAATGATTTCTCTAAAAATCGCATATACCCCGATTTCAGAAAATTGTTTCACAATCTCTGATGAAATGTTTCCTATTTTTACAACCGAGAGTATAGTATTCATGCAACACCACATAAATACCGAAGTTACGGTGATTGGCTTCATTTACGAGATTTACTGAAGATCGGAAATTGCATCGACTCTTGAGATCTATCTTATCAGTTAGCGATTGTAGTGTCTGTATAATTTTTACAGATTGTAATAAATTTTCTACTTTGCTTATCTCCAAAACTGTATCTTAAATATTTTCTAAAATATTTTTTTGAAAATAGAAAGCATGATTGATTTTTACTGTAGGCCATTTCTAGTTACGACGATTTCATTTTCCACTGACGAAAATGAATAAAATCTTTGGTCCGAAACATGATTGTAAATGATATTTTTATCAATACTGATACTTTAACACAGGTTATAACGTGCCACGCCGACACCAGAAGGTTCGTAGACACCTGATCGACTTTTTCGATACGGAACTAACGGTGGAGCAACTTTTTGACTGATTTATAAACCGAAATAATCATTTTCATTTCAATTTTTAGTATCACTGTCGAGATCAATGGTTCTTCTTTTAGGAAATAAAAGAAGAGGGTAAAAACTAAGCCAAATGAGCGAGTTCTAGCCCTAGGAGTGAGTGACTTTGCTTGATTTTTAGGTTTGTCATTATTTATTTGTCAAACAACCTGACTATTTTTAATTGCTTCTTATTGACTAAGAGCATTTATGTGTCCTCTACACGCATACCAAATTTCTCGGCGAAAGATCCACATAAAGCGAAGATATTCGTACTTTTATTGGCCTGGGTAGCGGAAAATATGATAATAAGACACCCCCTATCACAAATTCTGGTGTCGATTTCCAATCGAAAACAATTCAGGCGGTGTCTAGTAATCATATTTTTCGCTACCCAGGCCAATAAAAGTACGAATATCTTCGCTTTATGTGGATCTTTCGCCGAGAAATTTGGTATGCGTGTAGAGGACACATAAATGCTCTTAGACAAACACAAACAATGAAGAATAGTCAGGTTGTTTGACAAAAAACTAATGACAAACCTAAAAAACAAGCAAAGTCACTCACTCCTAGGGCTAGAACTTGCTCATTTTGCTTAGTTGTTACCATCCTCTTTTATTTCCTAAAAGAAGAACCATTTATCTCGACAGTGATACTAAAAATTGAAATAAAAATGATTATTGTGGAACACAAATCAGTCAAAAACTTGCCCCACCGTTAGTTCCGTATCGAAAAAATCGATCAGGTGTCCATGAACCTTCTGGTGTCGGCGTGGCACGTTATACCCTGTGCTTTAAGAAACAACAGAATAGAAAGAATTAACCGATAGTTCAATTCTTATTTGTTTCAATGATTCGAAATCCAATCCAAGTAACTATTTGAGCAAAAACGCATTTTAGTCTCGTATTGAGTTTAAGGATGCGAAAAAGTTTATTTCACGCAGAGGGTGAACATGTGATCAAAGACGCCGTCGGCTATTTTTGGCAGAGTTTTTAAAGCTTGCACGCGCCTTGTGCTTATCAATGAAGTTAAATCCTTTTCATCATTAGGATAAATTCATGACTTAGTCGTTTCTTGTGGCTACGCTTCAGATTTCAAAATCGAGAAAAACGGGACTATTGATTTTATTTTCGCAGCAGGTTGGCGATTACGTTTGTGCATACTTTCTTAAGACGGCTAATTTATATCTTGTCAGTTCGCGACTTAAATATCCGAGAAGTAATAAATCGGTGTCAATTAAAATACGAAGTTTATAATAAAATGAATGCTTTCGACAGCTGAAATGGATATAGTTACGATCTTTTCGAGTCAAAACAGCGACATGCATGACTTTATAATCTGTGAAAACGAAGAATAAGGCAATATTGTAAGACTCGAAAATCATTTCTCTAACACTTTTTTTGTCAAGTAATTTCAATTTTCCTCACCCAAATCTGTGTTCGTGAAAAGAATAAATACTGTTTATTCAAAATGTTTGATATTAAAATACAATCGCCTGGCATAGTTTTTTTTATTTATTTATTAGTTTTTTTATTTATTTATTTTTTTGCTATTTTGCATAAATCTCAAAATCTAAATAGATCTAATACAGCAAGATCGTCGGCGCTATTACTTGCCGAAATCAAAAGGTTTTTTTTCGGTCATCATACCAGAAAGGGAATTGTTTAGCTGTTTTAATGATAAATTAATTACAGAAATCGATTCATGGTAGAGAATATATACATTGGCGAGAATATACACGAAGCGAGGTTATGTAAAGTAGCGCATCGCTCATTCTAATGAAAAACGGCGAGAGTGAACAACTACCGTGGTCTGAGTAGTGTCAATATAACGTATATATCTTTGTCAATAATGACTATTCTAACAAACGCCCGAGTGATTATCAGAATTAATATGCGTATTTGGTTTTCGGGAAGTGTATAAAGTACATTTATAATACGAGGAGAAACGTCACTATATGAGAACGTGACGTTTGTACGTCATTGACGTCATGTTATCGAATTAATTGTTAGTGGGTTGTTGTCTTTAGGAAGGTATAACTTTCGCTATAAGCATCCTATTCACATAAAATTTTCACTGAGATCTCTTGCAAAAAATTTTTTACAATCACCCAAAATTTTAAATGATTTGGTGATGGGCCAAAATCGGGCAAAAACGTACCCAGCCCTTTGTGATTATGTTTGCATTGTTTGGACAACAATAACAATAGAATAGTTCTGCATGAAAATGATATAAGGTGGACGTGGACATCTATTTTGGGACAGAGCTCTCATTCACAAAAATAGATTTGCACAAGTACTTTCATTATATTTTTTCCTAGCCTCCAGCACAAAGGCTTATTTTTGAAAGATTGTTGAAAGCCGCATAAAACCCCATTCAAACAAAAAACACAAACCAAGGCCTTGATTTAAGGTTGTGGACCCGTAATAGTTACTCAACGTTTGGGGAGTAGTAAACTTTAACAATATCAACAGAGGTTTCCAAATTATTTTTACAAGGAAACCTCAGTCAATATTGTGAATGATCATGAGTTTCGAAATGGTGCGGAAATATTATGGATCCACTACCTTAAAGCAAATGAGTAAAATTATCTTAAAGCTCACATGAGCGTGTTGTACTCAAGGGGAGCTTTTAGGGTGGTCATGAGTCATTCGGTCATCGTCCGTCGTGCGTCGTCCATCTTCAACAATCTAAAAAACTTCTTCTTCTCCTGAACCACTGGGCCAATTTCAATGAAACTTTGCCAGAATGTTCATTGGGTGACCCTCTTTAAAAATTGTTGGCTAAATTCTGATAGGCCCATAAATGTGGGCATGGCAGGGCGTGGAATTTTTCACTTTGAAATCTTTGAACGACATCTCCTCCTGAACAACTGGGCCGATTTCAATGAAACTTTACCAGAATGTTCCTTGGGTGACCCTTTCCTGAAATTGTTCGCAAAATTTTAGTTGGCCAATAAATAGGGGTGTGGCAGGGTCGGACTTATTTTGAGCCCTAAACCTTTGAACTACATCTCCTCCTGAACCACTGCGCCTATTTCGATGAAACTTTACCAGAATGTTCCTTGGGTGACCCTTTTCAAAAAATTGTTCGTAAAATTTTGATTGGCCTATTATAGATATGGGCATGGCAGGGCGGGGCTTTTTTTGAGCAGAAATCTTTGAACGACATCTTCTCCTGATCCACTAGGCCTATTTCAATGAAACTTTACCAGATTGTTCCTTGCGTGACCCTTTTCATAAATTCTTCGTAAAATTTTGATTGGCCTATAAATATGGGCATGGCAGGGCGGGGCTTATTTTGAGTGGAAATCTTTGAACAACATCTCCTCCTGATCCACTAGGCTGATTTCAATGAAACTTTACCAGAATGTTCCTTGGGTGACCCTTCATTAAATTGTTTGCAAAATGTTGATTGGCCCATAAATATGGGCGTGGCAGGGCGGGGCTTAATTTTAGTCCTCTATCTTTGAACGACATCTCCTCCTGAACCACTTGGCCAAATTCAAAGAAACTTTACCAGAATGTTCTTTTGGAGACTCTTTTCAAAAATTGTTCGTAAAATGTTGATTGGCCCATAAATATGGGCATGGTAGGGGGGCTTATTTTGAGTGGCTTCAGTAAAAAATGGGTGGACAGGGTCACTTTAAATTCTTGGAATAACATCTCCTCATCAGCAAATGTAAATGAAAGTTACTTTGACGAGTTCCACTGGAGCAATAAGATTCAGGTGAGAGGTTTAGGGCCATTTTGGCCCTCTTGTTTTAAAACATCATCTTCTTTTAAACCATTTGACCAATTTCAATGAAAATTTGCCCAAAATTGTACTTGGATGACATCATCATAATACATTTCAAAAGACAACAATTAGAGACTGCGATCGTTTTGAGGCTTTGCCTTTTTCATATTAAGAACTTCAAGCAAAACCAAGGGGAAGCTTTCCGATTAAGGATCTTATCGGGTATGAGAAGTATTGGGAGCTTTTTTTTCCTTTCATTTTATTCAAATACACCAGGTATTCGTCCAGGATGACAAAACAGGAAATAATGTTTGCCAAGTATACCTCGCTTTGCACTCGTGTACACGTGAAAACCTGGGTATAATTGGAAAACAGTTTACAGGTGGCCAACACGGGTGGGGATAGTGATATATTACCAAAATTACCTACAATCTTTTTATCTTATCATAATATTAACTATAATATATTAATATAGACAAGGTCCCGAACTACCCACAGAAAACCTGGTCGACCGAGATCGTGAAGACTTTCCACCAATCAGATAGCCTGTTACAACTTTGCTATAGTGTCAGGCTATCTGATTGCCTGAAAGCTTAAAAACAAAAATGACCATTGCAGAAATGTTATCTTCCATGTTGTAAATTGAAAAGTAAAAATAAACTGAATTGTTGACATTTCAGAAATGAATTAGATGGTAAGTGATAGATAAAAATTTCTACAGAATGCAAACAGTATTTTAAGTAGAGCATCGTATTTAACGTGGATTTATAGGTGTATAAAAGTGGAGTTATACGATCTCGGTCGATCAGATTTTCTGCATAAAAGTGGGTAGTCCGAGACCTTGTCTACTAGTATGTTAATCATGTGATAAAAAATAATTATTGTTATTTTTGTGGTAAGTTTTTGGAAATATGTCGTCGTTGGCGTCGTAGTCGTTGTCGTCGTAAGAAAACTTTGACGTTTTGTGATAACTTTTGAATGGTAAGTGATGGGGTCTTCATATTTCACATAATAATTGTCTGCGGCAAGAACTTTCAGTTTCTACCAAGGTTAAGGTCATCAGTCAAGATTAAGGTCATCATTTTCAAGGTCAAATATGTGAAAAATTGCGAAAATTGATATTTTGCGATACTTTTTGAGTGGTTAGCGACCTGGTCTTTATATTTCACATGATGTATGGGACAGGCACTTTCTGCTTGTACTAAGTTCTAGGTCATCAGTCAAGCTCAAGGTCATTTTTCAAGGTGAAATATGTGAAAAAAATAAAACTTTAACATTGGCTATAACTTTTGAATGGTAGGTGGTAGGGCCTTCATATTTTACATTATGATTGCCTGTGATAAGGTCAATCTGGTGGAATTAAATTCAAGGTCATCAGTCAATGTCAGGGCCATATTTCCAGGTCAGGTTTTTGTGGTTTAAACTTATATTAGCCATAACTTTAGATTGGTAAGTCATAAATCCATGAAATTTCACTTGTACATTGCTTTTGACAAGACGATCAAATGCCCAGCAATGTCAAGGTCATTGGTCAAGGTCAAGGGGATTTGGTTAAATTCACTCATTAAATATTTTAAAGCTTCAAAACTTGCTTGAGATTTTGACTGGTAAAGACACTTACTGTTGAAAAGTGGTATAAAGCAATATTTTTAGCTCTGCTGTTTTTGGAGAAATCCCGAGGTATTACTATAGCCTTGGTGTGTTCGCGGTGGTCGTGCAAAAACTTTGACATTCTGTGATATGTCTGGCTATACTGAGGGCATTCACTTGAAACCTGACACACATATTCACCATTAAAAGAGCAGCCTTTTCTATCAAGGGAGATAACTCTAAAAGCATTTTGTGCCAATTATGTCCCTGTTTCTACTTAGATTTTTCACAACCCAGCACTTACAGCCGAGGTAAGGCAACCGTAGGCAGTTCTCATGTTTTTAGTATCTAAGACAATATTTTGATTCTTTAAAACAAGGCTACTGTATATAGAAAATTCAAAACTGCGATACTGCGCTATAGCGTTGTAACGTCAGTTTCTGAAAACAGACATTGTAGAATCACTTTGGTAGGTTGGCATAAAGTAAAAGCACAAAGATACGTCGTACTAAGCCAATCAATAAATTTATTATAATTGCATGATATCAACCATATTGTTCCATTTGGCAACGTTTCCTAGTAAAGGTAAATATACTCTGTTCCAAAAGAAAGTGTGCACTCTTGGATTTTGAATATCTCACAAATTACTCAATCTACCGTCATTTAACGTAGCATGACGTTCCCCAAGAGTATTTCAAACGATATTTGATTACAAAAACCATGTGGTGTGCAAATATTTTCTGCTAAATTGAGACCTCTGATTTTGCATGTTTTGTATGTGCATCACGTGTTAGATGACTATTTGGTCCGAAATGGCATTCAGTTGAATCATTGTGGCTTAGATAATTATAAAATCACACCTTCATTGCAGTTGTGATTACTGCAACTTCGTGGTTTGACTTATTAGTCCATGAGCCAGAATGGGTTTTGTTCCCCCCCCCCCCCCAGGGGGAATTTTGTAGACCATATTTTTCTGAAAGCCCATGGTATGTAGAACATTTTGAGACATGTTAGCACTCTGGTGAGTGGGGCTTTTGTAAGATACGTTACTTTAAAGTAGCACACCCCTCAAAATTTTGAAAATGTATTTAAAAAGAGTACCCAAAAAAATTGAAGTCAAAATGACAAAATGTTGACTTTTTATACATATCTTTGTGTTGCTGATTAACTGTAGGGTCCATTTATGGAATATTTTAAAAAATCTGTTCATCTTAAGAGTCGTGAGTAGTGTTATTTAACAATTTCAATACCGTATTGATTACTCGCTCCTACTTATTTGTTCAATGACGTATGCGGAAGAAGGAAACGCCTAGTCATGATGACGTAAGAAAGATGCTTAATCACGCTGACGTCACGTTGATGGACGGACGAGGAAACGTCTAGTCGTGATGTCGTAGAAGCGAGATGCTTGGTCACACTGACGATACGTTGATTGATGGACGAGGAAACGCCTATGGATGGCGGATATGTATGGCGTTGATAGATGACAGACCTTTAGCTGACCTTTAAGGAGTGATGACTGACTCTGTTATAACGTATGGATATGACGATGATAGATGGCGGACCTTTATCGAGGAAAGGTCAAACCTCTAATTGGTGACAAGTACGAGGAAACGACGATGCTGGTGTATATAAATATCAGGCAAAACTTTTGCATTACTCTGAAATAGAAAATATCGATATGTCAAAACCAGTGGCAATCGTGAAACATGCAGTCTGTGTAAAAAAAGGTCGAGTTTTTACGGCGAAAGACACTTGCGACGAGTGTCTAACGTCTATTGAAACAGAGCTGACTCGAAGAATAAATACTCCAACACGACTGGAAGCTCAGAAGAAGATCCTATCGTCCTTAGTGAGTACGAGCAAGAAGAAACAGCAACAGAAGAAGTGTAATGTAAGTACGTGAATTATTTTAGAACAAAAGGAATAACCCTTTCCTAAACGACAAACTCTAAGGTGGTCAGATTTGAAAGCTGCTACAAACAACTCAATTGTTTATCATAGGTTTTGTAGACGATATTGCACAGAAAATATTGAGACAAAAGGCGAAAATGCAGGATTTCCTCCTGTTGCCTCAATGTTTTCCCAAAACCTTTTATTTTGGGGACGCCAAAACCAGGTCTTGTTTGGGAGAGAAGATTGTCTTAGTATTGTGGATCTGTTAAAGAAAGAACCTGTGGTCAAAGGTTTACTGTCTAATGCCGAGTATATTGTGGTGATAATTTTGGTCAATAGTAACGGATTTAAGTCGGATCAAGGGAATAACTACTAACATACTACAAATCAATCTGGTATTACGTCACTTGATTTGGTATATTTTTGGATGCCTTGTACTAAAAGCCGATGAAACTGTTAAACAGAAATACCTTGATACCTCGAAAGTTAAAAGGTTTCAAGAAGGCTGTTTATCAAAAATTGATTCTGGATGATCTGGCTGATTTACTTCCAAAGTTCAATTAAACAAAACAGCCCATTCAATATCAAATGCAATCAACAATGCCGTCCAGAAATTATTACCAAAGAAAGTGAAAAAAGACACATTAGTTTATAGAAAGAAGAATAACTCTAAACCTTCCGCGATTGTCCTAGAGGCCATTTTACCTGTAGACACAACCTATCGAGTTGATGCACATCTAGAAGAAAATGATGACGATGAGGATGACGAAGGATCAAATAGGCGTAGTTATGAAAATCTGAATGAGCTAAACAAGAATGATGAAGATGATAATGATAGCACCCATTCGACAAATACACATAATTCGGTCAGTACGCAATCACTTGATGACAGTATCACATTATTAAAGCAAACATCCGCAAATACAAAAAAAAAACGAACCAATGGACAAATTTGACAGTGATACTCAGAATTCGGAATGCTGTGAATTGTGCATTATTAAACCTAAATCTAAAAAATCCTATCATATGATCCTATCATATGACAAGATGCTCATTCTGTGCATGTATGAGGTAATGATGCGGCCGAAGGTCGTGATTTAAACAGTTTTCTTGATTCTTATGCCTCACTATTAGACAGTGTAACACGTGAAAACAGGCGACTAATTGTGTCTGGCCTACTATCGAGGAGTAGTGTTGATCTCGATCCATACAACGTTTGTTTAAAGACTTCGTGCCAAATTCGTGATATTGACTTTGTTGATCATTATCGTGTCTTTCATCTTGCTTCTGGCAATATCGCGGACGCTTATTGCCACAAGGATAAACTTCACCCAAATACTTTTGGGACTCAAAATTTATTGAGTAACATTGATGTAGTGCATCGTATTACAGTTTCGAGAAATCGATCTGAATTAACAGGCAACTTGACATCAAATAGTTTAATTCCTAGGCATGCTGGTTTTTATTATCGAGGCAATAGACAATATAGGAACCAATATCATACTTGACATATTTATGGCTCATTTGATAACGGTAAAAAGTATATTATATAAGTCATATTTGTTCAGTGAGAGGACATAGAACAAATGAATGCTGGTTTAATGGCAGAAACACTGGTGCGAATAGGTATCAGAATTATAATTAGCAAACTAATGGGTGCATTAAAGCTTCTCTGGAGGCAAATTCAAAAACTGATAAGGATTTAACACTTTGTTTTCAAAATAGATATTCCTGTCTCAGTGTAGATGTTGATAAAGAATACGACATGAACGAATATGAATTAAACGATTCCGTTCGTAGTGGTGTTGCTGACATTAGCCAATTTGAAAACCAGTCCTGAAACTCAAGCATTTATAGTTCGGTAACAACAGAACATTATGGATCGATAAGCAATGATTATATAAGCATAGTCAGTTTTACTAATAATGAAGAAACTATACTTAATTCAAACTCAATTCAATTTTCCGATTTCATTTTTTCTTCAAATGGACTTCATTTTTCTAACTTAAACATGAGACATATTATTCCTAAAACTGATGACTTACTAGCGCTTGAAAATTGTCCAGACAATTTTGGCATGTGTGAGACATTTTTGACAAGTTCTATATCTGACGAACAAATATCTATCGATTTTATACGGAAAGATAGATAAGAAACACATAATAAGACCGGAGGCGGAGTTATTCTTTATTATAGAAACACAATAAATTGTAAGCGTAAATCTGAAAATGAGATTTCTAATATTGAAACAATTTGGGTAGAGATAGCATTACCTATTTCAAAGCCGTTTTAGTTTGTAGTGTTTATCGCCCTTGCATTAAATGCTGAGTGGATCGATCACTTTGAACGGGAGCTATCAATAGCGCAGACAATCGACCTTGAACTCTTTATGAAGGGTGATTTAATATTGACTTAGTCAGGGTCGATTCTACACAAAAAATGGCTAAATTAGATCGAATTATTTAATCTATCTCAACTCGTTAAAGATCCAACTCGTGTAACCGAGACTAGTTCTACAATTATCGATCATATTTGCACGTCCAACCCTGAAAATATAGCAGAAAGTTTTGTATCAACATTTTCCTTAAGCGTTCATTTCCAAGTATATTCTTAGTAGAAAAATTGTAAAATAAAGAAATCTTGTCACACCACACACTCCTACCGTTGCTTTAGAAATTTCAACGACTTTTCGTTTATTTCAAACCTAACTTGCAACCTTAAAAGTTTTACGCCATCTAGTACAGATATTAATGAAGATTTGTCTCTTTGGTACAGTATACTATTTAGAAACTTAGATCTTCACGCACCAATTAAAACCATGCGGGTCAAAGTGAAGCGTTTACCCGACTGGTACAATGATGAAATTGCATATTTCCGTACTCTGAGAGATAAATATAGAAATAATAAATCTTGGTCAGAATACAAAAAATATAGAAACAAAGTAAGCAACACCTAAGAAAAGTTAACAATAAAGATAGCCATTCAAATAGGAATTTACCAGATGAAATTGTTATAAATAACGAACGTTACACTTCAACTGATGATATTGCATCAAACATCAATACGTATTTTGCCAATATTTCTCATATTTTTTGGAGTAACGAGACTCCAAAAACTGATTTCGCCATTTTAGAAAATTTCGTCAATAGTAGAGTACCTAATGGTGTACATTTTAGTATCCCTAACATTACCCCTGAACAGGTATCTAAATTAATTAACGATCTCAACCCATACAAAGGAATAGGGCTAGATGGCCTCGGACCTAAAGTCCTGAGTTCTGTCTTATCGCACTGTTTAGTTCTTCTTATAAATAAAAGTATCTCCACATGCTGTTTTCCTGATCAGCTAAAGCTTGCTAAAGTATTTCCTATATACAAAAGCCGCAGCAAATCCGACCCAAATAATCATAGACCTATCTCTATTTTGCCAACAATTTCGAAAATCTTTGAGAAACATGTAAATAAACATTTGTCTTCATACTTAAATAAATATTATCTAATTCATGAGAGCCAATCTGGTTTTCGTCAAAAACATAGCTGCCAGACAGCACTTGTTAAATTAATAGACCAATAGATTTCATGTATCGACAATAGAGATATAATCGGATCAGTCTTTATCGACTTTAGGAAAGCTTTTGACCTGGTTGACCATCACATCTTAATAAAAAAATAATTATCAGCGTACAGATTTAGTACCTCTTCTCTGAAATTGTTTGATTCGTACCTGAAATTCTGACAGCAAACAGTTCTAAATGATCAATCTATTACAGCTTTGGCTCATAAAAAATTGTGTGTGCCCAAGGGTTTAATTTTGGGGCTAACATTATTCTTACTCTTTATTAACGACTTTCCCCTACTTATGAATAGCTGCTTCGCTGATCTTTTTGCCGACGATGCGACATCTCATATAAATGGAAAGAATATAAATCAATTGAATGCTAAATGACTTCTGCGCTATTGCACATTAGAGTAAGCAAAACAAACTCCCTATTAATTTTAACAAGTGCACTTACATGATACTTTGACCTCAGTAGCGTGTTAACGAAACTTATGAACTTTCCTGTCCGTAGACAACCATAGATTTGAAAAAGTGTCTTGTCAAAAACTTTTAGGCTTCATCATTGATGAGCATCTTACGTGGTCGCCCAAAATATATTACTTGTGCTCCGTTATATCAACGAAAATTTCTCTTCTTAAGCAGTTATCGTTAACCATTTCATAATCAAAAACATTTTTATCAAAAAATATATCTTGCCACTATTTGACTATGGATCAAATACATGGGGTGCAACTTCGAGTTTTAACATCGAACGGATCTCTAAATTACAAAAACGAGCTGCTCGTATTATTATACAAGCTGACTATTTGACACCATCCAGTCAGATATTTGATGAACTTGAATGATCTGTAGCAAAACGTATTATATTTAATAAAGTCATTGCAACATTTAAAGCACTGAATAATTTAACGCCTGATTATATCACCGACTTGCTTAAGCCAATATCAGAAATTCATTCACTTCAATTGCGATCATTTTCGAATGCCCTATTGTCGATACCTTGGTCTAGAACTGCGCTATATGATCCCTCCTTTTCATCCTCTGCATCAAAATTGTGGAATACTCTTCCTGCAGCACTAAGAACATCGAATTCCCTGTCTGCATTTAAAACGGGGTTGAGGGGTTACTTTTAATATCCTAGTAACGTCTTTGGAAATTTTACTAGTAAGCTGATTGATTCCTTTATTCTACTTATATCCTCATTAAATTCTAGTTTAAATTCTAAATTATGGATGAGCCTAGACCCAAAGCATGTCTTTGTGTAAATGCAATAAGCTTGTTTACTACCTATAAAAAATCTGTTGGGAATAAACATGTTGCTTAAAATCAGAATACTTCTTATGTTAAGGAATCCCCAATTGCAACAGTATTTTTCCTAAAACTGATTCTCGAACAATGCATTATGCAGGTTATCATTAGAAAGTGCGATGAAACACCAAAGTAATGATTTTTAAATACTTTTATGCTTTGATTATACTAAAATTTTGAAGGGATATCAAAATTATCTTACTCATCATATATGTCTTATTAATATTTTTAACGGAGTTCGTGTTTTAATCACTTTTAACATCATCGTCTTCACTAAGTTTATTGCATCCATGACCGCTATTTTTAATATTCTACGAATTTGTATGTTTGTATGTTGTATGTATTTGTAAATATTTGTTATTGTTGTTTTAACAGGGGGCCACTTGGTAGACTTGCCTTTAAGCTAAAAGTGCTACCCTCTCAAAATATTGTACAAAAATTTAACCCCTAGTTTTAAACAATCTACTCTGACAAATTAATTAAGTACAGTATACATGTACATTGAATATTTAACTTAGAGTTACATATATTATTGATTTTTATCCCCCTTTAAGTGTTTTAACAAGAAATCGAAATATGACTCACCAGCACAAATAAGTTTCCCTTCGTTCCTCTTTCTCGACAGATCTTGAGGTTCGAATCCAGCACAGTTTTTTACCCTCCTTTTACCCTTATGTTGTTGTTATACGCAGTTTGTGGTATCTTTTGTAAAGAGGATGTGAAAACGTCAAGAAACTGGTCAATGAAAACAGAACATATATCTTAAACGTAACGATGGTAGACTAAATACTTTTGCGAAATATTTCACGTTTATTGTACGCACAGTCAGAAGACAGAATACAGACAGACGGACAACAATAAAACAATATGCCAAGATCTTTCTGTAGCAGGAGTAAAAACGAAAGAGAGATACCTAAAAATAAACCGTTAATTCGCAAAAAAATGTCCAAAAACGATGATGATCTTATGTATAGAGTAAACTTCATATTTTGTATGTAAAAAAAAATTTGAATGTTAAAAATACAGCATGTATTAATTTATGTTCCAAACACTTTTCCTAAGAATACTCACTGCTTTGTTAACAATAAGGATTACAGGCGCAAACATAAAAAAAGATTTATCCATATTTTGCCCGACATTACGTTGAAATATGTGTTTACAAAACGTCCATTCTTTTACCTGCATGTGAAAGTTTTTTTTTCTTTTTTTCTGCGCGTTTGCATGCCACAACAATTAACATACAGTCGACTTTTTTAATTAAACAAACGTTTCCTTCGACATTAGTCCATATACCTATATGATATTGTTTCTGAATAAATTAACCTGTATAAAACTGAAGTCAGAATTCACACTTCAACAATTATGCGAAATTATTTATTCACTCACAAATAAAGTGTCACGTACCTTTTTAATTTACAATGATTGATGAGTTTGTATTGAACAGCAAGACGCTACGTAAAAATGTGTCCGGTTTCTAATCGCGGCTGCCTACACGAAAACTTACATAGACCGTCATTTCAGATGTATCGATGTGAATGGTGCGGCGGTTTGTTTGAAGACCGGGATCGCTTCAGCGAACATAAACAGACCCACCTTGATTTCGGATTTGAATATGTAAGTAATTATACCCCCCGCAAAACGAATGTTTTATAATACCCCCGCAACACAAATGTTTTAGGGAGTATACTAGAATCAACCTGTCTGTCTGTTTGTCTGTCTGTCTGTCCGTATACAAAATACTTCTCCGGAGTATATCTTCTAAACAATATATGTTAGCAACTTCAAACTTGGTACACTGATAGATCATATTTTAGGGAAGTGTCATGTACAAAAATCGTTACTCTGCCACGCCCTCTTTTTCGGTTATTGCCCTTTGCTTTTTTGTACCCTTGCATTTTTGTCCGTAACATATCTTCTAAATCATTAGTGCTAGCAACTTTAAACTCAGAACAAACATAGATCTCATCGCGGGGAAGTCTCGTGTTCAATAATCATTACTCTGCCACGCCCACTTTCTGAGTTATTGCCCTTTGTTGTTTGTATCCTTAAATTGTGTAGACTATATCTTCTAAACCAAAAGTGATAGCAAATTCTAATTTGGTACACTTATAGATCTCATTGTGGGAAAGTCTCAACTACAATGACCATTTCTCTGCCACGCCAACTTTTTGAGTTATTGATCTTTGTTGTTTATACCCTTGCATTTTTGGCCGAAGGTATCTTCTAAACCATGCGTGTTAGCAACTTCAAACTTGGTACAATTGGTACAATTGATTGATTTGGGTTTTAGGTCTACTTCAACTGCTATGGTCATATCGCGAAAACTGGACCAACTAACCATGGATTCCTGTCGTTTTTCAAACCAGTACTACCATAATAATCTTAACACGCCTCCGCCTACTAGCCTACATAGGTTAACGATATCAAATCATTGGTGGAAGACACTAATGAATCATCACACTAGCAAATTAATAACAGCTATTGAGCTCTCAGCATAGCCGTTTCGAAAAAAATGATCGTCACTAGTGAACTAGTTGCTGTTGTTTTTTCACAGTTAAACAAATCTAAACTAGAACTGTCACAGAATGTGACTTGATACCCCCCGCACAAGCTTTCACTACAAAAAAGGCCATAAGTGTACCACCATATCTTCTAAACCGAAAGTGCTGGCAACTTCAAACTTGGTACACTTATGTTGAAAGACACTTATGTACCAAGTTTGAAGTTGCCAGCACTTTCGGTTTAGAAGATATGGTGGTACACTTATGGCCTTTTTTGTAGTGAAAGCTTGTGCGGGGGGTATCAAGTCACATTCTGTGACAGTTCTAGTTTAGATTTGTTTAACTGTGAAAAAACAACAGCAACTAGTTCACTAGTGACGATCATTTTTTGCGAAACGGCTATGCTGAGAGCTCAAAAGCTGTTATTAATTTGCTAGTGTGATGATTCATTAGTGTCTTCCACCAATGATTTGATATCGTTAACCTATGTAGGCTAGTAGGCGGAGGCGTGTTAAGATTATTATGGTAGTACTGGTTTGAAAAACGACAGGAATCCATGGTTAGTTGGTCCAGTTTTCGCGATATGACCATAGCAGTTGAAGTAGACCTAAAACCCAAATCAATCAATTGTACCAATTGTACCAAGTTTGAAGTTGCTAACACGCATGGTTTAGAAGATACCTTCGGCCAAAAATGCAAGGGTATAAACAACAAAGGTCAGTAACTCAAAAAGTAGGCGTGGCAGAGAAATGGTCATTGTAGTTGAGACTTTCCCACAATGAGATCTATAAGTGTACCAAATTAGAATTTGCTATCACTTTTGGTTTAGAAGATATAGTCTACACAATTTAAGGATACAAACAACAAAGGGCAATAACTCAGAAAGTGGGCGTGGCAGAGTAATGATTATTGAACACGAGACTTCCCCGCGATGAGATCTATGTTTGTTCTGAGTTTAAAGTTGCTAGCACTAATGATTTAGAAGATATGTTACGGACAAAAATGCAAGGGTACAAAAAAGCAAAGGGCAATAACCGAAAAAGAGGGCGTGGCAGAGTAACGATTTTTGTACATGACACTTCCCTAAAATATGATCTATCAGTGTACCAAGTTTGAAGTTGCTAACATATATTGTTTAGAAGATATACTCCGGAGAAGTATTTTGTATACGGACAGACAGACAGACAGACAAACAGACAGACAGGTTGATTCTAGTATACTCCCTAAAACATTTGTGTTGCGGGGGTATTATAAAACATTCGTTTTGCGGGGGGTATAATTACTTACATATTCAAATCCGAAATCAAGGTGGGTCTGTTTATGTTCGCTGAAGCGATCCCGGTCTTCAAACAAACCGCCGCACCATTCACATCGATACATCTGAAATGACGGTCTATGTAAGTTTTCGTGTAGGCAGCCGCGATTAGAAACCGGACACATTTTTACGTAGCGTCTTGCTGTTCAATACAAACTCATCAATCATTGTAAATTAAAAAGGTACGTGACACTTTATTTGTGAGTGAATAAATAATTTCGCATAATTGTTGAAGTGTGAATTCTGACTTCAGTTTTATACAGGTTAATTTATTCAGAAACAATATCATATAGGTATATGGACTAATGTCGAAGGAAACGTTTGTTTAATTAAAAAAGTCGACTGTATGTTAATTGTTGTGGCATGCAAACGCGCAGAAAAAAAGAAAAAAAAACTTTCACATGCAGGTAAAAGAATGGACGTTTTGTAAACACATATTTCAACGTAATGTCGGGCAAAATATGGATAAATCTTTTTTTATGTTTGCGCCTGTAATCCTTATTGTTAACAAAGCAGTGAGTATTCTTAGGAAAAGTGTTTGGAACATAAATTAATACATGCTGTATTTTTAACATTCAAATTTTTGTTTACATACAAAATATGAAGTTTACTCTATACATAAGATCATCATCGTTTTTGGACATTTTTTTGCGAATTAACGGTTTATTTTTAGGTATCTCTCTTTCGTTTTTACTCCTGCTACAGAAAGATCTTGGCATATTGTTTTATTGTTGTCCGTCTGTCTGTATTCTGTCTTCTGACTGTGCGTACAATAAACGTGAAATATTTCGCAAATGTATTTAGTCTACCATCGTTACGTTTAAGATATATGTTCTGTTTTCATTGACCAGTTTCTTGACGTTTTCACATCCTCTTTACAAAAGATACCACAAACTGCGTATAACAACAACATAAGGGTAAAAGGAGGGTAAAAAACTGTGCTGGATTCGAACCTCAAGATCTGTCGAGAAAGAGGAACGAAGGGAAACTTATTTGTGCTGGTGAGTCATATTTCGATTTCTTGTTAAAACACTTAAAGGGGGATAAAAATCAATAATATATGTAACTCTAAGTTAAATATTCAATGTACATGTATACTGTAATTAATTAATTTGTCAGAGTAGATTGTTTAAAACTAGGGGTTAAATTTTTGTACAATATTTTGAGAGGGTAGCACTTTTAGCTAAAAGGCAAGTCTACCAAGTGGCCCCCTGTTAAAACAACAATAACAAATATTTACAAATACATACAACATACAAACATACAAATTCGTAGAATATTAAAAATAGCGGTCATGGATGCAATAAACTTAGTGAAGACGATGATGTTAAAAGTGATTAAAACACGAACTCCGTTAAAAATATTAATAAGACATATATGATGAGTAAGATAATTTTGATATCCCTTCAAAATTTTAGTATAATCAAAGCATAAAAGTATTTAAAAATCATTACTTTGGTGTTTCATCGCACTTTCTAATGATAACCTGCATAATGCATTGTTCGAGAATCAGTTTTAGGAAAAATACTGTTGCAATTGGGGATTCCTTAACATAAGAAGTATTCTGATTTTAAGCAACATGTTTATTCCCAACAGATTTTTTATAGGTAGTAAACAAGCTTATTGCATTTACACAAAGACATGCTTTGGGTCTAGGCTCATCCATAATTTAGAATTTAAACTAGAATTTAATGAGGATATAAGTAGAATAAAGGAATCAATCAGCTTACTAGTAAAATTTCCAAAGACGTTACTAGGATATTAAAAGTAACCCCTCAACCCCGTTTTAAATGCAGACAGGGAATTCGATGTTCTTAGTGCTGCAGGAAGAGTATTCCACAATTTTGATGCAGAGGATGAAAAGGAGGGATCATATAGCGCAGTTCTAGACCAAGGTATCGACAATAGGGCATTCGAAAATGATCGCAATTGAAGTGAATGAATTTCTGATATTGGCTTAAGCAAGTCGGTGATATAATCAGGCGTTAAATTATTCAGTGCTTTAAATGTTGCAATGACTTTATTAAATATAATACGTTTTGCTACAGATCATTCAAGTTTATCAAATATCTGACTGGATGGTGTCAAATAGTCAGCTTGTATAATAATACGAGCAGCTCGTTTTTGTAATTTAGAGATCCGTTCGATGTTAAAACTCGAAGTTGCACCCCATGTATTTGATCCATAGTCAAATAGTGGCAAGATATAGCTTTGATAAAAATATTTTTGATTATGAAATGGTTAACGATAACTGCTTAAGAAGAGAAATTTTCGTTGATATAACGGAGCACAAGTAATATATTTTGGGCGACCACGTAAGATGCTCATCAATGATGAAGCCTAAAAGTTTTTGACAAGACACTTTTTCAAATCTATGGTTGTCTACGGACAGGAAAGTTCATAAGTTTCGTTAACACGCTACTGAGGTCAAAGTATCATGTAAGTGCACTTGTTAAAATTAATAGGGAGTTTGTTTTGCTTACTCTAATGTGCAATAGCGCAGAAGTCATTTAGCATTCAATTGATTTATATTCTTTCCATTTATATGAGATGTCGCATCGTCGGCAAAAAGATCATAAGTAGGGGAAAGTCGTTAATAAAGAGTAAGAATAATGTTAGCCCCAAAATTAAACCCTGGGGCACACACAATTTTTTATGAGCCAAAGCTGTAATAGATTGATCATTTAGAACTGTTTGCTGTCAGAATTTCAGGTACGAATCAAACAATTTCAGAGAAGAGGTACTAAATCTGTACGCTGATAATTATTTTTTTATTAAGATGTGATGGTCAACCAGGTCAAAAGCTTTCCTAAAGTCGATAAAGACTGATCCGATTATATCTCTATTGTCGATACATGAAATCTATTGGTCTATTAATTTAACAAGTGCTGTCTGGCAGCTATGTTTTTGACGAAAACCAGATTGGCTCTCATGAATTAGATAATATTTATTTAAGTATGAAGACAAATGTTTATTTACATGTTTCTCAAAGATTTTGGAAATTGTTGGCAAAATAGAGATAGGTCTATGATTATTTGGGTCGGATTTGCTGCGGCTTTTGTATATAGGAAATACTTTAGCAAGCTTTAGCTGATCAGGAAAACAGCATGTGGAGATACTTTTATTTATAAGAAGAACTAAACAGTGCGATAAGACAGAACTCAGGACTTTAGGTCCGAGGCCATCTAGTCCTATTCCTTTGTATGGGTTGAGATCGTTAATTAATTTAGATACCTGTTCAGGGGTAATGTTAGGGATACTAAAATGTACACCATTAGGTACTCTACTATTGACGTAATTTTCTAAAATGGCGAAATCAGTTTTTTGAGTCTCGTTACTCCAAAAAATATGAGAAATATTGGCAAAATACGTATTGATGTTTGATGCAATATCATCAGTTGAAGTGTAACGTTCGTTATTTATAACAATTTCATCTGGTAAATTCCTATTTGAATGGCTATCTTTATTGTTAACTTTTCTTAGGTGTTGCTTACTTTGTTTCTATATTTTTTGTATTCTGACCAAGATTTATTATTTCTATATTTATCTCTCAGAGTACGGAAATATACAATTTCATCATTGTACCAGTCGGGTAAACGCTTCACTTTGACCCGCATGGTTTTAATTGGTGCGTGAAGATCTAAGTTTCTAAATAGTATACTGTACCAAAGAGACAAATCTTCATTAATATCTGTACTAGATGGCGTAAAACTTTTAAGGTTGCAAGTTAGGTTTGAAATAAACGAAAATTCGTTGAAATTTCTAAAGCAACGGTAGGAGTGTGTGGTGTGACAAGATTTCTTTATTTTACAATTTTTCTACTAAGAATATACTTGGAAATGAACGCTTAAGGAAAATGTTGATACAAAACTTTCTGCTATATTTTCAGGGTTGGACGTGCAAATATGATCGATAATTGTAGAACTAGTCTCGGTTACACGAGTTGGATCTTTAACGAGTTGAGATAGATTAAATAATTCGATCTAATTTAGCCATTTTTTGTGTAGAATCGACCCTGACTAAGTCAATATTAAATCACCCTTCATAAAGAGTTCAAGGTCGATTGTCTGCGCTATTGATAGCTCCCGTTCAAAGTGATCGATCCACTCAGCATTTAATGCAAGGGCGATAAACACTACAAACTAAAACGGCTTTGAAATAGGTAATGCTATCTCTACCCAAATTGTTTCAATATTAGAAATCTCATTTTCAGATTTACGCTTACAATTTATTGTGTTTCTATAATAAAGAATAACTCCGCCTCCGGTCTTATTATGTGTTTCTTATCTATCTTTCCGTATAAAATCGATAGATATTTGTTCGTCAGATATAGAACTTGTCAAAAATGTCTCACACATGCCAAAATTGTCTGGACAATTTTCAAGCGCTAGTAAGTCATCAGTTTTAGGAATAATATGTCTCATGTTTAAGTTAGAAAAATGAAGTCCATTTGAAGAAAAAATGAAATCGGAAAATTGAATTGAGTTTGAATTAAGTATAGTTTCTTCATTATTAGTAAAACTGACTATGCTTATATAATCATTGCTTATCGATCCATAATGTTCTGTTGTTACCGAACTATAAATGCTTGAGTTTCAGGACTGGTTTTCAAATTGGCTAATGTCAGCAACACCACTGCGAACGGAATCGTTTAATTCATATTCGTTCATGTCGTATTCTTTATCAACATCTACACTGAGACAGGAATATCTATTTTCAAAACAAAGTGTTAAATCCTTATCAGTATTTGAATTTGCCTCCAGAGAAGCTTTAATGCACCCATTAGTTTGCTAATTATAATTCTGATACCTATTCGCACCAGTGTTTCTGCCATTAAACCAGCATTCATTTGTTCTATGTCCTCTCACTGAACAAATATGACTTATATAATATACTTTTTACCGTTATCAAATGAGCCATATTATGTCAAGTATGATATTGGTTCCTATATTGTCTATTGCCTCGATAATAAAAACCAGCATGCCTAGGAATTAAACTATTTGATGTCAAGTTGCCTGTTAATTCAGATCGATTTCTCGAAACTGTAATACGATGCACTACATCAATGTTACTCAATAAATTTTGAGTCCCAAAAGTATTTGGGTGAAGTTTATCCTTGTGGCAATAAGCGTCCGCGATATTGCCAGAAGCAAGATGAAAGACACGATAATGATCAACAAAGTCAATATCACGAATTTGGCACGAAGTCTTTAAACAAACGTTGTATGGATCGAGATCAACACTACTCCTCGATAGTAGGCCAGACACAATTAGTCGCCTGTTTTCACGTGTTACACTGTCTAATAGTGAGGCATAAGAATCAAGAAAACTGTTTAAATCACGACCTTCGGCCGCATCATTACCTCATACATGCATAATTATGGTTTCGCATTTATCTGTCATATTGTTTTAGTTTATTTTGCATCTGGCTTTTGTTGCTCCGGGAAAAGATCTGACAGCAGTGTTTTTGCTCAGCCCACTCACTTTAACACCTTTTAGAATAGAACTTCCTACAAGGAGAGTAGTTTAGTTTATTTGTTTTCGTGGTCTTGATGATTCTGTGTATTTACTATCGGCTAGGGTTTAATCTTGGATATGTTTTTGATAGGCATTTTTGCCGGTTTTACCTGATGTAGCATGTTTAGTTTGAATTTTAGAATTAATGGGCTGTTCATCACGTGCTGAACGACTTCCGGTACTTTCGTAAGCACTTACAGGTCTTTCATTTTCACTTGACATTTTATCTTCAGTAATTTCAGCACTAGAACGAATAGGTTATTGCTTCACTAGTTCATGCTTTGATTCAATTTTGTCAATAATTTTTGTTGTTTTATTAAGTATTTGGCACGTTTTTTGATCAGGATTGGTTTTCAATGTGTTGGAAGCTTCACTTAAAAAACAAATAGTATCGGACATTTTTTGTCGTAGCAATTCATTTGTTTGCTTAGAGAAGTAAGTTTATCAAAAATGCCTTCGATAGTTCTGATCACATCAATCGATAGAGTGCTAAGAACCGAAATCACAGACTTTGTCGACTCTTTAGGATGTTCTTTATCGGCTTTGATGTCATCTAAATCACCTTTAAGATCTCTGAGCACTTGACGACATTTTATACACAACCATACGCCAAATGGCTAGTCTTTGTCTAGATCAACACATTGATCATGGTACCAGTTCATACAGAATGAGCATCTTGTCATATGATAGGATCATATGATAGGATTTTTTAGATTTAGGTTTAATAATGCACAATTCACAGCATTCCGAATTCTGAGTATCACTGTCAAATTTGTCCATTGGTTCGTTTTTTTTTTGTATTTGCGGATGTTTGCTTTAATAATGTGATACTGTCATCAAGTGATTGCGTACTGACCGAATTATGTGTATTTGTCGAATGGGTGCTATCATTATCATCTTCATCATTCTTGTTTAGCTCATTCAGATTTTCATAACTACGCCTATTTGATCCTTCGTCATCCTCATCGTCATCATTTTCTTCTAGATGTGCATCAACTCGATAGGTTGTGTCTACAGGTAAAATGGCCTCTAGGACAGTCGCGGAAGGTTTAGAGTTATTCTTCTTTCTATAAACTAATGTGTCTTTTTTCACTTTCTTTGGTAATAATTTCTGGACGGCATTGTTGATTGCATTTGATATTGAATGGGCTGTTTTGTTTAATTGAACTTTGGAAGTAAATCAGCCAGATCATCCAGAATCAATTTTTGATAAACAGCCTTCTTGAAACCTTTTAACTTTCGAGGTATCAAGGTATTTCTGTTTAACAGTTTCATAGGCTTTTAGTACAAGGCATCCAAAAATATACCAAATCAAGTGACGTAATACCAGATTGATTTGTAGTATGTTAGTAGTTATTCCCTTGATCCGACTTAAATCCGTTACTATTGACCAAAATTATCACCACAATATACTCGGCATTAGACAGTAAACCTTTGACCACAGGTTCTTTCTTTAACAGATCCACAATACTAAGACAATCTTCTCTCCCAAACAAGACCTGGTTTTGGCGTCCCCAAAATAAAAGGTTTTGGGAAAACATTGAGGCAACAGGAGGAAATCCTGCATTTTCGCCTTTTGTCTCAATATTTTCTGTGCAATATCGTCTACAAAATCTATGATAAACAATTGAGTTGTTTGTAGCAGCTTTCAAATCTGACCACCTTAGAGTTTGTCGTTTAGGAAAGGGTTATTCCTTTTGTTCTAAAATAATTCACGTACTTACATTACACTTCTTCTGTTGCTGTTTCTTCTTGCTCGTACTCACTAAGGACGATAGGATCTTCTTCTGAGCTTCCAGTCGTGTTGGAGTATTTATTCTTCGAGTCAGCTCTGTTTCAATAGACGTTAGACACTCGTCGCAAGTGTCTTTCGCCGTAAAAACTCGACCTTTTTTTTACACAGACTGCATGTTTCACGATTGCCACTGGTTTTGACATATCGATATTTTCTATTTCAGATTAATGCAAAAGTTTTGCCTGATATTTATATACACCAGCATCGTCGTTTCCTCGTACTTGTCACCAATTAGAGGTTTGACCTTTCCTCGATAAAGGTCCGCCATCTATCATCGTCATATCCATACGTTATAACAGAGTCAGTCATCACTCCTTAAAGGTCAGCTAAAGGTCTGTCATCTATCAACGCCATACATATCCGCCATCCATAGGCGTTTCCTCGTCCATCAATCAACGTATCGTCAGTGTGACCAAGCATCTCGCTTCTACGACATCACGACTAGACGTTTCCTCGTCCGTCCATCAACGTGACGTCAGCGTGATTAAGCATCTTTCTTACGTCATCATGACTAGGCGTTTCCTTCTTCCGCATACGTCATTGAACAAATAAGTAGGAGCGAGTAATCAATACGGTATTGAAATTGTTAAATAACACTACTGTCGTGATATTGCAGTAAAATACGTTACCCTTAAATTTCATAGAAAACTATGAATATAGAAATAAATTGTCTATCCCTGCCTCACTGGGAATTTCGTTAACATTGACTGTTTGATAGTCCATGGTATATAGAACATTTTAAGACTTGTTAGCACTCTGACAAGTGGGGCGTTAGTGAGATACGTTACCTCAAAGTAAATTACCTATCAAATTTCCAAGACAAGATTTTAGGTTTGTACAGTGAAAAAATGAGTCAAAATGACCAGAAGTGATCTTTTAATACCAATATTTATGTTGCTGACTGTATGTAGAGCGAATTCATACTGATACTTTGTAAATAAATCCCCCTTGAAGGCATGATTTGGAAGTAAAATACGTTACTTTTGAATTTCAAGGAAAGGCACATAGATAGGAATGATTTTTCCATAGCTGCCCCATTGGGAAGATTGTTTACATTGCTTTTCTTAAAGCCTATGCAATATTGAGCATTTTGAAACATGTAAGCGGGGCAAATGTGAGATACGTTACTTTAAAGATACCAACCCATTAAATTTTCATTAAACAATTTCAGTTGTTTGCTTGTTATAGAAATTACCTGTAATTTAGTAAAAATTAAATAATATTGTGTTTTGTTAATGATATTTGTGATTCTGGAGATATTTGAAGCCCATTTACATTATGACTTGAAAAATATAGCCCTTATTAGCAATGCATGGGAGTAAAATACGTTACATTCAAATTTCGATTTAATGTATTCAAAAGAATTGTTATATTCATCAATGCTCTATGTGTAAAAAGTAAAGATTTTAGTAAAACAAAGTAGCTTAAAAATGCTTTAACTTTGATCTAGATACAAACTACAAGTATTTTTTATGCTTTTGATTTGATTTGATTTTGAATTGGGGTTTTACGTCGCTTTCAACAATTTCTCAGTTATATCGCGACGACTGGAGCACCTAACGATGGATTCCTGGTATTTCTCACACCAGTACTACCACCACATCCCTTTCCTAGCCTCCAGTTGCTATTCCACATAGAATTACGATTATCTACCCATTGGCGGAAGACAAATGTCGGAAAGGATAAGTGCACGATCGAACTCGAGCGAATATAGACCTCTGGATTAGAAGTCCGGCGCGCTACCAACTGCGCTATTGCCGCGGCTATTTTTTATGCAGAAAGAAACATATCTTAGATAGAATCAGAGCTTCTTTTATATCTTAACATTCTGAAACAATAAATGAATAATGATAAATTTCTTAAACAATAGGATTTTATCAATATCAAGCCCTCATTCAAATACAACCAAAGACTTGATTCATAAAAATAAGAAAATTGCATGATGGGTCTATAAGTCGCATGCTTATAAGAGCTTCATAGGTGTTTATGTGTAAATGGCTGGTGATTTAACATTCAATTTGAATTCCTGTTTGACAAACTGCATGTACATTTATATTGCTGGCTGACTTTCAATATAAATGTACATGCAGTTTGTGTTAAAGTAGAGAAAAGAATTGAAAAATGCCCATTCTAATTAATAAACTCATGGTTTTTGGACATAACTCTCATATTTTCTCATGTGCACAAGTACAAGACTCTTCTACTAACCATTAAGTTTTATTCTAAGTATTTGGTCACAATTCCAGACAAACAATTTGAAAAAAACATGCAGTAAAACCAAAATATCCATCTTAATAAAAAAAAAACAATAATTTTGATTTAAATGGCTACAGTATTGACAATGAAGTGCATTTAAGATAATTGCGATTTGATTCATACAAATGGTAACATACGTTACTAGATTATGACCATCGGTATTGTTTCATAACATCTATAGGCAACGAATAAACCCATGCACAAAATTAGAGATAAATGATATACATGTGACTAAGTAATTTTGAAAAAAAGTTTCAATTTATTAAATTCTTTTAGCTGTCATGCTGGATTGTGTGATTGATAGATATGTAATTGCACTGAACAGATATTTCCCTATAATGAAATTAAACAATCAGTATAGTACAACACAAAGTACATATCCATATCTATCAAAAAACCAGTATTTGTATTGAATATTTCAAGATGTTTGTAATTTCTAATGTTAAATGATTATCACGATCTGTGCTGATTTAGAAGGGTGTAGGTATTTAAATTTCAGCAATTGGATAAAAAATGTATTAATGATTTGGCTATTTCAAAATTATGATCTCAAATCTTGTTATCGAAATTTGAACTTTGTGGGACGGGATACTGCAAATGATACTAACTTCAATTTGTGTGATTTATCACTTTACATTAAAGGACAATATGTAAAAACTAGCATTTAATAAGGATTTCCTTCTTGGATGTTCCAAGATATAATATTGACTTCTCAATTAAGGTCTAAATTTTCATACCATAAGTGCTAGGAGATCTTTGATCTTTTGTTGGTCGCGCATTTGCATTCAGTATCGATGCATTTTCTAAGAAACAGAAGTGAGAGCTATAAATTCAAAGAATTTTTATCCTTATTGATAAAAAGTAAAACAGTTTTAACGGGTTTTGGTAAAATATTTTGAGGTAACGTATGTTACAACATTCCTTTAGAGACATAAAGCATTTAAAGTTATAAGGATATCAGTTATAAATGATATTCTTGTTTTATTATGCATGATCAGAGAAGTAAATTGCACCTGCCATTCTCCTTTCTGTTTATGAATAGCATATGAAATTACATTGTATTAAGGGCTTGAAATGACATGTGCTCAAAGCTTTTCATTTATACGTATAAAAAAGTAATATGCAGGCCAATATAAACTATAAAAACATGATTTCATCATATTATCTTGTGAATTTTGCCAACAAGTGTTGACTTTGAATATTTTTGGCGCCCAAATGCCAACATCTTTATATAGGCGAATAGTGAGGGACAATTTTGTAATTGTAACGTATATTTCACCTTTTTTCATGAATCATACAGGATTCTGTGGATGTATTATCACTCACACTCAAGAATCATGTATGAGATAGTACTAAATATCGCAATTTGCCCAAAGATTTTCACAAAATTGGAGCAAATTGTAGCATTTAATAAGGATCTAGGGTGGGTGATTTCAAAGTAACATATCTTACAAAAGCCCCAATCGCCAGAGTGCTAACATGTCTTAAAATGTTGCTTATACATGTACCTTTCAGAAAATCATAGTGTACAAAATTCCCCCTGGGGGGGGGGGGGGGGGGGGGGACAGGGGTCCCAGTAGCCCATAGTCTATATAATTTAAGTGGACGAATGATATCAAACTTGTCAGATTAATAACGTCAGCAAAATTGATAAGCATCTATGTTCCAAAGGAAATCGAGGGCATCGTTTTGTCATACAAATTAAGATATCATAGAATGCCATAGCAGTTTTCGACGACTGGTTACTGGCCTACCAACGTAACGGTTACTAACGTTATCGCTCACGTAACGTCTGCGTGAAAAGTATAACTTTTATATGAAAATGGCTTGCGATTGCTTCTCAAACCCTACATTTATCATAAGCTCATAGCTCTTACCAGAGACCAAGCCGGAAGGAGGTCATATCTAATCTTAAACGCTATAAGTTATGGTTGTGCGTATACAGTATGCGATGCTTTGTCTAACACTGATTTGACGTAAAAATTCACAATGCCTTTTCTAAAGTATGACACCAAATTAACTTCATAAATGTCCCCCAACTTTGTAAAATATGGGAAATGCAAAAATTGATAGTGCACACTTTTTAGGTTACCTGAGCACAACGTGCTCAAGGGGAGCTTTTAGGATCACCCTGGGTCCGTCGTGCATCGTGCGTCGTCAACAATCTTAGAAACTTCACGAGGCCGATTTCAATGTAACTTTACAAGAATGTTCCTTGGGTGACCCTTTTCAAAAATTGTCATGAACTTTTGATATGTCCACTAATATGGGCGTAGCAGGGCGTGGCATTTTCCCCTTTTAAATCTTTGAACGACATCTCCTCCTGAACAAAGGGGCCAATTTCAATAAACTCAACCAGAATGTTTCTTGGGTGATCCTTTTAAAAAATATCCGCGGAATTTTGATTTGCCCATAAATATGGCGTAGAAGAGCGGAGCTTTCTTTCCTTGGCTGACCCTCTTTAAAATTGTTCTCGAAATTTTGATTGGCCCATCAACATGGGCATGGTAGGTCGTGGCTTATTTTGAGCCTGAAATCCTTGAACGACATCTCCTCCTGAACCACAGGGCCGATTTCAATGAAACTTTACCAGAGTATTCACTGGGTGACATTTTTTTTCAAAGTGCGAACTTTTGACTGGGCCATAAATATGGGCGTGGCAGGCGGTGCTTATTTTGAGTCTCCTTAGTAATGAATGGTTAGGCAGGGTATAAGTTCACTTTAAATTCTTGGAATAACATTTCCTTTTCAACAATTAGGCAAATGTGAATGAAACTTTTCCAGAAAGATATTTGGATGAGATCCACTGGACAAATAAGATTCAGGTGAGCGGTTTATGGACATTCTATCCCTCTTGTTTATGGAATAATGTACGATACTGAAGTCAAACCACGATAATTGTACACGCGAGAACAAGTTGTATAATCTAGAACTACATTCACGCATGACCTGTGTCTATGTAGGTTTTTCAAGTAAAACAACAACAACTACAGCAGCAAACAAAATTAAAAAAAAAACGAATTACTGATAACCTTATACAGAAGCCTATCAGACATATATATTTCATCAAAGTTTACATGGGTAGGACCAATAAAGCATTTTCCACGAAACCGAGAAGGCAAAGGTCTTTACATAAATAACAGAATCACAGCATTTCTTTGCTCTTTCAGTAAAAAAAGAGAATGTGACAAAATGAAATTCACTGGTCACAGTTTATCTCACTACGGCCCTGTCACACCTCAACGTTTTAGCCAGCGCGTGCCTAACGCGTTTGAGAAAACGATTAAGTCCACAAAACGTTGGCATACGCTGACCCATATTTTATTTTTGTCAATTCATGACGCGCTTGTAGCGTGTTCATAGCGCGTTTGAAAGTGTGAGTAACGCGTGAGTAACGTGTCCAGAACGTGTTGATAGCGTATGTCAGCGTATACCAACGTTCTTGAGCGTGTGTCCAACGTTCTCGTAGAGTCCTCAGAACGTGCTTAGCGTGTTTGTAACGCGCTGCTAGCGTGTTATAACGTGTTCGCAGCGTGTGTTGGATGTAAATATAAATTCTGCAAGAAATGACCACTTTAAATTCATTGTTTTTATATATTAACAGGCAACCGGCCACTTCACATATTCAAATTCAAAGTATGTTGGTTCATGTTAAAGAAAAATAGGAAAAGACGAAAACAAAAATTCACTGGCACCTGTTACTTATGAAAACATGCATATAACAAACTTGTAAGATTACATGCTGATTAAAGCTTCTAGTACTTTTCACTCGAAAAATATTGCGAAAGGGTAAGGAACTACTTGTCATAATGCACTCCTTTCTTCATCCATATGCATTACCATGTAGGATGACTTTCTACAACATCTCTTAATCTTGAATAGTTAGTCTTATATTGAGGGGGAAAAGGTGTACCAAATATCAAACTTGAAGTACATATAATAGAATCAAATTTTCTGAACAGAACAGAATAGAGTAAAACACGTCTTGTATTATCTCCACTAGGTACAACGATGTACTTGTCTTTTTGGTATATTGATAATAATCAAATTAGACGAATGAATGATTTTATTTACGCGAACGTATCGTTATTCTGACGAAAGAGCAGACGCACTTGTAAAGCTGAAAACGCAATGTTTAATACACATTTAGGCTACACTCTCCACCTCGGCAATCTAAGGAATTAAGAAAATCCGTAAAGAATTTATATGGAAGAAAAGACAAGCAGCTTATAACATAAAATAACATAACATAACATAAGTTTTATTTATATGACTTGAACGAAATCGTTCATCGTGAAATATAGAGAATGCTACTTATAATCGAGTTTTCGGGTCATTCTTAGACTGGGCATGAGGAAACATGCAGATATGAACATGTCAAAAGGGTCATACACAAGTGCATGCACAAATTTATTTATTTACGACAAGCTGATGGTAGAAATTCAAGACATATATGTAGCGGAACTTTTATATTTTCATTGAAAACTGAAACGCTGTCATACGCCAGAAACACGCTATGAACTCGCTGGAAACGCGCTAGATACACGTTCAGTACGCTGAAGACACGCTATGCACACGTTCCCAGTACGCTGGAGACACGCTAGAAGCACGTTAAACATTGGGCGAACGTGTTTCTAGCGTGTCCGTAGCGTAAGTGAACGAGCTCCTAGCGTGTCTCTAGCGTGCTGAGCGTGTTCGGAACGTGTACGGAACGTGTGTAGGGCGTGTTCCAACACGTTCGGCACACGCTGAGAAATTTTGTGCATGCATAAAATTTTATGAGATACTCAGCGTATCGCAACGTGTGCCAACGTGTTACAGCGTGCCGATAGCGTTTGCGGAACGTGTCCATAGCGTACCCGACGTGTTCGCAGCGTGTTTAAAAAAATCAACACGTTCCGCATACGCTGGCTAAAACGTTAAGGTGTGACAGCCCTATTAAATCTGTTGATTAACATAGTTATCTCGGTTCGACGATAGTATTCGGTTATAGAGAATTTTGCTTCCGTGGGCCTAATATGGTATTTCTATAAGCGAATACATGGGTTAAACAGTATTCGGCTATAAAGGATATCTACTCCTGTCCCTAGAATATAGTTACATCCGGAGATTCCTGTGTTCCCTATTCAACAGCTTGATTTCATTTGTAAAGGTCCCCTAAGACGGCAACTATCCATTCCGACAATTTGTCTCCCACGAATGGGTTGATAACGGTAGACCTATGTGAGTTAGCAGCTAGATGCTAGGAAAGGATGTTATGGTAGTATTGGTGTGGGAAATACGGAAATTGTAAGGTGTGCCAGCCGCCGCGATATGACTAAAAGGTTGCTTAAAGCGGCGTAAAAACCCATTTAATCAAATCATTAGTTAAGAATGTTGATCTTAAGCCCGCTTCTTCACGTGTCCTAGGAACATCTACCAACAAAGCAGCGGTCCAATGGTATGGTATCCATATTCACCTGAAAATAACAGAGTATAATGAGGATAATTGGTTGTTTCAGTGCAAGATCGATTATTCTCACATAGCTCCCCTTGTCTTCCACAACGCACAGCCACGAGGGATATTCTTTTATCGTGCATTGAAGCCTGTACTGACCTGATATCACCTGTCTGATAACATAACATTTTAGCAAGCAGTCTATTTTTAGAAACAATTTGCATGCACTTTCACCGAATTTCTTTGGATTTCAAGGAATTATTATAATTTAGTGCTGAAAAATGATTTCAAGATAAATAGAATAACATGTAGGTGTCTTTAAATATCAAAGTTATCTGGTCTCTGGTCTCGGATGCGAGAAATTATCATGACTCGGCAAAGCCTCGTCATGATACATTTTCCCAACCCCGACCAGATAACATTGATATTTTAAGACACTAACATATTATTCTCTACGTCTAACACATGTGTAAGATCACATTCTAAATGACGTCACCATGACGCCATCTAACGCACGTTATCGAGGTATTTTTACGTGTACATACATAATAACATGTAAGTGTCTTAAATATCAATGTTATCTTGTCTCGGCTGCGAGAAATTATCATGACGA
This sequence comes from Fragum whitleyi, assembly GCA_948146395.1. NCBI lineage: Eukaryota > Metazoa > Mollusca > Bivalvia > Cardiida > Cardiidae > Fragum > Fragum whitleyi. The sequence goes on from OX411554.1 coordinate 46,475,323, forward strand.
GGTTTTTTTTCTATTTATCATGTAATCATTTTTAGCGCTTGATTATAATAAACCCTTAAAAAATCGAAGAAAGTCAGGAGAAATTATATGCAGATTGTTTCTAAAAATAGACTGTCTGATGTCACGTTATGTTAACAGAAAGATGATATTAGGTCAATACAGGCATGATTGCATGATAAAATCTTGGCTGACCAAAATGTGGTTAAATTTCCAAACCTAATGTTTATGAGAGAAAAGGAATAGTTACTCGACTTTGTACGAAACAAGCTGATCTTAGCTGCGTCTAAAATACAAAAGATATTAAGCTCGCCGAGGCTCGATTAATTACCTTGAAATTCTAGACTCGGTTATTATAAGCTTGTCTAAAACGAAATCTCATGGCAGAATCTCTATATATTTCATCAGCAAATAGAGGATATTGAATGAGTGGTAATGGAATACCGAATTTATTAAACGAATCATCTATAAACAAATAAAAACGAGGCTGTGCCGAGTTTTTATTTGTTTATAGATGACGAGTTTAATAAATTCGGTATTTGATGAGCACAAATTTGATATTCTATTTATAATATATATGGCCCGAATTTTGGTGATAAAACGAGAAAATTATTATATTTATCTATTTATTTTATTCCGCGAAACATATTACGCCGTTTTCAAAATGACGTCAGCAGATCCATTATGACGTCAATTTCCTAACAAAAATATAACGTTGTTCTTCGTTTTTAGCTCATTTGCATAGTTATTCCACTAGTGTAATAACACCCGTGTAATATCAAAAATATTCAACGGGGATAGTTCACTCCGGCGACGTAGGTCATATTATAAATGCTATTATTTCACGAGTGGCAAAGCCACGATATATTGGTTTATCTTAAACGAAAACGAAACGACTTTATGTAAACATGAAATATAAAGCGCATTACTTTGCAAGTGATTACAGTAAAACGTCAAAACGTCATTTGTTTATTATCAAATAGGGTGAGATTAATGAAAGTATTTTTTTGAAAATTTCAATTTTATAATCTACCCTTATTTCTCGAAAAAACAAAAAAGACATTAAATAACTAAAGGATATTCAACAAAAGTCACATAAAAATCGGCAATGTCGACACCTTGGCGATTGAAGATTTTGAACAAGGATAGATTATGTCATATTTTGCAATACTGCTTTCAAAATGAAAATTTTCCACCCCAAATAATTCAGAAGAAAAGTGCCAAGACAAATGTTTATTCAATGTCATACACCTTGTCAAATCTACTGGTATTACATGCTAAGAAGGAAGAAATGGGTAGATGAACATGGTTTTTTTTTAAATGAGTAGGCCTACAGTTAGTAACCTGGTTAGATGAATAATTTCGAAACGAAGATGTATAAGTAGTTTTGAATGATTCTGAAGTAGGGATCGACACTAACACCAGTCCCTGGGCCTAAGACGTGGATTTAAGGGAGGACTTGTAAATGTTACCATGCTGCAGTTCCTTGCAATTTATCCCTTAATTTGCTAAATGCAAACATGGTTTTCATGCAGGACATGATTTTATCAGGGAGGACCTGTTATATTTCGGGTTAACAGGTCCTTCAGGCTGGGGGGCGAAAAGTACATAGTGTCAAATTCTGTAAAGGCATGTGATACCTTATCGGTGAACGTTTTTTTGTGGTATTTTATTACCGCCTTTAATTAAAATTTACGTAATTGACTACAAAAATAAAACAGAAAAAAATCAATTTCCTGACTGGTCAATAAAGTAAGGTGGTTGGTTATTTGATCGCTTTGAAAGATTTCAGAGCGGTTTTTGAACGACTTAAAAGTCTTTATATATTATATATTAAAGGTTTAGGCTAATTATTTTGAATATTTTCGATCAGGATGAGTGCCAATTTTACAATGCAGTTAACCTACGTACCGCTACCACTCGTATCCCCCGCAGTAAAGGCAGTCATGGGTAGTTGCTCCTTATTTGTAATATAACCATCATCTAGCCTCCAGGTATTATCGTTACGACTACACTCGCATCCGTAAGGGGCTGAACATGTGCCGGTTTGTTCACAATCGCAGTAATATGTACTCGATCCATTTCCTGAAAGTATAATCGATCTTTGAGTACAACCTAACTTATACATCCAGTCAGAAACATTGTGAAATTGACACGTTGAATAGCTTTAGCATGATTTGGGATGATAGTGAATGAGTGCGTGGGACGAGTTTTAAATGAAATTTAAGTGAAGTAAAACAATTTGACTAATTTGAAAATATTTTATTACCTCCTTTAAATTTCTACGTACATTTCTATAATATAATAAGTGTGTCTTCATAGGCGTATCTAGGACTTCGAATTTTATACGCATCCAGAAGGCGTCAACCAAAGAATATATAGAATGAAGGCGATCTGTGGACTGTGACAAAAGATGAATTCCCTCCGTCCGCTCTCTTTTTATTATTTGAGCGCTTGTGAATAACCAAAACATCGTAACTACAGCTTGAATAAGCTGTAGTTTCGATGTTATGATCAATCATAAACTCTGTTTTTACACAGATGATTATTTCTTTTACGCACTTGCGTAAATTGCGTAATGATTGTTACGCCTTGTGTCTGCGCGGACACTCCCAAATCAACCCCAGCTAATGAAAACAAAGAATGAGTTTTTCGCTTTACAGTGTATTTGAAGCGTAACAATCAATGTCGTTATAATTACGCGTACATGTATGACATCACGTAAGACGTCATGTGTGCGTTTTTGTATCAGATCTACCCAAGGTTTTAAGATACCTTTTTTAAAATAAATTAATTGAAAGTACACGTAGTTTTCTAAAGTTATATTCTATATAAAGTTTATCAGTTGAAATCATAGGTAAATCTTTAAGGTCCATGTAAAGTGTTTGAGACCCAATTTTAAGGGCACTTCATTTGCCAAGAAAAAGCAGTATGTCCAGGTATATTATATACCAAAATGAAGCTATTTATGACCAAAAGCAGTTACGCAACATAAGACCGCCATAGCTATAGCGGTATAGCCAAAACGTTGTGGAAAGGGTCATTTCGTTCAGAACAAGGAACTGCACGACGGTTTGATAAAACTGCCCCGTATTTTAACAAAGTACAGTCTAAAGTACTATCCAGGTAGTACTACAAACGTTGATATAAAACTCAGTCTCAAAAGCCTCTTTTGGAACAATCAATTTCCATTTATTTGGTCAACATACATGTCAAACCGGTTTGGTCTGTTTTCAAAATAGATGTTAGGTATGGTGCAACATCGTAACATAATATTGTGAATTATTTTCTGCGATTTATTTCATATTATAGTTTTTTAATTCAATGATCTGCAATAAATTACTATATATTCATCATTCTGTGAAATAGAAAATGATATATTGCTAAACAACCTTACAGGTAGATCTATATAAACTATTTATGTCCATTTATGTTGTGATAACACACCTTACCTTATACAGAACTACACGTTTACAAAATAAGAATGACATAATTATATGACATATGTGTTTATAAAATTAGTAAAGTTGAATGCTTGCATAACTACGTTTCGGGCCCGAATTACATACCAACGGTTGTAGTACTACCTGGATAGTACTTTAGACTGTACTTTGTTACAATACGGGGCAGTTTTATCAAACCGTCGTGCAGTTGCTTGTTCTGAACAAAATTACCCTTTTCCACAACGTAACTTGGGGTCTGATTTTTTTCGTCTGTAAAAGACATGAGTGTCCTGAATTTCTAGTTGCAAAGTAAAAAATGCCACTACCGGCTTATTTTGCTTATGACTTTCGCCTTATCTAAGCATGATCTCGTCCATTACGTCTTTTGTCGCAACTTGGTCGAATTTCTAGAATACGTTGAAAGTTATGAAAGTGAAATTAAGCCACCGCCTGCCACACCCGTATCCACAGGCTAAGACAAAATTCACTAATTAATTAAAAAGGTCGTTGAATCAGCTTTCAAACTAAGTTTTATTAAAATTTGTGAAATGGTTTGGGAGGAAGTTGTCAAAGGATTCTAGAATGTAAGAAAAACCCCGTCATACCACGCTCACGCTAGAAGTACATGCGTATTGCAGTACTGCGTTATTCTCCACTCATTACTGTAAATGGAGGCAATTGAATGGACCGACCCTGACCCTGCGTGCAGGATGACAAAGCGATGCAAACTGTTTACAAATTTTACCCCGCTTTGTTAACAAGTACCCTTGCAAAGCGGGGTAAAATTTGAAAAAAAGTTTGACCCGATTGGGCATCCTGAAAACAGAGATATTTACCTATGATATATCGACCCTGGAAACTCGAAAATTGTTGTTAACCGACGCTAAAGATACCCAAGTTATATACTGAAACCAAGTTCTAATCGGTACATACATATTTCTCTATTTTCAACACATTTACAAGAAAAGAATGCAAAAGAACATCACTTTCACGGGAAGACAAATCAAACCCGTGGAATTCGGTAAAAGAAATATAAAAAAGTACCGATAGACCGATTGTGGCAGACAAAAGAAGACAAAAATCCTTCTTTGTTAAAGTCAAATAAGTAAGTAAGTAAGTAAAATTTGATTATTATAGTGACATGTGTTATATGAATGACATTCAACAGTACAGAAAAGATCAAACAATAAGATAAATAAAACACCCGACCCCATGGGCCTATATGTCACCTTGAGTAATCGTATATTTAGCTGCGAGTGACGGTTGATGGGTCTTTAAAGCTTGGTATAAACGGTGACGGGTGCAGAGGCCATGCCTTCCGCTTCTCATGTATGAGAGAAGGTGAAAGCTAGTCCCGGCTCCCGTAACTTCGATGGCGAGGAACGGTCATGTGAGATCGGCATCCCACTCTTCCCCTAAACGAAATAGGAAAAGTCGTGATATCTCTCCCAACAACCATTTCAAGGGCTGGATATAAGAAGGTTCGTGATATGATGTAGATGAAAAAAAGTAAATGGTAAAATACAGCTCCACGGGCGTAGCAACGATTTTAGGATTGGTACGGCCAATGTCAAAGGGGGGGGGGGGGTCAACACCCATTGTGGAGGGACGGTAACTGCAGCATTAGAAGGATTTCACATACTTTATGAAACCTTTATATTGAGTTTTCAAATTTCAGCTCATTGCTTTTGCCTTAGGGCCTATAAATTGATATATAACGACATTGTTTGATTGATCTTTAGGGAATTGCAATTTCTTTACAGCACTCTCGTATTCCTTTTCCACGTAATTCAAGCCTCTAAATAATCCATTTCCTTTCTGCTCATTGGATAGATAGACAAGGATCATACTTGTAGAAAAAACTTGCCCTCATTTGGAGTTTCAACAGAAAAAAAAAAATAATCAGAATTACCCCTTCTTTTCATCTAGAAGTCCTACACCCCGCTTTTCAATTTCAAGTACGCATTCTTTATTATTATTTTTAGAAAGTTTCTTTGTCCGTGCATGTTTTGACAAATTCAGAAGTGATTTTTTTCAAATGTGATAGTTTTCTGGCTTTTCAATTTAAAGCGCTGCACTGACCATTCGAATTAATGATTTGCTAAACAGCGACAATTATACATGTACGTTTCGAGTTTTCTCATGCAAGGTCGCACAAAAATGGAAAATGCTTTTTTGTATATTTTGTATAATTCTTATCGTATCTGGTTTACACTCATTTAGTCCGGCAGAAAAACGGCATATTTTACTTGAACCTAGTAGTGTGGTATAAAGTTTTTTTCTTGGCTGATTCTTGTAGCCCAAGTCTTACTCATCAAGAATCTGCCTGATGACATCTTGTCATCATTGAGCATTTTGAGAAAATCGAGATGGCAGCCAGGACCCCTTGAACGAGTACATGTTGCCACTTAACTTATCTTGATGATAGGTTTTTATGCATTTTTGAGCTAAGTTTTGTCGTAAAGATCATACTTTTAAGTATTATGATGAAATTAACCCATAAAACGAAAGAGACAACAACTATTGTAGACAACATGGCAGCCAAACAGTAATATAACACGGCATTTCGAGAACAATAAATTGTATTTGACAAACCAAACTTTGGAATTGGTTCAATGATAGCTGCACTCCTGCCTATTTAAAGTTAGATTGATAGCCCCATCACTAAATGTAAATTGACGTCTTATTTAGATGGCAGCCAGGAATGCATAATTGAGAATAGTACCATTTTGGTTAACTACAAATGTTAAATGATCTTTATTCCTGTATTCAAAATTACTATTAATCTGCTAACTTGCCGTTTTCTGATAAAGCTAATACCAGTTTTTAAATTGATAATCAAAATTGTGTTTGTCAGTTAAGATGGTTGCCAAACAGAACGGTTGATTGTTTGGCAACATTGAACTGTGAATAGGAGTTTACACAGTTTTTCTAATTGTTTTCAAATTCATATCAAATTTTATCCTCTTTTCATCCGCTTTTCATCAAGCGGATTGTATGTCACATAAGTCATTTTCCTGAGTATGAGATGGCAGCCAGGAATGTGGACAATAGCATCTTTAACCCTTTCTTTATGCTGACCACTTGATTTGCCCTTAGATCTTTTAATTTTATATGAAGTCATAATGTAAACGTCCTATCTTAGGCTCAGAGAGGTTCAATGAACAAATAAATATCACTCTTCCGACTTTCCTTAGTGGTTATATGGTGATTCTTACTGGTCCACAGACTAAAAAAAAAAAGAGACATTTTTTTTGTTTTTAAAACTGGCTGTCATCTCGAAATTTTGATTGACCAAGATTTATTATGATGTCTTAAAGAATTCAAAAACAGATGTTTGAGTCATAAAATTTAGAAACAAATGTGGAAGGATATCTACAAAAGTGTTTCTTACATGTAAGTTATTTGGCTGCCATCTTGAAATTTACCCTAAAATACCTTGCCGACCAGAGAAAAACGCATATTAACATCTTGGGTCTGCTTAACAGAGGTCAATTGAATGATTCCATACCTTAATTCGCGATATCGCTTCGAGGAGTGTATGATGCCCCCTCCTGGTCTAATGATTATACAACATGTATTTGAATTTAAGCAAATTTCGTTTTCATAACTGGGTGTCATCTGGCATTGAGAATGTTGTGATCTTAGAATTAGCACTTAATAGGTGAAATGAATATTGAAATCCTAAAAAAAAGATGCATGGGCCACTTTAATTGAACAAAAGATCATGAGAAGCGCAGACATTGTTCTTCAGCCATTTTTGGATATCTTGGTGACCACTCAGAACGACAAGTAGAACCAAAAATATCCAATGTTGACATCTTGAGTCTTACTTAGGAAGGTCAAATGATCGTTTCAATCGATTGCCTTTTTGGCTGTCATTCCACATTTACAATTATTATTAACATTTGTTTATTGCCAATTAAAATTTAATGTTTGTCTGAGCTTGACAGAAAGCTTAATGACCAAAGAAATGTAAGGTAAGGAACAGCTGCAAAATCAGTTGAGTTTTTTTTTAGATTGGGTTTACTACCACTTTTATCAGTATTTCAGTAAAACTGCGTGGCTTTGAGCAATGGTTGAAACACATTTATACGATATTTACGTTGGCCTGAGATCGAACCATGGTGCCTATGGTTGAGTCAGACACTGTGCAAAGGTCTAGGTCAAAAAAGTTAACTGTGATAAACAATTTAATTTTTTTCTCTGTTAAGATGTGTTATTATACTTTAATAGCTAGTACTGTAATCGACATCATAACAAGATTTCGATGAATAGTCTGCATTTAAAAGGGAAGTTCTTAGCAAAATCTAGAGCAAATACAATGTAAAAGGCTTGAAATAAACTGATACAAAAACTTTTTTTTTACATTCGTGGCTGCTATCTTGAATATAAAAAAGCAAAGGGCTTTTTTTTAAATATTTTGTTTCATTTAGAGAAATACTTTATTGTTCACATTTCTGACTTTTATTTTTTTTGTTTAAGGATAAAGGCTTTCATCCACCCCAGTTTTAAATAAGCATGATATCAGATTTAAAATCAGCTACGGACAATATATTTTAATTTTTAAATGGCATGAGTATATTATTAGAATTCATTTAGAGCTATTGCCTTTAACTTTTATGAAAGCTCAACTTGCTAAACACTATCCTAATAACTAAAATCAATTTCAGTTTATTTATGGCAGTCGTTTTCTCACCTATTTCGGCAGAGTATGTTAACAGCAAAACTGGCTTGTGAAAGATTTATTTGTCAGGTGGAAATCAACATTTCATTTTCCCTGGCTGAATTCCAATTTCAGAAAGAAATTCAAATTTGAGGTTGGTTTTATGAGCCTATTTTCAAATTTGGTTTCCAGATCAAATAACTTGCAGATTAAATGTTTAAAGTTATTCAAAGGCTTCAGTTGGTTTCAACTTGACTTTCAGAATCACACTTGGCTACCATCTTTATTACAATTCTAAATGTATATTAAAATGTGAGCATGTTTTGTTTTTCCAGTTCTTTTAGCACAGAAAAAAAGAAGAAAAGATATGTTAAAAAATATGTAGAAATCATGCTTATGTCGAGCTTGTATATTGTATGAAAGTCCTGGCTGCCATCTTCATTTTAAAACAAGAGCTGTCACTGTAAGATGACAATGCCCCCGACACCGCTTTGATTTTAAATTATGGCCAATCTATGTTGAAGGTCAAGGTCATCCAGGGGTCAAGGTCACCAAAGTATGTGCCTACAGAAAGGTAATGTACCAAGGAATGTTGTGGTAAAGTATGATGCGAATATGTTAAGTAATAAGGAAGTTATGGCCAATGTTAAAGTTTTTGGACGGAATGACGGACGGACGGACAGACGGACAGACGGACGGACGGACAAGTCAAATTTATGATGCCTCCCTATCGGGGGCATAAAAAAAAAAACTCAATGGTTACAATGTTTAATCAATATATTATTGACATGTCATGCCTGGTTGGAGGAATCAATCTAGAAATTAGCTTAATTTTCAGATTGACAGTTTATTTTGAACACAAATTTGCATCTATGCATTCCTGGCTGCCAAGTCCAATTTCCGAAAAAAAGGAAATCAGAGGACCAGATTTATTTACTCGTTTTTAAAAACAAAATGGTTTCAGCCCTTTAACAAAATGGTTGAAATCATTCTGAGGTTGAAGTCTGTAAATACTATGGCTTTTTACACTGTTTACTAATCTGGAATTCAATTTGGCTTCCATCTTGATTACAAATCAAAATTCAAATTTCAATTCAGATATTTCTTTATTTTGTGAGTTCTAGCAAGCATCCTAGTGACCAGAACAAGTGGAAAAATAGTTTCAGAAAAATAAATATGGCAAGTTAATGATCAGTTTGTATATTTTAGGATAACCCTGGCTGCCATCTCCATTTTCTCAAAATGCTCAATGATGACAAGATGTCATCAGTCAGATTCTTGATGTACAATGTCTAAGCTACCAGAATCAATCAAGAAAAAAACTTTATACCACACTACTAGGTCCAGCTTAATTTCTGCCGGACTAATTCATGGTCTTATTCATGCAATATTAGATCCTCTTTTCATGAAACCGGAGCATACGCAGGTTTAGCACATCGTTGAAATGTCAACCTTTAAAAAAAAACACAAAAAAAACCCAGACTCACTTGGTGTGGATATGTTTACCCAAAGATTTTGCAAAGAAAAAACATAAAAGAATTTCAGCATCATCCAAAAATATAACGCAACATTAATGAAAACAGGACACGTCCACGTGGCAAGCTTCGAAGCGTTGCGATCAATCTATCTTTAATAATTTGCACGCGTTGATGAAGCTTTCGTCCTTACCCCCATCAAAGATGAGTAACAAAGCCTTTCATCATATCATGTTATGTTCGTCTACTCACTACACTAAGAAACGTCACGTTAACGTTGGGCTTATGTAAATCTGGAAATTCTTTGTTTGAATTAAATTTAAAATAGATGTGACGCCTCAAATAGCTTATTATCATACATAAATTGATTTAAAGCTTTTAAATAGCTCTATCTCAAAATCACTCAGTTCTTATACTCATGGTTGTGAAAAAATAAGACACAGAGTAATACCTTTTCTGCAAATGTCATTTTACTAACAAAAATAGAGCATGGCGTGTTTTAAATGAGGTTCGTTATACATATTCAACATTTGGAAATCAAAGCTGTAATATCATGATAAGCAAATGGACCAGGTAATACCAAATTATATGCACTCCTCTTATCACACATAGCTTGTGACTACAATGATTCGATTTTTAACCCCAATGATGCTGCATAGTTGGATTGATTTCTCAGAAAGCCGTTGCAAATTGGAATTTATCGGACAGCTTTTTAATTTGAATAAAATTTGCACGTAAAATATTTGCAATTGTTAAGCAACAGTGAGGTTGCAGTCCTATAGCAACTTTGGCAAAAGGTCAGTAACTAGTCGACTATTAAGTTGCAAACATATTTAAAGAATCCGCAGAATATAAGTTTCTTTCGAGTTGGTTCTGTTTTGAACATCTCGGTTAAACAACACAGAGCCTGACTGGACCCCATTGGGACCAAAAAGAATGATTTGTATTTATATTTTGTTCGAAAACAAAGCGCCGTACCAGAGCCAAAATTTGTCTTAGAGATGTACCATCTTGATAGATTGTGTAGAGGATTAATAGATGATATCTCATGCAAATTGATAACTAACTTCTTAACCTTACGGTTTTTCAAAAGACGCTTTGAAAAATAGCTTCCTTTTTTGTGAAAAGGTGTGTGGGGTTCAAACTTGGACTCATGAATATTATTTTTACAATTTTTATGAGGATCGTAAAATCCTAGCTTACAGATCTTCCATTTCTATTAACAAAGAACAATGTTCCTGTGCATAGCTCAAATTCCATCTCATTGGTATCAATTAACATGTTTTTACAGCATTATTAGATTAAATCATATGCAAATTTGTAAACCTCTAAGCCTTTAAGTTTATAACATGAAGAAAGTTAAAGAATAAATATATTTTAATTGTTCTTTTACTATGGTAACCAAGGGTTTTGGCGGAATTAATTCTTTTTATAATTTAAGCACAGCTTACTACGTAGCTTGATATTGTAGCCCTCGATTTTCTGTAAGAAAATCCCGATAGATAATAACGGTTTTACCGAATATTGCGATGTTTGTGATGTCAGATGACAAAATAATGTGTTGTACGCATGATTTGTGAAAACGGTATCAGAAATTTGTGATGAAACTGAGATGCCGCAGTATTATCTGGTGATAATAATAAGTGATGCCAACGATCTCCAAATAGTGTGGCTGTGGTGGTAGTTTAATACCAGAAATTCGGTCAAGATATAGCTTAGCCTGCTTTACATTTGCTGTAAACGCCATCGAACGAATTCTTGATTTTCTATTTTTTATATATTTTTGTCACCACACCATGTCAAGAGATAATACATTTTTGTTCATAAAATCTATGGTGCTCCCTCAGTTTTAATAAAGCTTATCAAACAAATCCTTGGTGTAACAGCGCGGCGTTTACACGACAACCAAGTGATTTTGTGGACACTGCATGATGTTGCGGTTAAATTTTTGATCAAAATATCGTACGTTGATGGTACGACCTCGGCGCCTGAAATGTGTTTGTGCTGCAGATTCCTTTTTTGCACAATGTCTGCTTTATGGGCCTTACAATATTTTTTAAAAATAACTTGTATAACTTAAATACGGAATCTTAAGCCGTGAGACGATTCAAAGACACTTACAGGCCGCTGCAAAGGAATATTGTGCCGGCTATTATCGCATGGACACGATATTCTGCCGCAGGCCGATGATGGAGTTTAACGCTATGGCAGCTTTACTCAGTCTGCAAAGGCTGAATGTAAGCAAGGCTTTTAATTTGACATTCTTGTAGTAGTAAACAAGCACGTGATTTTAATATCATAGAGCGACTATTTTAATTAGAATTGATTGATTTTTTTTACTATCTTTTGTCTGGTATTTATTTTGGCTGTGGTCATTTTCAGACAAATAATTGGTGCGGCGAAAGCCGTACCGCTAACTACGCCCATGAGCTCTATGTGATAGTAGTAAAACAATATAAGCATGGATCGTGATAACAATTACTGCGGACGACTTGAATGCATATAAATTAAATGTAAGATTAAGCAAATTCGCAGTTTAACCGATTATGCAATTATTTGGGTTAACCGTCAGCAAATTCTTCCTCTTGCATTTAACAGTGCTATGTTAACATAGGGCGTCTGAATGAAGAGTTTTATTAGGAACTTTTTAGTTGGATTTTGATATTAGCGCAAAATTGCGTTAATTTCAATCGCCCGACTAGTTCCTTTGGTAAATAAGTTCATGCCGTTTCGTAAATGCTTTTACTAAAAACCTGGCAGCTTTTCTTTGGTTGTTTTTCATGATTACAGACAATTTCTCTTTTGAGTCCAACCGTTTGAAGGCATTGTCGCTCATATAGTTCGATAGAATATCCTTTCTCTCTGTTGTGTAAACACTGCAGTCTATAAAGAAATGTTCCTCGCTTTCAATCTCTCCTGAATTACACAGTGTACATAGACGGGTATCCTGGGGCTCACCAACGTAGCGACCTGTTTCTATCCTTAAGGGCAGAATTCCACAGCGGAATTGTGCCAGTATGGATCGTTCATTTTTAGCCAAGTTCATTCTGATGTATTTTTCACATGAAAACTCTAATTTATAGCTTCTATACGTTTGGAGCTTGCTAATATTTGCAACTAAGTTGGACCAGATTTCTTTATAGAAATTAATGATTCTATTTTCAACTAAAGTCATGTTCACCATTGTCTTATTTTCATAGTGTGTTGACAAGTCAAGTAACTCGCGATATGAAAAGAAAGTTGAAAACAAATCACTTGAGGAAAATCCGTTAAAATTATGCTGAAAATACACTTTCTTTTCGGTGCTTAAAGGTAACAGACTAAAAATTAGTAAAGAAAACATTAATTTGGGCGTGCAGTTGCGTAAATGAGAAAAATCTATTTTACACCTCCCACTTATGATTATTTGGAATATGGGTGTCCAAAACTCTTATTGAAAGAAAATTGCTACCCCTCATAATTTATCAGTGAATTTTGATTTCGCTGCCTACCAATAAAAAGGCTTTCAGAATTCCTATTTTATAAACCGACCAGGGGTCGAGGTTATAAAGCTTTTCTCATGCTCAACTGATAATTTTCTCAAGTTTTTACTTGTGAATAAAGCTTTTTTTAAAAGTCTGATGTGATGATTAATTGAATTTATAGACATAAAAAGATAATAGTGATAAGTTGCTATAAATCAACAACTTAATAATATTATGTCTATGTTCATACATTGGTTAAAATTCTAAGTTTGAGAAAACTTCCAGGGGAAATGTTTAATAATTCTGGGCCAAGAAGTTGGTTTTAGTTCAGTAAGCCTTGTTTACATGTGGCTTACGGAGCCCTTACGCCGCCCGTAACTCGCCGTAACCCCAAAATCGTGCGGTGCCCGTGCGGCGGCACACGGTGTCCGTGCGATCATCGCACGGCTTTACGGGTGCCCTGGACCCTTGCGATTTTGTTATACAAGTATTAAAGAATCGAAAGACCGCACGGAGACCGTAGCCAGTAGACCCGTTGTAGAGGCATCGCACGATCGCGGCACGGACATCGCACGGGCCTTTAAATCATTAACAGATCATCCTACGGTCCCCTTGCGGGAATACCTGGCGATCGCCGCACGGGCACCTCAATGATTCTCGCAATAGTTTTATGAAAACCCGTACGGACACCGCACGGTTTTGTGAACACATACGCCGTAGAAAATAAAATAAAATATCATACAAGACATCGTAGACTGCGATATCGTACGGCGACCGTGGCAAATGTAAACAAGGCTTTGTATTCATTATTTGCTGACCTGTGAAATAAGCAGACAGTTCACCAAGCCGGTTTTCCCAAGCAGCGCAACTTATTCCGGTGTTAGTGAAAACCGATGAGTGTCGACATTCATATTTGATGTACTGTTTACAGGCTGTGGAGGCGTCCACAATATCCTTGACGGCATCAAACCCAAGATCGTATGTGAGGGTAACTCTGTATGAATTGCATTTATCATAGCCTCTGACTTGGGTCCTAGCTTCCCTGTTGTGATCTGAAAAAAATTGTGAGATTTGGTGAACATATGGTTTCATTTTGTTACCACGTAAAACTCGATGGTAGTGTCATGATAATTTGAAACTAAAGAATTATACCGGTAAAATAATCATAAAAAGTCTTTATAAAAATTATTGCAATTTGTCCTGTCACTAGCTATAGATATTGTCTGATAAAAGGGGGTATGATAAACTTGTTGATATCAGGTCACTTTATCACGTGACAGCTTTATCATGTCACTTGGTCACGTGGCCTGCCGGATCTTCTTTTTGCGGCTATTAGGTCTGAAAACAGTCCTCTCTTACATGTTTTTCTTTTGAATTTGAGAGTGTTTATTTCTGTTAAAAAATATTCACTCTATTCTCAAATGATTTTAAAACCAAGTCGAGACAATATCGTTGACGTAGTACATGACTGATGACGTAATCTATATGATTGTTTACATTCAACCTTGAAATCTGTCAGGATTTTAAAACATTTATCTGAATGGATTCAACGCAGATTTATTCGTCTGGGGAGGATTGCGGAGAAAGTAGCTTTGCATCTGATCTCAATCTATGTCCATCCTTTGATTAAAAGCAAGGAAGGCATTGAATTCAGATTTGCTTTTAGCTGCATTACAACAAAACTTTGGAGAAAAAGGGACGTTTGAGATTTCGAAAATCAAAGATTCATATCTTCTTCATAATTAAGGTATGTACACATTTTCAGGTTTTCTTTTGTTAAATATTTTCTTGCTACATCATCAGAAATCCTTTCGATTGTGGAGTTCTTTAGCCGTAAGCGATCATCCCACCTCATCTACCCATCCACCCTTGCGATGAGGGCTCGTCGAGTCTCGGAGTTGAAAATCGGGATCAGATTATATTTTCGTATATAAATAACGAGTAGACTTAAAAAAAGATTGTAACAGGATAAATAGAATAGATGGTTGGTGACTTGAGATGGAAAAGTTTATCGGGCTCGGCTGCGGAATTTATCCGGTTCGCCTCCGGCTCGCCAGATAAATTTCTACGCCTTGCCCGATAAACTTTTCCATCTCAAGTCACCAACTATTTATTTTCTATATATCATGCTGTCTACGCACTATCAAAAAATTTCAAAAAAAAAAAAAAAAACCGTAATTCCCGAAATAATGTCTCAATGCTGTGACATGCTATTATTCGAACACTATTTATTTATACTTTTATAATAGGAATCCATTGAAATAAGCATTTTGATTGGTTTAAAGCCTCTGATCTTTATTTCTGTATAAAATGCAAAAGGCCGTTTGGGACACCCCCCCCCCCCTCCGACCCTTGACCTGCAATTCGATTAAACCTTCATTACCTTTCCTTTACTATGGATACATGTCTTTGATCAATTGATAATAAAAATATTCTCGAATGAATTGTTGTTCACAAGCATGCAAGTTGATTATTTTAATTGCAGAATTGCAATAATAAGGACAGAGTGTCTATTTGATTCCCTTTATTGAAGTATAAATTGCAATCGATTTGACACATTTCGGCGTTAAACCGAGGTCCAGCGAGACAGTGTTTTACACCGAGCATGTTAAAGAACCATGACGGATCTAAGCAGTAGTTTCGTCATGTATCCTTGGGCTATCGCCCGTTAAAACTAACCGTCATCTGTGTCGCGAAGATCGCGATATTTCTTGACTGATAATATTTCTTGCGCAGTGGGGTCAACGGTTCTAGCTAATTCGCGTTAAATTCACGTTGTTTATGTCGATTAACGTCTGAGTAGTTTTTCTACCAGTGCAACGGCACTCACTTATGATATATAGAGTTAGAATTATATTTGAGTTATTGAGTTAACGTTTTGAGGATTTAAAAGTGTAACATATTGGATCTAAATTATTCTTTGGATATTATGTAAAATGTATTTAATTCATAATGAAATATGTGGTGTTTGAATTGGATTATTAAATCTAAAACCGAGCTTATTCTTCAGCTGTTGTCTTTCCCATAAAAGAAATTAATTACGCCAAGAGCTCCCAGTCTAAAACTAGAGGCGCTTGAGCGCCTGATTCGCTCCACAGGCCAGAATATCCTGATAATGACTATAAGAGGATGATAAAGCTGTTTAAATGAGAATTGAAGTGAATGAATGAGTGAATGTTTATTTCAAGTAAATAACGGTCATATGCTGAATTATTTCTGCATAAAAAATCATGATTAGTGAATATCATTGAAAATTGACCTCTACCTGTTACACAAATATTTTTCATTTAATCACAATAATTTTGTACAGTCTGATAATGGGTCACCCAAGGATCATTCTAGTGAAATTTTGTTAAAATCAAAATAAAAGAATTTCAACACTAACAGTATGTAACTGCACAATATACTGGTACTTTGTCTGCAAAAGTTTGATTGTAGATCTTTCCACTTTTAGTTAAACACTACTAAAAGATATTACTTCACAACAAATGTTTGTCATCAAAACAAAATTCTAACTAATGATAGTAAGAAGTAAAATATTCAATCCAATATGTTTATTTTATTCTGCCCAATGCCTTAGAGTGCAGTCAACTCAACTCTTTCTACCCCACTCTGAATGTCAGGAGGTCAGAACATCATTTTTCACTCTGTGCAGAGTCACCCTTCGTTCAACTAAACTCACCAATTCTGAGGGGGTATTCTCAGGCTACTTATTTCAACTAATGTTTCTGACTGCCTCGGTGGCCTAGTGGTAAATGCACTCGACCCGTGACCTGGAGGTCCGTGGTTCGAGCCCCACTGTCGCCTGGGTGTGTTTATGGGCAAAACACTTAAAAGCCAGCCCCAGTTCACCCAGCTGTAAAAATGGGTAGCAGTGGGTTTAAACCACTGCCTCTCTCTCGGGGACGTGAAAACATCAGGATTGAGCGTTCGAGAGCGATTCTATAAGCTTAAGCTTTCGCCGCATTCGAACTAAAATAAATTAGTATAAACTAACTAATGTTTCTATACATTTGAATTTCAACGAAGGTTTTGTTCCTTCTAATCTATAATCATTACACCTATTAAATTTAACAAGTCCAGAAAAATTCATCATTGAGATGATACCAAAAGGGTGATCAAATATTCACTTTATATGTTATAATACCCTCTACCAATAAAAAAATATATATGTTGTTCATCTAATCAAAATTATTTTTTTGCAGACTGATACAACTTCACAGAAATAAAATTTCCATGATATCTAAGCCATCTGTTTAACCTTTCAGGATAGTTTGTTTTACCCTATATTGGATATTCCACCATATAACCTATCTGAAGAAATGACCTTTGCCAATAAAAGACATATTTTTAATCTGATCACAAATTTTTTTCATAGACTGATAAAGGATCACTAAAGAATCATTCTAGTAAAATTTGGTTGAAATCCATTGATTAGATTCTGAGAAAATGAGTTTCAAAGTTTACACTATATAACATATAGGGAAATGACCTCCGCCCATAAAATATATATTTTTCATCAGATCATGATAATTTTTGCTAGACTGATAACGGGTCACTCAAGTATCATTCATGTAAAATCTGGTTGATATCTTTCATTTAGATTCTGAGAAAATGATTTTCAAAGTTTACACTATATAACATATTGAGAAATGACCTCCGTCCATAAAATACATATTTTTCATCTGATCACAATATTTTTTTTTAGACTTGTTGATGGTCACTCAAGAAACATTCCAGGAAAATTTGGTTGGTATCCATTGGTTAGATTCTGAGAAAATGATTTTTAAAGTTTTCACTATATAACATATGGAGGAAAGACCTCCGCCCATAAAATACATATTTTTCTTCTGATCACAATGACTTTTTGCAGGCTAATAGAGGGCCACTCAAGGATAATTTATATGAAGTTTGGTTTATATCCATCAATCAGTTTCTGAGAAAAGCCACCTATTACCATATATGGAAATTAGCCACGCCCACTATAGCCATGTTTTTCAACCGATTAAAAATCTTTGAAGTAATCTGATAGAGGGTCACCCAAGGAACATTCCTGTGAAATTTGATTGGAATCCATCCAGTACTTTATGAGGAGAAGATTTTAAAGTAAAAGTTTACGGACGGACGGACGGACGCACTGACGCACGCACGCACGCACGCACGCACGCACGACGGACACCCCGCCATGACAATAGCCTGCTGGCCTTTCGGCCAGTGGAGCTAAAAATCATGTTATGGTTAAATTTTGAAACAGTCTAAAATAAAAGAACGCCGCCACAATCTAGGATCGTCGCTCATATGAGCATATGCTACGATAGCGACGATAAATAACAGAAATGTGCAACAATATTTTCCATGTGATAAGACAATTGCAGATTGTACTTCAATTAACACAATCAAAATGACACCCATCTCCATAGTATATATGAGGTAAAATCAAGGTTATCCAGTGGCCTTGACCCTAGACATATAGAGATTATTCATGTTTTCTAGATCGTCCCTTTTCTTGTGACAACACTTAAGCACTCAAGTCAAACATACTTAATACAGTAAAAGATGTCCCTGGTTCTGAATCTAGATCACACGGTACGGTGATATCACCATACCCTAGTTCGAATCCATCTGGATCGACTTCAGTCGTAAACGTTCCATTCGATACATCATTGAGAGAAGCCCAGTCTGCACAAGTTGAAGCTGGAATTTAAACGATAGAATTAACTAAATATTATAAAAATTTGGCATGGAAGGCGAAAAAGGGTAATCTGGTAAGCGCGTACAGTCTCGACCCTAGTGAGTCTATGCGGAATGCACAATCAGACTAGGATAGGAACCTATCGCGCATGGCTAATTTTCTGAATTCTACAGTTAGTATAACATAATGAATAATAATGAATAATAATGAAATTGGTATGCATCTCAATCAAAACCATTCTAAATCGCTTACTTAGCGCTCCATTTTTTCATTTCAAACACTCACTTGAATTATTCAAAAACACTCATCATTTAAAATAAAAGGACCAATTACTCCATTCGAAGTAAAAATATCTAGAAAATATCAGGATTTGGTTGACATAAATTAAATTGTAAGCGTCTGATTACTTTTTGTATGGATAGGGAGCTATTTATAGAATTTGAATGCATATTTTTAAAGGGAAAAATAAATATCGATAACTTTGTTCATCCTGAGCAAAATTAGATGGATAAGATAGCATGCTTCCCTCTAATTTCAGTTAAAACTCACTCATCACATGTAATCATTTTCTTTCCAAAATCATATAGAGGATAATCGTTTGTTTCAGTGTAAGATCGATTTATATTTCATTGAGTGAACATAAAAAACTATAATTACACGAGTGGCAGAGCCACGAGTGAAAATGTAGTTTTTGTTGTTCACGAAATGAAATATTAATCGTTCTCACAAGAAAAACAAACGATTATTCTATTTCTTTAATGCAAAAATGAGACAAAATGTGAAATTTCTAGGACATATTTTCGTAAAGCGCGTCATTTTGCACGTGATTGCTACGCAACGTTGATTGTGACGCCACTTATTTCGCCCAGCATAGATGACGTCAGATAGGATGAAATGCACAAAAGCAGGGTATAAGTTTTTGATAATTCCACTGCTTTTGCGGTGAGATTATCAAGTGATAATCTACCATTATTTCTCGATAAACCACCGAAAAGCATTAAAGAATCTAAAATAATCCATCTTTTCAATTCCACGGTGTTGTTTACTATACTTAGCTGTATTAGACTTTTATTTTTTTTAAATACGACATCCTATTGACCTTTACTTGAACCATTCTATTTTTGAAATAGTTAAGTACCAGGTCGTTCCTTTTGCATATCGGGTACAAGTTCATAAAATTGTCAATGAAAATAACCAGAACTTCGCATTGAGACCCAGCTTTTGCATGTATGGTATTGAAACCTTGTTCGACATAGCTAAAGGACTTTGAATTCGTAATTTCCACCTTGAGATTGTATCATACTTGTGCTTCATGACGGAAGACGCGGAGTTGTCATTGAATAGAAGGTAGTTCATACAGAAGGTTCATGAGTATAATGCTATGTTTGGTTAGGTTATAGTGCTACAGTTACAAACATCGTGAAAATGGTAAAATGAATGATTTTGGAATGATTTTGGAGTAAATTTGAATTAGTGTCTTGAGCGAGTTTTCAGTGAAATTAGGGGCAGGGGGGTTAAACCAATATGAACAAAATTAGCTATATTTATTACCTCCCTACGTCATTTTCTGTTTGTGAGTCTTCATGGACCAGACAATACAATCGTAAAATAATTAGATCGATTTGAATTCAATGTTGATCGTCCTGGTCTATTTCGAAGTTTTCTTAAGATTGTGGAACGCTTTTGATCGATTTGAGGGAATGTTTGGATTGAATGAATGGAGCGCCGAGTGAGCGATTTAGCATGGTTTTGATAGGAATAATTGTCAATTTTAGGCAATGTTAAGTTTTGAGTCGCCGCGACTTGAACGCCTAATCTTGCCATTTTAGTATTTCTGGAGCGTTTTTGAATGGTGTGAGCAAGTTTCAGTTTGGACTGAATGAATGGAGCGTTGAGTGAGCGATTAAGAACGATTTAGTTTGAGGAAAATGTCAATTTCATGATGTACAATTTCAGATTGCACATTTGTGTAGTCTTATCTAGCCATACACTGCCTGCTGTATTTTCAATCATTATCTGTATAACTTGATTAAACCCCGATTAAAACTGGCAATCGTTTGAAATAAAATTCAAAATTCAGAAGAAAATAGGTTAAAATTGGTTACAAATCATATCTTGTATTTTTGAGCCATTGAAAGAAGATTAATCTCTTGAAATTGATAAAGACATTTATAAACGAATGTGAACTTAGATTTGAAAATCCCGTAAAATATCAGTCGGCTTTTCAAGGTGGTCGCGAGCATAGCAAACCTTAACTCGATCAAGAAAAATAAAGAAAAGAACTGTTACCTCCCTTTGATAAAAGTCTTCCGCTATATTTTGCATTTATAGATCGCCAGCTCTCAAATTCTAAAATTGTTGTGGTTTTTTTTTTGTGTGTGTTTTTTTTTCTTTCGTAATAAAAGTATACTTAAAAGAAATGAAAATATCCTCTTTTAAAATATTCAACTACTTCTTCCGAATGGATTGTTTGAATAAAATAAAGATCGGAATACTTTAGACACTGAAATAAAGAATGTTATTTGTTTTCTTAGCTTAGGGCCTACGTTGTAAGAAATGAAAATATATGTGTTGGAAAGCAAGAAACCGTCAATGGACGCCAAGTATCCCTTCTTAAAAAATGACAGGTCACTTTCTCTTCTATTACATCACTTTTCCGATTGTGTTCTGTAATTTACAAACAAACCTTGCAGAAGATCTCGAGATTTCAAGAAATGTTGCCTAGATACTTAAAATTATTGGGGATATTGAAGGCGTATTATTGAAATCCCAACATGAATATAGGGATATTATAACCATGGCACTCACATAAATTTTAGTTACCAACTACTATAAAGAATGGAAGTAGAAACGCCTCTCTCGGTATTTATCACAGTTATAAGAATTGCGTTTTAAACTTGTTTTTACTGAAAGATAATCCCAAAGATGACTAATAATAATCCAAGGTTATTGCCCTGACAGGGCGGAGCCCAAGTACAGTGAGTTACATCGTGAAATAGACATTCATTTAAATCAGAACCATTTCAAATCACTCACTCAGCGCTCCATTCATTCATTCTTAACTCTCACTCAAGCCTTTCAAATACGCTCCAAAATCACTTGAAAGATAAGATCAGCAATTATAATCAAAATAAGTAAAGCTATAGTAAAATCTCGATATGACTGTCATAATTGAAACTTTAAGCGTCTAATTGGTCATTGAATAGATAGAAAACTATTCATATGACATGTACGAATATTTAATTAAAGGGAGATAATTAATATCGCTAACTTTGTTCATCCTAAACAAAATTAGTGGTATTGGATACTCCTTTGAATTGTACTCAAAACTCGCTACACACACTCGTTCAATTTTGTTCAAAATCATTCATCTTGTCAATCTCACGACGTTCTTAAAGGCATCGGTTCAGTGCATTTAAGATAACACAGCTTTCCTTTATCAGTGAACTGATAGACAGTCGAAAACCTGTAAAAAGCAGGCTGACAACATAACCATCGTAACTTTAGCATGGACAAGCTGAAGTTTCGAGGATTGGGTAACCCAACGAAGAAATGTGTTCTTTTTTGCAAGCACGTTAATTCCTTAGTTTGAAGATACTGTAATTTACTTGCGCTTACACCCATGTTGGCTTACTTTGGAAAGAAACCAAACTAGGCAACTAGTAAACTAGGTAATTTACGTCACAAGACATTTCCGCCAGTTCAATAATAACGTTGAAAACACTAATTTTAGTACAGTACATGTTGTTTTATTATTTCTTAGGCAAATTGTTCGATCTCCGACAGCGACACTCATTCTTTCCGACTATGTGTCTCCCACTGATAGGTCGACAATCGTAGACCTATGTGGGATAGTAGCTGGAAGCTAGGAAATGATGTAATGGTAGTACTGTTGATAGAAATACCAGTAATCCATCATTAGGTGCTAAAGTCCCCGCGATATAGCTGAAAAAAATTGTTGAAAGCGGCGTAAAACCCAATTCAAACAAAACAAATTAGTTATAAGAAAACGGAAATAAATGCACTTCAGAACTTTGAGTGCTGGGGGGTTCAAGTAACCGAAGAGGCCAAAAATGCCATATCTTATTTTATTTTCTCTAATTTTCCTGATATTTAGCAAAGTTTCTATCAGATTTTTTAACAGTATTTTATGCAGGTGAGTTTTTGAAATACTTTAAAAGTTAAAATCATATATCGTTGTATAATTTTCAAAAATGTTTTCCGTTAGTTTCATCATGTAAATGTATTGATTTTTTCATTTATCATTTTGTTTATTTCTTTGTATTCACTGGTTCATGTTAACCATTTTACAAACTTCGAATGCCATAATCCAGCTTTGGATGGTCCTTTTCTTGACATTTTCGCAAAAGACACGTTTTTTTTTTTTTTTTTTTTTTTTTACTCAAAAATGTTGATCTTCTCCAAAAAATCATGGAGGGTCATGCTGATTTTAGGTAATTATCGAAAAAGTAAATTATAAGAAATATATCGAATTCACAAAGATTGAAACAAGTGCCCAATGGTATCGGACTACCTTAATCAAGTAGGTTTTCGCCAGCCCTGTGCTCTGGATGTAAAAACGTTTCGCGAGCGCTTTGAGATGATACCCCGCTTTGCACGTGCATATACGTGCAAAGCGAGGTATTATTTCGAAAGCGCTTCGCTAACGTTTTCAACCTGAATGCAGGGCAGGGTATGTTTAAAATGACGACCTAAAAACGTTGCCACCCGTGACGCAGGCAGTCATTTAATTTTCAATCAACGTTCGGTTTTATTTGATTAGTAAAATTAATAAAGTCAGTGTTTCATGACCTTTCCTTGGAGATTTTCTGTTGAGTAAACACTTTAATTGGTGACTATATAAAAAGATAACCATTCCGTCGATAACATTTATCGATATGGTAGTATTTCATTCACAAATGATGCCATTGTTTAACTAGCTGTCTGTTACGATTCCATCCTTTGCGTGATTAAAAATTGACGAATAAACTCGATTAAAATTTCGTTTTGAGAGTTCGTTGAACATAACATAAACTTCGTTTAGATACCTTGCGGAAAATAAAGCCCTCTCAAATCAGTTTTTTTTGTTGAACGGGCTTAAAAATTACGCCGCATTTTAGTCATATTACGACAGCTAGAACACCTAACAATGTATTCCTGATATTTCTCACAACAGGACTACAATTGCATCCCTTCTTAGTCCATAGCTGGCAGCTGTCCCACATATGTCTACGATTATCTATCCAATGACGGGAGACAAATAGGCGGAAAGGATAAGTGCTACCGTCGAGGAATCCCACACAAATCGGTGAATCGTGTAAACTAGTAATTTCATTATTGCATAAAATGTACGTTTACGAGTCGTCAAAAGCATACGTTAACGGACAAAACCCGGACGTCAACGAGAGAAAATGTGGAGTACGTAATAAGTAAATACACTTGCTGTTAACGCCCAGTTTTTTTCACTTAAATATCCTCAGTCTGGGCCTATACACTTTATCAGTTTCTATGTCTATCATTGATATAGAGAATAAATAAAGATGTTGCTCTTGTTCCATCGTTAAATTTTTTTGACGTCTTAAATTTACCAAACAACGGCGGTATAAACAAAAGTTCAAACCAGTTTTCGTGTCTCTGCAAATGTTAACGCACTCAAAAACGCGAATTAACCCTTTAATATGAAATTAGGCAAAGCCTAGAAAACGGGCGAAAGAAAAAAACATTTGTAATGAGACATTTACTGACTGGTGACCATTTCTTGCCGCATACCATTTCTTGCAAATTATACTGAAATTGTATGCACCGAGAATCCCTCTCCAGCTAGTATGCCTAGCTAGTAGTTCTGTCTTTTCTGTTTAGGGTACCTGTCAGTTTGCCATATCCACAAATCCAGTTGGTGTCTATGTGGCAGCTTACAGTGTCCATTGAATGATCACACAGTTTTAATATTGTAATAGACATTGCCATTTAGACCTAATTAAGTTTAATTTTAAAAAGAAGCACTTTTTGTAAATTTCAAGGCTGTAAAAGAGACGGCAACATGTAGATGCTTTAATCTCATTAACATTACAGAGACATCACACTAAACCATACAATATTTTTCCTGTATATTTTTGAACAACCTTTGGTCCCTGTATACCGGTAGTTATCTTAAGGTTGCTGAATTCTCTTATTTAGATCTAGATTAATAATCTATATATCTGTGTAAAGGGTACCACTAGATTACCTTGTAAATGCAGTGCAAACTTAAAAAGAGCACCTTAAATGAATTATTATAAGATAGAAGATATTGTTCTTGATAATTATCTGGTAAATGGTGGCAGAACCACGCCACAATAAGAAAAGGAAAAATATCTTGTGAGTGGTGGCACTGCTGTGCAAATATAAGATTTATAAGCATGTCATATTACAAGACATGTCAAATATATATATTTGCTTTTAATGAAGCCTCAACCATCTGTTTATGAGTATGAACACACTAACGACTCCGTAAGAAATACAGCAATGTGTTAACACAGGTTTTTAAACAAGAAATATAAATATATATCTAGTATATTGAATTGCTATTTTAGATTTATAATAGAAAAAAAAACACAAATATGTTTATTAGAAGAGAATATTTTGATACACAGGATGATATTTTATTTCTTATTAATAAATAGCTTGCAACAAAGATTAATAGACCATATATTCAAGAGGTTGTTTACTGTTTTGTCACATTGAATCAAGACAGTAGTGAAAAGGAAGCCTAACAGTTGTTGGCTTCATATTAACAGTTGTTCACCACTATGTCTGTCTTTCTTAGTTGTTCTTAATTTATCCAGAGTTGTCAAAATTGAATAAAGATGTTATCATCTGCATTAAAAGCTATGATTAATGAATCTTCTTTGTTTTGTTCCTCTTTATTAGCTTGCCTGTGTAAACAATACGCCAAGGTCCCCAGTCATCACCTTGGCGTCTTTACTCTTTGGTGTTGTTGTTGTGGTTTTTGGCACCCATAATAAGGAATGCTCTTATTTGATTATACCAGTACATGTATTTATTTGTAATTTTTCCTTGTACATACGGTAGTTGAAATTTTGAAACACAAAAAGAGGGGCATTTTTTATCTTTTACCAGATTTCTAGGTAAACAGTATAAGTTTAATCAAATGAAATTGACCAATATCAATTGATCCTATTTGCTTTGTTTCCTTTTATTGGATTTCACCCTTACCTACAAAATACTGCTTTTTGTTGATATCTAGCATAGTAATTAAAATCAGGAGAATTATTTTCTCTACGGGAAAAAATAGAATTTGCTCATTTTAAAATGGACTCCTACAGCACTTTTAAACAGCCTCAAATTTTTAGTCAATGCTTATTTATCCAAAGCTAAGTAGATCTATTGGACCTGGTTACTAAAAGCTTTAACCTTGAAATTGCCAAAGTCAGAAGCAATGCATAAAGACTTTAAACTCATGGCCATTGCCTATACTAGCTCTCTATGAAAACATAAAGAAAGACCAAAACAAAAAAATATTTTCATCCTTTGTAAGTACAAATATACTTTGGTTGCCTTGAGCAAGCAATTTTCCCTTTCTAACATTTTCCCTGACTTTAGTGCCTGTTCTAGATATTCAAAAAAGGAACAAATTCTAAGCCCAATCTAAATAAAGTATTGGATAAATTTGTTTTCTGAATCTTTTATTATAGATTAGTATTGAAATCTATGAACTTTATATTGTTTGAAAATACTAAAATCACTTTAATAATGGGCAATTTAAAATTTTCTTGAAGACAGAAGCTGTCATTTTTGTAAAATATGCATAGACTGAAGATATGTATGTATTCTAGTCTAAAGGTTACCTTTCTACCTGGAAGTACTGAAATATATAGCTGGAGTGCCACCTCTGCATCAATATTCAGAACGAGGCTCAGTGACGTCACTGTTCTAAATGTAAACATTTTTTGAACTAGAATTTTCTGCTGTCGTAGAAGTATCGTAAAATCCCTTTTTGATGAGTAATTAAAGAAATGACTGCCAAATTTTCTTTTCTTTATTTAGTTAGGATTTTTTAGAGGGAAGGTTGACTGAATTGTACGATTTCTAGCTAAAAAAACTTCTTTAAAGTAATTTTTGATAACCAGTCGGAAACTTGTTGTTGTTGTTGCAAAAAATTAGACTGTGTCTCGAAACACCTAATCGGGGTATAGGAAAGTAAGTGACCGGAAGAAGATAAACGGACGCGGCCTGACATAGGAGATTTTATGGGGAAATCAAAATGGACGATTTGGCTTGAACGGTATATGAGTTCTGATTTTACTGTTTGTTATTTTACTTCTATTTTCTCTATATATACCTGTAAGCTATAGGCTGTCTTCAGACCGCGCCTTCGGCCCGGTCTTTCGCCCGTATTATTGCATAAAATGTACGTTATAGGCATACGGTAACGAAAAAAACACGGGCGTAAAACGGGAAAAACGCGGGTTAATATAGGGTTAATTCACGTTTTTGATGGAGTTTATATTGCAGAGACCCACAATCGTTTAACCCGAGTGCGAACAACGAGAGCATTTAATCATTTTGCTAATGTTAACGCCTGAAAAAAACGGAATCGACGCTATTTTTGCATAAATAGAAAGACATAGTTTTTATTCAAACATATATTGCAAAATAATTCATATGAACGTTTAAAACAAGCTCCAAAAGTAATGATGTGCCGGAAAAATCGCATTATGAACTGCGCCGTTACTTTTCTTTATACCGATGTTTTTTTTTTTTTTTTTTTTTTTTTTTGCTTGGTAAATTAATGACGTCCGGGTTTTGACCATAGTATGCCCATTACGGCCCTAAAACGCACATTTTATGCAATAATACAGGAAAAATTCGCGTAACGTTAACGCCCGGCTTTTTTCCTTAAAAATCCTCTGACTGGGTCTATATACTATATCAGTTTCTAGGTTTAACATTGATTAAAAGCATAAATAAAGACCGTGTTAAATTTTGTGACGTCATAAATTTACCAAGGAACGTCGGTATAAACAAAAATGGCTGTGTAATGCTTAACGCAATTATCCGACACATTCTTGGAGTTGGAGCAAGCTTAAGAGCTTTTCTATGAATCATTTGTCATCTATATTTGAAAAAAATACGATAGTCTTTGTTTTTATGCAATAACAGCATCAAATCACGTTTTTTGAATCGTAAACATTTACAAAGACCAATTTTTATTAAAACTCCATGTGTTCAAGATAACGTAGAACATGTATGGGCGAGCGCCGCTAAGATGGTTCCCTGCATTTTTAGTTAAGGGACTAAGGGTACCTACTATTTGGCAAACTGAATTCTGGCCCTGATCCAGGCGTTGAGAATACTGGTAGCCCGCGCTTTCAGAGTACTTTTCAGACAGCGAGCTAACAGGTTTCCCCTTGAGGAGAATGGTCCAAATATCGACTATCAAAATAGCCTAGAATAGATTGTAGATTGAGGACTGAAATTGTAAAACCAATAGTACATCGGGCCAACTTATTTCTGGCCGAGGCAGGTGTCGTTGTTGTTGTTGTTTATCCAGACGGGTCACACTAAGAAACCAGCCCTGGCGTTCAGGCTAGCAAGATGTTGCAAACTGTCTTTTTAAAAAAAACGTACACGTGCAAAGCGGGGTGTAATTTGAAAACAGGTTGCACCGTTTTGTCATCCTGATTGAACGTAGTGTCAATTTCTGAATGTGACCATGTTTGGAAACAAGAACAACGGCGTCCTCCCGGACCAGGAATAAGTTGGTCCATTGATAAAATAACCTTTTACACAAGACCACATTCACTTTCTGGACATTATAAGAGTAAAAAAAAAAATAATGAAACATTGACACTTATCAGGATCTAAATCAGTCTTGTTCACTAGCTCAACGCTTCATGCATTTTGTTTGTTTGAATAGACTTTTATACCGCTTTCAACAATCTTTCAGTTTTATCGCGGCAACGGGGGCACCTACCAATGGATTTCTGGTAATTCTCACACCAGTAATACTATCATGTCATATCCTAGCATTCAGCTGCTGTCCCACACAGGTCTACGGTTATCAACCGATTGGTGAAAGACAAATGGTCGGAAAAAATGAGTGCCGCCATCGGGGATCGGGACCTTAGGGTCAAGAGGCTGACGCTCTACCGCTAGACTTTGGGCACGTCAGAAATACACATATTCTTGAATGATTGAAAAGATGAAGAGAGTATTTGAGGAATTCGTTATTGTATGAAACGTAAACCCTTATTACAATAAATGAATACGCGAAGCGGATTCACACATTTGTGTGATTAGGTTTTTAGTTTCACACCTCCATGAAATCAACAACAAGTCTCTTTATATCTTATAATCTAAATTCTGAACGCAAAAAAGTAAATATTAACCTCAGATTCACGGATTGTTTATGGGGAAGCTTAAAAAAAGCTGCGTTAACACAATTATTTTCATCCAGTAATGAAACCAATTTTTCATCCAATTAGAATGCACGAATCTTCGTGAACACAACTTTAACAAGATTATTAGACATTAATCTATGTATAGAACAGAAAGTAGAGTTTATGAAATAGAGATACTAGAATATCGATTTATTTGTTGATGCTGAACCAAGTTAGCAAGTTATTCTGCATAATTAATGAACTGGCAGGGCGGGGCTTAGCCGTGACGTAATTTGGCGAATTTACTGTTAAATGTTTAGGGTTCATTGAAAAGTTAGTCGGTAATAATCGTGAACTCGTGCAAATAACTGTACCCTAAAACCAAAAAGAATTCACGTGCTTAGAGGAATTGAACACAATTCATCGTTAGGTTACCAAACCCTCGTAACTTCAGCTTGGACAAGCAGAAGATACGAGTGTTTGGTAACAAACCTACGTTTTACGGTCTCCAGTTAATTATCTTTAGAAGTAAATGATAGCGAATAAAGGCTGATTTACCTTAACCTTAAGTGCCTCGACCCGTAACTTAGGTTCCGCCCTGCCAGGGGAAAAATCGTGGATAATACCAAGTTTTGAACCTAGTTTAGATTTGGCCTACAGAGTCCGCACTGCGCCCGTAAACTCGCCTAACCCCCAAGATCTTGAGGAGCCCGTACTGAGGCATACGGTGTCCGTGCAATCATCGCACAGTATAACAGGGGCTGTAGACCTTGCGATTTTTACAAAAATATATTGAAATCGCAAGATCGCAAGGAGGCCATAGCCCGTTGACACATGGTTAATACATCGCAAGGTCGCCGTATGAACATCGAAAGGGAATTTTACTCGTAAACCTTTATCGCATCATCCTATGATCTCCACCCGGTCACCATACGAAGACCATTCGATCAACTTACGATTATTCAAGTATAAGAATATATCAAATTGACTAATCGTTTTTCGTACGGTGTCACGCAATTACCCTGCAAAAGTCGCACGGGCGTAAGGGTGCGGTTCGGAAAAAAAAAAAACAAAAAAAAAAAAACAAAAAAAAAAAACGTGCGGACATCGCACATTTTTATTTCAAATACGTCGAGGAAATAAAATCTTACGAAGTCTAAAATATGATACACAAAAACGCAGGCTGTGATTTAATAAGACATCCGTGGCGAATGAAAACCAGGCTTTAGATTTTCTTATTTTTATTTCATTCAAAGAATCTATTTCAATTCGATCCCAGATATCATCCCAAGCCATTCATCTTGTCAATTTTACCGTGTTTTATGCTGTAAAAGAGAAAATTAAATCTTATTCTTAGATAGAAATATCGGTTGGAGTACTAGAAAGTTCAAAGGGTATAAGGAAAGTGGGAAAAGTTCAAATCCCTGTAGATTATACCTAATAATTCTATAAATATTTGATGAATATAGATCTGATAAGTCTTTATAGACAATTGCGATGTTCTCCTGGGTGGGAAGTCGAATTGAAATCACAATCCTTTTTATTCAGAGTTTAAATACCCTTAAGCGCCCAAAAGGCCAAGTCGACATACAAGAAAAATTGCCGGGGCTTGGGAAGAAGCATATTTGACCATTAACTTTAAAGTAAACAAAAAAATTCGAGAAATGGACAAGGTGAATGATTTTTGAATGATTTCCGAATAAAATGGAATGAGTTGGAGGAGCGTGTTTTGAATAAGATCAGCGAGTAGAATCGCTAATTTCGTCGAATGGACGAAATAAGCAATATTTCTTTACCCCCCTTTATTAGATTCTACTTACTTTAGTATTTGATTGTCCTCGTGGGCCAATTAGACACCTTAAAAAACCAAACCAGCAAATAGAAATATGGAAAGATTTAATCAATTTGATTGAAATGTCCATCGTTTTGAACGAACTCGAACTGTTTCTGAATCTTTTTTTAAAGCTTTTTTTTATCCGTTTGAATTAATAGAGCTGTGATCGAACAGTTTAGAATGGTTGTGGTCTCTGTATATGTGAATTTTGGGGTGTAATAGACCCATATGAGAGCTCCGTAAAATAAATATTTGACCCGTCACGCGAAAAGGGACCATCCGGAAATTCAGTTAAATGAATTATTGAAAAAGAAATTTAATCTTCAAAAATTCTTTCACCGGAAGGTAGATTGGTCATTCTAGAATCAGAAAATATGCACGGTGCAAAAAGTTTCGATCCTAGTCAGTCTGCGCAGTCTGGCTAGGGTCGACACTTTACCCCATACCCAGATGGTCCCTTTTCGCGTGACGGGTCATATATTTGAAAAAAAAGAGATTTAAATCAGCATTGGTCAACCATGGGTCGAATTTCGAAAATTATTATGTTTAATGTAGTTAAGAAAAATGGTCAGCTCAAATAAGAACTGATAGTTCTGCACTTTGATAAAACGATATTTGTGCAAAAGCTTTTCCGTACTATAAACAAAGAATTAACAGATCTAGAATCACGAAATTGTGTATAACCACTGTATATATCTAATGAAAATGTCCTTGTATGTGTAAGTCAGGCATATCGCAAAGGTCAAGGTCACATCTGAAAAATATATATGTATGCTCTAACTTGAAAACCGATTGATATAGATTCATTAAAGTTAGAATAATTATTTCCAGTATTTACCAAGAAAAAACTTATCATTCTAGGCCTCATAGTTCAACTGTCAAGGTCACAATAGAACTTTATACGAAAGCAATATCTCAATGCTCATTATCAAATTTTCTAATTCAGTATATTTCGTTTAATACACATGCTTACAACAATGTACGACCTACGTCTCGGTAGTGAAATAACCTGGTTGAATATTTTTGATATTACGTGTGTATTTTTTCAGTAAAGAAAAATTATGCAAATGGGCTCAGAACGTATATCGCTGTGAAATGATGTCATTTGTGCATACGCTGACGTCAATTTGTAAACGGCGTTTTTTTTTTTTTTTTTTTTTTTTTGCGCAGATTAACTTGAATCGATTTTTACGAAATTTCCCCCTTTAATCTTACAAATTCAGACCATACTGTAAATAGAATTTTAACTCTTCATCTGAAAAAGATAAAAACTCTACAAAGCGTCGTATTTATTTTTGCCCGGTGATAAAGTCTTTCTACCTTTATACAAACGAAAATCCGCTATATTCGAAGCTTCCCAATTCACGTCAACCAATTTGAATGATGTATTTTAGAAGGATTATGGAGCGTCTTCGAACGATTTGAATGAGTAGTACGATTGCTATAAAGATCGATTTCGATTTTTTTTTTTTTTTTTTTTTTTTTTTTTTGATCAGGGTAAATGCAAATTTCGCGAAATAACTGACTATATTACCTTTTGACGACCTTAAATACTTCATTCCTGGATAGCCTTGTAGGTTGTTTGCGTCCAAATATGAATTCTTACACATTGTACAAGTCCCATCACCTTGATGAAAGAAAATACTTTTGCAGTTTCCTTGCAATGAACAGGAATACACACATTGCAGTTCACTTTTACACTGGAACGTCGTTCTCTCCACGTCCATTGGTGGACATATAAAATTATCCAAAGATTTAAGGTTAATTCCTTCCAAATTAAAAGTAAAAGATCCCCCATGGTCTATCACACTGCTCCAAAGGCCGAATAGGAATAAGTTATGTATCCGAACCATAGTCCTTTAAATTTGTTTAAGAAATACCAACTTTCCTGGTAGTCGTATAAGTTACGCCAGTGGAAACGCGGTCATAATTACTAAGTAATTTTCTGTTTGAATTTGAATCGCTTCAGATAAATTGTTTTAAAGGACTATAGGTGTAAAAATTTCAATAATTCAACAACGAACCCTGTATTGTGGATACTTATAGAAATCGCCTCTTCGAGACGATTCCTATGGGTATCCACAACATAGGGTTTGTGTACCAATCAAGATTTTAGAATGGCTTTACAAATCTACCAAATACCCCATGTTGAAATCGTATTATTGAGAAAAATAGGAGGGTCGTCCCAGAAATACGCGAACCTTTTTAAACATTTAAAGATTCAACGTCCGATGTTTAGAAAATGTACAAGTTAAGTACACACATTTAATTTCAATATTTTGGAATATATTTTACGGACTTAAAATGTCCAACAACAAGAAAGTAGCTGTAAAACATATTCGGGGGTACGGCAAGTTTGCGCACCTAGTCAATATAAAACGCTCATGGTTTATTTTTTTTTATCCCCATTCATTCTTAAATATCTGAAAGATAGTGATATAAGGATGGCATTTTCGACGTACAAGTATGAGCATTTTTGTAGACTTTACTTCACACAGTCGGAATATTGATTCTCGACATCTGAAAAAAAAATACCAAGAATATCGCCTACGGGCGCCTACGCTATGCTACTAGATAGTGAATCAAAATCTAATACTAAAATAGGGCATTATTTACACAAAGCGCACCTAGATTTATCCCCCTTATTTATGTAAATTTCTTTTGATAGTGAACACGCGTGTCGATTTTCAGGGGAGGTATTACAAAGTCAAAAGCTTTCGCAGGAGTCGACAACGACTACGAAAACGGCGACGCAAAGGCTATAGTAATACCTAGGATTTTCTCCGAAAACAGTCGAGCTAAAATGCATAAAATATCCATTGGGCTCTGCAGTGTTTACCAGTCCCACTGATCGGCCAGTCAGGGAGATATAAGCTGATAAGAAATAATACTTTTTCTAGTTGAATTGCTCATTTCACAATACTTCAGATCAGTGGGACGGGAATCAGTCTACTACAATACGTTTCGCAAAAGAACTAATTCAAAGAATATAGGTCTGATTTCCTTTCAACAAACTGCATCGAACCATAAAAAGCTATAAAAGATTTATATGAAGCAATTCGAATGCAATCATTTTTTATGATATCAAAAACAGAAGAAAACAAAAGATAGCTATAGTATTCGTCGTTCACCGTCAAAACATCGTAGTTACAGATGATTCAAGCTGAAGTTAACACGTTATTATAATTCATTGAAACTGTTACTGGGAGTAAACTGTCTGCCATTCCTTTACATATGAATAATGAATGAAATCACTTGTCATTATATTATGGAATCTAACCCTTATTTGCTGAATTCTGTATTTATTTTGAACAAATATCCTATTTTTAGGGTATTTCAAGCAGTGTGGTTTTAGTTTTGGTCACAATTATTAAGTAGAAATCCATAAGTTTATGTCAAATTCAGATTGCACATCTGTGCAGGTTGATTTAAGGCTACATGACAGCAAAAGCTTTGTATACCTTTGATGCAGTTGGGCAAATTGAAGATAAGCGATATGCCAGCTATTCAATAAATTTTATACGAGACATTTATGAACATTTTTATTACAATTTCAAATTAGAAAAGGCAATAGTGCGTATGGGCCACAAATTAATTGTTGTAACATTTCATAGGTGATAAGCCATTGTTTGATAGGCGAAAGCTGTAAATGTATATAATGTGACCCGTTACGCGAAAAGGGACCATTCGGGAACTATGTAAAATGAATAATTGAAAATGAGATTGGGTCCAGCATAGGTCAACCAGTTGTCACATTTAAACAAATTTTTCACTAGAAGGTAGGTTGTTCATTCTAGATTCGGAAAAAAAGCACACCGCGAAAAAGTTTTGACCCTAGTTAGTTTGCGCAATCCGAGCAGTCTGACTAGAATCGACACTTTAAGCGCTACCTAGATGGTCCCTTTTCTAGTGACGAGTCACAAATGCAAAGTGCTGGTTACTCGCAATACATGCGTACGTTAATGGCATACATGAATTCGGAGGTGTCTGGTTGGTATTCTGCGTAATTAATGAACTTGCAGGACCAGGCTTGACCGTGACGTAATTTGGCGAGTTTACTTTTCAATACTTTTGCCCGCTTGCAGGCTACTGCTTAGCTCAAACGGTAAAAACAAGTTGAATCCGAGTTCAGATAAGCCGGACTTGAACCAGAGATGATCTCGACTTCATGACCATTTGCCATAACGGTTTTGATCCGGGGCTCAGACAAGCCTAGGTTTGAGCTATAGCTTGTATTGTTGTGAATTCTTCTCTCGTTAATTGCTCGTGTCAATTCGAAAATTGTCCGCTAAAACGTACCAGATCGCACGTGTATTGAAAACCAAGTTATTTTTACAGCAAGAAATACATGTATTTACGTTTATCTACGAAGGGAACAAGAACTTTTACTCTTAAATGTAGTTTAAATATTTTAGCTACCAATACAACGACAATTTGTTGCCTATTTGTTTCTAATCTTTTCGTCGAACAATACATGTGATTGTTTGAAAATCAGACTTCTATCATTTGAATTATTACCTGATTTGACAAGAAATTATAAAATGTTATTTTCCCTGATGGAAAAAATTCTAACCAAGCATTATCATAACTCTAAATTTATAACCAAGTTGTAAGACTTTTATCACTGCGATTTAATTATTTATGACAGTATATGCAGTTTAAGCAATCTCGCCAGAGTATATTCTTGTAATTCTTTTCTATTCACAAATAGCAATATTTTGCCGACAATTAATTCAATTGATTAATTAATTAAATAATTTCATAAATAAAATTGACTTTACATTACAAATACACTATTCAAGAATTATTCAAATATAAATATAAAAATCGGGCTCAACCAAACCACCTAAGGAGTAGGTTTGGCTGAACCCGGGATTTAAACGGTTAAATAGATACCGTTAATCAGTGTGCAAGCCAACTGATGCTCCGTTGAGAAAAAGACTTGTTTTGGCCAAACCCGGGGCTCAGCAAGTGAGTGGCCCCGTTATCCGTTATAATCCCGGGCTTAAACGTAGCCTGCAAGCGGGCATTTGGGTTCTTTCAAATTATAGTCGGTAGTCATCGTTTACGCGTGCAAATAACTGTATCCTAAAACCTAAAGGATTCACGTGCTTTGGGAGAGTGAACACATTTCGTCGTTTGGTTACCAAGGCCTCGTAACTCGGCTTGATTAAGCTGAAGCTACGAGGATTTGGTTACCTATCTACGATTTAAGGTCTCGAATTATTTATGTCGACTCACTTTAGAAGTTGGTTATTTTATATTAAAAGCTGATTTCCCTTAACTTCAAGTGCAACGACCCGTTACTCAGGCTCCGCCCTGCCAAGGGAATTAATCACGGATAATACGCGAGGACTTAGAGGGCAGTATATAGATTTAGATAAAGGGGGGTGCTAATTTCCTACAATGTGACTGTAAAATCAGCATCCCATAAATGACATTTGTTCATATCGAGCGTTATAGCCAGAGCATATTAACTTGAACTTGACCCTTATGCAGAATACCTTTTGGGTAAATTCAAATGGCAGCCCGGGAGTCGCGTGAGATGATGAAATAATCTAAAATCTACTGTAATATGAATGCGCAGACAGGACATTCATATGAACGGAGTTACCCACTGGTGGTAGTAAAAAAAACCTAACATTTACCGCTACAATAATTAATTACACTCTAGTTATCCTCTTCAAGAAATGTGATAAACTCGTGCAAAATACTATATAAAATAAGAAAAAGTATTTGTCGTTTAAAGTAAAAGAGAACTATTGTTTTATGTAATCGAATTGTTGTGCACTATTTTCGACGCCATTTTGGAACCCAAGTAACACCGGCCTGACCCAGGATCAGAAGCGTCGAGGTTGAAAGGTTAAAATGACATCACTAGTGTCGAAACCGAGGTCGTTCTGATGGAAACCCAGTTTACTCGGGTCGAAACCGAGTCCGATATGAACTTACCCAATGAGACTTATGACACGTGGTTTTATACTAAACATTTGACAAAAGAAATGTCCATTATTCCTTATTTGGACATGCTAATTAGCATATCGACGGTGATTTCATATTGAACTTTAATTCCACGGTATTTGTTCCGTTATAACTCGCCTGCTTATCTAGTTTTTCTCGTGAAAATCCCAACGTCTTAGTAAAAAATAATGTTTTTTGATTGGTCTAAATAAGGAAATATGGGGTTCATCTCAAAATAGATAAAAACATTTTTCAATTATCAGGTCAAACTGTTTTTGAACCAAGACAATATACACTCAGATTTCATATCCTAAAGCAGTGAAAATCTTTGATAAAATCAATCTTATAAAAATACTCGATTTTTATACTAAAATAAATCACTTAAAATCACACACTTTTGACTCGGCCCCTATGCAAATCAGAACCCTTTTTGGTAAGTAAATTTGCTGTTCCGTTTAATATGGACACAGGAAGGTATGAAAGGCTAAGATTTAACATGTAGACGGACGGACAATATCATTATTTTACTTCAAAAACTCTGAAAAACAAAATCCTTCATAATATGATATGACAAGCAAAAAAAAAACGTTTCATTAATTCGATTCTGAGATTTGCGGCGAAATGTTGGTCCATATAGAATTCAAACGGACTATAATGCCCACTTGCAGGCTACGTTTAAGCCCGGGATCATAACGAATAACGGGTCCTCTCACTTTCTGAGCACCGGATTTGGTCAAGACAAGTTTCTTTCTCAAAGGAGCCTCAGTTGGCTTGTACACTGATTAACAGTATCGATTTAACCGTTTAAATCCCGGATTTAGCCAAACCTGCTCCATAGGTGGTTTGATTGAGCCCGACTTTTACATTTTCTATAGGAATCATTCTTAAATGAAGTATTTATAATGTAAAGCCGAATTAATTTTGAAAAAAAAACCTTATACTGAATCATAATTAAATGACGGCAAAATACAGCTATTTGTCGAAAAAAAAATATAAGCACATGTATATACTCTGAGAAGGCTGCTTAAGTTGCATAGACTGGCATTGATGATAAGTACTAAAAGCCAATTGACCTAATTATGGATTAAGATTTATAGAGTTTGGCATCTTTCTTGGGTGGTACTTTTTCCACCAAAGGAACCTTCATAAATAGAATTTGTGTAATATAGGATGTCAAATGATAATATATGATAAACATCTGATTTTGAAAACAATCGTCTTTGCCTGTTCGACTGAAAGATTGGAAACGAATATATATCGTCGGCGGCGACCTAAACATTGCAATTTCAAAAAGCATTCGGTTTTATTTTTATTTTTGATAGTAGAAAAACGTAACTACACCTATTTTTACTGTAAAATTAACTTGATTTTTGAAACACATGCCAACCGTACGTTTAAGCGGATAAATTTAGCAATAACACGAGCCATTAACGAGAAAAGATCTCACAACAATACAAGATTTAGCTCAAACCTAGGCTTGTCTGAACCAGGGATCAAGACCGTTATGGCAAGTAGGCATGAAATCGAGATCATCTCGGGTTCAAGTCCGGCTTATCTAAACTAGGATTTAATATTTAAATGAAAGGTCAGGTTAAATTCTTATGATATGCTGTTTAAATATACCCGATATACCTATGGTAATGGACTCGGCGCCTATGCCAGAGCTCAGTTATGAACATGAATCTATAGGAGCAAACAATACAATTTACAATTATTTTTTGATAATAATAACAAAGACTTAGGTACAGTAATTTTATTGTTTATCCCACACTTTTAATTTTCATTTCAAATCAAATTAAGTCCAGTGTCTACAAATGATCAGTCTAATAATATCCGGATTCTAAATTCAACATGCAATATTCCCATTTTTAGTTCGATAATCTTAAGTACTATTTATGAACCGAGAATTTTGTAGAAATCATTAAATATGATACTATTGAACAGTCTAGAAAAGCACAGAACGTTAGAACCTTCCTTAGTTTCAATCTCATTCTAAAAGTCATACAAACGTATGCAATACTTACTAAGTGTTTTGTTTGAAAAAAAAAAATATCTAACAAGGTTGGGGGATCGATAATTGTCGAGGCTCTGACGAGACAATTATTAATTCCCACAACCGAGTTATACAATTTTCCTTACAAATATACTAAATACGTATCATAGTTATCTCAAAACCTCTATTAGCCTTATTTTAGTCGCTGTTTCTAACTGAAATGCATATTTTTAAAAATAATCGCATTATGTCATAAATATCCATATGATATCATGAACAATATCATATGGGATGTAATCACACGGTTATTAGTTTTGAGATAAAGAATTTCCCAAACCTGAGTTTATACTAATTATGAAGTTAAGTAGTCTAAGCTGTTACTTGGGATCACATTTTTGAGTAAATTTTCGGAGAAATTGGGGCGAATGCGTAACCGGATCGAACCGGTCGCGTGAGCAGACGACGCTTCAGTGGTTCCCAATAGCGCGCGATTTGAAATTTAAAATTAGGGCCGTATTGGCGGGTTATGCGGTGCAGATTTCCAATATTTGAATATTGTGCCTTCTTGCGGGGCTTGCAGACGACGCTTTCTTGTTGATGGGTTTGCAGACGACGCTTTTTTGTGGTGATAATTACCACTATGTAATACTTTCAGTTTGTGTCTTGGATTTAAGACACTCGCTGTATAACCGCCGTGTGACAAAATCCACAAAGGGACTATATTGCTCTTGAAACATCAAATAAAACAACAACGTTGAATATTTTACAATTTTAATTACAAAATACATGTTTTTACAATTCATTCGTATTTTGGGTATATAGAATACATATAAAACTAAATTCAGCAGTAGAGATGTGGAAACAACGATAATATAGAGATATTTACATGCATCATTTATATGTTATTTTATATGTAGTGACTATATGCCAAAAGGAAGAGTGTTAAAGTCATTGGTGATCACGCGCTTATCGAAGACGATTCTGTAATCTTTGGTTTCTGTTTTGGTAATGACGTTACATCTTTCAGCATTTCGCGAAATTTTATGGTTATCTACGACCTTGATTGGCTTTACTTCTTCCCTACTTGTGACCATTTTGTGTAATGTAGTGAAGTTGATATCCAATGCGTTTTTGAAATTTAAAGTGATCCCCCGTACCTTGCAAATAGAGGTTTGACCCTTTTTATTGGGTTTCAATAAGTTGTAAGCATAATTCTTTGGACCACCCGTTACAAATTGTGTGATTGTATTATCGGGAGCTTTCTTATCTGGAACCTCATCTGTAAGGTCTCCCAAATAGTCTCCAAGAGGTGGCATCCATTGACCAGGAGATGTGATAAATACGATTGAATCTGTGTCACAATACAAGAGACGGTCTCCAAGGGGTTTCAGATAACTGTACAATTTAAGACGTGCTTGTGCCGTTGTATAAGCGGCAATGACAACGTTAGTGCGGGAAGATGCTGGAATAAAGTCATCATTATGGACCCAGTCAATTTGAACGGATTCGTCATTGACGAACCTAACATTCTTTATTTCTTGTTTATCACTAGTCATCATGTCAAAGTACTGGTCAGGTTGAGTGACAAATGTTGTTTGTGCCAAATTAGTACGTTGACCAAATTTCCCCCAAAAGGAATTCAACATTAGTT
This sequence comes from Fragum whitleyi, assembly GCA_948146395.1. Classification (NCBI taxonomy): domain Eukaryota; kingdom Metazoa; phylum Mollusca; class Bivalvia; order Cardiida; family Cardiidae; genus Fragum; species Fragum whitleyi. The sequence continues at coordinate 46,515,881 of OX411554.1, forward strand.
TTGCTAAAGATCTCAAGCCTGGGTTTTCAATGATCTTGTCAGAGTCAAGGAGAATACCCTCCTTGGCATAATAATCTTGTATGTATTTCTGTTTGGTTTGTTCATTAACACACCAGTCTGGCCAGCCACTGGCTTCCTGTTTGACCTTAAGAAATGTATTGACATACTCAGTAAACAACCCACCGGTCTTGGTTATAGGAGAAATGTTGTCAAAATGCCAAACCTCATACATTTTCAGTATTTTGTAACCCTGAGACACAGCCATTTTAAGCTCATCAGTGACCCATGTTCCAGTGAATGACCTTTCTTGTGCAGTATGTTGACAAGATGAATTCTGATAGGTTTCGCCGCACGTACGACAAAGACTAAACAACAACTTTCCGTTACGTTTTGAAGGTAGGACAGGAATGTGCAACCCTCGCGGAGGTAAAACTTTGCATTTCATCAACCCTTCATAATGTTCCAGATCTTTAAAATGATCAGTTATGATATCTGGATGACCCATTGGTATTTTGCCATTTTTATTCACCCATGGGTAGAGAGATGTTACATCATAGTAATTTATTGTTTTGGTATTTGAGGCTTCTTCAAAGAGTTTAAAGGCCTCTGTTCGTCCACCGTAAAAGGCGTCCCTAGGTTCCAAAGGTGACCCTATTTCTAGGGCGTCTACAAAATCTTTCAATACCTTGTTCTCTGACAACTGTTGCTTAAATTCACATTCCCAGATGCATAGATAAGTAAACCCTTCAGATTCTAAATAAGCTTGTTTCTCTATGGTCTTTGTATATAGATCTGCCATAGACATTTCCACCACGGGGTTTATAGTAGACTTGGAATAACATTTAGGACAACCATGCCAAAAGCATCCGTGAAATTCTAACGCGATTTGTTTTCCCTCGTGTTCGTAAAACCCATCCAATTTATAAGGACCTATTTGTTTTTCACCTTTATTTCGACCGTGCTGAAAGGTAATATTCTTTTCATGGGCTAGATAGGACAGCCATTGATAAGCTAGAGCTGACTGTTTCTCTTCTGGTCTATAACTATGAGGTGGTATAATACCAATGCTTTCATATTCGAGAAAAAGAGTTCTGAATACTAGGTTACATGCCGATGCAATTGTGATACACTTTGCGAATGGATCTATCCCGTCACTTCCTTTCTTTTTAGTTAAACCCATGAATAACGACCTGAACTTCAAACAACATTTCCTAAGAATGTCGACATCAGATCTACAGTACCGTAATAACTCAACTTTGAAGTCAAAATGATCATGGCAATGCTTCCCGTACCAAGACAAAAACTTAATCCTGTCGTTTGGCTTCATTCCGTCAGGGTTGTAGTACTTAATGTCCGGTAACTGATCTAGGACAATGTTTTCATTTTCGCGTCTGTTGAAAAGGTGGGGGAAGTAACCTTTGGCAAGCTCTTTTTCACCAAAGGCATCTGGCATGGCGGCTAATGCCATAGGAATAAAGTTTATTGAATCAATAAATCTTATTTTGCATTGGGGAATTGTTATTGACATATATTTGGACCCCGTTGTAATGACCTCGGGCAAAATGGCATTGTCATGAAGATAACGAAGTATTGGGTAGCTATCGTAGCCTTTAAAGTTATGACAAATAACAGTCGTGCCATTGTTTTCACCAGAAAAAAGCCATTTACAAAAAGACGTTATAGTACTTGGACCAGAAAAAACCCTTTCTTTCAAGCCACAATACTGACATTCGCAAGGCGCGGTGAAGTCGTTGTTTATACATTTTGTACATACTTTGTGTACAACACAAAGATTGGGTACATGTTCATATGACCCACACCATGTCTTATTACAGTTTTTACATCCACGACATTTATCAGGTACATAACCCTTCTCGCATTCCTGATAAGTGTCTTGGGTGCACTCAAAATCGAAAAATATATATCGGGTTTGTTTCTTGTCGGATTTGTGCCCAGATGTTTCCTGCTGGTATTCGTCATCAACAGGATGCATATAGCATTGGTGTCCATCGGCATAGAAGTCCTTACATGTTTGACAGTAAGTCTCACCACAAACATGTTGTCGCTTGTGTTTGGTACGGTTTATCATTTGTCCACATTGTGTGCACTTATAGATAATCTGACAGGTGGATTTCCCCTTGTCAGATTTTTTCAAATGGTGCACAAAACATTCTTTATTGACAAACTTGCAGTTACATGAGGTGCAGTATTGCCAGTCCTCTTCTTTATTATCATGAAGACTTCTACAATAGTGACACGGCTCATTACATATGTGGCGTTCCTTATGTTGGTATCCCTTCTTACACTGTTGACAGAAGTAACTTCTATTGAGGAATCCTGTCATAGACGTGATGACGTCATAATGGTTGTCATGGGAATATAAATAAATCGGTATTCCCCCCCTCGGCCCATTAAACACTATGGCATTATAATGTTCCTTTGAAAGTATGTGTATTTGGTATCCACTTAGAGCGTCTTGAAATCGTTTAATTTCTTCAATGCCGCATTCACCAAGTGGTACATTTGCTCGTTCATGAAGATTCACCGCAAGTTCCCTTTGAACGTCTCGTCCTAGTCGAATACTATTCCATCTTGGATCTTTTTCAACACGTGCAATTGCTGTAACTAAGGCACGTGCACAGCACAAATTGTCTTTGTTTTTTATTTGAATAATGCTTTGTTTTCTCTCTACCATCTTTGAAATATCCACAAAACCCTTTTTGTAGCCAGAACCTGACATACTCTGGACATGGACCAACTCTATTCCGAATGTCTCGTCAAGCACAAATTGTTCATATGATTGTAAAACACGTTCGATTTCAGAGAGAACTCGATCTACAGTTAGTTCAGAGCGCCTCATAAAAGGCAATACAATAGGGAAATCTAATTGAGGATTGTCCAATGTGACACGCACTAAGTCTGTAGATGACATGTTCTCTACTATATTGTTGAAAATGGATTGGAAGATTTTCTTCACCGTCTTCAGAATATTTGGCAGCTCTTGTATGTCGATATCCGCGACTTTAATTCTGTAATACTTGGCTGATGTCTTGAATTTCTCTATATGGCGCTCACTAATGTTCGCTATGGTATAGAGATCATTAATGATTCTTCTCTTCTTAGAAACACCACTACCGTCTTCATCTGTAGCACGACGTTTTGGTGCTCCCCAGCCATGCTGAGAATGTAGATGATTCTCCAATACATCTTCTCTGTCGAACACTTTCAGACACTCAGGACAATGATGATTATTATCATCGGCATGCCGTTTCATGTGTCTGTCCAGGTTTTGTTTTCTGTTAAAAACCTTCTTACAACTAGGACATATATATTTTTTCCAGTGGTTTTGCGAACGTCGATGTTGTAGCAGCTGGCTCAATTTTGGAAAATTAGCGCCACACTCCTCACATTGGTAAGTAGCCATCTTTAGTTCTGAAGAAAAATAGTTTGTATTAGTCTCGAGTTTTAAAATGTGTCATGTTAACTATATAGATATAACATTATTTAAATAAAATCTAGAAATAAAAAAAAATATGCAAACTTTTTTAAATTCTAGTAAACTATTTCATCATTAATTAAGCATGTTCGGTCGTTAACTATCAGGCGAGACTATAAAAATTCAGGCGAGACTACAAAATATCAGGCGAGACTACAATAAGAAAAAATGATACCTTTTATTTATAATTCCTTTTAATATTGTAACAAATGTTTCTTAATGAACACTAGCGTGGGAATGAACCAATTTCCTAAATACAAAGCTTATATATGTTTTCTTGCGCATGCGCAATGGCTATGAAATGAATTGATCCTATATAAAATCTTTATTTGTTTTCAGTTCTCATTTGTAACTGAGCCACCAGAGTGTCAACATGTTTTCTACGCAGTGTCCAGATTGTCACAAGGGATTTTGTAGAAAGGATGCTATGCTGAGACATTTTAAACAGAAACATAATATGCCTTTGCCACCACCCCCACCACCACCACCACCACAAGGAACTCAACCACCACCACCACCACCACCACCACCACCACCACAAGGAACTCAACCACCACCACCACCACCACAAGGAACTCAACCACCACCACCACCACCACTACCACAAGGAACTCAATCACCACCGCCACCACCACCACCACCACAAGGAACTCAACCACCACCGCCACCACCACCACCACCACCACCACCACAAGGAACTCAACCACCACCACCACCACCACCACCACCACCACCACAAGGAACTCAACCACCACCACCACCACCACCACATGGGCCTCAATCGCCACCAGAAGAAACTACATTTTACCACCCATTTACTATGATGATATCGGGTCCCACAGGTATCAGTATTATCATATTTTTTAAGCAATTAACAGGATAAAATGTCTATGTGTCAATGATTTTGAATTTCACATCCTTGAATTTATAAAAATGGCCTACCTTTCTAAAATCCATTCCTGTTTTATAATTATAAACTATTATTATTGCTTCTGATTTTATGCATATGGTTTCTTTTTTTCTGTATTTTTAAATAAATCATTACTTGATTTTTGGTAATTTGTATTCTTTGTAATTTTCAATTGACATTTCATATATTTCTAAAAAAAAAAAAAAAAACTGTTTTCAAATAATAGAGTTTTTTATCATAGAATTTCGACTATATTTTTAGGACATTTTGTTTTTCTTCTCTTAACCTGTTCATTTTGTAGCGTATCAAATATATACTAAATTAAATTGATGTTTTTCAGCGTGTGGAAAAACAACTATGGTGAAAGATTTATTGATGAATCACAGCTCAAAAATTCATCCGAACATCCAAAGGATTGTATGGCTCTATAAAAGATGGCAGCCCTTATACACCATCATACAGAAATCTCTGCAGCCTAGAGTAGAATTTATACAGGGCATCCCTACTGATTTGGATGAAGATTATTTCTTTAATCCTGGGATAAATAATCTACTGATTCTGGACGATTTATACTCTGAAGCCGGAAAAGATAAGCGTATCACAGACCTGTTTACTGAAGGGTCACATCATAGATCCTTATCCGTTATATCTATAAACCAGAATTTATTTGGAAACAAAGATCCTACACAAAGAAGAAACTGTCATTATTTGATATTGTTCAAAAACCCGATAGATAGCCAGTCTGTGATGACATTGGCAAGACAAATGTATCCTGGACAAAGTGATATACTATTAAAACAATTTTCAAAAGCTACAAAGTATCCTTATGGATACTTACTGGTGGACCTTAAGCCGTTTACGCAAGATAATCAAAGGTTAAAATGTATAAGACAGAATTACCGAAATTCACCTTGCTCGGATCACGTGATTCCAGCTCAAACTATAAAAGAAGAAGTTTTGACAAGCTCAAATCATTCTGCAGTTGGAGTTCAGACAAGTCACATCGAGGATAACTCAGTGCTCGAAAATTCGCAAAATAATTCCGAAAATAATTTTGAACAAATTATGGAAAACAAGGGACAAGCTTGTGATGATTGTGGTCAGTTATTTGACACAGTTCACGACGTGCAAAGACATGTCAAAAATGGGTGGTGTCCCGAACACATGGACCAGAGGAAACGAAAGCACGATGAAATGAACGATAGTGACACAGACGACGATTCTGTTGAATATAATTCGGCTTACGTACAATTATGGAAAAGAGCCCGAGAAAATAACAGTGGTAAATTTGATAAAATTTACAATGCATTAACAGATAAAGGAGAGGACAGTGAGACTGCACAAGAAATGGCCGAAGACCGCATAAAACACTACGACGAAAAAGAGTTTTTCGGCAAATATCAATCGTTAATAGATAATTACATTTTACCACTCAGAAGCAATAAAGCGCATCAGCAAATCATGGCTCAAATAGATAAACTGATCTCCAAAGGTCAAAATACAACCTCGGCTGTAAATAAAGTCATGAGGAAACATAAGAACACCTTTCAAGAGCTATTTGATACGGAAGTTTCCGATGATGACGAAGAAGAGGGATCAGATGAAGATGACGTCAGTGACGATGAAAGTGACTAGTAAAATATATAAAAGTAATTCAATTTTATAAATTTATTTATTAGTGTTGCGAACTCTGTACATTGAACATGGCCACTTGGAAAAAATATTTAAAAAGTATTTACAATGACGTAGCACACCCAGGGGGTTTTGCGGGCCCACAGAAATTGTACAAAGTGGTGAAATCCGAAGGAAAATACCAAATAGGCATGCATAAAATTCGTCAATTTTTGCATGATCAAGGGTCCTACAGTTTGCATAAACCAGTCAGAAGACGGTTTCAAAGAAACCATGTGATCAGTGCAGGCAAAGACGATTTATGGATGGCTGATTTAATGGACATGGTTAAATTTGCTGACTGGAACCAGGGCTATAAATATATTCTGTTGGTGATTGACACGTTCTCAAAATATGTCTGGTTACAACCACTAAAGAATAAAACAGGCGATGAGGTGGCAAACGCATTCAAGACAATCTTTGAAACTTCGAAACGATCACCAAAAAAGCTTATCACTGACAAAGGTATGTGTTTTTTTTTCAATTCATTTTAGATTAAAGACTTACGTCAAACAGATATCATAGAGATTGCTTCGCTAAATCAACTTTATATTTAACAAAATTAGATTCAAGTATTAAAGTTTTGTAAAGCTGTATTCTCTACATCACGTTGAATTATAAATATCGACTGGTACTACACGTTTATATCCCTTTCAGGTCAAGAATTTAGAGCCAAAAAGGTCCAAGATCTGATGAAGAAAAAAGACATTTTTTATTTTCCGTCACAGAATGAGACGAAAGCATCGACCTCTGAACGGGCCGTGTTGACAGTGAAGACCCGTCTGATGCGCTATTTTTCTTACAAAGATACAGCAACTTTTCTGCCTGTGCTACAGGATATCGCCAACAATTATAATCACACTTATCACAGAACAATAAGAATGAGACCGGTTGATGTGAAAAGCAGTAACCAAGAGGAAGTTCGACTCGCTACCTATATGGCACAGAATGCAAAACAAACGAATAAAAAATTCAAACCTTTTAAATACAAAATCGGTGACTACGTACGGATAAGTCATCTAAGGACAGTGTTTACTCGAGCCTACGACCAGACTTTTACCGGTGAAGTCTTTAAACTGTACAAACGTTATCACAGAGGCACATTACCGATTTATAGACTAAAGGATTTACAAAATGAGGAGCTTAAAGGAACTTTCTACCAAAGCGAACTGCAAAAAGTAAGCGTGGATCCGAACCAGACTTGGAAAGTGGAGAAAGTGTTGAAGACCAGAAGAAAAGGTCGAAACAAACAATATTTTGTCAAATGGCAATATTATCCTAAGAAATTCAATAGCTGGATCAGTGCTAATGATATTGAATAAATAAGTTTGTAAACATGTGTAAAATAAATATTGTAAATAGTAATTGGCTTGTTTTATTATTTATTATTCCATGAGTAAATACACTAATAGGTAGATAACCGAAAACCAATGTCAGGTAGTAGCTGGAGGGTAGGAAAGTGTTTGAATGGTAGTACAAGTGCGAGAAATATTAGAAATCCATTATGTGATGTTACATCGGCCGCGATATATCTGTAAAAATGCTGATAGCGACGTAAACCCCATTCAATCATTTTGTTTCATTAACTACTCTTTTTAGAAATCTCAGCACTGTAGTTTATAAAATACTCTTTACAAATTCTAGCGTAACGATGAAAACATTTATACACTACAGTCTGACGTCATAATAATTCGTCTGCTTAACTAGATAAGGTATACATATGGATCCGCAGTTCTATGTGAGTCTCGACAAATCATTATCAATTTCAATGTAAAAGTGATCTTTGACGCCTTCCCCCTGAATTGTTTATCTATGTCTGTGTTGAATAGTTTAACAGTTTTACGCATATTAATCGTTGGTACCGTAGCCTTGACCATTATGCCTAATGCCCCCTAGAAGACGGTTAGTTATTACGGCGGATAGTGCAATAACTACTGCTGGAATTTGCTATAGGGGTTTTTCGTACCTAACAGCACCGACATTAGGTCCTCGGCTTAACGTCTCACCCGAGAGATTATATGTATGCTGTTGACTATGAATTTGTTAGTCTTCCAGCCCCGGGAATCGAACTCACGAGATTTCAATTCATGTGTATTGAAGTCAATTGCCCTACCAACCGAACCATAGGGGCGGCGAAAATATTGGGAAAATATCTCGCATTTAAATAGTATTGCACAAACGTTTATGGACTTCAATCAATTATCAGGAATAGACCGTTACAAACGGAAATAAAACACAAAAGGGTTGAAAACAGCGTTTTCATGGTGTCTTTCTTACGTGGATCCACACCAGACTTAGACAGTTCGAGAAAGTGTTGAAGACCTGAGGAAAGGTCGAAACAAACAAAACTTTTGTCTAATAGAAATTATACCTCCAAAAGTTTAACAGTTGTGTCAATGCTGAAGACAATGTATGAAGTTTAGCTGTCATATGCATGTATTTATATTTGTAAATAAAAGTGAAACAATTTTTACCCTTTGTTTGTGTGTAAGCGAGAAAGCATAAAAGATAAGTTGTTTAAGTAAGCACCCGTATGGTATACAAAGCTGACTGGCATGCTCCATGTAGTAATCACTGCGGTTAGATCCTCTTACGAGACGGGGAAATACCTACTCAAAAAATCTAGAATTCCTTTCTTAGATAAAGAGCCGATTCCTATTCACACGTCAATCTATTGCCAAGTATATATGATATAGTCTAACGACACATCTTTGCCCCTGGAAGTCTCGCATTGGGAGCAACCCGAAATAATACCTAAATCATACTATTTAGTTATACAGTGATGTAAACGAGCGGTCATCATAATCCAACAGTGAGAAAATCAAACCCTATATTGAGCCTTGGTGTAAAAGGCCGAATACACGTCCCGAATGCGGTAACCGTTCAACCCGCAAAAATAATACTTACCTGTACCTTTTCGCCAGTTGGAAAAAATCGATAGAAATTGTCGGTACTTTGCGTTGAAATACTGCAGAGGCTAACAGTTTTATCGATAAACCACGCGTTTATATACTCACCGAACGAGTCCATTGCAAACATAGGTTAAACTGTTGTGCAATCCCGTATCTATTGTAATTAAAAGATAGCGACACACGCTACCTGTGTACCCTTCACGCATGGATTCGTCCAAAATTTAGAAATCAAACACCTAATCAGTTAGGTATTAACATTCATAGAGAGCAGGTGTATTTTACTATCGCTCTCGCTAAAACAAATATTGGAAAATAGCAGACGAAACATGTTTAAAATATACTCCACTTTATGCGAGATAAACCCATTTTAAACCTCGTTATAATTTCGCTACAATTTACTTTAGTCAAGGTTTAACACTTTACATTTAACGATATAAAACAGCTTGGTTAACGCTCGGGTTATCATTGACTTGTAGTGTACAATAAGATCGTCTGCTAAATATGACTTTTATCCTTTCCCTAAACGGCGAAATGTAGGGTGGTCCAAGTTGGGGGTTACTTCAGATGATAAAATTGGTATTGATGAAAGAACAAAAGAAAGACGAAAAGACGACAAATGTAAACACCGTTGTGGGAAAAATTGAAAGCGTCGTCTGCAAGCCCATCAACAAGAAAGCGTCGTCTGCAAGCCCCGCAAGAAGGCACAATATTCAAATATTGGAAATCTGCACCGCATAACCCGCCAATACGGCCCTAATTTTAAATTTCAAATCGCGCGCTATTGGGAACCACTGAAGCGTCGTCTGCTCACGCGACCGGTTCGATCCGGTTACGCATTCGCCCCAATTTCTCCGAAAATTTACTCAAAAATGTGATCCCAAGTAACAGCTTAGACTACTAAGTTATACATAAAGAGGAAAATTGTTTGTTTCTGTGTAAGATCGATTTATATTTAATAGAGTGAACGAAATGAAATATTGATCGATCTTACTCGAAACAAAAGATTATTCTATTTCTTTTATGCAAAATGTGACAAAATGTGAAATTTCTGGGACATATTTTTGTAAAGCGCGTCATTTTGCACATGATTGCTTTGCAACGTTCATTGTGACGTCACTGATTTCGCCCTGCATAGATGCTGTCAGATAGGATGAGTTTTTGATAATTTCATTGCTTTTGCGGTGAGATTATCAAAGGATTATCAAGTGATAATCTTCCGCTATTTCTCGATAAACCGCCAAAAAGAATTAAAGAAAATACATTTCTTTTCTAGAAATTCCTACCTGAGCATTGGCCGTCGGAAATTATAATAACTGGAGGACAACCAATCACAAGCTATCTAACAGAATGCATAGGAAGAGTATGTAAGCGACTTTGTGTCGTTTACGGAGGTTCAGAGTTTGGTATAGCTTCTAGGTTAGACGTCGCAAGTTCTGACCAATTCGTACCAGTACCAGGTTTGGAAATTAAAATTGTGGACGAGGCAGGTAAAATCGTCCCAATTGGTGAGAGAGGAGAAATTAACATCAGATCCAAATATGTCTTCCACAGTTATTTCAACGATCCTGAGAAAACATCCAAAGTTAAACTACCAGATGGTTGGTACAAAACAGATGATTATGGCCGTCTAAGCTCAGGTGGTTATCTTTTCGTTGAAGGGAGAAAATCAGATATGATTCTGTCTGGTGGAATGAATGTTACACCAGTTATTTTAGAAGCGGTTCTTAAGGCTCACCCTGGAGTAGAATCTGCAGTAATTGTACCAGTACCGGACGAAGAAAGATATCAGGTCATTTGCGCATGCGTGCTTCTGAAGTCCGGATATCACGTCAATGAAGATGAGCTTTTCGGTTACATGGAGAGAAAACACAACGATGAACAGAAATTGTTTACAGTGTTACCTAAATATTATTTGATACTCAAGGAATTTCCGGAAGAAACATCGGGTAATGTTTCAAGAAAAACCCTGACAAGAATGGCAGCAGAAAAATTCTCAACTCTGTAAATTTCAAGACAATCACGAAATTGTGGAAAGGAATTCATTTAAGCTACATATAGAAATATATAGTCAGGGTTGTTTTCTCCCACTTGAACAAAGTTCTTTTTGTGGATAATTGAATTGATCCGGTCTATACATGTGTTAAAATGTAATTGAGTCTATGCGTGACATTTACAACAATTTAAGACGTGTATAAGTTGCAAAGCTTGAGCAGGCCAGTCGGCCACTCATAGTTCAGTCAAAATAGCGATGGCCTCAACCCAAAACAAATTGCAATAAAAGCGTTCTTGGATTTTCTGAGTAGCTTGACCCTCCCTAGATGAGATACTAAAAGAATGACAAAAACTGAAGATACGAATTTTGTTTTTTCAATACATTTTGATACTCACTAGTAATGCCTGTAGTACAAGCAATTTAATGAGAATATTGTGTGATATACCTCGAATAAAACTGATATGTGAAAGCAAACCTAACCAAATATCCTTTAAATTACCTAAAGAAATTTTAACCGCAACTTTAATTTATGGTTAGAGTAGATTGTATCGCATTTCAAACACAAAAAGACGAATTCAAATTATTCTTACCCAACCCACTTGATTTATCATTATAATGGATAGAAAAATGTCTTCTGGTATTGCAACATTTTCATTTAAACCCTTATCAATAAGTTCAAAACAATTTGTTTTATTGGATTGATCTTTTTGTATGTCTATCCCACAGACAACTCTTTTATGACAAAAAACCATGTATCAAAAATGCGCTCATGTAATTTCTCCCAGCAGTCACTGAATTTAAATTTTATTGTTTCCTTAGTCTATTTTTTTAACAACATTGTCATCCACTCTTTTTTCCCCGATAACTTTCCTTTTCATTGTTACCAGATTGTGTAAAATATGCCGGAAATGTTAAGAGTTGATCAAGTACATGACTAGTTTGACACCTTGTCTTATATAATAACGCACATTTGTGTATTTGACAAAAATTGGATTATGAAATTGCATGTGATCTGTCTGACTAAGAATAATTTTCCGAAACTTCAATTCCAAACAATTCAAAATGAAGGTATATATGTGACCAATCCAGTGCTACATTTATTTTTTTAATTCAGTATAACAATGACACAAATAAACTTTAAAAATTCTGAAAATACCTTACCTTAAACTTTAAAAGAGGCTTTGCAAAAGTAAGATACGGCACTGAAACCCTGGTCATTTGGCAACCTTAAAGGGTTTTATAGAAAAGTTTGTTATTATTTCAGAAACATTAAAAATTAAAAGTTTTCGGTTGAACAACCTTGTCTGAACTAGGTTATAATATGTTTTAAACTTTAACCCATTGAAGCTTTAAAAAGATCCTAAACTATGTGTCTTGGATGGCATTCTAATAACGTTTAACCCAAATGGTTCTCCAGGTTTTGTAAGTAATAGTTATAGTTCATTTCTGGCAATTTACGCGATATAACCTAAGCGGAGCGTTAGCGGAGCGCAAGGTTATACGCGTAAATTGCCAGAATATGAACTATAACTGTTTTACCGATCGACTTATTTTTTCATCAAATAACGCTAGTTCAAATGAGTTTCACGTCAATCATTGATGTCATTCATTTTTGTTGCGTCATACATTCTTCAATCAAATCGAGGTAAACAAAAAGTGGGAGGAGCGAATTTAATCAACGTCGGGTTTCTGTAATTATTTTGTCATTTGGAAAGACAATATCAGTTGAGAACGTTCGGTGAACAAAACCTCGTGATTGTTACTAGTGGATTTTGTATTCCTTTTAGTTAGGCTTTTTTGGAAATTCTGTCTCCCTTTAAGGATTTTGTATTATTAGAAAAACGGTTATCTACCACGGCATATTTAGCTGCGCAGTGTGAGCTCATCGGACAATCATTTAAATTGTACCCGGGTTCGACCCCCGATGGAGGCACTCATCCTTTCCGACTATTTGTCTCCCACCTATGGGTTGATAATCGTAGACCTATGTGGGATAGCAACTGGAGACTAGAAAAGGAATTGTAGAACTGGTATAAGAAATGTCAGGAATTTAGGTTCTCCAGCCGCTGGACTGTTGTAAGCTGTGTTAAACCACATAGAAACCAACAAAACCACGGCATATTCATTATCAATAATAACAAGTTTGCAATAACACGTTATTAGAAAACATTCAAAGTGCACTGACAAGCTCTAGTTATCAAGTTTTGGTTCCCAACCGATACGTCACAGTTAAACAGGTCACACTGTTTTTCGATATTAGTCAGCTATTACAGGCCTAACATGCTTCGAATTACTTTTTGCAAATATTTGTATCCCTAGAATTTGGATATTTTCAGTACTATCAAATTAAAATGCCATTCAAAAGATCCAAAGTATTCATTTTAAAAAAGAAGCGAGATTTTATATCGTTTCAACCCTGTCGTCTTATCTTTTTTTTATGTCAATGTAAAAAAGTGGGGTACAAAAAGGCTCGGTTCGAGCAAACTCGTCAATGTCATTCTTACTGCTGTATACGATGTAGATTAATATTTTATTAATATAATATATCACAATCGTTGATTTATCCGCTAAATCTTGTCTTGATAAACGTGCAGACAAATCATTCAAGAACTTTCTCCTCCTTTTAATGAGTAATTGAATATAAGCATATCTTCAAAAGAATATTCACAAAACGTTTTTTTGTAAATACAAGACTGCAAGTTAAGGGTCTTTCGGGACATTTTATCAGACGAGGTTATGACGTCACTGTCTGGTTTTGAATGTAGTCTCCGCCCATTATGACCTAAAGTCACGTAGCTCACATTTTCGAGCAGACCATCAGGTTATGGGATATATTTTTTGAATTTCAAACGAAATAGCGGCCTTTCATTGGAGGAAAAAATAGGGCGATCGGTAAGTTATTGATTTTGGTTAAAATTTTCATAATTATTGTAAAACAATGTTGACCTGTCGCTCATTTAATATTCCTTCATTGATATTCGGTACCCACTGCCTTATATAGATTAAAAATACGCGAACAGTACATACAAATACTAAAATATACCCAGTTGTGGTAAATAACCGTACACAGCTAAAGTGAAAGGTCAGGAACTTGAAAAGCAGAGGTCCAAAGATCGAATCTCATTCTCGTCTTATCCTTTTTTATTATATATATATATTTTTTTAAATTTTGAAAATACGATGTCACTTTTAATTCAAATTTTTGATATAAAAAAGCACGGCACGGTTAACTTAATTTTGTTCATCGTTCTGTGTTGGTGATCCGTTTGATATTCTGCATCAAATGATTTCCTATTTGCTCAGTAGCTTACGCACATTTTTTTTAGAAAAAAAACATGATAACTTTATCACACTCCTCAAAATAAAATAAAAAAACGGATAAAGAATACCGTAAACGGAATTAACAGAAGTAACGGCAAGCAATGAAATGTATCACACGTTCAGAAAATTAGTAATAATATAATATGCATCAAATATCATGAACGAAAGAAGATAATTCGATTCAGTCGCTTAGGTGCTGCGTTAGAGAAAATAACTTAACTATCAAAAGCCTCGTGACCTCAGCTTGAATAGGTGACAACAGCTTATTAATTCCATGAAAATAAAGTAATGAGAGATTTGAATTGGGAAAAAAACTGCGAATATAGAATATTACAAACAAGAAATTTATGAGACAATAAAACTGTTCTTTTATTTAATACTAAAAATAAAGTAAAACCAAATTGGGACAAAGATTACTGCATCCGACTGCGTGCGTATTCGAACCAGGTCTGGTCAGTTCAACGACTCTAAATGGCTAACGGTTTAGACCACTGCGCTACGAACCCAATTATAACAAATGAAGTTTTTATATTACCTTAAATTAAAATTCTTTTGATAACCTCGCGGATATTAACGAAAGTTTACGAAAAATAATGAGTGACAGGTCAACAATGTTTCACAATATCCTTCTTTTTTGTTTACAATAATTAAAATCAAAGAAAAATATGGAAGAAATTGGAAATGGTTTCTTACAACACCTTATTAACATTAATTCATTCATATCAAGGAAAGCTATTTCAAGTTTTGTCTGTTTGAATGGGGATTTAAGCCGTTTTCAACAATCTTTCTTTTTTATCCCGGCGGCGACAGCACTTTACAATGGATTCCTGGTATTCTCACACCAGTACCACCATTACATCCTACAGCTGCTTTTCCACATCGGTCTACGATTTTCAACCCATTAGTAATTTCAAGAACATAATATGAAATTAATATAACTCTATACACAAAGCTGGTGGATTATTGAGCATTGTTAAGGTTAGTGTCCTTGATATTCTTCAAAATTTGAAAAAAAACTCTTCTTTTTCATCTCGTGGAAAAATACTACGCAAATTTGCTAGGGGGTCATATTCACAAACCTGTTCGATTATTTCTTGATTGATGCTTTATTTATTAGCCCATGATCAAGTCAACTAATTTAAAACTAAGATCGCGGTTTCCTGAACTTTTTTTAAAATAAAAGCATTTTTACCCATTTCAAATCTTATGCCTTGTGATATAGGGGGCATTTGTAATCGATCTGCATGGTGTACTAGAAGAGATTCATTAGACAACATCACTCCAAATTAATATTTATGCCTCAGATAGTCTGTCGTTTTTTTAATTTCGATGTTTTGTAAAAATGTTTTCGAAACTCTTCAAACGACAAAGAAAACCAGTTTCCTAAGTCATTAATGTGATACACCTGTTTAAAAATTTTCAATTTAAACTTTCTTAACCCCTAATATGATAATCTCAGAATCTAAAACGCAAACTTTTGACATTCAAAGTTTACCTCAGTTTTTCCATTTACTTTTAAAGTAAGCATTGAATTGGGCCAACATCACAGTTCACCCGAAAGAACCAGTACCAGACAATTCCACTGTCGTCACAGCACAGATGATTGTGCGCTGGTATTCCAATTATGGGTTTCAAGGTTCGATCCCTGACAGCAGCACACCCTATCTGACACTTGTCTCCAACCAACGTTTAGATAATCGAAAAAAAAATATCTGGGATAAGAAAGATGTAGCCCGGAAAGGAATTTCCTGGTCCCGGAACGGAATTCTCTGGTAGTATCGATGAGAAAAATACCAGGAACCATGGTAAGGTGCTCTGTTTGTAGTGTGATGAAATTGTTAATATAGATGTTAAATCCTTTCCAAACAAAACAAGATATTTTTTTTTCGGCTTTGAAACAAAAAAAAATATATAAAATTTGTGTGAAACTTATGCTTTTGAAAATATAAAACAGCTTCAAGGTTAAAATTTGTGAAAAGAAGTTAGATTAATTTTAGAAAAATATCGCATCCAAAACATTCAGACCTAAAGTTTCTGCATATCAAATCTAGCATTTTTTTATAAACGTAAGGTCAAACTAGTGTGTTTTTGCAACATGTTTTCCAATAATACTAGCATTTTCCCCAACAGGCTCTTTTTGGTGTGAAAACTGGGATTTTTTATCATAAAGTTACTTACCCCACCCCCTCCAAACTTCATATATATGAATGTCTTTGTGCTTTGTATAGTACGAGGTGTACCTCTAATTCACTAATAGGATGAGGCAATAAGACAAATCCGTGGCTCTTGGTAAGATACAACTAAGCCAATGGACTATGTAAAACATTTTTTCAGAGAGAATTGATTTATTTTCAAATGCAATTACACTCTTTTGTTCAACAGACGGACAACGCATGAAATACGCCATTCTTGTCATTTCTTTATTTATTCTAAAGAAAATGGCAACCCAAGACCATATCTAAAGTTTTAAATGAAATTAAATCTAAATTTTGGACAGTTTTTCTTATCTGCTAAATTAGACTGGTGAATATATCTACAACTATTCTTAGTTACACTTGCTCATCTTAAATTTTGTACGTGGGGGGAAGGGAAGGGGTGCTAGAAAGGCTCAAATCTACTTTGACTTGGATATTGAAAAGACTTTGGACTGTTAAAAATGTTTCAGACCTAATTCTTGAAGCCAATGTCCTCTTTTTTTGCGAAAGCCACAATTTTCTACTACTTTGCAATGTTAAAGTGAGTGGGTGGGGTTAGATGTTTTACAAATTATCTCTAAAACCGCCTTATTACAATTCACTACATGGTTTTTGATATAACAAGAACTTCTGCTTCAGATTTAAACATGTTTTCGGTCAAAAGGTCTTTACAGGCTTACTTTGGTAAAGTCTAAAATAAAAATCGCGAAAAAATACGTATCTTCCGATTTTGTCCTACTTTATATATGTTAAATGGGTATGTCTATAGATGTCAAAACACACAACATTGCTTTTGTAGCAATTTGTTTTAGGTCTTCTATAATTTGACTGGACTATTAGTGCAATAAGAATATTGCATGGCTATTTTAAGATACGTTGACACCTTATTATCTACAAAGCGCAAAGTGAACACTCTGGCCAGACTGTGCAAATGCACAGGATATCCAGAGTCTTTGCTTTGCGCATATTTCAAATTGTTGGAAATGTCACACACAAGCTCAATTTATTTGAACGTCGCTTTTTAAATTATAAGTTTTTAAAACAATGCCATAAATATGTTTTGAGATATTCAATTATATAATCTCTTGGTAGAACTCCCTCTTGAAGGTCTCTTTATGACACAAAACAATGAATATCTATGCTAACGTTGAGAACATCGCTAAATTGACAAGATAAATGATTCTCGAATGGTTTTGGAGTGGAAATGAAGATGTGTGATGAGCGAGATTGGAATGGTGTCAAAGGAAATTGATGAAATACCGCACAGTTCCATCTCATAAAATATACATTAAATGTTCGTTAAGGTAGCAATGGACACATGGCGTCATTTTATTCCGCCCAATGAATTTTTTTCTTGTTCACATATGACGTAGATTAACATTGTGTAGTCATTATATCAAAATTTGAAGGTACCTTTTCATGCTCGTTTTCATGCTAGAGTTATCTGCCCTTGGCTGGTATTGGCCATTTTTCAGCAAAACGGTTTTATTCGTTTTATGTCTAGTATAAACTCAGTTTCAGCTTATAGCTATAAAACACATACATTTTGATAGACCTTAAACATGTATACAATGGACGTTGCCAATAAACTCTCTCTTTGATGAATTGTATTTTCACGTTTTGCCTTCAAATGTTAAAAATGTACTAATTTTTGTAATTTTACGGGGTAAAAATGCAACAAAAACCTCTTTTTTTATAGAAATTACCCGATGAATTTTTCTTATTTTCTGATATGTCTTAAACCCATATTTTTCCTATATTTGTTAAAAAATTCAGCATACCTTTCCATGCAAATAAGAAAGTTTTCGCTATTTTAC
This sequence comes from Fragum whitleyi, assembly GCA_948146395.1. Classification (NCBI taxonomy): domain Eukaryota; kingdom Metazoa; phylum Mollusca; class Bivalvia; order Cardiida; family Cardiidae; genus Fragum; species Fragum whitleyi. The sequence continues at coordinate 46,534,196 of OX411554.1, forward strand.
AGTGACCCCTCCGGATTAAATGACGCTTTTAACGCATTTTTATTGTTAAATTTAATGATCCAGTCATTCAATTGATATCAAATGTTGAAAGGAAGCTAAGTTATAAAATTTTACCACCATTATTCTGCGTTATTTTCATAAGCAAAATCTTACGAAAACCGGTTTTTTAAACAACGCGCAAAAAGAGCCGTAAAATAAACGAAAACCCACTTCCGGATTATAGAGTCGGGAGGCCGCTGTCCATTGCCACCTTAAATAGAATTGTAAATCTTGTTCACTCCGACATTCCCATATGAACATCGGCAGATGAATTCATTTTAAAAAAGCGATGACTGGAGATATGAGCGGGCGGTTTAGAAAAGTTTTGTAGAATTAAATGTCAAAATGCCTAAACGTATAAGATGCCTCTACGATATATGTTTCTCTCTGGTTTATCTGGTTGCATAAATATACAAGTGGTATTTTTTGAAGTACATGTTTATCAAAGGTGCAAAGACGGACAGACACCGAACATTGCTGCATAACATTATTTCACTAAGCTGTGCTAAAAATATAATGAAACAGAATTTCAACGAAGGAACAATGTAAATATGGATGGACTTGTACTGGTACTTTGGGAAATTGAGCAAAATTACACATGACCACAAAAGGAACGCATGGTCGTCCTTTTTTTATTATGATACCATGATTCTACAGTTACGATGTTTTAGGTCAGCTACCTAAGATACTCCACAAATATCAGAAATTTTAAAACAGTGAAAACGTTTTATCTTAGAAGGAAACATCGTGAAATTGACAAGGTGAATGATTGTGGAATGAAATTTGAACGGAAATTGAATGAGTGTGTAGAGCGAGTTTTATGTGAAAATAAAGGGGGGTAAGTCAATTTCGCAAATTTTGTTCATGACGAACGAAATAAGAGATATTAATAACCTTTAATGAGAATTGTGCATAAAAAATTCTATTTATATCTTCCTTTTTCTCATGAAGCAATCAGACGCTTGGAATTTCAATTATGTCGGAGAAATAACATTTTTACAAGCTATACGTAGTTGAATGTAGTTGATGATCTTATGATTTTTTATCATTTTGATCTTTTTTGAATGATTTGAATGTGTGATTGGAATGAATAAACGGAGCGCTGAGTGAGCGATTTAGAATGGCCTTAATCGGGATGATTGTCAATTTCACGATGTAACTAACTGTGCTACAATTCATAATAGAAACCGATTAATATCTTGGGGTCTTTTGACTTGAAATAGACAGAACCTCCTCAAAGAATTCAAAGATTTCTAAGAAGTCAGCTAGTTACCGAAATCTGGTCAACGAAAAAATTACTTGGTTTCTTCGAAATTCCTTTCTTGGATTCTAGATAGCTGTTATAATTATGGCTTTTGAAATTCCCATTGTGTCAATTTGATTTGTTTGAACGGGGTTTTGCGGCGCTTTCAACAATCTTTCAGTAATTCTCCGGCGACTGGAGCGCATAGCAATTGATTCCCTAAATTTCTCAAAATTGTACTACCATTAAATTCTTTCATAGCCTCCAGCTGCTATCCAACATATGTCTTCGTTTTTCAACCCATTGATTGAAGACAAATAGTCGGAATGGACAAGTGCCACCGTCGGGGATCGAACTCAGGACCTCTATATTTATAGTGTGTCAATTGGAAAAAGTCAAGGAATATATGAATTTTTAATGCTCCTATTTTAAAAAAAAATATATTTGAGGCCGGCGAAAGCAGAGATTACTTGTAACAAATCGACAAGAACAGTTCTGTTTGAAGAAATAACGTTTGACCTTACCTTGTGACCTTGAACGTACTTAAGAATCAGAAATGGACAAAAACAATATATAAATAGATATATATAGGTTAACACTTCTGATAAAGTCGATTAACACTTTTTATGCCCAGCATCGAAAGATCGGGGTCATATACCTTTGCCTTTTTCCGCCTGTCTGCCCCTCCTTCTGTCTGTTGGCAAAATTAAACAAAAACAAAAATTGCATATTTCTCAAATCCTATTTAAGAAACAATTTTTATATTTTGCATGATGATAGACCTCAATGATACGCATCTGCTGATACAAGTTTGACACTTGCCAGGGTCAAATTATTCAAAAACATAATCGAAAACCTTAAAATTGCCAACTCATTCAAAATACAATCCTCATATTTGGCATGGCGGTAGATCGCAGTGATGTGTGTCTCAAAATACTAAGATGAAGGTTCTATGGCAATTTCAAGTTCCCTTTCAAGGCCAAACTTCTTTAAAACTTTACATAGATATTTCCTTCAAGTATTTAAGCCCTATGCCCATAGTTCAAAATTCAATACAATACATGTTTAACATGAGTATCTTGGCAATTGCTGTTTTTGAATGTATTAGTTCTAATAATATCACTATATTACTATTGACTTAAAAGTAACCAAAAAGGAGATGAATAAAGGAACCGAATAATACACATAGTAAATTGAGTGTATTAATACTGATGGACTTAATTTATATATATAAAGTGGCTTATCTTTTGATTGAATTAAGGTATAGAATTACTATGCGCCATTTCTCGATTAGCGAACATGTAATACACAAACTATCCTAGCTCATTGAATAAACGCCTAAATATTAATAAAATTGCAATATTTCTATCATATTTTTATCATATACAATTTTTCGTTATTATTGATTACCCTGTCATTCCTGAATATCATGTTCTTTGTTTTTTTCAAGGTTAATGTCTTATCCCACCCCTTTACTGATCTGCTCTTTTCAATTGATTTGTCTTTGTAATTGTATAATCGTACTTGAAAGACTTGAAACATCGTCAGCAAACATTAGAAGATTCATTTCATGTATATCGTTTGTTACGAAAATTCCACGTTTATGGTTAGAGCGTAAATAACTTGCAAGATCATTTATAGATATGGTGCAAACGTTACAGCTAGCCACACAGCCTTGTAAAGTTTCAATATAACAGTTACAATAGGAAGATAATTTATATTTTCCATACATAGTTTTCAAATGTTAACAATTTTCCATAAATACCCGATAAAGGCTTCATAACATGCATGATGAAAGTCAAACTCATATTGTTGTACCATGAAATTTGGAACATGGAAACTAGAGCCTATCACAATTTTTCTTTTTCAAGTTGGTATTTTTTTCAGTTTCTAGCGAATGCGATCCGTCAAGCGAACTAGGACCATCTTTAACCTTGAAGAGATATATATCTAAAAGAGAGCTTTGGTCTAGCATAGGTCAGTCAGCTCACTCGGTTAGAAAAAAAGTTGTATAGAAAGATAAAATTATCATTCTTAAATGCTGCAAATCTGAAGAATATATTTTGACGAGTACTTTTGATATTCATTCAATGAATGATTTGTCCATCTAAGACGATATAACAAAACGAGTAGTTTATTTTCTAAAATGAAAAGAAGAAAAGAGTGAGAAAATTTCTTGATGAATCCCAAAAGTGAATCACTCATGGCAATTCTACTGAATAGACCTCGGGAATAATAAGGGCGCAGCCGTGAAGGAGCGTCGTATCGTACGTGGGTTTATATGACGTCACAAACATTCAGGGGTGACAACCTACGTCATTTAGCAGAGCTGTTGGATGGTCGCCATTTTGACGCGATATATATCAAAATTTCATAACACATAGAATGTATTAGGCTCGTCATATATTTATTTCATTTGGCATCGTTGCAATTCCTGCCTCTCTGTCGGGTCAACCGCTTCGAAAATTGTTTCGAAGTAATTGAAAATTTCACGAAAATATAAAACTCTTGTAAAACATGTAAAACTGATAAAGGAATGTATCGAGGGTCAGATTGGCTAGCTGTTTTTACAGATCTTACACCATGTTTAATTACGAGCTGAAACATGTGAAATTCAAAATAAAAGTAGGTCGGCGAAAACATGTGACCGATGACGTAGGTGATAATGAAGGTTGTCATTCTTGACATCATTCGAAACATCACTCGGCCATTGTCGTAAACTACAACAGACCTCGGATGTATATTAGGCGGATGGGTATGTAACAAAATTGTGCATTTTTTAGGCGGAAACAGTGTTAGAAAAACTAGCGCGAAAACGAAGGGCGCTATCTTTAGATGGATATTTTTGCAGTAAATAGTGGCTAAAAAAAATTAATTTTTGAGAATGACGAATCATTCTCAAAAATTTTCAATCGTTATCTAAGAATCGAAAGATATTTATATAAGGGTACGATGGTTTCACGTCATTGTCTTAAACAAGTAGCGCTGACGACGTCAAATGTTTTGTATTCTAAGTTTCGAGGGCTAACGCAATTTTTATTGACGTCATCGGGTTTTCCCGTATTTTTTTTTTTTAAAATAGTCCGTCTATATACATGCGAGGTTGATCGTGAAATTGGCCGAGTAGTTCCGAACGCCTTGACATTACTGAAGATTACGTTGCGAAAAATCAAGTCAACGAAAGGTTGGAATCGGGCATGTAAGAGATGAAGAGATTATTTGAAGATTTCATTGAGGTATGAAACTTAAAACCCAATCACACGGTATGAATTCGCGAAGCGGATTCATACATGGGTCTGATTAGGTTTGTAGTTTCATACTAAAGTTTAATCAACAAATATCATCTTCATCTTTTATGATTTAACTTCATGAAGCAAAATGTAAAGATTAGTCTTTTAAGAAATAATTTTCTTATTGGACTACTTTTTTGCGGAAGCCTACAAAACAAGTGCGTACTCAAAATTGTTTTCATTGGGGATTAAACCCAACTTTTCAGCCAATCAACACGCATAAATATTGATGATTACAACTAAAATTAAATTATTTTAATTTGAAAACAAAACACAGTGTAAGATGAGAATTTTAAAAGAGAAATCAATTTGAGCCTGTGGAAATAAATGAGAAGTCCTGAAGTTTTTGTTCCTATGGTAAACATAGAAGAATTAAGTTATTATTTCATCACCTTTTTTCAACACCGATCTTTACAACACCATCCTAGTCCTGTCCTTGTGATGAAAAAAAAAAAAGGCGCTCACGAATAACTTCTTCCTGTGACACACACCGGATTAATTTCAAATGACGATTCAAGGTAATATAACAGTTCAGAATATCGTGAAATTGACAACTTGAATGATTTTGGAATGATTTCGGAGTGAAATTGAATGAGTGCGATGAGTATTCTTAAATGAAATTACAGGATGGTAATCCAATATCGCTAATTTTGTTCAAGATAAGTTGACGATATTCATTACACTCCCCCTCCCTTTGATAAAATATGTCTATACACTGTAAGATCTTTAAACAGCTTCTTGTCTTCACGAACCAACCAGCCGCTTATAAAATTCAATTTTGGTCAATGATATTGTGATTTTTATTTGAACGAAGTTGTTTCTCTTATCCTTTTTAGTGATTTTGAGTAGTTTTGAATAATTTGAGAGAGTTTTTGGAAAGTATAAATAAAGCGTTGATTGGCCGATTTAGTATGGTTTTGATGGTGGTTAAAGTTCATTTAGTGATTGACTGTAACGAGGTGCCCGCGAGGACTTTATAACCCTGAAAAGCGGCATGGGCGTTTATTGTCTTTGCTTATCGCTTTACTTTCTAAACATGGTAATTGCAGCTTTAAAAATGCGTTATTTGTGATATTGCATCAGATTTTCTTGAACATCTTTCGGGGCCTTGAATGGGCATTTCGGTCGGCTGCATTTGGTTATTTTCTGTTAATTTTTTTTTACATCGCTTATGTCTAAAGTTATCACCCTATTGTGAAACACATCATTCTTATATTCAGGAAAAAGCCTGTAGATATACAGCTTTCTCACTTTGCGGTTGTTCACCCCGAAATCTCGTATCTATAGCATTAATAAAGCTGTAGATACAACGTTCCGGTCATAAACCAACATAATGTGTTTTCTCTTCAGAGACATAATCCCTTAGTATTTGTTTTTCGATGTGACTAATTATATTCTATTTTAAAACAATGGAAACCGTGATTCAGATATAAAGGCAGAACATTAAAACCACATAGCTTTCGCACTTTTGTTGTTCGAATAATAAAGTTTGTAAATATAATATTTCAGTGTTCAACTAACGACTTGATTTTTTCTACAATCTCTTGATGTCTGCGTATTGGTTTTGTTTGGTTGATAAATGACTTTGAATCGCTGACGTCATGTATGATTGTGACGTGATGGGGTTATCATTTAATATCGATCACGCAACACCTTTTCTGTGGTTGAAGAAAAATCATTGCGCGGTTTTCATTCAGGAACTACTGCCTTACGCGGACTCAGAAACGGAATCGGACTCCTGAGCCAAACAGTTATATTTGAAAGTAATTCTTGAAATTTCCTAGTGGTCGCTAGATTTCCTACCCTAAAAATCATCCTAATTATTGGACTTTTGATTTAAAATGCATAATTATTCATAAATAAATGTCGAGATAATAAACGCATACTTTCTTACATCATACCTAGTTCATCGTCATAAAGTCTATTTTTTTCTATCTTTTGTATAGGGACTTGAAGATGGGCGGTAAGTTTACTGGCAGCTATATCAAAGGACCAGTGGTTATACCGGAATTTAGCGAATTTTTTCAATGTAACCCGACATTTATTTTAGATTGTTTACGTTACTGGTCGGCAAAACACCCGGAGAAAGACGCTGTTGTTTCTCGGTCAACGATCGAGCCGAGGTTCGCCGTTTCTAGGTATGATCTGTACCAGAAGGTGTGTAATTAAGCACAAGCGAACATAAAAAATGGCCATCAATTCCGGGGAAGAAATTGCAATCTGCACGAGCCCGTGTCCAGAGTGGCTCTTTGCTGTATTTGGAGCAATGGCTGTCGGAATAATTGTCACCACTATCGTAATTACACATTCTGACGGAAGTGACGTTATTATATATGCATTGTTGTGAAGTCTAGATATAACGTCACCGAAGACGAGCATAGTTTTATTACATGGAAAGAAAACACAACGTGAACCGAAAGTATTCACAGTTTTACCGAAATTTCATTTGATATTATAGAAATTTCCTGAAGAAATATCGGGTGAGATATCCAGAAAAACACTGAAAAGTATGGCAGCAGAACCATTCTCTACTTAATGATTTTAAAGCATTTTAGAACTTGTAGATAGAACCTTTTTTCAGTAATGAATGAGTTTTAATGCGTTATTTATCGATCACTTAATCACAATATTCTAAAACATAGCTTTTAAAAGCCCTTCAAATGTGTGTTAGCAAAGTGATTCATTTGAAATTCGATGCTCTTTAACATAATTTTTGAAATACTCAAGACAACACAGTGAAATTATTTTTGACATGACATTTATCGTTAAATATTAAGCATGTGCTTGCTTAGTTTACACGAATTTATTTTAGTTCGATTGTGACGAAAGCTTTTGCTTGAAGAATTGCTCTCGAACACTGATGTTTTTCACGTCCAAGAGAGAGAGGCAGTGGTTTAAACCCACTGCTACCCATTTTGCAGCTGGGTGAACTGGGACTGGCTATTAAGTGTTTTGTCCGTAAACACACCCCGGCGACAGTGGGGCTCGAACCACGGACCTCTAAGTCACAAGTCGAGTACATTTACAACTACGCCACCGAGGCAGTCGGTGTGCTTGCTTGAATATCCGAATGCAACTCAACGATGCTTACCTGTGCTATTGTGTATAAAAACCTGGAATAGACAAGATGAATGACTCCTTAATGATTTTGGAAAAAAAATCCAAAATACCTCCTCAATCTGTAGTTCTCAAGAAATACTGTATGTGAATTCATATAGATGAATTTGATAAATGAAGGTTATCTAAAATGAGAAACCTACGACTGCAACGCTCGGTTGCAGGTGCTGTATATTGCATAAAAAGCCGAAAAGGTACATAAAACTTACAAAATGCTACCAGAATTTTCCCCATTGAAAGCTCTTAAGATGTGACACAAATGCTAAGTTTCACGAAAATATCTCCAAAAACAACAGAGAAATGACTAGGGTTAAAGTTTGTCACACCAACGCCTTCACCAACAAATAAACCGAGCGCCTATGCGAACGACGCCTTTGCGATTTAAGACAATTAGGCGCAGACGACACGGTTGCAATTTCAGTTTACCCTTTGTGCTTTCACGGTTTATGGAAAGATAGATCCAGGGGCAGTAACCCAGTCTAATCAGTCGACAGAAGAACCGGTCTACTCATATTTGTCGCACAAAATCACACAGGTGGCCTTGAATATAACAACCAATCAGATTGTGGTAAAATTTATACACTACCCGTTGTCACTCAGACGGCGGGCTACCAGTTTGAAAAATAATAGGGGATTGTTGGTCTAAAAGTCAATTTCTGTTTTGTTCTAAAACCCAATTTTTTATAAAAACCCATTTGGTCTAAAATTTTAATTTACTCATTTTTTCTTAATATGTATGCTTTATTTAATTTATATTTATATATTTACTTATTATATCAAGAATACGTCCGCTGAATGTTCAAGTATGAAAAACAACAAACGGAAATAACTCAAAAAATAAACTAAGTAGAATTCCGGTTCTTGTGCATAATACACTTCACTCCGTAATCATCACCGTGTATCAAAGTACACCGGATATAGCGATTAGTGAGTCGAGGGAAATATCTACGAAGTGGGATCCATGGTTAGTATTTCTTTTATTATTTCTGTGTTTGTTGTGAGTTTACTTAGTGAAAACGAATTTACACCACTGAGGTAGTCGGTTATGTTTGTCTCTTTGGAAAACATGAAATGAGTTGTTTCTATCATAGAATTAAGGAAAATAAACCGTCTAATCACTGACAATTTTCTTGGCCTTCTGCGAAATCGAATGAAAATGCTCATATATTACGTAACTGGCCCACGATTTACTTTGCTATACTTTCTTTGTTGTCCAAAGATTTTACATACTAAATTTTACTGCGAGATTATTTTTTGTTTTTGGAATATTTAGATAGGAAAAAATCTACCGGTGTACGGCCTATAGCAGACAATAAGTGAACGAACGATAGAAAAAGTAGTGTACGAATATAGTTCAAGGGAAGGGTAAAATATCCTTACTTAAACGAGCGCAAAATAAGAAATTATGTATGAAAACGCCTACATGACTCTGTAGTAACATTTTGGGGTTATTACAATATCGCTTATTTTGTCCAAGCTGAACGAAACTAGCCATATTTATTAACTCTCTTTATTTAAATATACATATCAGTTCTATAATAGTAATGTCTTAAGGAACCAATCATACGCTTAAACATTAAAGTAAGTCAGTGAAATCGTGGATTTTTTTCTAGCGAGTTGAATGTAGAATTTAATTTTTATGACTTTTGGGTGTTGTTTAATTTTCTGACCAAGTGTTTGGAATTAATTATGGGGTGCTGAGTGAGCGATTAAGAATGATTTTGATCCGATTGAGTGTCAATTACACGATGTTCATAACTGTTTTGGGTTAAGTTTTGCAGAGGTTTGAACTGGGCAGATGACAATTAATTACCTTGTTTCATGACATTAAATTTGTTATCTGCAGATTCGTACTATTGATATCTATAATCATTACAAACATCAGGGTTCTACGTTGAATGTTCTTGAATAAATATATTATCTTAGACAAACGGGAGGATAATTGTATATCTCAGTTGGATAGCAGCTGGAGACTATGAAAGTATGCAATGGTAATACTAATGATAGAAATAACAGGAATCTATTGTTGAGTACTCCAGTCGCCGCCACATGACTGAAATATATATAAATCGAGGGTTCAGCGCAAGACTATACTAAGTATCTATATTTTGTATAGACACTTAATACAGTTTTGCGCTGAACCCTCGAAATGCGGCGTTAAAACCCGTATTAAAAATTTGTTAATATATGTTTGAATAGGGCTTACTTTAAAAGTCTTACCGCGGCGGCTGGTGAACCTAACGACAACATCGATACTGACAACAATTGGACAATGTCTATGCTTCGGATATACCCATGAACACGGCCGTGATTAAATTGATTAAAAATCGTATTTTAATTTTGTTATCTAATCATACGACGACGACAACTACGGTACCGACAACAAATGGACAATGCCCATGTTTTGGATATATCCATGAAGCTTGGCCATGTTTATACTGACAAAAACTATAGGGGCATTCAAAATAAAACACAAATGATTCTCACCGAAAGAATAGTCACTATTTACAATTGAATTTAAAATCATATCTTCAAACTGAGTAAGGGATAAAAGAGCAGTAACAGTACGACTCGTCTGATCTTGATATCCAAAATTTGGAAAGGATGAAAGAGATGCCAGTAATGCTGAGTTTCTATGCTCTTTAAGTCGAGACAGAGAAAATGACAGCGAGGATCTCGCTGATCCCAATTTATACATATCATACTTGTCTAAAGCCTGTTTAAAAGCATACAATTACCAAGGTTTGACTATAACATTATACTGAAACAGGTATTCATTTGTGGTAAAGATTTAATTAGTCATGACAACTGCATTGGTAAGGGAAAAAGGCTCCATCGAATTTACAAAAGACAAAAAGAAAACTTTATCCATCAAACACGTTTTAATTTAGCGCTAGACAATCCATTTAAGAAAAATTTTTTCTTGCTATAGGCCGTACACTATTGATGGGAGATTTGCTATACGACGTACACCATCTCCCTATAGGCCGTACACCGGGAGAAGAAACAACATTTGAATTTATCGGTATATTCACTTCATACGAAAGGCAGGAGTGTTTCTAGTGATTTTCTGTGTTATGTTAGGCAATTTATCATGGGTTTTAGATTGAGAAACTCTAAAAATTCAGTCAAATCAGTATTTTCGCGATGGGCAAACGGAAATCATCGGTGATTAGGGGGGTAATTTTTTTTATTTGTAGCCGCTTATAGATGCTAACCAATCATTTGATACGGGTTGATAGCTACATGATTATATCAGTAACGCCTGTCTTGTATGCTTACAGGAAAGTTTTACGTGATTTAACAAAAAAAAAAAAGAGAAGAAAGCTTACCTTGTACAACACCCCGTGACATTTCCCTCGACTCACTAATCGCTAAATCCGGTGTACGTTGATACACGGTGATCATGAGAGGTACATAACTGTCAAGTTTCAAGTCAATCGGACATAAGGTTTCAGAGTTACTTCGGTTAAAGAAGTTGCCGCCGCCCGGCTGATCACATTATACATCCCGTCTTTCGACCGGCGTATAAAATTACTGAATGTGCGAATCTCCTCTATGGTAAACCATCACCATTCATCGCATCTAATGAGGCCGATAAAGGTCAATAAAAACTTTTAATCCTTGTCCTCAAAAACCGAAATCGAAAAACGCATTATGTTTACTTGGCATGATCTTACAACATTAATAAAATTCCTTGGCAAATTTCGCCTGAGACTCCGTTTACTTTCCGTGAATGAAATCGTAAATTCACCAATGATCGACGATTTTCGCCTATTTGCATTACATTTTAAGTGTTAAATGGGGGCATGACTACTGCTCAGACCTGTGGTGTAGAGGTGAGGACATCCGCTTCTGATTCAAGTGGACATACGATTCTGATACACGAGAACGCAAGTTAAAACCATTTAAGAGAAATTACATTTTCCTGACTGAAATTTTCTTCTTTTTTAGCTCGGCTGTTTTCGGAGAAAACCCGAGATATTGCTATACCCTCCGTGTCGTCGTCGTTGTCGTCGTCATGCGAAAACTTTGATATTTTGTTATATCTCTGGTTCTACTGAAACTTGAAACATGGCACACATGTTCACCATCAAAAGGGCAACCGATACTATCAAGGGGGATAACTTTAGCTACATTTGTGCAAATTATGCCCCTTTTTCGACTTAGATTTTTTCCACCATCCAGCACTCGACAGCCGAGCGTTGGCACCCGTAGGCGGTGCTCTTGTTCTGTCTTACAATCACATGTTGTTAAAAGATTATAATCTTGGGCTTGTATAAGGGACGAAAAGAGTATTAGAAAAAAAACCCCAAAAAACTAAACAACAACAACAAAAGAAGAGAGAGAGACGTAGACTTGAACTCATATACTTAGTTCCAAAAGAAAGTGTACAGTTTCACTTTTTGGTTTTCCTTATTTTTTTGGAGGAACTCTCGTTTGTAAAATCTATAGATGTGTGATTGAGAGCGATGCACCTTACTAACTGAGCTTGCTCTCACTCGCTTGATAGTTTGTGTATCTTTATATAATTATTTTACTAACGTTTTATTTAATCAGTACTCGGAGATCTTCCGATCTTGATATCCTAGGCAATAAGAGAAAAGTCTGTGTATTTATGATATACTAGGGGATAGAGGGTGTCTAAAACGGGACTTTTAGCTACAACTCGGGGGGGGGGGGGGTCACTTCATACAATTACAAAATTTTGGCCGAATTTCCAAGTGAAAGTGAAAAAAAGACTGAACACCTCACGCCCTCTGGATACGTCATTATACCGTCAGTCATCAATTAAATTCACGTTGTTTTCCTCACCAATTTCTATGAGCACCATTAAATGTTCATATTACATGTAACCCTGGTTGCCGCGGAAGAATAGATGGCTTATTACTTGATTAAAAAGGGCAATTTCCGATTGATTTTGCAGCCTGTAAAATTCTGTGATTATAGTTAAGGCTCGAACCTATTTATTTGTCATTGCTTTGGAAACAATATCCTTAATCTTTGATTACCACCTACAACATCCCGAACCCCCGATTCTGTTGATTATAGGAGAATTCATCAGTATTCTCGCCAAATAAATGATAAAAGTCCCTGTAACCGAACTCGGGACTTCCTGGCCAAGGAATGAACACTATAACTCACGAATACATAGTACTCTTCGCATTGTACGAAAGCTATTTGAAACCAGTGCCAATTGAAATATTCGGTAAGCCTTTGATGACGTTATGACAATTCTAATCGAAAAACTTACACACACGCGCACATACACAGGCAGACAGACACAGACACATCCCCCCACACAAGGACACAATATTATATATATATATATTAGAAGTAAAGAGAGAAAAAGTGAATTTCTGATAAATTGAAATTCTCCCTTTTCTATATATATATATATATATATATATATATATATATATATATATATATATATATATATAATTATATATATATAGAGAGAGAGAAAAGGGAGACTACATATATATATTATTTTTTAGCAAGTATTACTTATGTAAAATGAATGGAATCTTTGCGGAAAGAGTAAACTATTTTTTGAACGTTTCTATAATGAACAGCGAAAAACGGACAGACAGAGTGAAAAATATGTGAAATCGCTATTTTGATCCCTTTTTTCTCCTTTTCGAGCAATGTTCATATATCTGAATGAAGGCTCCCCTCAGTGTCAATTATATGATTGTTGTTTTTCTTACAAGGATATAACCCGGCCTTGAACATTCCTGCGTTTGGATAACGAAACACAAGTGTGCACCCTTCGATTAAAGCAATGCAGGATACCAATTATCGTTTAATACCTCGAGATTCATTATTCTGAACGCATGACCAGATTTTACTTCCTCATGACCATTACCAATCCCTACGTTCGGGATGCAAACAACTCTCTGCGTTCGGGATGCAAACAACGTTTCAAACGTTTGGAAATTGTATGATTCCGCTAAGCGGTCCTACATTTCTTAAATGTTTCGCGAACGTTTTTTTCTTTTTTTTTTTTTTTTTTTTCATCTGGAATGCAGGGCAGCCCTGCTTGAATCGTGGCAAACTTACGATTATTTGGAAAATATCATTCCGCTTTGCACATGCAACTTGATATGAAGTTTGTTTTACATAGCATAACTTTCGTTGAAGTTTTGCCTTTTTGACTGCTGGACAGAACTTTTATTTCTAAATAGCAAAAGGGGAGATCACTCTAAACAAAATAAAAAAAGATCGGGTTTAAAACGCTAAAAAGGCTCCCCTTCTCATTTTTTCTAGGCCAGTTGTCTCCCCAAAACTGCATCATCCCTCCTTAATTAATGTGACACATCCCGCGACAAAGAATCAAATCGGAAGTACAAAGAGTATCAATTTAGTTTCGCTTGGTCACAGTAGGCTGGCTGAAATCGAAACTTTTTGTTTTGTGACTATTTCTGTCACTAGTCACTATAATTTATCTACTTTAACGTGAATCTGTTCGTATACTGATATTTTGGCTAGCTTCTGCTCGATCACTTGTTCTATAATATAAAATATTTGACATGATTGAGCATGAACTCTATCTAAATAATTACACGCCTTAATGATTCCAAGTTGCAATAACCGTTAGTTTTCGTTTTGTCTCGGGAGTCGATCATGATGATTTATATATGCTTATTATGCGCGACCGTAGGTAGAGGGTTCTTCAAGATATAACTGTAAGGTCGACGGATTGCAGAACATAAGATCGGTGGTTCGATCCTCGATAGTCCCTATTTTTATTTTTCAAAAATAATCATACCCGGTATTTATCTTACCCATGACTTGTTTCAATTTCTTTCTTTTTTTTATTTTTAATTATTATTTCTTTTACAACTCAAATATCTCTACATATTTCTCTCAGACAATAACAAACTATATCAATTGTATGCTTTCAAATTCAGAATCCGTGTGTTCTCTCAAATATATCAAACTAGGGAACCATGATGATCCTAGATCGCTCACTTGAGTCTCTTTGACCTCTGGGACATCATATCAATTAAATAGGCGGATGTCAACAAGGAGATGATTTCTATATATCATCAAAACCATGTAATGCTTTTAGCAAAGAGTAAAAAGGGATATGCCTGGACACAGCCCTTACATGAACATATGGGCATGTTATGAACAAACTTCATGAAATACAGGATTTCCTCTTTTTTGTCTTTTGTAAAATAGGGTTGGCTCATTCAGAGCCCAAATATGACCCCAGGGGCATGCCATGAAAACATAAGTCGAAGTCCACTATATAATATTACAAACAAAATATGGAAGATAACTGCCTTTTGTTTTGAGAGAAGAAGATTTTTTTAATTTTTTGCTCTTTGAATCTATGTAAAAAGGATGAGCCTGGGTGGAGCCCATATATGACCCCTCGGTCTTAATATGAACAAACTTGGTAGAAGCCCACTCGATTATGCTACATACAAATATGGAAAGCTGTCTGCCTTCTAGTTTCAGAGAAGAAGACTTTATAAGATTTTTAAAGATTTTCGCTTTTTGATTCTATGTAAAAAGGGATGCGCCTGGGCAGAGCCCAAATATGAACAAAATAGGTAGGGAGCTACTAGATGATGCTTCATACCAAATATGAAGGCTGTCTGCCTTCTGGTTTCGGAGAAGAAGTCTTTTGAAGATTTTCGCTCTTTGATTCAATGATAAAAGGGTTGCGCCTTGGTGGAGCCAAATTATGACCCCAGGATCTTTATTTGAACAAACGTGGAAGAGGCTCACTAGATGATGCTACATACCAATATGAAAGTTGTCTGCCAGCTGGTTTCAGAGCAGACGATTTTTGAAGATTTTTACCCTTTTTGTTAAGGGTTAAGGGAGAGTTTAGGGTAGATTACATTTATTTGAACAACTGTTGTAGAGCTTGACCCAAAAAACATCACTGCAAAGATTCTTCAACATTGGCCCACCGGTTTAGGAGGAGAAATTTTTTAAAGAAATTGTGCACGACGCACACCGCACAACTGACGACGGACATTGTACGCTCACAATAGTTCACCATGATTTCGAAATTTCAAATTTCGACAAACTAGTAAATTGAAGACAATTTCTTTGACAAAAAGTATAGAGTAAAGATTTCTAATAAATATATATCGTCAGAAAAGACAAGAAAGTCATGCGTTTTTTGTTTTTTTTTTTGTGTGTGTGTGATATGTTTAAAGCAAAAAAAAAAAAAAAGAAAATGAAAAAAAGACAAAATATTGACTTTGTGCATATTTGAACCACCAAAAGTATACTTTGTATGACTGTGACCTACACCTCTCGACCACGGAACCGTTAGTAAATGTAGATAAGATTTTATGATTTTATGAAAACATTGTCATCCGGATTAAGACGAAGCTTTCCGTAACCACCGATAATCCTCGATGGTAAATGTATTCATCGGTTAATTGATTCATTGCATAAAGGTCAAATCATGTCAATAATTTCAGGTTATCTACTAAGTACCCATATAGTGTAAACAGCTACTAAATTGTACACGCCGTATATACCAGAGGTATACTTGGGCTCACAAGCTTCCAGACTCCTAGGATTATAAGACCACTAACTTTACCCCTGTTGATTACAGTTTCCAATAATGGTACATGTAATATTACGACACTAAGTTAAAACGAGTGAAAAATATCATTATGAATGAACATATTAAAGGACTACCATTATATGTTGCTTATGTATTTTATGACATCCCCCGATACTTTAGAAAAACTGGTGTTCGTTCTCGGAGTTCACCTTAGTGGGTAATGTTTATTACAAGTGTGACTATTTTCGAAAAATCTTCCTGCTTAGCATGCCGTATTTAATAAGTACAAGTTTAAATTTCAAGGAATCTATATTTTTACACATTTAATTTAAGCGATTCTTGTGCGTTTTCACAATTACTCAGATTTTGTAAATTTAGAAGCCTAATTAATTAAGAATATCATTCACAGTCCATCCCATTTTTCATTGAAATGAAGTAGGTCAATAAATCGAATGGCTTTGAGATAAATGAACGTGCAGCACGGAAATTCAGAATAAGTCATTTCAACACATTAATTTACTCCCCTAAGTTTATTGACCTTTCTTTTGTCCTAAATAAAAAGCAGTATAGTTAGGAATAGTTATTTCGGTCGCTTTAAGGTAGTCCGCCCATATTGAAAAATGACATAATCGGTATCTCAGATAATGTGGCTATAGGCACTTAATACATTTCAGAACTGCTAGTTAATAACACCGTGAAATTTTATAAGATCAATGATTTCTGATTGAACCAAAATGAGTGGGAGTGAGTAATGGGAGAAAATAAGATTGAGATCACACAATATCATTAATTTTGTCAAAGTTGGACGAAATAAGTGATATATATTACCTCCCTTAAAAAATCCACGTACTTTCCAATTTGTGTGTCTTCAAGTACGAATTTGACACTTTAAAACTCACACCACCCAATGAAATCATATAATGATTTGATCGATTTTAATTATAGAATAACAAATTCCTGCCGTTATTTATTGAAAATTTAACCACGCTCCTGAGTTCTAAGGCTCAATGAATGATCCACTCGAGCTTTAGTGGTTGCGTAGGTAAGGGGTAGGATAAATCCTTATTACTAACGGCTAACGACCTCAAATGTCGAAATAAGAAGGAGTATTTAACAATCAAATAAACTATGAAATGTAGTTAACATACCTTAAGAATTAAAAACAAATGCGATGGATTTTCTTGTCGATCGCCCATCTCTATTTTCACGACTTCGTTGTTGTGAAGTTAAAAGCAAACATAAATTTAATGTCATCCTGGTTACTTATCACAAGGTGAACAGAGATTACGACTAGATACAAGTTCCTGTCTCTAAAAAACACATTTCAGTCGAGTAAAGCCCAATTTTTAATCCGTCAATCCCATCCGGATAAAGTAAACTTGTGTAAACAACACTCGTCATAATTTTAAACTGCGTCAAAAACTACGTCATCGATAAAATATAAGTCGCCCAAGTTAATTTGAGAGTATTGTAAAGTAAAATACCACAACACTTATTTGACAGCCTTTAAATATTTTTATGATATAGATTTGTACAGGGGCGGAATGGAACAGCCAATGGGAACTTTTTTCGACGATTGTCGCCCATTTAACCACGATGCGACTGCATGCTTTGTGTACATATAAAATCACGTGCCATGATAGAATTAAATTTTGATCGTTTTGAACGATCTCGAAATGCTTTTTTGGAAATTTTGGAGCATTTTGAATAGTTTGAATGAGTGTTTAGAATAAATGAATAGAGCGCTTAGCGAGCGATTTAGAATGGTTTTGATCGAGGAAAATGCCAATTCAGGATGTTACTAACTGTACGACGATGACAAAATTAACAATATATTTGGTTTATCCGAAATATAACGATCTCTTTAGACGATTTCTGACATCGATCCGATTTCTAAATGTTTCATAGGAGCGGACTGCCTTAACTACTCATGCATAGAGAGATATAAAAACGCACGTATCGATTTTAATAATCACTAGCTAAACATTTCATATATATCATAAATACATCCCTGCGTCGAGATATTTCACAATGGATTTGATAAAAATAGACGATAAGCTGGCCAAGAGCTACATCAAGAGACCTGCGGCCACGACTGGATTTAATGAAGTGTTCGAATCTAATCCCAAAACTCTCTTGGACTGTTTACGTTATTGGTCAAACAAAAACTCGGATAAAGATGCCGTTGTTTTCCGCTCAACGACGGAGCCACGATATGCAGTTTCTTGGCGGGAGCTGTACGATAGAGCATGTAAAATGGCGAAGGCGTACATACAAATGGGGATTAAACCCGGAGAGGTTTTAGCAATTTGTACGAGACCGTGTCCCGAATGGCTTTATGTTGTGTTTGGGGCAATGGCTGCTGGAATTATTGTTATCACCATCGTGTTTACATATTCTGACGGAAGTGACGTCATCGCGATGATGGAGACACTTAGGACATGTTCCCTGCTTATACTTGATCCCGGTTTCAAAGATAGAAACTGGAATATATTTGAAAAATTGATTGACTCATTTGATTATTCTGCAAACGTTTCAAGTACCACCATACCTTACCTACGCAAGTTGATTTTCATTTCCCCTCCACAAGATTATTGCGATGTGAAGACGATCACAAATATTTTGGCTGAAAATTTTGAAACAAAGCTTCCAAAGGTCAATCCAGACGAAATCGCAATTTTATTCCAGACATCAGGAAGTACAGGAATCCCAAAATTTGTCGTCATTACGCAAACGATTTTCTTGGATTTCACAAGATTCTACGACCTTAGCAAAATCATCACTACAAAGGCAGATTTTAATGATAGACCATTTGGTTGGAGCGGGGGATTCCCATTTTGCCTCCTTTACGGCCAAACAAGGGTGACGGTTTCTGGCATGTGTCCTCCACCTGAAGACAAACTGAAGTTTTTGATTGACGTCATCCAGGCAGAGAATTGTGGACACACGTATATGCTACCACCCATGGTGTATGAGCTCACTAAACGTAAAGTAAGTCAATCAATTTTCTCTCACAAAATGGGAGAACAGTTTTTTTTTATCGGTTTTTAAGTTGGAATGCGGAGCAATTCCAACTTAGATTTAACAAAACCGCAAAATGAACACAAGATAATTTCATTTCGGGTTTTTTAAGAACACATATCACGTGAACAGGATGTGAATACACTTCGGCCTATTTTGTATATCTCAACTTGACAAAGACATACAGTTTATTTCATCAAAATGTAATAATGCTGTACAATTTCACAGCAATCACTTCACGTATATTATTATCACGCTAATTTATGTTTTAAACGATATTTATTGAAAGTTGCGTACGAATATATTAGTATCACATGTTTGCATTACTATATTTGGAAATCATGTGATAAGTCATGTCCAATAAGGTCAGCAATATCACTAGCCAATCACGTGATCTGCTTATTTGGTAAGGTCGCGACCTGTTTTTCGTACAATTTTATATAGCTTCTTTTAAAGGTGTAGTTTCTCTTTCTGAACGATCTTATTACACATTTAACTTTTGACAAGGTGTTATATTGTAAATTTCTGTCTAAGCTACGAAATGAAAATCTTTTCTTAAAGTGATGATACACTTTTAAAGTTAGTAAATATTTTTGCAACATATTGTCCTTTGTTTTCCGTCATATTGCATTTATCTACATGAATAGTTCATTGTAAAAAAACCAATACTTATCCACATAAACCCTTGCCACCATATCTTTAATTGAATAATGAATATCTTTGCCAAATTGCATTCATCACAAAGACAATTTGCCATTTGAAACAAACCAACTAGTTCAACTTGTTTTCTTCACATTATAAAACATCAACACGATTAAGAGCATCATCATACAGTTACTTACATCGTGAAATTGACATTCATCTCAATAAAAACATTCTTAATCGTTCACTCAGCGCTCCATTGATTCATTCCAAACACTCACTCAAACCACCCAAAAACGCTCAATGTTATTAAAAAAAGATCAACATGTACATTCTAAATGAATTAAGCGAGAACGAATTCGCGATTTCACTGATATAATTGAAAATTTAAAGCGTCTGATTGGTTCTTGACTAAATAGAAAGCTATTGATTGAACTTTAATGCATATTTCATATAGGTTTTATATATATCGCTTATTTTGTTCATCCTGAACAAAATAAGCGACATTGGATTCCCTCCTTTAAATTTCACTTCAAACTCGCTCCGCTCACTCATTCAACATCATGCCTAAATCATTTTAAAATCGTTCATCTTATCAATTTCACGATGTTATTAACTGTACCCCCAACTCAGAAGTAGAGTAGCATATATTGATTTCATCATGTCTGTCTCTCAGTCCTTTGACCCTTTGCTTTCCGCTAGATAAACGGAGAAGCAATTGACCTGCAATAACGAAACTTTACACAAATACAAATACAAATACAAATATTGCCCATGACCCAAGGAAAATGCTCTATTGTTACGGGGTCATACATATAAATCACAATTGAACTTCATCAAAAAATTGTTTTGAGATTCCAACTCTGGAAGTAAAAGACTTCCCTGCGAAAATAGCTTTTCATCATGAACAAATCACTTGTTGATGTCCACTTTGCGACACCTCTAATTAAAAATGTAATTGATAACTCAAATGGAGCAGAAGTCATTTCAAAAATAACATAACACTGTTTTGAGTGTATAAGTGTTCGCCTGTGCGTCTATTAGTCGGCTTTATGGTCCGTATCATTTTCTTGTTTTTTATCTCACCTGAGCACAAAGTGATCAAGGGGAGCTCTTAGAATCACCCTGACTCCGTCGTCCGTCGTCAACTTTCTTAAAACTTCTTCATCTCCTTAACCGCTGTTCCATTTTCAATGAAATTTTACCAGAATGTTCCCTGTGTGACCCTCTTCAAAATTGTCGCTATATTCTAATTGGCCAATAATATGGGTATGGCAGGACGCGGCTTATTTTGAGCCCAAAATCTTTGAACGACATCTCCTGAACCACTGGGCAGATTTCAATCAACCTTTGTTGGCAAAATTTTCATTATGCCATAGATATGGGCGTGGCAGGGTAGGGCTAATTTTGAGTCTCCTTTTTAATTAAAGGGTTGGCAGGGTCTATTATGACTGCTTATAATTCGAATAATGTCTCCTCTTCAACAGTTAGGCAAATTTAAATGAATCTTTGCCAGAAAGTTTTTGGATAAGATCGACTGGACCAATCGAATTCAGGTGAGCGGTTTAGGGCCATTCTGGCCCTCTTGTTATCATTTTTCTTTCATCAGATTCAGGCCTGTATAGCGATTCAGAGGTTTAAGCTTCTCTCGTTGTTCAAATACATTGATTTATATACGCGTACTATGTGATCACCTGTGATAGGCGGGAGGCGTCAGCTTCGTTAGTATCTTGAGGTCACCGTCTCTCGAACGCATTCCAACTTATCAGTACTTTCAGTACTTTGATTTATTTATTTTGCTTTACAACTCATCTCAGCATGAATTTTCCGTGTTCGGTTTAAGTCTGCCGTTGTAATCCGTCTTAAATATTTACCGTTGAGTTACTCTGCAAGCCAAACTCTTTGAAAAAGTGTTCTAAAAATTATTCAGATTGAGATGCTTGTTGAAATCTACGATAGATCCGAAAATGGGTCAGCTGGAGTGAAAAATTAAGTCACAAGATCTGGCATGCTCTTGAGGACTCTTGTTTGTAAAAATCGACATGAAAACTGGTCTTACTGTACAAAATTACAGTTCAATGGGGTACATGTATATATTACGTACACTGTCTTGGTCACCCTAACGGTAACGTTTTTATCCTGAAATTTATCAGAATCCTTATAAATATATAAGTTCCGAGAAGGACCTCCTTCTTACAACCGACTGTTAAATAATCTGTTGTTTTTAAAGGGTCATAGAGGGTTCCAACTCTATTTCATATCAATGACTACTGAATTTGAAATTGGTTATCCAATTTGGGTCAAAAGATGCGATGTCAAAGTTTAGTGTGTTTTTTTCTTTTTTTTGTTGCTAGTGTGTGTGCTTTTTTTTAATTCATATCTTTTGGTAAAGCCATCCTGTATCGTTCAGAATGTTAAGGAATAAGAAGGTTTAAGTATCGCAAATCAATTTGGTTTAAGTCATTCAAGTTATTTTAAAAAGTATGTTTTACAATTGACAACGTCGTGAAATTGACAAGATGAATGATTTTGATATGAAATTGAATGAGTGTGTGGAGCGAGTTTTGATTGAAATTAAAGGGAGGTAATCCAATAGCGCTAATTTTGTTCAAGATGAACAAAATAAGTAATATTAATTAACTCCCTTAATAAAGTATGCATACGTGTTTAATGAATAGCTTTCTTTGTCTTCATGAACGTTTAATACGTTTACAAAATTTAATTATGTAAGAGAAATCGTGTATTTTTCTACCGATTTTTATTTTAAATGTAGATGTCGATCTCATCTTTTTAGTGGTTTTGGAGCGTTTTTGAATGAATTGAGTGAGTGTTTGGAATGAATGAATCGATCTCCGATTGAATGAATTAGAATGGTTTTGTTCGAGATGAATGTCAATTTCATGATGTTTCTAGCTTTAGAATTTAGTGTCTATTATCATGGTCAAAGGCATGCACTAAACATTTTTTTACCAAGGTAACCGATATAGGGGCACTTTGTAAGAAATATTTCAGTCATATAGGATCGACTCTTTCTAGTGTATATCTGGTTAGCCTTACAACTATTCTACTACTGCAAACATCTCTTAAAATATCTGTTTACATTAAAATATAGGCCTACCATTGCTGCCTTTTTCCTCATCTAATAATTGATTAATCTACCCGTTAGAAATGCTCAATCTATTAATTAGAATGATTTCTTTATAATTATATGATTTGTAACCTTTTCAATTTGCTTGGTTTTCTTATTTATATAAGAAATAATTCTATTCCCAGGGAGACCTACCTGCTGATTGGCCATTAGAAATGATAACAACAGCAGGACAGCCAATCACAAAATCACTTGCGGTTTGTGTAGGGGAAGTTTGCTCAAGGCTGTTTGTCTATTATGGGGGCACAGAGTTTGGTTTCGCGGCAAAGTTGGATGTAACCAGTACTGAGGATTTCACTGATTATTCAAGTGGGATTCCAGTAATGGGTGTTGAAATTACAATCGTAGATGAGGCTAGCGAGACCGTCCCTATTGGTGGAAGAGGAGAAATATACATCCGATCCAAATATATCTTCCACAGTTATTTCAACGATCCAGAGAAAACATCCAAAGTAAAACTTCCAGATGGTTGGTACAAAACAGATGATTATGGCCGAATTAATGCAGATGGTTATTTATTCGTTGAAGGGAGAAAATCAGATATGATTCTATCTGGTGGAATGAATGTTACGCCAGTAATTCTGGAAACGGTTCTCAAGACTCACCCTGGAGTAGAATCTGCAGTAATAGTACCAGTACCGGATGTAGAAAGATATCAGGACATTTGCGCATGCGTAATTTTGAAATTCGGGTGTATCGTCAATGAAGATGCGCTTTTCGATTACATGGAAAGAAAACACAACGATGAAAAAAAACTATTCACAGTTCTACCGAAATATTATTTGATACTAGATAAATTTCCAGAGGAAACATCGGGGAAATTATCCAGAAAGACCCTGAAACGTATGGCAGCGGAAAAGTTCTCACAGATATAATCAAGGTCCGAGGTTATAAAACTTTTCTCAGGCTCAGGCTCATTTTTTTCAAATTTCAAGTTAACTAGATGTATGAAAATTAAAGATAATATTAATAAGATGTTATTTATAGCAACTTATTAATATCATCTTTTATGTTAAAACATTAAAATGAGTGATAAAAGAGAATTACCGCTTTAATCTCAGATTGAAATTTGAGAAAATTTTGAATTAAGCCTGAGAAAAGTTTTAAAACCTAGGCCCAGAAAGAAATCATTTTACTCAAAATTGAATACAGTTTTGTTGAGCAAATGTATCAAAACTTGCTTTTCGAAATAGATGAATTTAAACAGAAAAGTTAGTCGAAATTAGGAAATGTAAACAGTATTTGTTTTTCCTAAAAAATAAATTTTAATCTAAAAAAATACAAAAAAATAAAAATAAATAAATAGAAAAAGATTAAGAAGACGAAAATTAAGAAGACTTCCAAGGACCTTTACATTAAAATATGTGATCCGAACTAGTAAGAACCGAGAAATTTGTCACAAAGACAGTAGTTGCTTGTACGATCATAACGTTCGCATTTTAAACGTCTCAAGTGCCTGAGCATCGCTACTGGCAGCGGGACCGCAGTAGACTTTCCTCGAGAGCGTGGTATAATCACCGTAGCATCTTCATCAGAGCAGTTAAATCGTCTTAGGAGCGCAGTGAATCCTATAGGAAAACGGGAGCGAGGAAGGGGCGTCGTGGTATCGCAATCAAAGCTGTTTCATCGCAGAGTATCTTTTCTTTAATGATTTTTAGTGGTTTATCGAGAAATAACGTTAGATTATCACTTGATAATCTCATCGAAAAAGCAGTACAATTATCAAAAACTTATGCCCTGCTTTTGTGCATTTCACCCTTTCTGACGTTATTTATGTGGTGTGAAATAAGTGACGTCACAATAATCGTTGCATAGCATTCACGTGTAAAATGAAGCGCTTTACGAAAATATGTCCTAGAAATTTGACATTTTGTCTCATTTTTGCAATAAAGAAATAGAATAATTGTTTTTCGAGTAAGATCGATTAATATTTCATTTCGCGAAAAACAAAAGCTATATTTTCACTCATGGCTCCACCACTCGAGAAATATATCTTTTGTAATCGATCTTACACCAAAACAAACGATTATCCTCTATTTATTGTCCCGTAACGTATATATATTTCCCGGCGACCCAACTGCGATCTGAAGAATTCTTGATCACGATGGAAGCGCGGCATAGTCTCCATCTATTGCGACTGGCCCTATTATATAAAATTGAACGAGTCTACATTCAATACAAAATTCATTATACGAGTCATCTATCAGCAGAGGAAAAATGGGCTTTGTCGTTTTTTTATTTTCTGTTTAGATGAAGAGTTTTATAATTTCGGTACTTAAGGAACATAAGTTTGATATACTATTTATTAAACATTCCCAATTTCTGCGATAAATTATCAATTCTTGAAAATCTTAGGATGACGTCATATACTTTGCATATAACTTAAATCTGTAAAATTTCGCAACATTAGCATCATATTATCAATGGAACGTTGAATTCGTTTCCAAAAATGACGAATATATTAAAGCCATATTCTTAACCAGATAAAAACTCGAATAAGTGACAATGACAATTTATTTTATTTCCTCTATTTATATACCACGTTGTCTAGCTGTGAGTTCTAACAGTGTCTATATATCATACTCAGTAACTAACTGTCGCTTCATTCAATAAACTACATTTATCGACCTTTGGACAACTTGCTATCGTTTCCTCATTCTCGTGATAAATTGATCGATAATCTCAAGATTTTTCTAAGAAAATTTAATCTAATTTTAGTCTGTATAACACGTCATTTATTATAATCATGTTCAAAATTCATTTATCCATTTCAATGCTTTCTTTTCTTACAGACATGACAACTACGTCGTAGCTTACGTAACCAGGCACTTATTTTTGCCATCCCTATTTTCATCACGCAATCCAAGTTTTCCGAACTTATTGATATATATATAATACATACTTAGTGTATTATATGAAAAAAAATATCTAACGAGGTTGGGAGAATTGATCATTGTCGAGGCTATGCCGAGACAATTATTAATTCTCACAACCGAGTTTGATATTTTTTTCATACAATACACTAAGAATGTATTATATTTATCTTATAACCTATATTCGTCTTGTTTTCGTCGGTGTTTCTATCTGAAATGCAAGTTTCTAAAAATAACCACATTATATCATGTTCTAAAAATAACTATGTGATATCATAAAAAATATCATACGGGATGTTATCATACGGATATTTGTATAGTTATAAGATAAATCTCAGAATTACCCCCCCCCCCTCTGGGCTCCGAGGATGTCGTATATCAACGTTATTAACATGTACCCATTTGACCATGGTTAGTTGCATCGGGAAATTGACATTTATCTCATTCAAAAACCAATTTCAATCGCTCACTTACCGCTCCATTCATTTATTTTAAACACCCACTCGAACCATTCAATAGCGCTCAAAAATGAAAAAAAAAAGATAAAATTAACAACATTCAAATTAAAAATAGGTAGAAAAAATATGGTTTCAATAAGATTATTGAAATTGTAAGCGTCTGATAGTTTTTTCTATAAATACGAGGCTATTTATAGAACCTGAATGGATATTTCATTAAAGGGAGGTAAAAAATATCGATTAATTTGTTCATCCTGAACAAAATTAGCGATATTATATTACCTCCCTTCAATTTCACTCTAAACTTACTCATCGCACCAATTCAATTCAATTCCAAAATCGGTCCAAATTCATTCACCTTGTCAATTTCATGATGTTGTGAACTGTTTATCTGATCTACGCAGGATTTTGAGCGATTGTACAGTACCTCGGCTAGTGCGCTTGTAATTCCCGGATTCGGTTGAATGATCCATACATAACATGTCGCGTTGCCCGTCAGTTTTTCCACTCAGTTTAGAACTGTCAACCACGGTAACACGTATTGTTCTCAATTCTGGTGTCATGAGCTCGGTCCTTGACTCGACCAACTTTCAGACATTCAGAAAAAATATTTGTAACACCCGTCGTCTCCCACCAATGGGAACATTACACGCTGAAGGTAGTTCATCCATAATGAACCGAATTGCAAATCGTGCCGATGTCGGAAAACTTTAGAGGACATCGTTACAGTTAACGAAATCGTGAAAATGATTTTTGTATGATTTCCGAATGAACTGAAATGAATGGAACGAGCGACTTTGGAGTGAAATTAAATGGAAATAATTCAATATCGCTACTTGCGCTCCAATCGAACGAAATTAGCGATATTTATTAACTCCATTTAAGGTTCTTACCAATTTGTGTGTCCACACATACCAATTAAGCACTTTAACAGTCTCACCACGCAAATAAAAATATGGAATAGTTTGATCAATTTTGATGAAATTTTGTATTGTTTTGAACAATTTCGAAATGTTTTTTAACATTTTGGAGTTTTTTGAACGGTTTAAGTAAGTGTTTGGAATGAATGCAGCGCTGAGCGAGTGATTGATAATGAATTGAACGAGGCAAAAATCTATGACTCGATGCTTCTAATTTTAAGTGTCGGTTGAACCAAACATTTTCAATTGTACAATTTCGGTAATTTTGTCGAAGTGTCCATTATGTATTTCTTTTTCATAATTTTGAGCTTAAATGTGATCTTCATATCAATAAAGGTATGGTACGGAAGGGTCTGTATTCTGTGATGATTATTACCCAATACAATGGATAAATTTGATTGGCGTTAGTCCCATCACGTGACAAAATGGACTGCAATTTGTATCTGTAGAAATAGGATTTCGGTCAAATCACCCGACTTTATTTCTGCAAACTTGTCCACTGTAGTAAGCACTCGATAAAACCTAATTCGACTTCCAAAACACAGTATTTAGAATTGATATATGTTTCAAAAGAATTCTTACATTACAAGCATGCATTTATGATTTTGCCCTTTACAGCGAGTTGAGTTAGATCATCAAGCAACCATGTCAACCAGGCTCGACCGCGCCGAGTTCATTTTTATTGAGCAATTCTAAGATAGATTTAACGTAACCGAAAAATAAACCCAAGACAATTTCAGTCATAACACAGGCCGGATTATTTTAAATAAATCGCGTAAGGATTTGTTTTGTGCCTCATCTTTTCCTTAAAGAGAAAACACGTGATCTATGTGGTAATCATCTGATCTGTACTTCCGGAATTACTTCGCGATCCTGCCATGCATTGCAGATGACAAAATGTTAGCGAACATTTTGAATGATTACAACAATGATCATAACCGAAATATTGTTGGTAAAGTACTTGTAGAATATTTTTGCCTAATTAAGTCTTGAATGACCCACGGCATAGGGTGTGGAACCGACAAAGCCTTTGTAGTTTCGTGTAATTTCTCGTTTACTGTATACAGTACAGAGTTCTGTTTTGGAAATTCGTTGCTATCGTTAGACATAATGAACTACATAAGAGCCAAAGTTGAGACTAACAGAGTCTAAAGGCTAAGTTAAGTCTCAACAGATAAGCAGTCTAATCTAAGGCTTTGTACTTTATAATTGTTGGAAAATCTAGAGCCAGACTTTTAATTCGGCAGATTGAGAACAAAACAAAAAAGCCCTCTAGCAGATACATTCATTAAAATCATTTTCCTGAATATGAAACTTTTCAAGTATTCCGTAACTTACAATCACTTTTAATTGGTAATTAATACCAGTCTGCCGAATTAAAAGTCTGGTTCAAGTTTTTCCAACAATTATGACGATGCGTATCTACAGATGTCAGATCATCTGACAACGAGGTCATCTGTCAAGGTCAAAGTTTTAAAAAATGTCGTTTCAGGAGGCATTCTTGACTAGCAAACACATCTTGTTTATTGCTATATATTTAGTAAATATGCATGTGCTCGCGCATTACGGGGTATAATTTGAAAACGGTAATGCAACATCTTGTCAGTCGAAAAAAAGGAGCTGCTTTCTAATTGTGGCCCGGCTGAAATCGGGACCCGTTCGGGCTACAAATAAGTTGGCCGATAGTGTGCGGGTTTTGTGATATTTGCCGCGTCATTGGAAAGGAGGCATTCAATTCCCAAACCTTGTTTATGCAACTGTTTACGTGTGTAAATATATTTTGAACGGAAGTCTTCTTTAGAATATGGATTGATTAGGATGAAACTTTCAAAGAATGTTCCTAGTAACCCCATCTTCTGCATATTGCTGGGGTTTTGTAATACCTTGCTGTGTCGCGGAAAAGGAGGCCATAATAGCAAAATCCTTGTGAACGCAACTCTTCTACATTAAAGGTATGCGTTCAATAAGTTTTATAAAGATTGTTCCTAGCCACTTTACATTATGCATAATGTGTGTTTTCTTATAATATGCCGCACCACTTTAAAAAAGGTCTTACAACATTCTGTTGATTTTATGCAGCCACATGCATTCTCAATATCTTGGACCTACTCAATTATTAATGCTCGCAATACAGAGAGGATTGTCTTTAGCTGTAAACATAGATTTGTGTCTATAAAATCAGCAGATTGTTTTTAGAGCGGGGCATTTAGTAAAGGTAATCCATGCGCGATCCACGCATGGACACAATGCCATCAGTCAAATGAATATTTTATAGACCGTACAGCTGCGTTGCGGTGACCGCGCGGAGACCCTAGGATGATGCTCTAAAGATTCATAGCTAGATACCCATCGTTATTGTTCAGCCACATATTTAAGGCGGGTTAACCGGTTAATTTTAAGTTTTCTTATTACCTTTACATATTGAACGTTCTTTTCCGACTTTTTGTCTCTCACCAATTTGTCGATAATCGTTGACCTATGTAAGATAGCAGCTGGAGGCTAGGAATAGATGTAATGGTAGTACTGGCTTGATAGAGAAATACCAGGAACTGAAAGATTGTTGAAAGCCGCGTTAAACCCAATTCAAAAAAATAAAGTATACTACTAAAAGTTTGCTAAGCACCAAACTGTTCCGCTGTCCTACAGGAGCTGATTTAAAAAGAAAACATTCGAGTTCGTGTTTAAAACACAATAGTACAATAATGTCTTGACAAGATATCAAATGTGTACATTTCCAAATTTGACACGCAATTCTCTGGCGAGACTCGTGCAAAATGAGGAACTCCGATTTCTTACCCGTCCTTTCTCAATTTCTACATGTACAGATTTCGTGTAGATGCTTAGTTTCTGTTTTTCAGTACTTTATTGACTTTTAATTCGTTACTCATGACTAATCCAAATGTCAGACGACATTTATCTGTCGAACAATTGTGGCGTGCTGTAGGTATGGTGAAGTAAGGGGCTCCCCACCGTGATATTCGCATGGTACTGGGGTACACCATACTGTTGTAACCAGAGCTTGGGCACGATACCAACAGTATGGTAGACCTGTAAGGAGACATGGTGGAGGTAGGAGTAGAGCTACCTCCGTCGCAGAAGGCCGATTTTTGGTAATTCAAACCCGAAGGAACAGGTTTGCTACGGCATGGCAGTTACGTTCCGACCTTCAAAACGCCTCGGGAGTGCGAGTTTCGACTCAAACCATACGAACACGACTGCATGAGCATAACCTGAGGTCAAGAAGACCATGTATCCGCTGTCCCGAGTTCATTGTCGGCGTCAGTTAACATTGGCATTGGACCACGTTGGCTGGCGCACAAGACGCTCGCGCCACGTGCTATTCACGGATGAGTCCAGGTATTGTCTGGACTACACTGATAGGCGGGCTAGGGTGTGGAGAAGGCCGGGGGAAAGGTTTCATGCAGCAAACATTGCTTAACACGATCGTTATGGGGTGGGTATATCATGGTTTGGGGTGGCATCGGCTGGGATGGGCGGACTGATCTTGTTTTTTTAGAAATAGGTACTCTCACAGCTCATAGGTACATTGATGAAATCCTCAATACCCACGTGAGATTTTACGGTGGTGCTTACGGAGATGGATTCATTTTAATGGATGATTATGCCCTTATAGACCAAGAGTATCGCCAAGAAGAGGGCATTCCACGTCTGGACTGGCCGGCTCGCTCATCGGACTTAAATGCGAAAGAGCATGTGTGGAATGAGCTACAAGTCCGAGTTTCGGCTAGCCAGTCCAGCCAAGGAGACTCCAGGGGCTCGGCCAGATCCTTAGAGAAGAATGGTCTGTTGTTCACCAAAGAGTAATCCAGAACTTAATCAGGAGTATGCAGAGGCGCTGTCGGGTCTCCCTGTTTGGTCTACATTTAGAGTCTTCTTATCATTATAGAGCTTTATTTTATTCTTAAAATGTGATAAACTGATAACGATCGACCATTTTCCAACACTCTTCAAATCAAATTTCATTTTTTCCTGAAATAATAGGATAAAAAAGGTTTTGCGCTTAGCAAATTTTGAGTAGTATATATTGAATGTACAAAGAAGCGCGTCACTGATTTTTTTTCATTTTGTAACGTTCCACTTTATGGAAAATGTGAAGATATCGCAGCGCTTTAGTCTGTTTATTTTATATTTTTTACTTATATTTCCATATTCTAATTTGGCGGTCTCCTGGAACTATCCTCTCTTTCTCGGATCACTTGGTTGTAATATCCCAATGGCTTCCATAAAAACGATTTTAGCTACAATGCAAAGCTACAATGCATCTGTTGCGTTATTCTATCAGTTTACGTGTACTTTCCAAAGTAAGACCATTCGGCAATCGGGAACCCTCGGCGATTCTAATGAATAGACCTCGGGAATAATACGGGCGCAGCCATGAAAGCGCGTCATTTCGCACGCGAGTTTATATGACGTCACATACATCAACGATCCCGATAAGGATGACGTTGCATAAAACAAAATTAACGAAAGAATAAAAGTGGGCACATTATAATTTGATGGCAAAACGCAGTCAAATTATAATATGCCCAAAAGTTCGATATAGACGATCGTAAAGAATTAACAAAATCTGATTTTATTCAGGCGTATTTTTTAACCAAAGTACCACAAGAAGCCGGATTACCTAAAAAACGATCCAAACTTACTACACTTACGTCCAAGGAACTTTCCAGTTTACGGAAAAGTCCGAGCGATGTTCCGAATGACCATTCGGAACACCACTCGGCCAATCTTACGATTAACCTCGGATGTATATAGACGGACTATTTCTAAGAATTACGGGAAAACCATGGAAAAACTCGATGACGTCAGTAAAAATGGCGTTGGCCCTCGAAAATTTGAGTTAAAACATTCGACGTCGCCAACGCTACTGGTTTATGTCCATGACGTGAAACCATCGTATCCTTATATAAATATCATAAGATTCTTAAAAAACGACTGAAAAATCTTAATTTTTGAGAATAATTCGTCATTCTCAAAAATTAAGATTTTCCAGCCGTTATTTACTGTAAAATAAAAATCTACAGTGCTAGTTTTTTTTATTGTTTTTTTTTTTATCCTCGGAAGGTACAAATAGGATTTCAAATAAGTTTTTCATGAGTGTTTTTTTTTTATAAATATAATTTCAACTACTTACATTGCAATGTAAATACATGTACAATGTATTTCTTGTTAAATAAATTAGAAGTTAACATTTTCTTCTAACCGTCATCAGTAGATTGAGGTCAGTGGAGCGAGTCAGACGCTTACGTGCCTCTAGCTTTATCAATAAATGTTTACATGGATAATATTATTTCAGGAAAGAAGACCGTTTATTTGTTTTATTGATTCATTGTCATTTGTTTACCCAATTAAAGAGAAAGGTCTCGCTACAGGCACATAACAAGTGTAATGTAAATATTACAATAACTTTCCAGGCGCACTGCTTTTTTGAAGATAACATAAGGTTATTAGGGGTATTAGGGTTGATAATTTGGGGTACGGACGAAAAGCCCCCACTGAGACAAAAGCCCAATGCCCTTAACTGAATATTGGACGAAAGCCCCATGGTAAAAAAAAATGTTGTTTTTGTGTGAATTTTGAAAAAAAATTGTCTTAATTGGGTTTTGTCCCAAGAAGCTTTTGTCCATGGGGCTTTTGACCTATAGGGTTTCTCCTTGTTCCACCCAAGTCATGGTTCAGTGGTTCTATTTCTTAAATATGACCCGTAACGCGAAAAGGGACCCTCTTGGAACTCCGTAAAATAAACATTTGAAAAAAAGAGATTGGTTCTAGTACAGGCCAACCAGAGGTCGCATTTCTAGATTCAGAAAATTGGTTAAGTGCGAAAAGTTTCGACCATAGTCAGCCTGCACAACTCGTGCAGTCTGACTGGGGTCGACACTTTACGCACGACCCATTTGGTCCCTTTTCGCGTGACGGGTGACAAATATGAATAAATAGATGGTAATCAAATGGTAATGTCTGATATGGAAAATATTTCTCAAGAAAGCTTTAATAAGCGTATTCGAGTGAATTAGTTTTCATATCACTGGGAAATCCCGAGATTTCACTGCAAAGAATGTAATAAGCCCTTTTTTCACTTCAAGTCTTCCGTCATTTTGAATATGCCAGTTTCTGTTTTCATTTTCCTTTCATACTTAAGTAAATTTTCTATTTTTTTTTTTAGATCCTTTCAACCCGATTTCTTTTACGTTCTTTCCGCACTTGTGATGAGATCTTAGCTTCCATGATTGATCCTTTTAATTTGAGCTAAGATGCATCCATACTTTGTACGAAAGCTAGCGCGAGAGCTCGTTTTCTTCACTGAATCTCATTTCAAGCTTAAGCAAGACATGTTGCTTTTGTCAAAATTTTCAGTGTTAATTGCTGTTTGTATAAAAATACGATAACTTTTAATAACACCGAAAAAGTCGAATGGAAGAGATTTCCTACATACCAAATATGGCTGTTGTATCTTGATGGCCCAAGTTATAGATCACAACGAAGTTTTAAGTTTATAAGTAAATTCTGCAACATACGAACAGATAGATTGATGAAGGAATGACGGATTAAGAAAACAATCTTATTGATCTTTCAATTACTACGAAATAAACAATATGTAACAGGGAACTTGAACCTTTAAAATGGCTACTATGAAATAATCACCCGAAACTTATCATTGAATTTCAAAGATAGTTTGACACTTTGCATGTCTTTTGATGCGTTTAAATGGTTCGCTTGGATAAGTAGCTGAAAAAGAGAAATGCAGTTTGTTTCAATGTTACCTAGTAAATCCATTTCCTAAAATATTTCTGTCATAAATTTTTCCCAAGCCCTGTAAAACAATGAAAAGCTAGATTTGGCCATAACTTTAAGAATAACATAGGCGTAACTAGATTTTTGAAATTTTTACTCACTCAGAAGGTACCGAAAAAATATATTGGATAAAGGCGATATGTGACAAAAGAATGACATTCTCCGTATTTTTTTATGATTTAGCGTTGGTGAAATAAGGGCAATCTCCTGGATTAGCCCCCGGGGGGGCTAAACTTTTCAAGGTCTAAATTTTGACATAAAACACTGGGCCAACTTATTTTTTGCCCGCTTTCGGGTCGGGTGTAGACTGGTCTCGGAATCAGAATATCCTAGTGCTGGTAGGCTGCTCTCTGAGAGATACCTTGATATAGCAGGCAACAATACCCGTTCAGGGTCAGAAATAAGTTTGCCCACTATTCTAGAACTATTCTTTGATCAACTTGTGAACTTTTTGCCTAGACTGGTATCACAGTCGACTGCCGCTGCTATTGACTAGCGAGCCAACATATATACGGAATGAATGTAAAGAATCTGTATATGTTGGAAGATTCAACATCTTACTTTCCCTGCCATTTTTAATGAACATTAAGCAAACAAACATATAATGGAAAAATAGTGGTTTAAGACTTTTAGATCATTTATAATTTTATTTTGTCAAGGAACAGCACAGCCGTGATTTCGAATAAATGAATATATACTCTTTACTCTACAATATTACACTTGTGTGTTAATTGCATTGCTGATTTAAGTGTCAAAACATTGTATGGTAACTTAGAATTGTAATGCCATTAATCCATGTCACGCCATGTATATTTCACCAGGAACTTGATGTCATGTTTATTTATATAGAAAATTCTACAGGAAATGAAAGAAACATAATATTGATGTCATAGAAATAGAACAAATCATTTAAAAACCCTTGTTGAATTTTTTCATGAAGCCAACCTTCCTATTTGGACCAGTCTAATTATGCAGCTTATTGAAATAATTATCATTGAAAATGATGCTATTCATTCCGTTATTATTTATTTTCTATTATGACATACATATCTGCATTATCAGATAGATTCTAATTGCCACCTGTGGATAAATGATTGTCCAATGGATTCCATTTGTTCCGTTATTCATTTTTTAGAGGGTATCAGCACCATAAGCTACTATTCTAGATCTGCCCCTGCTCTGAGTACAAGGTCTTCCTTATTGGACGAGTCTATAATTTCATCAAATTATGAAAACAACATAGCACAGGGTTCAGCTCATTCCGTTTTTGTAACATTGGATCTAAGTAACGTTTATTAAAATATCAAGTTGTTTTGTAATGCGATGACCATAATTTCTCCATTTTTGGAAGGTCTAACAAAATATTAGCAATACTTTTAAGTTGTGTCACCCTTAGGCGAGCAAAACCTACGTAACATAATTATGAGCTTTAAATTTCCAGAGTTTCAGACATATAAGCAATATTTTCCCAACATTCTAGGGGTTCCCGGCTCGTAGTTAGAGTCTGCTGGAATACATACACTTTTTCCTTGTGGTTACAATCTATACTTGACATGAAAGCCGTCTAAATTATGACAGGAAATGTCTACAGGAAATGTCTATTTCAAATCAAATCTTGACACTGGTAACATGTTACTTTCAACTATTCTTCTCTTTATTTTGTTTTCCAATTTGTTACATTCATAACTTCTTCAAATGTCAAGCAAAAACCAAGCGCATATTTGGAAATACTTATAAATAATATCTTTTTATGGATGGAATATTGGAATGTACAAAGAATGGTAATTATTTTCTTTCCATAAATTGCTCGCCTATATTATACTCCTGGTTAAGCCCCCGGGGGCTAAACTTTTAAGCCCCAGGTTTCTTGATTCTACGAATTTACCCATCTTCAAAAACTTTCTAATATTGTTCCCCCAAAATATTCCAAGCCCCATTTTATATATATTTGATCCCCCAAAGAAAACCCTTTTCCGGGGAATACCCTCCCCTAAGTGCAATGCTATTTATTGTTCTTTTCAAAGATCGCTCGCCTATATTATACTCCTGGTTTAGCCCCCAGGGGCTAAACTTTAAAGCCCCAGGTTTCTTGAATCTACGAATTTACTTATCTTCAAAAACTTTCTAATATTGTTCCCCCAAAATATTCCAAGCCCCATTTTATATATATTTGATCCCCCAAAGAAAACCCTTTTCCGGGGAACATCCTCCCCTAAGTGCAATACTATTTATTGTTCTTTTCAAAGATCGCTCGCCTATATTATACTCCTGGTTTAGCCCCCGGGGGCTAAACTTTTAAGCCCCAGGTTTCTTAATTCTACGAATTTACTTATCTTCAAAATCTTTCAAATATTGTTCCCCCAAAATATTCCTAGCCCCATTTTATATATATTTGATCTCCCAAAGAAAACCCTTTTCCGGGGAATATCCTCCCCTAAGTGCAATGCTATTTATTGTTCTTTTCAAAGATCGCTCGCCTATATTATACTCCTGGTTTAGCCCCCGGGGGCTAAACTTTAAAGCCCCAGGTTTCTTGAATCTACGAATTTACTTATCTTCAAAAACTTTCTAAAATTGTTCCCCCAAAATATTCCAAGCCCCATATTTGATCCCCGCAAGAAAAGCCTTTTCAGGGGAACATCCTCCCCTAAGTGCAATACTATTTATTGTTCTTTTCAAAGATCGCTCGCCTATATTATACTCCTGGTTTAGCCCCCGGGGGCTTAACTTTTAAGCCCCAGGTTTTTTGATTCTACGAATTTACTTATCTTCAAAAACTTTCTAATATTGTTCCCCCAAAATATTCCAAGCCCAATTTTATATATATTTGATCCCCCAAAGAAAACCCTTTTCCGGGGAATATCCTCCCCTAAGTGCAATGCTATTTATTGTTCTTTTCAAAGATTGCTCGCCTATATTATACTCCTGGTTTAGCCCCCGGGGGCTAAACTTTTAAGCCCCAGGTTTCTTGATTCTACGAATTTACTTATCTTCAAAAACTTTCTAATATTGTTCCCCCAAAATATTCCAAGCCCCATTTTATATAAATTTGATCCCCCAAAGAAAACCCTTTTCCGGGGAATATCCTCCCCTAAGTGCAATGCTATTTATTGTTCTTTTCAAAGATCGCTCGCCTATATTATACTCCTGGTTTAGCCCCCGGGGGCTAAACTTTTAAGCCCCAGGTTTCTTGATTCTATGGATTTACTTATCTTCAAAAACTTTCTAATATTGTTCCCCCAAAATATTCCAAGCCCCATTTTATATATATTTGATCCCCCAAAGAAAACCCTTTTCCGGGGAACATCCTCCCCTTAGTGCAATGCTATTTATTGTTCTTTTCAAAGATCGCTCGCCTATATTATACTCCTGGTTTAGCCCCCGGGGGCTAAACTTTTAAGCCCCAGGTTTCTTGAATCTACGAATTTACTTATCTTCAAAAACTTTCTAATATTGTTCCCCCAAAATATTCCAAGCCCCATTTTATATATATTTGTTCCCCCAAAGAAAACCCTTTTCCGGGGAATATCCTCCCCTAAGTGCAATGCTATTTATTGTTCTTTTCAAAGATCGCTCGCCTATATTATACTCCTGGTTAAGCCCCCGGGGGCTAAACTTTTAAGCCCCAGGTTTTTTGATTCTACGAATTTACTTATCTTCAAAAACTTTCTAATATTGTTCCCCCAAAATATTCCAAGCCCCATTTTATATATATTTGTTCCCCCAAAGAAAACCCTTTTCCGGGGAATATCCTCCCCTAAGTGCAATGCTATTTATTGTTCTTTTCAAAGATCGCTCGCCTATATTATACTCCTGGTTTAGCCCCCGGGGGCTAACCCAGTAGTACAATAAAAGCAAGCGAATTGTTTTCACTTACAACAATTTGGGTTTATCTTTTCACGGAATGAATCGAAATGTCTAGTTGTGTAAAGCAGTAGATCTAGTAATTTAATTAAGGAATTAAGAATTTTACGAAACATGATGTTTTATAATCGTCAATCGAACAAAAGCACTCTAGTCCTGTGAGAGTATTTTCTGTCTGAAACAAGTGTATCTAGCATATTTCAATTTCTGTAAACAAAATCCATATCGGTGATGGTGGAAATGTTTAGCTCCCCCGGGGGCTAAAGCAGGAGATTGCCGAAATAAGCTGTAGTTTAGATGTTATGATCATTAATCAACGATTTTTTTCGAAAGAGGATTTATTTCTATTACGCACTTGCGTAATATGCGTAATGGTCGTAACGCCCTTAAATAAGGTTATTTGGCGTGGTCATGATTATAGCATGCGTGACTCTTGTCTAAATTTTCCCCTGTTTTGTATGTTATTTAGTATAATCTTATAACTAAGACATTCAAGTGTAACATATTTTTTTAATTTTGTAAAGAAATCTTGAGCACCTTAAAAATAATATAAGTTGAAAAATTATACTCTTTGTTTACCTGTCAAATAATTATTCTTCATTTCCCTTTGGTCCGTCTTTTTTTCTCTCAATTTCTCTGTGCTATGACAGCTTCTCAGTTTTGGTTCATGTCAATATGAACTCTTTATGGTAATTCTGTATCAAATCCATAGTCGTTAAAACATTTATAAGATGGAATATTTTATTACATTCAATTGCTTACTATCCTTTTTTGGCTAAAATGAATTCTATTGTAAAACTAAGAATGTGTATTTGATTTAAACAGGGAGCCGCCGTAATAGCGCAGATGGTAGCGCGTAGGCCTGTTAATCTAGAGATCCCGGATTCGAGCCCGACGGCGGACCTCATCCTTTCCCACTATTTGTCTCCCACCAACGGGTCGATAATCGTAGACCTATGTAGGATAGCAGTTGGAGGCTAGGAAAAGGTGTGGTGGTGGTACTGGTGAGATAAATATCAGAAATCTATTATTAGGTGCTCCAGTGGCCGCGATATAACTGAAAGATTGTAAGAAGCGGTGTAATCACCTATTGAAACAAATGAAAAAAATGATGTGAATAGATCAATGTATATAGGATTTTAATGCAGTCTCCGGGGGGCCCTAGATGTATTTCATTATTTATTTCATTATTACAGCCCTTGGTTGTTGTTTTTGATGATCTAGTCAGTTTAATATTGGATCTTTCTTAAAATTTTGACACATTTGTTAATTGTTTTACTCTGTCACGGTTATTGAATAAAAGTCTTCGAACCTAAAAGAACCGTTTTGTCTAATAGGTAAATTTACACACTTCTCTGGATTAATATTTTACGCAAATATTTGCACTTACATGCGTTTTCTCTATAACTACCTGTTGATCGTATGGAAACGCAATCGGAACATTGCTCTTCCGTAAACTGGAAAGTATCTCGTACGTAAAAGTAGTAATTTGAGATCATTTTAAGGCAATTTGGCTTCTGGTTATACGCTGGTCAATTACGCTTGAATAAAACAAAAGACATATTTGGTATGTTATACATTGTAATTTGAAAACAAGACGAAGTAAAACAGTGCGTTTTGTTATCAATGTATAAAATGCCAAATTGTAACCTTTCATTTATTATATTTTATGTTACGTCATCTTCAGTAATGTTTCTGACGTCATAAAAGCCCGCGCGAGAAACGACACGCTTTAATGGCCGCGCCCTCGCAATTCCGGAGGTCTATTCCGTAGATTCCCGGAGGGTTCCCGATTGTCAGAAACGGAATTGATTACAAAGGTTGTATGAAATGGGTCAACATACTTTCATCGGTCACGATAAAAGTACATGTACTTTCCCCAGATTATTAACCTTTCTTTTGTCCTGAATTAAAGGCAATATGACCAGGAACAGTTATATCGGCTGCTTTAACTACTTATGCACGGGGGGAATAAAAACGCACGTATCCATTTTAATTATCCCTCTCCAAACCTAATATATATGATAAATACCCCAATGCATCGAGGTATTATTCATTGGATTTGTAACAATGGACGGTAAGCTGACCATGAGTTACATCAAGAGACCTGCGACATCGATTGGGTTAAATGAAGTGTTCGAATCTAATCCGAAAACTGTTTTGGACTGTTTACGTTATTGGTCGAACAAACATCCGGATAAAGATGCCGTTGTTTTCCGGTCTACGACTGAGCCACGATACACAGTTTCTTGGCGGGAGCTGTACGATAGAGCATGTAAAATGGCAAAAGCGTACATACAAATGGGGATCAAACCCGGAGAGGTTATTGCAATTTGTACGAGACCGTGTCCCGAATGGCTTTATGTTGTGTTTGGAGCAATGGCTGCTGGAATTATTGTAATCACCATCGTGTTTACATATTCTGACGGAAGTGACGTCATTTCGATGATGGAGACACTTAGGACATGTTCCCTGCTTATACTTGATCCCGGTTTCAAAGAAAGAAACTGGAATATATTTGAAAAATTAATTGACTCATTTGATTATTCTGGAAACGTTTCAAGTACCACCATACCTTACCTACGCAAGTTGATTTTCATTTCCCCTCCCAAAGATTATTGTGATGTGAAGACGATCGCAACCACTTTGACTGAAAAGTTTGAAACAAAACTTCCAAAGGTCAATCCAGACGAAATCGCAATTTTATTCCAGACGTCGGGAAGTACAGGAATCCCAAAATTTGTCGCCATTACGCAAACGATTTTCTTGGATTTCACAAGATTCTACGACCTTAGCAAAAGTATCACTACAAAGGCGGATTTTAATGACAGACCATTTGGTTGGAGCGGAGGATTCCCATTTTGCCTCCTTTACGGTCAAACAAGGGTGACGGTTTCAGGCATGTGTCCCCCACCTGAAGACAAACTGAAGTTTTTGATTGACGTCATTCAGTCAGAGAATTGTGGACACACGTATATGCTTCCTCCCATGCTGTATGAGCTCACTAAGCGTAAAGTAAGTCAAATAATTTTATCTCAAATACTAAGGAGAACAGTTTGTTATTTTTCGTTTTGTTTTACGCTTCACCTCACCTCAGCATGAAATTTTCGTGGTTGGATGATGTCCGCCGTGGGTCATCTATCGTCAAATTTACCTTTAAGACACTCTGTAAGGTAAATTCTTCGAGAAAGCAATCTTTGGTCAGATAGACTTGCTTGATGAAATCGATGATAAGTCCGAAAACGGGTCAGCTGGAGGAAAAAACTATGTTATAAGAACCTAGTATGCTCTTTCAAGAGGACACATGTTTGCAATAATCGACATGAAAACTGGTCAAATTAGACGAAGTTACTCAGGGGTCAAATGGGATCCAAGGCCTATTCAATAAGTAAGATATTTCGAACTCTGTCTTGAGCACTCTTACGGTGTTTTTTTAATCCCGAAATTAACCAGAATGGTAATAAATATATGTAATCTTCGTAAAGTTCCGAAAAGGAACTCTTTGTAACAAGCGATTGTTTAATAATCTGATGTATTTGTAATAAAAGCTTCCAACTCTTGTTCATGACAAACGCTACTGAATTTGAATTTTTAGGATTGCAATTATGGTCAATAGTTGCGATGTCATTGTTTAGCGTATTTTCTTTCTTGATGGTGGTGTTTTTTGTATTCACCATCCCCCTCCAATAAAAAGAAGGCCTCGTTACTGATATTGTGTATACCAAATCCAGACTGCACGTCTGTGTTGCATACAGATCTTAATTTCACATTGTACACCCAATCT
Organism: Fragum whitleyi; assembly: GCA_948146395.1. Classification (NCBI taxonomy): domain Eukaryota; kingdom Metazoa; phylum Mollusca; class Bivalvia; order Cardiida; family Cardiidae; genus Fragum; species Fragum whitleyi. The sequence continues at coordinate 46,575,956 of OX411554.1, forward strand.
ATTTGTATAAAAGGTAAATACACAGCAGAACAAATAATAACGACGAGTAAATATATATGTATCAGCCTCCATTCGGTGAAAATCTTCCGTTTGCGTCCAAAATCAAGCGATCGTAGTAAAGCTAGGCTTAATTTTCCATAGATTTAAGTTAATCAAATAAGAAATGATCAGTTTTTTAAAAATAGATAGATAAATAAATAAAAAAAAAACCTAAAAAAATGTAATACGCTCGATTGGGCATCAATGCCGGGTTTCCTCGGTTCTAATTGTATGTAACAGCGTGCGTACCCACTCGACTGTAACAAAGTAATTTTATACTCTTTACAGGGGTGATTTTATTTTGCCGAATTCCTGTAACCTTTTCATTTTTATTGATTAATAAAATCAAAACATAACAAAGAATAGAACATATCGTTGGTTTTAAAATCTTTCAATCAGACCAAGGCTTAGATTCTAGCAAGAAATGCATATTATTTTGGGAAAGAAGAAATCGAGATACGCTAAATTTTAAATTCTAGTATGGTCTTGTTCTAAAAATTATAATAAATAATGTGATATGGAGACTTCATCAGAGAGAGAGAGAAAAGGAGAGGGAAAGGGACGGGAACAATACCCTTTATCCGCGACTTCTTTCTTCCTTTCTTTTTGTGTTTAATCAACTTACCTTGTCTTGCCTTTTAATTGTGACAACGGTCGTTCCGTTATAGTGCTTGGCCTGTATTATATAGATATTATTTTCTTTTACAAGGCTTGCAAACACATCGTTTCAACCGCTGTATAATTCTTTGATCTGGACCTCTTCTTGTCATTCATTTTCGAAGCCAATTTTAGCACAAAATGCATTATTTGCAGACGATTTGATGAATTCCGCGAAAATAACCGCAGTCGGATACGTACTCTCTGATTCAGTATGGGGTCTACCAGCATGGTCAACCAAATTAAGCGATTTATGGACACTTTGTAAAAAGCATTTCAGTCATATCGGATTGGCTGATATATACTCTTCAAAAAAGTTTTTTGACAACGATGAAAAATCGATTGTTTCCCGAAATAAGACAAAACATCGATGTAAACAGTGATTTTAAGTCAAGAAATTCGCGCATATTGCGATGAATTACTCGATAGCGTCTCTGCATAACGGCGTCAACGTCTAATTATGTTAAATCTACCCTTCTCAAACAACACTTGCACTTTCAGATTCATTAGAATATCACGAAAGAACTTCATCATGTTTTAAATGAAATGCCATTACGTAATTGTTTTTGGAATAACACGTCTTTGCACAGATTTGATATGAAATATTGGTATATGTGCGGAGGAACAGCGTCATAATGCTATTGGTCGCCTTAAGGTATGTTTCATAAGAAACGCCGTTGTAAATGACTTTGTTATTTCGGGTCACACTATCTTCAACCTTTGGCACTACTTAAACGCGAGTCACTACTTTATGTATAGAGCCACGTAAGTCTGACACGTAAAAACAACGTTCGTCCCGCACGGGCAGTACCGTTTCGATATTTGGGTTATTTCACTTATACCACACCTTCAAAGGCAATTTTAGTCCCTAGATGACGTGGAATCTTTAGTCAGAAAGTGTGGAACCAGATTCGAGGGGCCGGGCTTGGTGCACTTTCGACGTAACGGTCTAAATCGACGTCACCGTTGCAAATCTTTTATCAGAAAACGGTTATTCTATGTTTATAAGTAAAGAGATGTCCGAGCTCCACTAGTTTCGAAATACTTCAAACATACAAAATATTTTATGTCTTAGATTGAATTGTATCAATGTCAAAGAACTTATTTTGAAGAGTATACATTCTGGTCAGCCCTTCAGCTATGCTACTACTACATACTTCTCTTAAAGTGTCTGTTTTCATTAAATACACCATTGCTTCTTTATTTCCAGATCTAATATTTGTTTATTTCTCCCGTATGAAATTTAAGCTTCTCAATCCATTAATTATTTTCTAATGAAATATTTGTTCACTATTTAATTTGATTTGGATTTCTTATCTATATGAGCATTTTTCTATTTCCAGGGAGACCTTCCTACTGATTGGCCATTAGAAATGATAACAACAGCAGGACAGCCAATTACAAAATCACTTACGGTTTGTCTTGACCAAGTTTGCTCAAAGCTGTTTGTCTATTATGGAGGCACAGAATTTGGTTTCGCTGCAAAATTTGCCGTTACCAGTCCTGATCAATTCGTCGATTATTCAAGTGGGATTCCAGAAATTGGTGTTGAAATTAAAATCGTAGATGAGGCTGGCGACACCGTACCTATTGGTGAGAGAGGAGAAATATACATCCGATCAAAATATATCTTCCACAGTTATTTCAACGATCCAGAGAAGACATCCAAAGTAAAACTCCCAGATGGTTGGTACAAATCCGATGATTATGGCCGTATTAATGCAGATGGCTATTTATTCGTTGAAGGAAGAAAATCAGATATGATTCTTTCTGGTGGAATGAATGTTACGCCAGTTATTCTGGAAACGGTTCTCAAAACTCACCCTGGAGTAGAATCTGCAGTAATAGTACCAGTACCGGATGTAGAAAGATATCAGGACATTTGCGCATGCGTGTTAGTGAAGTCAGGATATATCGTCACTGAAGATGAGCTTTTCGCTTACATGGAGAGAAAACACAACGATGAACAGAACATGTTCACAGTTCTACCGAAATATTATTTGATTCTAGATAAATTTCCGGAGGAAACATCGGGTAAAATATCCAAAAAAACTCTAAAAAGAATGGCAGTGGAAAAGTTCTCAAAAATATGATGAGAAATAATTCATTAGAAAAAGGAAATACACTAACTTTGAACATATGTATCAAAAGTTTTTTTTTGTTTTGTTTTTCGAAATATATATAACTAAACAGAAAGCTCGACGAATAAAAGAAACATAAAATTATTTTAATATAGTATTAAACAAATAAAAAACAGAAAAAAAGAAAGTCACAGTTTTTGTTTATAGCTTATGATTGAAATTTGTGGGGTTTTTTTTTTTTGTTAAAATAAATGAATATAATTTATGATTCTTTTATCAAAATAAATTAACTTGTGAATTTACAAAATGATTAAATGTTCTTGGAATAAAGCTATAGGATAAAATAAGTTTATATAACCAGTTATGATTACGAATTGATATTTCTGTCAATGTAATTGGAGGAATATATCATGAACTAGCAAATGGTAAGAGAGACGAAGAATATGATTAAATTGAAATTAAGCATTAAAGTTAAAAGTAAGGGATTGTATTTTAGTGATGGAAAAGGAAAAGGAAAAAGTATCAAATCATAAATGTATAGATTTATACATTCATTATGACATAGGGAATATTGAATGAGTGGTCATGAATTGCCGAATTTATTAAACGAGTCATTTATAAACAGATAAAAACGAGGTTGTGCTGAGTTTTTTATCATTTTAGATTACTTGTTTAATAAATTCAGCATTTTTTGGCGCAAATTTTAAAATCTTTTTATAATTTGACCCGATTTTTCGCGAAAAAATCGTGAAAATTCTTCAACTTCAACATATCAATTTTCCGCGAAAATAATAACTCCGTTTAAAACTGCCGTCACAATTTGTATATTATGACGTCAATTGCGCGGTTAAAAACAGCGTTGCTATTTGCTCTGGTGTCATTTGCATACTTATTCTACTAGTGTAATAGCACACGTGTAATATCAAAAATATTTAACGGGGTCATTTCACTCCCGCGAGGTAGGTCATATTATTAATTGAATTTAATTAATAAAAAAAACATTGTTATTGAAGAACTCATATCTCAAATGTTAAAAATTCTAATCCCCCCGCCGAAAAGTTTAGGGCCGTAACTAAGGAACTTTGGGCCCAAACAACTTAGGGCTCAAACAACCGAGTCTTAAACAACTAGACTAAAAGAACTCGGGCCAAAGGAACCGGATACCATTTTTCTTCTTCGCCACAGCGATAATGCTATATATAGAGGATGTTGAAAGAGCGGTAATTTAAAACATAATTTATTAAAAATTCATTAAACGAGTCATCTTTGCCGAGTTTTTAGCTCCACTGGCCAAATGCAGAAATATAGAAATCTACGTTGGGCGACCCGCTTCTTAAAATGTTGACGAAATTGAATTTGGCCAAAAAAACATGGGCGTCGCAGGGCGGTGCATTTTTTTTTCAATTAAATATCTTTTGAATTCTTATCCACATCACTGGGTCGATTTCAAAAAACGTTGACATGGATTTTCCTTGGGTGACCCTTAACTTAAATTGTTAAAGAAATTTTGATTGCACCCTAGTTATGGGCATTGTGGAGAAGGTTATCTTTTCACAATAAAATCTTCTCCTCCCAAACCGTTTGGCCGTTTTCAATGAAACTTGGCATGGCTGTTCTTTGGATGACTCTTTAAATAAATTTTTAAAGGAATTTTGATTGACTACCAAATGTGGGCGTGACAGGGCGGGGACTTACATTCACTTTAAAACCTTTTATGGTATTTTGTTCCCAAAACATTTGGCAGATCTCAACAATTTTTTTGAATGAATGTTTCTTGTGAGATCCTTAACATAAAATGTTCTAGAAATTGTACCCAAAAAGTTCGCGTTGAAGGGCAGTGCTTTCTTCACTTTAAAATCTTATACTCCCCACTCATTTTGGCAAAATTCAATAAACTTGGCATGGAAATTCTTAAGGCGCTCATTTAATTAAATTGGTCATGTAATTTTGATGGGCCCATTGATTGGGGTGTGATTGAATAGAACAAATTTAACTTTGAAATCTAAAAAAATCTTCTCCCAATCACATGCGCTAATTTCATTGAATCTTGGTATGAATGTTCCATTAAAGGCCTTTGACTTATATATTGAATCACCTTTATTTTGGTAATAAGATAGGTAAATTGTATGCAGGTTAATGGTGATTGTTTTTTTTTCGGTGCAACGTGGGCCAAACCACTTTATATTACAAAAGAAACTTCAAAGTGTAGTTTTCATTCAAAGAAAGCTATGTTTTATGAAAGTCTCAAGGTGTTAAAGACAGTGGATAATGCCCTATTGGGTCTTTTGTTTTGTTTATGGTAACGAGAATATATCTGAGCCTGTGCATTTTCAACAATTCCAAATGTGCGACAAGCAAAGACTCTTGCCAGTCCGTGCTTGCGCTTAGTCTGCCCAGAGCCTTTACTTCGCGTTTTGTACATAGATAAGGCCTCAAAGTATCTAGAGACATTTAAGCAATCTTCTAATTACACTTTTTGGCTATCTTTGCTACTCTAAGTTTATTCCTCACGCATATATCAAATTGTTGGAAATGTCACAAAAAGGCTCATTTGGTATTTAAGGAACACAAATTCAATATTTTACGTATAATATGTTCCCAAATCCTGTGATAAATCGATAAAATTCTGAAAATAATTAGTTTTTTTTTTTTCGCGCAACATATCTCGCCTTTTGTAAAATGATGTCATCAAAACCTTAAGACGCCATTTTCACATTGACAAAATAGGACCACTGTACGCACTTGGCCCATTTGCATAGTAAATGCACTTGTGTAATACCACTCGTGTACTATCAACAATTGTCATACGGGTTATTCAACTCCCGCGACGTACAGTTAAGAACATCGTGAAATTTACAAGATAAATGATTTTGGAATGATATTGAATGAGTGTGTGGAGCGAATTGTGAGTGAAATACAAGCGCGATTATCCAATATGGCTAATTTTGTTCAAGATGAACAACAGTAGCTATTTTTAATAACTCCCTGTTTTAAAATATACACATTTAATTGTTTGTGTGTCTTCGTGGACAAAACAGACACTTTAAAACCCCAACCAGCCAACAATTTCGTAGAATAGTTTGATCTATTTGAATTAAATGTTGATTCCGATATGGTTTCTAAAGATTTCAGGGTGTTTATGATCGTTTTGAGTTAGTGTTTTGAATGAATGGAGTTTTTAGTTACCGATTAATAATGGGTTTGATCGGAATGATTGTCAGTTTCATGACGTACATAACTGTAGGTCCTGAGATACTAAGCTTTACAATGATACCAACATTAGCAGAGGGGGGGGGGGGGGGGGGGGAGCACCTCTGTCGATTTTTTCCTGGGCTGACTCCGTGACTATTTGGGACAAATCAAATAAGGGCCCAAAGAACTGAGGCCAAAACAACTAGGCACAAAAAAACTTCAGCCCCTAACAAACGGACACCATGTTTTTCCACCACAGCGACAATGCCTCATAGACATACTAAATTGGTGGCATTATCATTTTTAAGATTTACCAAAGGAGCTTAAAAGTTTAAGCCAGCAACCCTACAAAGCTTTGACATGTTTCTCGATTTCTTGACTTAAGGTAACTGCGGACACATAACATTGTCGACTTTCCGACTTTCTTATATTTTCACAATTATTGCTGAGAGTAATGTTTGAAATGGGGACTTTAGCTTACACGCAATATAAATGGTTTAAAGCATTTGACGTCGTGGCGTCAATAAGGGGCGAACCCCTTTTCGACCCGCCAAAAGAATATCTAAAATATCTAATTTTCGACCGATTTTACGAAAAAAATCATTAAGAAAGTTCAAGAACGCCCGAGCCAGACGTTTACTTTCCGTGCACTTTAAAAACAGAAAATCAGGCCTGAAACACTTTCTTTTTCGCGATTTTTAATTTTAGAGGTTCCCTTTTTTCTTTTATTTTTTTTTCGTAAATAAAAATTGAAATTTCTCAAACTTTTGTCCGATTTTAATGACTTTTTCTCATTTGTAGCGAAATGAATTTGCTTTACATGTATCAAATAAAAATGGTCTGTCTTCGGGATAGATTTTTCATTACACTCGATTTTGTGTAGTTGTTGCAACATATAGTAACGATGATTTCGATGTCGCACCAAAACCATCGTAACTATTCTTATTTGACGCCAATCTTTATGTGAACGTATTCCAAAATATTTGAAATAAATGTTTTTTGTAAAATATAGGCTACAGGGGCCTGTTTCATCAATAAATGTCCTGGGACATGTCTTAAAAGTGTCGTAGGACACATCCTAGGATGTTCGTAAGTCAGTTTCATCAAAACATCCTAAAAAGGTCCTAGGTCGTACATTTACATTTCATCAAACTTTGTCCTAATTTAACTATGCTCGATTAAAAAGCCCTAAAACGCACGTGATAAAATGACGTGCAAACTAATTATAGTCATGTAGATTGATTTTCCTTCATAAGTGAAATATCGGTAAGGAGAAAACTATTAAAGATAATCGACCGGGAGAAATACTTTAGGTTTACCTTGAAAAGTAGACAAAAAGTATAAGATCTCATCATCGCTTACAAGCGTCAAAGAGTCGAAGTTGCAGTCAACTCTGTCAGTCAAGACTTATTATAAGAAAAGAGGTTGAACTGAGCCAAAAACCAACCATGTATCTCATAATCAGGTTTGGAAAAAAGAGTTCATTTACCGTCTTCACCAGAAATCAGGTTTTAGATCGGCTAAATGTGCATCAATGTTGTTATCATTACAGATTTCCTTTTCTCATTTGTATATCTCATTATATTAAATTCCGGTATTCATGCACTTCGAATTTCATGACTTCTTTCGTCATAAATCTTACATACGTTTCAAATTATGATCTCTATTCTACCCATCAAAATCACCAACGGTCCACCTCTTTAAAGCAAAGGAGAAAGAAAATATATCCATTGCCTATATGTACGTTGTTTTTGGTAACACTTAATTTTCGTTGCCTTTCATTTAGCTGAGAAAAACAAGTTGGCTGTTATTCACACAGCCATATATAAAAAGACGATGTTCAGCAAAACCGAAATATTGCAGCGTCATCAAAGGCAAAGTGACACTGGACTGATAAATGACTATCAGTCACTTGCACAGCACTTCTCAAAACGATGAAGAATGATATCGCCATAGAGTCCACAATGATCATCCGATTTACTTCAAAATATAACGAAATAACTGTATCATCTATAGGATGGTTCTTTTTAGAAAATTGGCCAGGTCCGCCAAGTATAGCGGAAATATTGGCTCACGGAAATTTGACAAAAATCGTATTTTTTATGATAGATTCCACATTTGTCATCCGATATGCTTAACAATACAGAATGATTCACTTATCATTATGATCATTCATTTTGAAAATAAGCTTATGTCCGTAAAGTTTCACGGGCTTATAGAAGATAAAATATCTTTTTCACGATAAATCAAACAGTTTCATCAGATTTGCTTCAAGCTCTCAAGATTTTACTAACTTGTGGATTGTTCCTTTTTAAAATGAGAAAGGTCCGTCAATGGCCACATGAAAAAGGGTCTTATGAAAATATGAAATCATGTTCCCATCCTTTCACTGCCTTTAGCGGGATGGAGAACTGGAGTACTTTCAAATAACATGTGATTGAATTTAACACAGTCTTGTCATGCCATAGGGAGCCAGTCATGAGCGTTCATGGGCATCTAGTCAGAAAGAACTAGAAGGACAAATTTCATTTCTTTTTTACACTTTTAGCTCGATTATTTTCGGAGAAAAAACTCGGGGTAATGATACAGCCTCCGTGTCGCCTACGTCGTCGTCGATGACGAGCGTCAACTTTGTTACTTTGCTTTTTAAGTTGGAATGCGGAGCAATTCCAACTTAGATTTAACAAAACCGCAAAATGAACACAAGATAATTTCATTTCGGGTTTCTTGAGAACACATATCACGTGAACAGGATGTGAATACACTTCGGCCTATTTTGTATATCTCAACTTGACAAAGACATACAGTTTATTTCATCAAAAAGTAATAATGCTGTACAATTACACAACAATCACTTCGTGTTTATTATTATCACGCTAATTTATGTTTTAAACGACATTTATTGAAAGTTGTGTACGAATATATTAGTATCACATGTTTGCATTACTATATTTGGAAATCATGTGATAAGTCAAGTCCAATTAGGTCAGCAATTGACAATTAGCACTAGCCAACCACGTGATCTGCTTATTAGGTAATGTCGCGATCTGTTTTCTCAGTATTGTGGCAATAGCACAGACTAATCACGTGATCTGCTTATTTAGTAAGGTCGCGACCTGTTTTTCGTAGAATTATGCTATAGCTTCTTTTAAAGGTATAGTTTCTCTTCCTGAACGACCTTATTACACTAAGCTACGAAATACATACCTTTTTTTAAAGTGATGATACACTTTTAAAGTTAATATATATATTTGCAACATATTGTCGTTTGTTTGCCGTCAGATTGCAGTTATCTACATGAATGTTTTATTGTAAAAACCCAATACTCATCCAATAAAACCCTTGCCACCACATCTTTAATTGAATTATGAATATCTTTGTCCAATGAAATTCCAACACCAAGACAATTTGCTATTTGAAACAAACCATCTAGTTCAACTTGCTTTCTTCACTTTCCTACACATCAACATTTTTAAGAGCACCATCATACAGTTAGTTATATCGTGAAATTGATGTTCATCTCAATAGAAAATATTCTTAATCGCTCACTTAGCGCTCCATTCATTCATTCCAAACACTCACTCAAACCATTCAAAAAACACTCAAAGTTATTAGAAAAATAAGATCAACATGTACATTCAAAATGAAATAATCAAGAACCAAATCGCGATTTCACTGACATAAATGAAATTTAAAGCGTCTGATTGGTTCTTGGTGAAATAGAAAGCTATTGATTGAACTTTTATGCATATTTTATATAGGTTTTATATATCGCTAATTTTGTTCATCCTGAACAAAATAAGCGACATTGGATTCCCTCCCTTAAATTTCACTCAAAACTCACTCCGCTCACTCATTCAACATCATGCTTAAATCATTCCAAAATCGTTCACCTTTCAATTTCACGATGTTATTAACTGTACCCCCAACTCAGAAGAAGAGTAGCATAATTATATTGATTTCATCATGGAAAAATCATTTGCGACACTTCTAATTAAAAATGTAATTGATAACTCAAATGGAGCAGAAGTTTATTGAAAAATGATATACTGAACGCAAAAAGTTTAGCCGCACTTAAATTAACGTCGCAAAGAAGTCAAACAATTAAGCTATATACATGTCATCCAACTTGCTTTCTTTTGATAGTAGGTTTTAATTTTTTCCTTGCATACATACGTCTTTATTGACGTTTACGTGAATTTAACGTACTTGGTCGATATATTGGTGTAGCAATATGGCTCAAATTTATTTTTTGTCTCATTTGATTCCATTTATTCCCGGTTAACATTAAACATTTAAATGATACGCATCCTTCACAGAAGAGCAAACTTTTGAGACGACGTTAAATTAGTCGGGCAGTGCATTGACCTATCTCATACGATGTACATATCTGGGAGATGTTGAAATTGACTTTAGCTTCTGTCACAAGTGTTTTTATTGACATGAGATTTGTTGCAAATAAACATTGACATGGCATGGACCACTTTCCTTTAACAAATCTCGTTTAACGACAATAAAATTACACACAAACGTCATGACGTTACGCTACGCAATGGAATATTTTTGCTATCCATATTGAGTGCAATCGGTAAAACAACTCTGTGCACCATTCATGTCTTGCGTTTCATTAATGGAAACCAACTGAAAAAAAACTACCAGTGAGCATGTTGAATTAACGTCCCCGTGGCCGTCAACAGAACGTGAGTGAGCCATCAGAAATATCCCATACTCTAACCAACTTCTTTTTTATCGCGCCGAGATACCCTAAATTGATATTGATGACAAAAACTATTTCGAATGTGTTAAAAAACGGAAGGCCGTCCGTTGTTTAAACTGTGTGGCTTTTCCATTCTACCGGTCTGTAGACATTCATATCGTTACGACTGACCAGTTTCATCTAACAATTCAAAATCATTGCATTCAGGAAGGAAATTGAATAGGATCTTAATTAATATCAACTTCTTTGTAAAAGATTAATCACATCTTGAAATATATCCCATCGTAAACGGAACAACTAAACTTTTTGCGCTCAGTATATAAAAACTGTTTTGAGTGTATAAGGTCGCCTGTGTGTCCATTAGACGGCTGTATGGTCCATTTTCTTCCTTTTTAGCTCACCTTACCACAACGTGCTCAAGGGGAGCTTTAGGATCACCCTGACTCCGTCGTCCGTCGTGAGTCGTCACCCTTCTTAAAACTTCTTCTTCTCCTAAACCGCTGGGCAAATTTCAATCCCTTGGTGACCCTTTTCAAAATTGTCACTATATTCTAATAGGCCAATAAATATGGGTATGGCAGGGCGGGGTTTATTTTGAGCCCAAAATCTTTGAACGACACCTCCTCCTGAACCACTGGGCAGATTTCAATGAAACTTTGCAAGAATGTTCCTTTGATGACCTTCTCCAAATATTGTTGGCAAAATTTTCATTAGCCCATAAATATGGGCGTGGCAGGTAGAGCTAATTTTGAGTCTCCTCAGTAATGAATGGGTTGGCAGGGTCTATTATGACTGCTTATAATTCGAATAATGTCTCCTCTTCAACAATTAGGCAAGTTTGAATGAATCTTTGTCAGAAAGTTTCTTGGATAAGATCCACTGGACCAATCGAATTCAGGTGAGCAGTTTAGAGCCATTCTGTCCCTCTTGGTATAATTTTTCTTCCATCAGATTCAGGCCTGTATAGCGATTCAGTGGTTTTAGCGTCTCTCGTTGTTGAAATACATTGACTTATATACGCCCGTCAAAAGACGAGACATATTATGTGATCACCTGTGGTGGGCGGGAGTCGTCAGCTTCGCTAGAAGCTTGAGGTCACCGCCTCTCGAACGCATTCCAACTTATCAGTACTTTCAGTACTTTGATTTGTATATCTGAAGGCTATCAGTTGAAACTTGTAACACATGATATAGGCATGCTATACTAATAAGAGGGTAAACCTAACTGTATTTTCTTATGCATAATGTCAAGAGTTTTTGTCTTCTTTCGAGTACTTAATAGCCGAGGTTGGTGCTCTTGTTTATTTGCTATGCTCATTTCCTATATGTTCCTAATGTTGGGCTATTGCCTGCAAAAAGCGTTCTTACTAAACTCGATCCAAGCTATCGTTTCGCGTCCAAGGGGGTCTCGTTGTATAGTTTGAAAATCTTATGTCGGTTGCAAAGGCGATCCCGAGATGCTTTTACTGCGGACTTGTTACATCACCGTCAATGTGTACTGTTTTGTACATACTCAAAGAGAGCATCGTCAATCTGCGTTGTATGCTGTCTCTAAACATTTGCTCGGTGTTCAAATTGCATGCTTGCGCCAATCATTGCATGTCGATATCACAACGCATTCAGACAGGTCTAGCAACTTTTGGATCGCAACAAGAACACCATTAGGAATATATCCCCGTCTGGCAATTTACTTCTAGTTCCTATAAGTCTCACTCAATCATTTTTGTCTTTTTCTTCATCTACAGTTTGGATAACAACAGTCATATCTTCTTTAGATACAATTTTTAAGACAAAAGTATCACATAGGACGCCGAAATAGGTGTCCTACGTTTGGGACAAAATTTAGGAAGTTCCTAAATTTCTTGAGTTTGATGAAACCGATTTTTGTCTTAAAAATGTCCTAGGACGTTTTTAAGACAAAAATACGTCCTAAACAGCTTGATGAAACAGGCCCCTGAAGTGTTGAATCTGAATGTGATTTTAAGAAAAACAAAATGTCACTTAGTGATTATCTGTTTTAAAAAAAGGGAGCCTTTGTGAACATTTGGTTTGCGATATCTTAATGGATTTTACAAAAAGAATCTAACCCGAACACACATCATTTTTATTTCAAACGTCTTAAGTGGAATGGTTTGGAACCAATATATCTAAATTTCAGCACTGGTCACCGGATAAATTTTAGGCGTCTGATCACTGAATTTAAACAGAATTACCGTATTTGATAAATGATTTGCAATGCTGACGTCGATAGAGACCGTTACGTCAAAAGCGTCTTGCCGTAGCAAGTCTGACATTTTGAATTTGGTTCCTGACTTTCTGTACGGAGCTTTTGACGCTGTCTAGAGACCAAAGTTGTCTATGAATGGTAAGAGTGAAATAACCCAAAAATCGTTACGGTATTCGCCGTACTGGACGAGCGATGTTTTTACGTGTCAGACATATTGGGCTCTATACATAACGTAGCGAGTCGCGTTAAAGTGGTGCCAGAGGCTGGAGATACGTAGTCCCTCCCGAATCAACAAATTCCTTTACAACGGCTTGTCGTATGAAGTCTGTTATAACGCTACCTTTAGAATTATGACGTTGTTCCTCCGCACATTCAACCGTTTTTCATTTGAAATCTCGACAAAGACGATAAATTTCAAAAACTATTGAGGAATGGCATTGCAATTACAAAAATTATGAAGAACTTTCGGGACTATGCAATGAATCTGAAAGTGCACGTGCTGTGTGAGTTGGGCAATTTTTGCGTAATTTGACGTCGACTTCAATATGCACAAACGCTTAACAGTAATCCATCGCAATTAGCGAGAATTTCTTGAACTTTAATAACTGTATACAGAAACAACAGTCATCGAGTTTTTGTAATATTTAAGAAAACAAAACATAACCCATGCGTCTTTTTACGAAGTAAATGTCGATGAGGGATCAAAATCGGTTCATTATTTCCGAAAAATGGAAAATTACTGAATTTGTTCCAAAAAAAAAAAAAAAACGGGTCGGCCTCTTAATGACGTCATGACGTAAACTCTACTTTATGATATCCTTTTTATGACCGACATGTGAGAGCGGGTATTTCAAATTTCAGTTTTATCGCTTTAGTCAAGATTTACAGACATATTGAAGTTTGGACCTATAATGACCCGCTATGTATCCGAAGTTACCTTAACCATTATAACTCTCTCACTTTACCTATGAATGCAATGGGTCGTACCTACTCTGCATTAAGTATAAAACAATGCAAAAGTTGAGAAATTCTACCCTGCTTTGAACGTATGCAATAATGCAAATCGGGGTATCATCTGTAAAGCGTTTAGCGAATGTTTTTATTCGAAACAGAAAGATGAACATTATTAAACTTCATCATGTCAAAATGGTATAATAAATCGCGTTTGAAGAGTTCAAAAAGGGTCTTATCGTTTAAACATCTCTAGATATGAAAAAGAGATCATCCAATTAGAAACCAATCCATTTCGGAGTTTATTTTAAAATGACTCAATGGTTTGAGAGGAAAATTCAAAGCCAAACCCTGCCTCTCCCATATTTGAGGGTCAATTAAAATTTCTTGAATTACTAAAACACATGGTCCTCCGAGGAACATTCATTCCAAGTTTCATTGCAATTGGTCAAATGATTTTAAGTTGGGAGGAGAAATTATTTGAAGTGAAAATATCCCCAACCCTACATGCCAATATTTGGAGGTCAAACAAAATTTCTTGAACAACTTTAAAGGGGGTCATCCTAAGAACATTTCTCCCAAGTTTAATTAAAATCTGCCAAAGAAAAAGAAGATTTTTTAATAATTGAAAGTAAAAATTAGCCCTGCTCTAACACCCCCATATGTTCTGATCGATTAAAATTTCTTGAACAACAGTTTACTTTGGAAGAGGGTCATTTGCAAAGTTCACACTTCACACTTCGAACTTCACAGGTCACACCACAGACTTCAAAGTTCCCACTTCACACTTCAAAGTTTACACTTCATTGATCACACTTCACAGTTCACACTTCACACTTCAAACTTCACACTTCAAAGTTCTCACTTCAGAGTTCAATGTTCACAGTTCACACTTCAAAGATATTATGTTTGAAGTGTGAAGTTTGAATTTAAGAAATGTCACCACCAGTTCACGCTTCAGAGTTCACATTTCAAGGAAAATATGTTTGAAGCGTGAAGTGTGAATAAAAGAAGTCACCACCGGTCTTTCGTAGTAAAATAATATGTCCCCATTTCATGGATGCCGGGACATAAAGATAAGGTGTATTTCTCTTTCATTTTTTAAGCTCTCCCGAAAAGTTGCTATTGTAAACGCCCAATGACAGTTGTGCGAATTGCGTACTCTGGAGGTTCCAATCCCCCCCCCCCCCTCCGTTGTGTGAAGTTGATACTCCTTCGGTTACAATTTCAGCAACTTTTCATGTAAACATCTAGGGAATTATAAAATAATTTCATTTTCGCGTTGATGTGTCCACGAAAAGCGTCTGATAGAGGGGTATTTGCAAAAGGTTAAATCCGAGGGCGGAGCCTGAGGATTTTGCTTTGCATATAACTCCTCCCCCATCAGACTTTATTCACAGACACATCAACACAAAAATGAGATAATATCCATTATAACACTATCATAATTCTGAAATTAGGGTGATTTTTTTTACAATTTTCTGGATGTAAAATTGTACTAAAACATTTTTTCTGTGTGTAAAATTAAAGAAAAAGTCATGATATTGCTGTTGTTAGAATTTCACAGAAAGCGTGTCATTTAGCACGCGGGTTGGGTTATTTGACGTAAAAAGTATCAACATTCCCGCTACAGATGACGTATGAAGTCATAAAGTCATAAATGGGCGAAGCTATCTGTGTATACATTAAAACACATGGCATATAAACTTTATGGAGAATAAAAGTAATTCTTCTTAGTTCATATATGCTTTTTACGCCATCGTGTTGTAATTGATATTTGCTGTAGATCATCCGCTTAAGGATATCTTTCGCTCATGTTTAAGTAATGTCCCATGGGTCAAGGAGAATTTGTTGAGCGTTGTAGGACCATCATTGTCCCCTTGTAATAAGCTCTGGGTAACGTGGCCATTCAGCACAACGTGCCTTATCTCATCTGATATATGATATGCATAATTTTGTGCATAGTGCATACATATACAATATATACAATAAAGTAGGTGCTTCAGATGAATAATATAAAGTTACAAAAATGAGCGACAAGTTAACCGACAGTTATATCAAGAGGACCGTTGCAACAACTGGGTTGAGTGAAGTTTTTTACTCGAATCCGAAAACCCTTCTGGATTGTTTACACTTCTGGTCGAAAAAACATCCTGAGAAAGATGCCGTTATTTTCTGGTCTACAACTGAACCGAGACTCGCCGTTTCCTGGCAAGGACTCTACGAAAGAGCGATTCGAATGGCGAATGCATTTGTTAGTATGGGAATCAAAGCTGGGGAGATTATAGCAATATGTTCCAGACCGTGCCACGACTGGCTCCACGTTGTCTTCGGAGCAATGGCTGCTGGAATTACAGTTATCACTATCGTGTTTACGTATGCTGACGGAAGTGATGTCATTGCGATGATGGAAAAATTGAAGACATGCGAACTACTTGTGCTGGATCCCGGTTTGAAGAACAGCAACTGGAATATCTTCGAGAAGTTGTTTGACAGCTTTGATTCAGACGGAAACGTTTCGAGTTTAATCCTCCAGTACTTACGTAAATTGGTTTTCATATTTCCACCACAGGAGCATGAAAAAGTAAAAACAGTTGAAAATATGTTGGTCGAACCGGTTGAAGGTGTGATGCCACACGTCGATCCGGATGCTGTTGCTCTTTTGTTCCAAACATCGGGGAGCACAGGAATTCCTAAACTAGTTGCTCATTCGCAAACGTCGATTATGGAGTTTGGAAAATCGTTTGGGACTAGCATGTTTTTTTCACGAAAAGCCGAGTTTAATGACAGGCCTTTCGGTTGGGCCGGTGGGTTTCCTTTCTGTTTAATTTACGGCCAAACAAGAGTTACAGTTTCTGGCATGTGTCCACCACCAGAAGACAAACTGAAGTTTTTGATAGACGTTATAAATAATGAGGGGTGTGGTAATATATCAATGCTTCCACCAATCGTGTATGAACTCATAAAACGTCAAGTAAGTTGAATAAATATTTGTTTTTTAAGAACAGTTTTTTTAGTTGTTTTTGTTATTTTACTTCATCGAAATATGTTTATCATTTAAACTTTTTTCAAAAATTATTTCTGACCCAAAGACATGCTTAAACAAAGAAATCTGAACAAAAAATATAAAAATAAAAAGATAAAAAATGAAAATAAAAAAGGAGATAGCGACAATTTATTGCGTTAAAATCATATGTATATTAATATTTATTAATTTTAGTGCTCGACATACTATTTAGGCCAATGATATCGCTTGATATTTTAAATTTTCGCCACTCTTTATCTCATAAACAGGCCGAACTCAGGTTTAAATGACTTCTTTACAAAGTCCAGCCCATCGTCTTTTACGCTATGTAGCCCCGCCCGTCTATCCATTTATAGTACAAGGTACACAAGTTTTGTTATTTTAACACAGTTTTTTCCCAAAATTTAACAACGAATATTTGTCCTCCGTAGCTGATCACGTCAGTTTCCATTTTCTAATTTCCCCGTTGTACAAAAGGTTTTATCAGACAGTATCGACAAGAATTAGCCTGCATAGGTTAGTCTGATCCTAGTCTACACTCTCTGCTTACTACTTTATCAAATATAAATTAGAAAAAGACCGAATGAATCGTCCCTTACAACGACAATTTGTTTACAATCGGCTACAATACAGCAGGGTAAAAGTTGAGCAGGGTCACATTACCGGTTAGCTATCCGCATTGCTTTGATTGTCTGCGGGCTAGTTTATCAAATAGTCGTTTCTACAAGAAAATTGAGAAAGCATGATTGTAAACATTATATATGAAGAGATGGATATACCTTGTAGAAAAATTATGTTGAAGTTTAAAACATAATTCGCGTTTCCTTATTACCATAGATATTTTCTAGACGTTGCGTTGGAGCGCAAATAATGGACAGCATGATGGTGCCTTTCGATATAAAGCTGCTGTTTTGTTTTATTTACAAATTCCGTACGTCATAAGACATCATTTTTGCGCGAAATGCTTTCAATGTTGCGAGCCTATAAAATAAAGCTATTGATAAATTATCCCTATTCATAGACAAAAAAGGACAGGTTTGAATCGATATAAGATTTCAATCGAAAGAGACCTGTCTTGTTCAAGGAAAATTGAGCGGCTTTTAGACATATATATTAAATGTAAGCACTATGAAAGGTAAATATAGGCAAAATAAGTGTATAAAAAATAATAAAAAGCCTACTTAAGGGGTCCTAAGGACATAAATATCTGCAAAAACAAGGCATGTTTAAGCTGTGGTGGCTGACAAATAGTCAAAGCCAGCGCGCCCCGTTTTACTGTGACGTTTCGCTGGGGAACCAAAACTTGATATCTGCAGCTTTTAAATGCTTTATTTATGTTGCTTACTAACATCTTGTTGCAGACAATGTATTTTTGATCATACATATGCCGTGCTTTTGTTTGTGTGGGCTTTGACATCGCTTTCAACAAATTTGCAGCTATATCGCGACGGCTAAGGCACATAATAATGGATTGATGGCATTTCTACCATTACTACCACATTGCATTACATTGTTTCTAGCCTCCAGTTAGGATGGGCAGGTTAATTGATTATAATCGATAATCAGTTAGTTTTGGCGTCTGATTGTGACAATCGACTAAGAAATTTCATAATTGATCAATCAGTACCAACACATTAATAAAAGTCATTATAAATTGTATTCGAATTTGACATCAGTACATAAATGTTTATAGGCAGTTACAACTGTTCCACAATGAGCCATGAATTGTAAAAAAAAAATTCTAGAAAGAATCTTTAGGGTATGAGTTTTATTGTAAATTTCGCATTTTACTATTCAAAGGGTGATACGTGAAGTGCTTGATATTAATTGCTAAGAAAAAGGATTGTACAATTTATCATTAGTTTATTTTCTGTTCCTATGGAAAAAACGATTTTCGATTGTGATTTAAAATCGATTGCCCAACACTAGCTTCCAGCTACTATGCCACATAGGTCTAAGATTATCAACCCATTGGAGGGAGAAAAAAAATCTGCAAGGATAAGTTCCGCCGTCGGGGATCGAACCCAGCATCTTTTGAATGATAGTCAGACGCGCTATTTTGCCGTGGTAGATAGCTCAATTTCTATATGTACAAAATTCCTATAGAAGAGTCATAATATCCGTGAACAGCTTATACTAAATAGAATACAAAATCCGTGAGCTGCAACCACGTGGTTCTGTTCGCCGAACGTTTTCAGCTGATTTTGTCTCGCAATATGCCGAGTATTTATAGAAACCTGATGGTAATTAACTTTGCTCCCCCTACTTTTTGTTTACCTCGATTTGATTGAAGAATATATGGAAAAACGAAAATGAATGTCGACCAAGTTGTTTTGAAGTTTCGTTAATGTTATCTGGTTGATTATCGAAAATAAACCGATGGTAGATTAACATTCATATAACACGATTACGTTAAACGTGTAATATGAAATAAGAAGAAATTCATATGCAATGTGTTATAACTCTGTTCACATGTAGCTCCCCCTAGTTATGGCGTCATACGTCATCTTTAGCGCGAACATGATTCTTTTGAAGTCGCATAATACACGTGCAAAATGATGCGCTTCGCTTCTCCCAATATCAATTTCATTACTTTTCCATTAATTATACATACAGAAAAAATATTTCAATACTATTTCACACCCATTTTACACCTATTTTACCTTTTGCATATAACTCCTCCTCCTCCTCGATCAGACTTTATTCGTGGACATGAACGCTATAATAAAATAAATTTTAAATAATCTGGTCGCGAAGCCGAAATTACCAAAAAATAAAATAATACTCGTTTGTTTCACAAGATTTGACGTTCCATAATTGCAGTCAAATGAATATCATGGCGTACGCAAGTGCAAAATAACATCCCTTTAGAAGTTTTGTCCCAAATTTTCTCATTTCGTCTAATGCAAATGAAAAAAAAACAAACCCCAAAAAAAAAACAAAGCAAAAAAAGAACACAACAACAACAACAACGAATAAACAATACTTAGCAAATAAAAAAAAAGAAATTTTACATACTTTTTGGTCTGTTTTAAATGACTTACAGTGACTAAAGGCAAACTTTATTGTCGCGTTATAGTCGGGTTAGCTACAGAAACTATACAGACGCAAGATGTTTGCTCGATAGAAGGGAGCCCAGGTTATTGTGTTGTTTCACTTCCGGTTTTGGTCACATACACATATTGAGCTTCTCATTGTTGATTTCAGTGGTTTTTGATTATCAGTCACATGTCTTCCTTACTTCCTTATCATTGACACGAAAAGACAAAATTGTTTGCACATTTCATATGCCACATCAATCGAAAAACGACAGAAATCAGACTACGGATATGCATTGAGTTTGCATGTCTATTTTTAACTCCACTCTTATTTTTGGTTCCTCGGGACAGACAGTTCACATTTAAACACCTTGTCGGTAGCGCATCTGGCTTTCAATAATGGGGTCGTGGGTTCGATCTCCGGCTCGGCCATCTTTCATCCCATATTTCACATAAGTCGTCGTGACTAGTGCTATTTGTCTCTCACCGAATGGGCGACTAATACGTCCTTAGCTAGAGAAAAGGGCGACTGGTGGCTCAGACGAAATGTTCTAGCCGTGGTATGAGAAACGACAAGAAACTATGGATAGATAAACCGGCCGTCGAATTTCACATTTAAAACTATTGGTAGCGAGGTTTTAACCCATATTAACAATCAAGAAATCGGTTCACAACCACTGGAGTTGTCGATCGAGATGAGATGGGCCCCGTGTAACGTTATATAGTGGCGTTGTTACCTCCGCATTTTATCTCATTTATTTCATCTAAGCAAGGATAACTGTAAGACAATTTTTGGTGTTTAGCTCAAGACGATTGTCACTCATGATATTGGAACCATCTTAAGCGCGAAAACTTCAAGGGAAGATACTTAATTCATCACCGTAACACTTTCTTTCTTTTCCGTGATTTTTGAAAGGAGTAAAAATACTTTTTCTCTAGAAATTCATTTTTTGTAGTGCTCAAACAATCTAATTATTGTAACCACTTTCCCAAAAAGATAAATACCAATTTTGTAACATATTAATCCATTTCACAATTTTTGGAAAAACATTTCCTCTTCAATAATTAAGGAAATGTGAATGAATGTTTGTCAGAAAATTGCTTGGATGGGTTCCACTGGACCAATAAATTTCAGGTGAGCAGTTAAGGGCCATTGTTGTCCTCTTGTTGTCTTTTATATTTTATATTACATTTCAGAAAGACCTTCCTAGCCAGTGGCCAGTGGAAACTATTACAACTGGCGGACAACCAATCACAAGTTCACTTACCGAATGCCTCGGGAGGATATGTAAGCGACTTTGTGTCGTTTACGGTGCGTCGGAGTTTTGTCTTGTTTCTAGGTTGGACGTCACATCGACTAACCAATTTGTCGATTACTCAAGCGGTCTTCCATTACCTGGTGCTGAAATCAGAATCGTGAACGAGAAGGGTCAAACAGTCTCTGTTGGTGAAAGAGGTGAACTTTACATCAGATCTAAAAGTAACTTCCACAGTTATTTCAACGATCCGGAGAAAACATCCGAAGTAAAACTCCCTGATGGATGGTTCAAAACCGATGATTATGGCCGAATGAACTCAGATGGCTATCTCTTCGTTGAGGGAAGAAAATCGGATATGATTCTATCTGGCGGAATGAATGTTACTCCGGTTATTCTAGAAGCGGTTCTTAAGGCCCACCCTGGTGTGGAGTCGGCTGTGATTGTGCCAGTACTGGATGTAGAAAGATATCAGGTAATTTGCGCATGCGTGATTGTGAAGTCCGGATATAACGTAATCGAACAAGAGCTTTTCGATTACATGGAGAAAAAACACAACGATCATCAGAAGTTGTTCACAGTTCTACCGAAACATTATTTAATACTACAGAAATTTCCAGAAGAAACATCGGGTAAGGTTTCCAGGAAAAGCTTGAAAAGTATGGCGAGGGAAAAGTTCTCGAAGAAACTGCCAGATAAGATTTAAGATAATAATGACAGCATATATGTTCAACATCAGAATAATAATTTATTCTAAACAGAGAAAAGTTGGGCGAATCTTAGAAGCATACTGAATAAAAATGACAACTTTTCACAAAATACGTCTGTCACAATGCTGGATGTTGACTAGGTAAGGAATTAAAGTCTAAAATTGAACAACGGGTAATGATTTCATTTTGGTTGTGTCCATCAATATCCGTGTTCGATTGGCTGAAAAGTTGGTTTAATTCCACAGTGTAAAAACAATTTTGAGAACTCTGTTGTTTTTTAAGCTTCCGCAAAAAGTAGTCTCGTGAATAATCTATTTCTTATCCGACAAATCTTTATATTTTTGCTTAATGGTATTAAATTATTAGATATAAAGATAATATTTGTTGATTTCAATGAGTTTTGAAACTAAAAACTTAAACACGCTCATGTAGGAATCCACTTCGCGTATTCATACAGTGTGATTAAGTCTTGAGATTTATACCTGAATGAAATCAACAAATACTCTCTTCATATCTTAAAAACCCAAATAGGCTAAGTTGATTTATTGGTCTATGTACTGTATAGCGCGATTTTATTGACTCGAATCTGACTCCTGCTGTTTAGATGAATAAAAAATCTTATAATTCCTACTCGGCATCGCACGTGCTTTCATAGGAAATTAATAACAAACGACATTGAATATAATATATATTTTGTTGATTTATGAAAAAAGGCGGTAATTGTTATTTAAGCATTCTTTTTCAAAAGAGGTCAAAGTCAGGTCAAATTAACAAAAGTATACCACGTTATCACGAGAGGAATCTAACTGCCAAATTTTCTACAAAACTGGACTAAGGTGACAAGACAAAGAAGTGGACGCCGCCTGCCTATGGAAACGCCACATGTGATCACATGATACATTCAGTGTACCGTCAGACGTATAAAGATGCACATTAGAGTGACTTTTCCGACAATTACTAATAGGCTGAAAGTAACCCCCTTGCCAAGCTTTGCTTCCACAGAAACTTCACGGAGGAGATGCGCACATCACCGAGATTACCCGCTTCAACCATTAGATTTAGAGTTACTGTCCTTGATTGGTGGAATTATATCGTCCTCCCGTCTGTCCATCCGAGGTTCGTTTCCGCGCTATTTCTTGGACTTGACTTGATTTCAATGAAACTTTGTGGAAAGCTGCAATACACAGAGGAGATGCGCCGGGGTTACCCAACTAAATTTAGAATTACTGCCTCTGATTGGTGAAGCTTTATATACTTAAGGACAAAAGTTCTGTCCGGTTTAGCTTTGTTCAATAAAGTTTTTAATTCCAAAGATAAGGTTTCAAAACTACTTCTGAGCAATATCGGCCCTATCTTCAAACCTTAGAGACTGTGTTCACCGGCACTGGATCACAAATGACGTTGGATTATACCCAATGACGTTATTGACGTTTTAACTTTTTTCAAGCTGCATGTGACATAGAAAGTTCAAATTTTGAATGAGAGTCTTTCTGCATTGATGGTCCAATAGGAAAACACTAAAAATGTTGGTAGAAACTCGACTGCCTTTCAGCTTTTGCAAACGTTTCGTGTGTTTGCGGTTTTGTTTTTGGATCATGAAATAAAGGCGTTTCTGTCATTTTAAGATAAACGAAACACGCTTCTAACTAATAAGGCGTTGTTCATGAAGCATGACAACGTCTTTCAGAATTTCATGGTTCATCAGGCCGCATTTTCAATGACGTTAGTCAGAAAAGTTTTAAAAACGTTCTGTTGGCCCCTTTCATTTTAAGGCATATGTATGCTCGATGGTATTAAGATGGATGCTGTGTTCAAGTTTCGTGATTTTTGTTCATTAAATTTTGCCCACGCTTGGATTAGACCGAGTCGTAATTAGACAATCTTACGTCCTTGTTAATCCGGCGTTTTATTCTAAGACCGCAGATCAAAGTTTCACAAAACCAACGTAGATTGCAAGGTTTAACCGTCTACTTTACAATTATGATACATTCATTCTAGTTTTATTCATCATCAAATAGGTTTTGCCTTATTTACATATTCGTGAAACAGGACAAGACTTTTGTCAATTATTTTTTATACATTCAGAGTAATAGTCATTCCCGAGCTATTTCTTGGAAACTATTGACTTGATTTCAATGAAACTTTGTGGAAAGCTGCACTACAAAGGAGAGATGCGCATATCGTCGGGATTATCCGGTTCGACTATTAAATGCAGAGTACATCCTCTGATTAGTAAAACTATATACATACAGAGTAATATTCGTTTCCGAATTGCTTTTTCTTGGAATCCATTGGCTGGATTCAAATATAAATTTGTCGAAAGCTTAACTACAAAGGAGGTAATCCGGTTCAACTGTTTAATTAAGAGTTACTTCCCCTGAGTGTTGAAGCAACATCAGAGGAAGTTTGATGAACTATGTATATGTCAAAGCCTTGTAGAGTAATCATGCCAACCAAACCAGATGAACTTAAATTGAGAAAAAAAATACAATATCATATTTTTATCAATCATCATCACTATAAAATCTAAAATACGCAAATGATGAGATTGCTTGTATATGGTTGATATAGATAGAGGATGACCTGTTTCCAAATTTCATAAACTCCATTAACAAACAAAATATTTGCGGGGGAAAGCAACTCAACGAATTTGCTTGTTTCTTTTGGAGTCCAGTCGAATTTACCTTTTCTTTTCTCTATCTATACAGTTATAAGCGGTGTGACGTTTCTTTAGTGGTTCAGTAAAAGAAGACATGTCTTAAAATAGGTAATTGATCAATATCATCATGTCAAAATGATGTTGTATGATATCTCACGTTTCATTAATATGTAAATTTTCAAAGATTATTTGAAATCGTGTTTAACGCTGCTATCTATCTGATATTCGCATCACGACGGTCACTGATAAATATACGTATATGTGTGTTAGGGGGGTGTCAGTGGGGGAGGGGGAATCAGCAATACTAAGCGTTGGGCTTTGAAATGCCTTTTCGATGAATACTACATTATGACCGGTGTTGCGACCGGAAATCAAACCTATGGCCTAGAATCATAAATCTGCCTACCTTAGTACTGCGCCAGACAGGACTCTTTTTTTCAGTAAGGGATCGTAACATGTTTTCGTGCAGAATCCTAGTGTCGTTGTTACAGTTCTCGAGGTTTTAGGGGTGATTCACGTGGCGCTAAGTACTCTTAGTTCTGTCACCGTCTATAAATAAATAACCAGAGGTGTGTTCGTTAGAGAAGATTAGAAATCCCGCTAAATAATTTTCTTAACACAATTGGGGAAAGTTTTCGATTTTTTGTGTAAAAGATTCGTTTTCTTGTTCTGAATGTATAATATTTTTAACCAATAATTATGGAAAATTTGAGAAGAATCAGGACAAGCAAAACTGTGTCTAGCAATTCAAATTTCATGCAACACGCTACACTTTGACGAATAATCTTCCAATACCGCTCAATAAACTAGTTGTTGTTACGACAATGAAAAAGGTGACATAGCGCTGCAATCTCTCTGTCTATTACTCACACAAGACAGGTGACTTAAAATACGAACTAAAAGGCCTGGGCTTTGACATATAGAATTTCGATGATTTCATTAACAAGCTGTGTTTGCGATATTTCATTTGTTCCTAAGTACAATAGGTGATTGATTCTATTTATGGGTTTGTACATTAAAGTTACTTATTTATCATAAACACTAATGTATTCATTTTAAGTTTCTTTTAAGCTCAGAGTATTTTTAGAAGTAAACGGTTCATGCGAAAGAAAAGGGTCGGGGCCCAGGATTATATGTATGACCCGCCATGCAAAAAGGAACGATCTGGGTATATATCGAAAATCATTTTAGAAAATACGACATCTGCTTGACCGGTCACGGGACCTATCTATTTATCAAATTCTTTTTCGGTGGTCCCATTTTGCGTGGCGGATCACATATATCTCTTAGAAAACCACCCAAGTGTTAATGCCGAGTTCCAGTCGTCTTATGAACCGTGGACAAAGGCTTAACAAAAATAGAGTGTAATTCCTTTACAGTTTGCATTAACATTCGAATTTGCCGTACTTTGGTCGAAACTTTTTACATTAATCGTATATTTAAATGAATTGTTTCCTTTTCATCTCGTTATTTTTCCCGCAATGCTGCCAAAAACGTACACCTTCCGTACTTTCATCACAGAAAAAAACCTATTTCCCGTTGTCTAACAGCGGATTACCTGCTCAGTCAGTAAGAAATTGTCTCCATTCAACCATGCCGTTGTGAAATTATAGTGCGAAAGTTTTATACGCATAGTTTAGAATTTGCAACTATTTTAAAGGAGTCTTTGAATAGTCTACAAAATGCGTAAAATTCGTGTGTTTTAAAATGCAAAGTTGTATAGTTAAGACAAGTCTTCAGAAAAAAAAAGAAAATTGAACTTAAGTTGGCACTACTTTTGTTAAAAGCCATTAAGATCTTACTGGATTGTTCATACGCACTAATACAGGTCTGCTAATTTGTATTAAACATGTCGGATTCTTAGTATTCTAACAGCCATATCACAAGTAAGATTTCTAATGTATTACTATTCCCTTCCTTAAATAATGAATTTTCCCGAAACATTTATCATTAATCCTGAGATATCGGTTTAAAAAGAATTTTGAGATGAATTTAATGGATAAGCAGTGTTTTTTTCTGTTTCTTTTTGGGTTTTTATTGCATAAACGGGAGATGTTTGAAACCTCTTATCTACATGGCACTCAAACCCTCATTCTAGTTCATATTCCCGTTATCTGAAAGGAATGTCTCATGTTTTGAAAAGTATATGCATGATTCAATTCCATGTGTATGTTAAGGATTCTGCCTAATTCTTTTGATATGTTACAGTTTCTTCCCAATAGTGTTACAGCGTGTTTCATTGAAATTGTATTCAACAAACGCCAGGCAGCTCAAAGACAAAAGGTAATAAGAAGATCCGGGTTATCTTATATTTGTTGTCGGGGGTGTAAATGCGTCGCTTGCTTCTCACTCTACTCGCAAATTCCATTAGCAAATCAGATTGCAGAAATGTTGATATAAAACCTCTTGGCCCTCAAATACCGGGAAACAAGTTCAGCCAGTAAGTTTTTACCCTTTCCCACCCTACCCCAACCCTCTATTCACACCCCTGTACACCACGGAAAGCCCAATCGGCGAATCACCGCCTTGTGGTTTAATAACGAAAATGAAAAAGAAATGGTATCGAACTTGAATACTCTCCGGTGCATTGAAACAACGAAACGGTTATATCTCTCCGATAAATCCATTTCCGGGTAGCAAAGGGGACAGATTGTAGTTTATGTCGAAATATTCGAATTGGCGGGGGTCAAATTTTCAAATATTAGGAAATGGTAAGTTTTGATTGATTATTTGAAAGTGAAAATGAAAAATGTTGCCTCAATTCATGGCAAATATCAATTTAGGAACCTGTTTTGAATGCGCAACTGATAGAATAGTAGCTTTTCTTGTTTTGCTGGTTCCCTTTGACATGATTGAGTAAAGTGGATGGGGTTGCAGAATTCCGGCATTTGTGAGGCTGAAATTGTAGGGTAGGAATGCTTTGAAAAATTGTAAGAAAAGAAAAGGGTAACAACATATTTTTGAATGCACCAGGAGATGTGGCACTGTATCGGCTTTAGAGGCAGCAAGTATTTAATAGGATATCATTTCCCGTGTGGATACTGGACAAGTTAGAGTTTGTCGGAAAACGGCCAAATTTTCGCTATTTTTTGAAGTTTTGTCGAATGATTTTATTTTCAAACTTTTCAGTTACTCAATTCAAGTATGTAAATAATTATGATTTCTAGGCAGCTTTACATCCTATTCTTGCTAACAAATAGTGTTTTTGATTTCAGGTTGGTGTCTGAGGAGTTATTTAATTTTCCAGTCTATTAGTGTGTTTCGGACAGTGAATCGGCCCTAGAAACTACAATCTGCTAGCAAATTTCAGATCGATAATATGGCTGATATAGGACCGTCTTTGAAATCAACGCGTAAAAAAAGAGATTATGAGCCGTTCCGAAAATACAGAAAAAGAGTTATCGGGCCTTACTACTCTACAGTGTATTTGAACATGGAAACGGTCATCAGTCTATTTCCGGGTAACAAATTTTTTATTCAAAATGGCTGAGAAAAAAATCCTTCGGGTCAGGATTAAACAGGGACACTCAATACTGTATAATTAGGGTCCGTGTATAAACACATTACCATACTACAAAATTTTAAAGTTAGTCTAAATTCAAAGAGTATGCGAACGATATTTTTAGCTGATAAAACTTTGAATGTCTTTTTATTCATCATAAGAAGACATTGAGAATAATTACTCTTCTCTATTTCATTTAAGTATATATTGATAATTCAGTCGATTTTGACATAAAATGGATTAGATTATCGAACTATTATAAAACAATCATTTATTGTCCCTAGAAATTAAATTTGACTTCTGGAAATTTTTTTTTTTGATAAAGAAAAAAAACAAAGAAAGGAGATTTTTGATTTATTAGGTGAAATTTAATATTTTTCTCCTTGATGAAGTGTCGATGTCCGTCCATGAAAATTATTTGGCGCGTCTTGAAGAAAAAAATAATTCTGATTTAATTGTTTGTTTGAATTTCTTTTATGGTGACTATTCATCCTAATTATTTCAATAAAGGCCCTGGCATAATCGTTTGTTACAAAACGAACGCACTGATTAGCAATAAACCAGACGACGAAAATGAGAGGCGGCCAAATTTAATACTATACAGATATAAACTTAAAAAGTGGAAATACATGTAAGACAAAGATAGTTAGGTGTAATATCAAAAATGTAGAAATAATTCCACGCAGTTGTTATTTCATGTCATTATGATCCAAATTGATAGATATTATAATATCACAGTTGGCTTTTAAGTACATGTTCAATGTACTCACTATATCCGTAAAGACTTTTTTTAAATAGCCAATTTAATGCATGTCATATTATATGCATGTATTTCGATGGTTAACCATAAATGTTCGAGTTGAATAGTTGAATTAAGATTCTGTTCTGATTTGTTACAGATTTTGGTTGAACACCAACCTCATACGAATCCATTATATTATCCAAATTCTAGTATATCGAAACTCACTAATATCCCTTTTATAAAACTTTGTTTTGTCAATTTCTTTGTTAGAATTCGATAAAAATCAATTACGCTTACGTAATGTCATATGCTACGTGAGGCGCTTCACAAAGGACATATTCTTTATTGACACAAACTTACATAAAGTTTCTGGTCAAATTACAAGTAACATGTATAATATCTAAATATGTGAAAGGTCAGCAACAATACCGTACGCTGTACAAATTCATAGGTACATTTATATTTTATGGAAGGATACTAACTCTTTTCCGAATTTGAGTGAAATCGTGGTGTTCTTTTATATGCGAGAATGAGAACAATTACTACTACAGCAACCACAACTGTAATTGTTATTGTAGCAACCATCATCACTACTGGCAAGATTGTAATACGATAAAACATGTGAGATTAACGTCTTATATATCTGAAAATAAGCATGCTGTAAGAGGAGGTAGAACAAGACTTTTTGAAATAGTTCGACAGCTCGATGGCTCAGCGCGAAACAGCCGCAACCCCCTATATGTTTATAGGGAATTACAACAGTTTCACTCTGAACCATCGAGTTAGAAGCTAGCATAACGATTTACGAAGCATAAATGACTCACGAATGAATTTTCCGAGATTTCTTAAAACGGATATTTTTTCAGTATCTATAGTGGGAAATTCAAATGACAGCCCGGGAGTCGCGTGAGATGATGTAATAATCTAAAATTGACTGTAATATGCATGCGCAGAAAGGGCATTCATGTGAACGGAGTTACCCACTGGTGGTAGTAAACAAGCTTCACATTTACCGCTACAATAATTAATTAAGCATGAAATATCGTTATCCCATTAAGAAATGTGATAAACTCGTGCAAAATACTATATGAGCCAATATTTCATTTCGCCGAAATTTCTGTCCAAGCCAATTTTCTCGGAAATGAGTAAAAGTGGAATTGTTTTCGTTTGTCAGTTGTGCAAAGATGATCTTTTTCTTGATTTAGACGATAACATAATCTTGTTAATCACTAATTTCTCAAGAATTTTGCATTTGTTGTATCCCAAAATACCCATATTCGCGTGTCCTAAGGTAGATTTTTCTGATTCTGCTATGTGTTTTGATTAATAATGGTTCATTTTAATAATTTATTTCATCATTTCAAATATTTTTCATATCTTAAAATGAAGTGTAAACACTCAGATTTCGGAAAATTAAAGAAGAACATAAAACTTTCGCTGTTCAAAGTTTGTCCCTAGATTTGGACATGATAATGTCCTCGCAATAACTTACATGCGCGTAATAATATTACCTTTGGTCTTTTTTACACAAAACTCTTTGTAAACGGATGCCTTAACATTAAAAGAAGCCATGATGGTTGATACATAAACTTCGTATGGGTAGTTAGCGAAAAAAGATCAAAATAAGGTAAGCCTCTGACAGCGTAGATTTTATTTTCTGTCCATTATGTAACGCATCTACCAAGGTCATGTTGACTAAATCTATTACATTTCAAGCTGTACTTGCTCGGAATTAACAAAACATCTTTATCTTTGGGCAACAGCTTGCCTTCCTTTTTGTTTGCGTGCTCTATCCAGCAAAAATGGTAACGTGGGTCTTCGCAATAACCGTCTTTTCAATAACGGCATTTTTCGTTATTGGAAGTACGGGAATTGTGTTTGCAAGGACAAATTTACATCTAATTGAGAATTTCAGGGCTTTGTTAACAAATGAAATGTCAATGAGCAAATATCTAAAGTGATTACGAAAATAATAAGCATCACCTAATCCGTTTTTTAAAAAAAGAAACTGCCTAACACATTTTGTCTAGTTTGTTGTTACTGGAATGACTAATGGTCGTTATGTGAAGGACTCTCTAGGAAAAATATGACAGTTTTATAAAGAGGTTGATCAAAGTCAGACAATTATTCCATGGGCTTAATCCAAATTTACCATTTGAAACATCATACGTAAAAATATAGGAGTATGACAAACAAAAGCTCATCATTTAAGTTTTTTATTTGTACGTTACTTTGAGGAGATTCTTCGTTACTCGAGGGACATGGTACACTTATCTAATTGTTTGTAGGTGTACACCGTCAACCTTTTTGTCGGAATGTTCAAATTACATAGTATTTACTTCGGTTGTTCATCTGCAAAATTTGTTTTTTTCATATTTTGATCTTCATCGATTCAGACAACAACCCCGATTTAGACGGTGTACCATTTTAATTTGTATAGTAAATAAATTGAGTATATAATGATTTGTTTATTTTAGGAGAAAACAAAAGACTAGGTCCAAGTACATGTACAATGTTAGTGTACATGAACACCCTTTTCTTACATATCAAGAGAAGATAATTATCTTTGATTTGGAGTTAGTATCGATCTGATTTGACTTGTACATTATCCTAATCTTAAACGATATTCTACTTTGTTACAAAGTTATGTATCTTACATGCGAACGACTTGAACATTGTTTTAAAGTTGTATTTTGCCCCTATGTCTGTATATTTAAAACTGCCGATATTCCGTAGTCTGTTAGCCTTAAGTTTCAAGCTCGTAAATTGCACCGATTTGTCAAAGAAAAGTCAAACCATACAAAAGTTGTTTATGAATCAAATTTCTACCTTTCTTCTTTTAGCTCACTAGGGGTCGGAGTTATTTCTATCTATCAAGATATGAAAAAGTAAAAATCTTTTTGTTTCTGTGCTCTTAATTTTATAAGCACTTGGCCTAGAACCTCGAAAAGTTATTTTGCTAAAGACAAAAGAAACGGCCCTTTTGTTTAATTTGGTTACGACATCCATAGGTTAAGGTCATAATGGAACTTTGATGAAAACCACTTCCATCTTTGAACACAAGAGCAATTAGCCGTCAACTATGTACATATTTTGTAAATGGCCTAGGGTATTGACGTATTGCTGCAAGGACTGATAGATCATATGTAAACGAGGCAGATTTTGTCCTAGATACATTTATTGTGTAAGCCATTTGATTAGACGAAGATCACGAAACTGTTTATACGTTTTGGTCGTACATGTAACTGAAATAAATCCATTCATTAAGGTCACTGAGTTCAAAAAGACTATAATACAAATGAACTTTGTTTGAAAACCATTTTCTATGCTATTACTCAATGTACCATTTGGCGTCAAGCCTTGATTTATAAACAAATGGTGCAAGGATAATATTTTGTAAAAGTTGAATTCATGTTGTAAAAGAACCAAACCATTTCTTTATGGGTTTCATGATATTAAATTGTTTCTTAGAGTTAATGTCTCTCCTTAAACAACGAATTTTAGATGGTTTTCAGCTTGGAAACAATTATATTTTCTAATGAAATTCGATCTTTTATTGACATAAACGACCGGTAAGAATTTTGAAATACACGTATCCTTAATTACTTCGTTGATTGTAATCTCCCAATCTCATTCAGCATAACTAGTTACATTTTATGACAAACGACCAGACGTAGTTTGGATACAAATCTTAAAGCATTTCTCAGTTGTTTCAGGAAATATTTTCTTTAAACGCAGGATTAATTAAGGAACACCGGTGGAATTGCATGTATTTATTTAACTTAAAATGATAAACTAATTGAATAAAGTAACGATGCATGAAACTTATGAGAATACTAGTGTGATAAGATAGGCTTGATAAAAAAAACAAACAAACAAAAAAACAAAAAAACAGGGAGTTAAACTTGATCGGTTACTTAATCATCAATATGATTTAAAGTATTGTTTAAATGTTTAGTTGCTATTAGGAGTTTTTTTGTTTGAAATGAAAGCTGTTGTTTTCCTTCTTGTTGATTAGAAATTGCTTAGAAATTGTTCATATGTCAGCTTGAACTGAAACAAGGTGTGTGTTTAATCGAACATGCCATGGGTTCCATTCAGACAATAGAGGTGCAGTGGAGAGATCACGATGTGAGGTGACGTTCATATCGGCTCTGTAGAGACCGTTTAAGTATCGTGGTAAACCTGCGAACTGCAACGTTTCAGAACGTAACCATCTATCAAGACATCTATTTCGGTTCATCATCTTAAGAATAAGATCTTTTTTTTTCAACTGGCAACATCAAAATCTGTTATGACTCTCAGGGTGATGTTGATGGTTAATCTGGCCATTCAGAAAAAGGTTAGTTCGAAATAAGGTAGATTATAAGAAGTTCCAATCCTGGGGCCCTGTGATAAGCGTAGTCTTGCAATAACGTCACAGACAATGTCTGATTCAGTGGTAGAGGCAGTGTATACGGTTAAGTAGGGTAACATTGAATTATGTGATATTGAGTGATGCGTCTCAATATCATACTTATGTCTTAAGACGTATTGCAGAACGCCCTGTCGACCCATGTGTTATTCAGCTAATACCTTTTTTGGCATTTTTTGGAATAATTTAGTAGGATGGGATCTGATAAAAAGATAACGGAAATTTATTTTGTATTTTCGAACAAAATTTGAGGAAACGTTGTGCAAAGTAACCGAGTTTGGTTCCTTTACATGCTTTTAATTCATCTTTAAAAAAAATCTAAATGAGGAAATCCACTTATTTCGAACGTTAAGATGGATATAATAATAAATCTAAAATTGCAAATAAGCTTTTTTCTTGATTAACGAAAGACCACATCGAACAATGTCTTTCCAGTAGCAAAATCAGTCATTGCAATAACGTAATTAAAGATCCAGGTGACCAGATTTATTTTCTAAAAACGCTTTATCTTATATTTAGAAGAATTTAACATTCATTAAGCATGGCATGCGGTCAACGAAACTGTATGATAATGATACTATTTTTATAAAAAGTCCTTCTTTTCCTTCCAATAACGTCATACTTCCTCCGAGTAACAATGATGATTTGAAATAGAAAATGTAAAATTGATAAATATGAAATTATTTGTTTTGGTGTTATGATTAGATTTTTACTCAAATACACAACTCTTGAATAAAATTTTGATTGTTGAAAGGGAGAAGTAAAAGTTCAAACTACAATTCTAGGTGTTTTTGTCCATTCAATAACGTTATGTGTCATCCCAATAACTTATTTGTCCTCGGTATAACATATAAGTTTTAGCCATTTTTTCAAACAAAAAATATAATCATACCTTAAGTGAACAGCTCAATACAAAGGAAAATTAATATACTGTCGCATTTGGAACAAAACAACGTTTTCTTGTGAGACTGATACATTTGATCACATTTGAAATAGTGTAAATTTACGACTTAATTCGTAAAGGTAACGTAGAACATCATATGAGCTCCACTAATTACTTCATGAAATCAAAATTTACACCTGTCAATTACATAATATGTCTTATTAGAGTACAGCAAAATAAAATTCATTTAAAAACTAGCATATTGCAAATAAAGAAAAAAATGTCTGTGTTACTGAGAGGACATGTGTTGATACAACATGATAAATGCTTGCAACCTGAAGTATTTCTATGTCAATCCCAATGTGACCAGTGTGATATTTAGCTGTCTAAGATGCTAGCCTTCCGATCTAAGCAAAGAAACGGGGCAAAATCATAAGTATATTTTTCTAAAAAGTTGACTTCCAGATTTCGGCCAAATCTGATATTGGCTCATATAAAACAAGAAAAAAAGTATTTGTCGTTTAAAGTAAAAGAGAACATTTGTTTTATGTAATCGAATTGTTGTGCACTATTTTCGACGCCATTTTGGAACCCAAGTAACACCGGCCTGACCCAGGATCAGAAGCGTCGAGGTTGAAAGGTTAAAATGACATCACTAGTGTGAAAACGGAGTCGTTCTGATGGAAACCCGTTTAACTCGGGTCGAAACCGAGTCCGATATGAACTTACCCTAACAGAGTTAGAATTGGTCCATGTTTCAAAAAGAAAGATAATATCATGCGAGACAAGCGTATCAATGAAATCTTGCTCTTCAAGTTTATTTTTAGTTAGTCCGTGCACATTCCACGAGAAAACACTGAGTCCTGCCTCCTGCCCGTCCTAGATTTTAACCGGTTTTCCATCGATAAACAACGTATCGTAGCTAAGCCACGCCTTCTTTCCCTCGCGTAAAGCCTTTTTCATGAGCGGATAAAGTGGTCGTCTTCGATCAGCAATTTCTTTAGGAAACTGCTCGTTGATATAGCAGTTGGAGCCTTTAAGACCAAGCCTTTCCCTTTTGACGATCTCCCGATCCTTATAATACGAGAACTTGGCCACAATATTTCTAGGTTCAAGATTGCCAATTCGGTGGACTCTTTCCAAACTGAGGCTCGTGACGTAATCCTGGTCTAATTTTAGCTTGTCAACAAGAAACTGACGTAATTGAATCTCGGTATCCTCGGGTCGCTCGTGCATAACCTCTGGAATGTTTGTAAATATCAGATTATTGTGCATACTCTTGGATAGTAAATAAAGAAGTGTTTCCTTCGAATCAGATTCTCCTGACTTTAAATTTTCAACATCGTCTTTCGTACTTTTAATTGAGAACTCAAGGGACATCACTTTATCGTTGATCTCCGAAATGCTGCTGATATTCGTATTTAGATCCGACCTCATTTTATTGACCTCAATCTCGAGATTGTCGACCTTTTTCTCCAATGTTTCTAGTTTTTTAAGGTTTATCATCTACACTAGAAAGTTTAATGTTCATAGCACTTAGCAGTTTCATAACGTCCAACAAAGACGGTTCATTTAGCCCAATCCCAACCGACGGACCTGGTGACGAACTTGTTGACGGACTATGTAACGGGCCAAGTGACGGACATTGTGACTGGCCTAGTGACGGACCTGGTGACGGTCTTCCTTGCGATTTTGGTGACGATGACTTTTCATCATCGACAGACTTCTCGACAGACTTCCCGACAGATTCTCCCTTTTTCATAGTGTTTTGGATTTGTCCCGGTGGAGGACTACCATTAGGGGTTTCAAATGTAGAATTGTTTAAATCACTGGAAATGTTAATAGTAGATTCGTCGTAAAGAACTGTATTAGCGTCTCGAATTAAATCACTTACGCTCTCGGTGACCTCGGTGACCTTTGGTGGAGATCCGCCATTACGTGCACACTTTAATTGTCCATTTTGCTCCTCACTACTCAGTTTTCGTTTACCACTATTTCCAAAGCGATGTTTAATTAACACATGTGTTGTACTTATGTCTGCTAATGTCGTGGTTTATCGCTCTTTGATCCCGACGGGGTCCCTGGTCAATCAAAAACCCTTTCTTCAAAGTTAGACTCGCATACATACAAAAAAATATATAACCATATTTTAATGAAATTATTATTTGTTTTCGGTCACTTCAGCCATATTTCATGACTGCCTAATCATTAAAAAAAAGCAGGAAATATTATTTGCATTCAGTGTCAAATGTATGCAGTGAGCTCAACCCTGTCTTTTTCACACTTAACTTTAACAAGTATACAACAAAAGCAAAGTGAAATTTTGAACAGTGGCGAATAAATCTGCCTTTGATTCTAAGTGAATATTCATACATGACCTCTATACCGAAAAACACGTGAAACAAACTTTAACCTAGTCTGGCGTATCTATGCCATTAACAGACTACTCTGACATTTTCTTTTGTTCTTTACGCGGTATGATCATTTATTGAGCCGAAACAAATCACTGTTGTAAAAACGAACTTTGCACTCAAAGAAATGAAAATGTACGGTGAAAAATCACAAACGCTAACATATCCATAATCATGCTTCATTAACTAAAAGATCGCCTATAGGACGGTTTCTGATCTCTTTTTGCCACGAAGTTTCAATATCGATAAACCACCATTTCTTCAACGTATTCGTAAATTGCAATTAGATTAAGTTCCGAGTGATAACCTTTTTCTTTTAAATTCTGTCACAAACATATAGTTTTCTAATAAGAAAAAGAAACATCATAGTTATTTTTATTTCGTGATTGGACAACTTAAATACAAAAATTGGGTTAGTGTGAACCGCGATTACGACGTTAGAAGCAACTCGAACCATGATTTATAAAGATGAACAATAATTTATTATTGAGCCGGCTACATATTGTATGATTGTAGGTAATTGGATAACATTTGGATTTTTATCGAAAAATACTTAAATAGATAAAATTAAGCGATCTAAGTAAAAATGTACAAACAATAAACTATCTGTAAATAACTTCAATGAAAACAAAAATTACAAAAATAAAACGCTTTTAAACAATTATAAGCGACATTATCGTCTGCAAACGGACTGTCATATGTAATCTTTCAATGCTTTCTGTAAAGATTTGCTACCCGAACAAGGGAAGTCACTCCAGCTAATAATACGGAAAAAGGGATGTAAACCACTTTTTCGGAAAGGGCCATTCCGTAGATTCGCTGAGGGTTCCCGAGTGATGAGAAGTGTTGTAACCGGCTCTATGCCGGAAAGCTTAGACGGATATCGCTATAATTACATCGGGGTTAACCTACTTTTCCGAATTTTACGTCGTCGTCATAGCAGTGCTTAAGGTAGACGACCCGTGATAGTTCCGCAACATTTCGGAACTCTTGATCTTCCACAATGTTGACCGAGGTTTCCTACTGAAAATTATTAGAAAACCTCTGTTAACACTGTTACAGGGCCATGACATGCGGAACACTGTAAAACTATTACGGGTCTACTACCTTAAACGTCGCAAATGTAAAGGCACTAATAATTTCTTAAGTTCACTTACTAACACTAACTGACACTTTCGCCTAAATATGCATAAAACACGCGTACTTGAAGTCGCCATCTAATTTAATCAAAGTGCTGTCAGCACTGTAAATCGGGCAACATTGAGAGGCTGGGATAGTGTAATAGTTCGTCAATCAAAAGTGCTCAAATTTGGAAATAGAAGTTAGTAAAATATTTGCCCAATTTGTGAGTTTTTTTCTTAACACTCCTTTTCGAGGACATCGAATCATATCCACTCAACTTGAGAGATATGTCACAAAATATTTCCATTCAACTTGGGACTGAAGCCAGTTCAACTAAGATTGATTATCTAACATGCTACCAACTGCGCTTTACAGTTAGACGTCAAGGGGGTAGAACCGGCATCAATTTGACGCCTGAGGGAAGCATTTATATAGAGGCAGATAATTGCAAATCCCGGTCATGTCTCTGCAGTGTATAGGCTCAGTAACAGTTGAGATGCCACAAATTGCACATGAAATTTCAACAAAATTATTTAGCCTTATTCCAGTGGACTGGTAAAGCCGTTTTTCGCGCAGAGAGCTAAAAGTTAGAACACAATGGGGAACGATTTTATCCAGTTAACAATGACGCAATATCGGACAAACAATATTTCGTAGGTGTTGTTATAAAATCTCGTAACTACGGCTTGGGTAAAGCCGTAGTTACGATATTTTATAACAACACCGACGGTTTATCAAAACGTAACGGTAATCCTAGGCCTTAGCGCAGTTTGTAACGCACCTGCCTCTCGTTTGAGAGGTCCCGGGTTCGATGCTCGGCCGCGGAAAATACCCTTTCAGACAAAAATGTCGCCCAACAATGGTTTGATATCGCGAACCTATGTGATGGAGCAGCTGGAGGCTGGGCATGGGTGTTGTGGTAGTACTGGTATGAGAAAAAAAGGGATCCATGGTTAGATGCTCCAGCCGCTGAATATGACCACAACAGTCGAAAACGGCGTAAAGCCTTATAAACCGATCAAAATCAACGCAATGGCAAAGAAATATGTGCTAAAAATAGACTAGGAATAAACCATGTCAACTATAGAAGCAGACGATTCCAACAGACGACAAATGAAGAAAGAACTCGAGACGAAGGAAAACGGAGAGAAAGGAGGAATAAGGAAAAAAAAGTCCCGTAACAACAATGCTTCACACCCTCCGATTTTGATTTTGATGCATTTGTCTCCATCATTAATCCGGGTTAATCGATCTGTCTGTGTATCTTTATATCATACAACAGCTTTGTTTGTATGACATCCGGGCAGTTACCGGATTATATAATCGGTCTGCGAGATAATAATTCTATTTATAGTACAGCCGATATGCGCTATTCCTTTACTCAACCGAAAAGCTTGTAAAAAACACTGAAAATACTAATTGGTAATTACTTAAAACGAAAATTACATCAAATTATGTATAAGCCTATTCCTTTTTTTTGTCGTAAAAGTGAAGGAGATAAAAAAAAAACATGTAGATTGTAACTGAAAAAGGCCGTTTCTGCGTTGTTTGTTTTGAACAAATAGCTCAGTGGATAACACGCAAAATGTAAGTGTCCAGTCTCGGTAAGCGTGGGTTTTGCCACTACAGCCCTACAACTGGTAATTGACCGTTCGAGAAAAAAATCAGAGCAGTAATATTGTAACTGCTACGAATGTATTATACAGTTAACCTATTGTACGTTTCAACTCCTTTACTCAACCGAAAATCATGTTATAATAAACACTGAAAATACAAACTGGTAATTACCAAAAGCGAAAATTACATCAAATTTTGTAATAGCCTCTTCTTTATTTGTCGCAAGAGTAAATAAGATAAAAAAAAGTTTGTATATTGTGACTGAAAAGCCGTTTCTTCGGTGTTTGAAAACACATAGTTTTGCTCGAACACATTGCTCAGCGGATAAGGGTAAAAATGTAACGTCTAGACAACTGATGTGATTTCTGGAAAACGGTGTATATAAATCGGTGCCCGATTTAAAAATTCATAGCAGGAAAACATATATCTTTAGGGCCCTATATCATCAAAACTCTTAAAGTAATAGCACTTTTTTGTGAAATTTTCAAAATCTATCTATCTAAGCTAATTATTTCAAAATATTTGAAATAATTACGACTTTCAACTCAAAATGATATTGATATTGTCTATGATCTTCTTCCTTCACACTATCGCAACATCTTTGATCGAGGACCCAAGTTCTATACACCATGCACTTGGAAAAAACGAATTCTTAGTCCTCACGATTCGCACCGAGCCTGGGTAGCTCAGCGGTTGGGCATTTGGCTTTCAATGCTGGGGTTGTGAGTTTGAACCACGGTTCGACCAACTTTCATTCGACATTAGACAAAAGTCGTTGTGACAGAAATCATTTGTCTTCTACCAATTGGTGTATGAAAAGTAGTACACTGGTATGGGATGAACAGCAGGTGGGTTGGATGACATGTTGTGACTGCACTGGTGTGAAAAACGACAAGATAACATGAGTAGGTGCACTTCGATAATTTTGAAAGTGTTAAAGCGTTAAAATTCATACTGTGAAATAAATCCTTTTGATTCCCGTTCTTGAAAATAAGGTTATTTAAAAACATGTAACCCGTAACGCGAAAATGGCCCGTCTTGGTAGTGCGTAAAGTGTCGATCACAGCCAGACTGCACCAACTGTGCAGGCTGACAAGGATCGAAACTTTTCAAACGCGACTGATTTTCTGAATATAGAACGATCATTCTAGCTCTCCGTGTGCGCATCTTAGAAAGGCGAACTCTGGTCGACCGATGCTGGACCCAATCTCATTTTCAAATACTTATTCTAAAGAGTTCACAGACGGCCCCTTTTGAGTGACGGGTCACATACTCTGGTATTTGAAAAAAAATATTTATTTGAGTTCAGGTAAATCATAGGTAGCATTTCAAAAATTCTTTTACAGAAAGGTAGATTTACATATCTAGATTTAACAAAATTGTTCACATTTTGAAAAGTTTCGACCCTAGTTAGTCTACGTCAGTCTGACAACCCAGATGGACTCTTTTTGCTTTACGGGTTACGGCGTTATCTTCCGATAGGTGGCATTTTTCAAATACTGACCTATCTGATTTGAGCATTCTGGGTATTGTTATTCGTGAAAACTCGGCCGATTTCGTCAAACTACTTTCAAAATGTCAGCGGCCATGAAATGCTTTAATTTTATCGGTTTTCCCCAAAATCTATATTAGGAAACTGTGTACAGTATAAATAGACCTCAAGCAAATAACTTAAAAAAAAAACAAAAAAACTTTCGCAATTTAAACCAATATTTTTTTTACAATTAATTTAAGGCAAAATCAAGTTTGATTTCCACAGAAATGAAGTTTTAATTGAAATTCCTCATTTAATACTTTTTGGCGATAGAATACGGAGTTATGCGTGACAACTCGGCCGTTTCCGTCAAACTACTTTCAAAATGTCAGCGGCCATGAAATGCTTTAATTTTATCGGTTTTCCCCAAAATCTATATTAGGAAACTGTGTAGAGTATAAATAGATCTCAAGCAAACAACTTTTTACAAAATAAATACTTTTGCAATTTAAACCAATATTTTTGTCAATTAATTTAAGGTAAAATCAAATTTGATTTCCACAGAAATGAAGTTTTAATTGAAATTCCTCATTTAATACTTTTTGGCGATAGAATACGGAGTTATGCGTACGAGGTAGGAATATTTATCCCAATCTGGATAAGTGATACGGTCCCGAAGACAGGTTAATCTTCGGAGAATGTGACATGTGCAGACAACGCGGGTTACGGTTATACTAAACTTTATGGAAATTTTAATGTTGATCCCTCATGCAAAAATGGACCATCTTAGTACTACGTAAATTAGATATTTAAAAAAAAAAAATGTTTTCAGTGGAGGTCCACCAGCTCGAGCTGGCATTCTTAGATCGCCCTGCGTTGCCCCACCTTCGTCCCGTTATAGCCACGGTTGTTAGAAACGGGGCCACCGTGGTCACCGGGAACATAGTGGAAACGCAGCATAACGACATAAATGAATTGCCAGGTAGAGACCTTCACCAGTGTATTGTTGTGGTGGTACATGGTACAGTGAGAATCAGTTTGTTATGGTGATTAAATGTAACTAAATGTAACTTTTTAAATGACACAATTTTCTTTTCCTATATCATTTCTACCATATTACATACATGCATTATTTTGTACTTACCTCGTATTTTAGTTAGTTGTGTTTTACAATCAGAATCAAGATTTGTTATTTTACATGTCCTTGTCTTTGTGCAAATTGCTTTATGTTATTCTGATTCACATGCCTGTTAAGCTATGCCCATAATTGGAAATTAAAAGTTATATTGTCTATCTTACTCAATGACGACATACTTACGTCATTATCTTCCGCTAGCTAGAAGGGAAGCAAGAAGGGAAATAAATCCGAGGAATTGCGAGTCATGCCGACTTAAAGAATATCATTTGGGGTGGACAACCTTAATTTAATTGTCGAATGATATACAGTTAATAACATCGAAAAAATATCAAGGTAAACGATTTTGGAATGATTTTGAATGAGTGAGATGAACTAGTTTGAGTGAAATTTAAGAGAGGTAATAATGGATTACACCTTCTTTAATGAAATATGCATAAAAGTTCTACAAATAGCTTCCTATTTCTCCAAGAACCATTCAGTCGCTTAAAATTTCAATTATGTCAGTGAAATCACGATTTGGTTCTTGCTTAATTCATTTTGAAGGTAGTTGTTTATCTTATATTTTTAGTGATTTTGAGCGTTTCTGAATGGTTTGAGTGAGTGTCTGGAATGAATTAATGGAGCGCTGAGCGATTTAGAAAGGTTTTGATTGAGAGAAATGTCAATTTCATCAAGTAACTTATCTTTCAAACACCATATACAATTACTCTCTTTTTGAACTTTACTTTAAGGCCCGGTCTAACTACTTTTACGGATGCATAAAGGATGTAAAACGTAATAAAATATTCGCACACGTTTAATAGACGTTTTGCATCTCTATCGTACCATATACATACGCTCGGCATACGCTCTGTCCATCGAGCGTCCGTCCATTGTGATTCCATCTGCGTAGAAAGTTTTGAGGTTCACAAAACTAGTAGAGCGGAAAATGTTATATACGATAAAAAATGCGATACATTATGATGAACAAACGCCAAGTATCCGCCATACTTCAATCTATCCATTGGGCATCCTAGACACTCCAAACCGTTATGGATGAAAACGTACAGAGGACGGAATTATCATGTATTCGAAAAGTATGTAAAAGGGAAGTA
Organism: Fragum whitleyi; assembly: GCA_948146395.1. Lineage (NCBI taxonomy): Eukaryota > Metazoa > Mollusca > Bivalvia > Cardiida > Cardiidae > Fragum > Fragum whitleyi. The sequence continues at coordinate 46,618,904 of OX411554.1, forward strand.
ACACGGATATACATGTAATTACATGTAATAACATTATAATGTAATTACATGCTCATGCATCGTGTAAAATTTAAAGATCCGCGTTGCATACAGTCTGTTTCCGTTGAGCATACGTGATGTATACGTCTAATATTTTATTCTTAGCTTTTTCCGATATTCTATTCCATCACAACTATGCGCAGTAACCTCTTCTGAGCTGTCATCCGCTCTTATCCGCTAGTCTTACGATGAACATCCACTCAACATCCCGTTTGATGTAAAATAAATATTAATTTTCTACTTTACTCTTCAAAACATTTACTTAAATACAAATTACATAAATAAGTATTTTACATTTACAAAAATAAGATTTGCAACTTCCCCATAGAAACCATGGATAAAATCAAAGGAAAATTTCTAAAAGGACCGCTAACGACTTCGGAGTACCTTTGATTTAATCCACAGAAAAACATGGGAGGTTACACACAAAAGTCTCCCATTAATAATTTTATGTTTTGTTCCCATCAAGTTTTGAGTATCCCGATTGAATTAAACGTTGCTTCCATTAATCAATGAAAACAACTTGGGTACGCAGTTAATTTGTAAGCTTCCCTAAAAAAGTCCCATTTAACCTTATTTTTGGTAAAAATCTTTACTTTCCTACTCCATGGTGTTAATTTATAACATAGTATGAGTGCATTTGTTGATATCACGGAGGTATTAAACTATAAACTACGTCGCTCTCATGTATGAATCCGCTTCCCGAATAGTCCTACTAGGTTTTTTGTTTCATTCCTTCATGGATTCAACGAATACACTCTCCATCTCCAAGCAAAAACGTTGAGCGCGTAAAACTGGTAGCCCGATGTTTGAGGGCTTCGGTAGAAACATAAATATTACAGATAAACAACCTAACCAAGATTTCCAAGTCCGAAAAGGGTTAAAATTCGACTAAATTCAATATCAGAGTAATGTATCGTTGACTTGAGGCTGATATTATAATCACGTAAGTATGTGCAAAGTTTCCAAGCAATAGCTTTAGTAGTAACAGGGATTTTAAAACAATTGCACGCAAAAACTTAACAAAGCATTACGCCAACGCCGACTCCAACACCAACGCCGACCCCCAGTGTTTTGCTAATTTCTTTTCTTACAACGATGAGAGATCAACACTTTATCTATCCGAAAACTTAAAAATACTAGAAACGACATCAATAAGCGTATTAATATAACATATCGAGATATCGGTTGAAAAATTATGAAACAGTTACCCACTTCGTGAAAATGACACTCATTCCGATCAATACTATTCAAACCCACTCGGCACTCCAATCATTCATTCCAAACACTCACTCCAATCAGTCAGAATGCTCCAAAACTATTTAAAAAAAAAAAGCTTCGGTATAGTTCACTTAAATCATCATTTATTTCAAATGGATTTTAATGGATTTCAAAGTGTCTGGTTGGTCAATGGAGACACACAAACAGTAAAGTAGGTATAATTTTTTAAAGTGAGGTAATAAATATCGCTAAATTTGTTCTTCTTGAACAAAATTAGCGATATTGGATTACGTCCCTTTATTTTCACTCGAAACTCGCTCCACACCCTTTCACTTTCATTCCAAAATCATTCCAAAATCATTCATCTTGTCAATTTCACGATGTTCGTAACTTTACATGTAAAATACCTCTTCACACTGCCGGTATTAAACAAGATAATGTTGAGAAGCGCGAGTGTAAATTTTAAGATGTACTCAACTGTATCAATCTGACCTTGTTCGAATGAAATGTCAACGACCGATAAGATATTCAGCTGTCCATATAACATACCCTAATCAATTCTACTGTTACAAGTTAATCGTGTGAACTCGTCGAAACATGGATTTTAACTTAAATGAAAGCTATGTGCGGGGGACTGATTCTTCCAATGAGATAAGCGAAGTCTTTCATTCAAACCCTAAAACTATAAATGACTGTTTACGCTACTGGTCAAACAAGCATCCAGAAAAAGATGCTGTTGTTTTTCGTTCGACGACTGAGCCGAGATTCGCGGTTTCTTGGAAGGAGCTTTACAAAAAAGCATGTACAATGGCAAAGTTTTTCTTGGACATAGGAATAAAGCAAGGGGAAGTTATAGCGGTTTGTACCAGACCGTGCCCAGAGTGGCTTTATGTTGTGTTTGGGGCGATGGCTGCTGGAATTACGGTAATCACCATCGTGTTTACATATGCCGACGGAAGTGATATCATAGCAATGATGGAGAAACTGCAGAAATGTTCATTGGTCATATTGGATCCTGGCTTTAAAGACAGTAACTGGAACATCTTTGAGAAATTGATAGAAGGATTTAATTCTGCTGGAAACGTTTCAAGTACTACCATTCCGTGCTTAAGGAAGTTACTCTTTATATCTCCGCCATCAAAGCACCCAGAGGTAAAGACAGTGTCGAAAGTTTTGTCCGAAATTGTAGAAGGCGACCTACCAACAGTAGATCCAAATAGTATCGCTATTTTGTTCCAGACTTCAGGGAGTACGGGAATGCCCAAATTAATCGGTCGAACCCAAACGTCATTCATGAAGATTGGAATGTCTGTGGATACAAGTAAAAGTTTTGTTGGAAAAGCGAATTATAACGACAGGCCGTTTGGATGGGGCGGAGGCTTTCCCTTGGGTTTGATTTACGGCCAGACAAGAGTCACGTTGTCTGGTACGTGTCCCCCACCTGAAGACAATCTGAAGTTTATGATTGACGTTATCCAAAGTGAGAGCTGCGGTAGTATATTTATGCTTCCCCCGATGGTTTATGAACTGACAAGGCGCCAAGTAAGTTATTTATTATTTGAAATAATATACTGAATGATACTCGTTTCGTATAGTTTTTTTATCCACTCTTAAGGTTCAGTTTTAAATGCTTTATCGTCGAGGCCGTGACGATTTCGTTCTTTTTACATAATGTAATAAAAGCTATTATAATATGACTTACTTCGCGGGAATAATTATTTGATATTCTTTATATTTCTAGGGTATTTTAACACTAGTGGTAAAACTATGCAAATGAGTAAAGAACATATTTTAACGTTATATTTTCATTTTTAAAATAAGGTCAGAATACATTTGATGACGTCTAATCACAAACGGCGTTATATGTTTTATGTTTTGCGGAATAACTTGAATCGACCATTTTCTGGACTTTCCTCGATATATCGTAAAATTCAAGTCATATGATAAAACGAATATCAAATTTGTGCTCATAGAATACCATATTATAAGCCATCTATAGATAAAATCTCGGCGCAGTCTAGTGTTCATGTGTTATAGATGACTCGTTTAATAAACTAGGTATTCAATGACATTATCTCAAAATATCGTAATACCCTCTCAAAATATCGTATTGCGACTTACGTCTTAAAAGCGTTGGAAATGTATCTATCTAAGGCCTTGAGATAAAGTACGAGATATGATAGACAGCCTATTACAGCCCGATTATGTTTAACGATAAGCACGTCAGTCATTCATTCGAAGATTTGTGTGGTTCATTTCCAAGCGAGACCGACTTTTTTTCCAATTCTAAATTCACCAAAAACACCGAATTTAAAGTGCTTCGAAGATCCATTATATTCATTTTAATATCACATCCGAAGTTGGATTGTCTTACTTAAATCGTCAAGTTTAAAGGCAGTGAGCGTTTGTCCGTTTTTTCCAGACCATCAAATCGTGGGATCAAAATGAGCCCTCAGTGCATAAAACCATTCCATTATACTATATTACAACATATAGCACCTAGTTTTTAAATTAATGATATAGATTGTTTCAAATAAAAGTTTGTAGTGCATTTTACTCTTTTCCATTTAAGTTTGAACCTGTGTTAATCTGTATTTATATGATACTCATAATAATATTTTATTGATGGGATTTTTCGTAATTTCAGAAAGACCTTCCAGACGATTGGCCTTTGAAAACAATCACTACTGGAGGGCAACCAATCACAAAGTCTCTAACATCATGCATTGGAAAGATTTGCTCGCAACTTTGTGTGGTGTATGGAGGAACAGAGTTCGCTCTCGGTACAAAGCTTGACGTCACCAGTCCTGACCAATTCGTCGATTATTCAAGTGGTGTTCCCGTACGAGGTGTTGAAATAAAGATTGTGGACGAGACAGGTGAGATCGTCCCAATTGGTGGTCGTGGAGAGATATATGTAAGGTCCGAATATATGTTCCCAGGTTATTTCAATGATAAAGAGGCAACGGCAAAGGTGAAACTCTCCGATGGCTGGTACAAAACCGACGATTACGGCCGACTTAATTCGAGTGGGTATTTATTCGTTGAAGGAAGAAAATCCGACATCATTCTATCTGGAGGTATGAATGTGACCCCGGTTATTTTGGAGACGGTTCTCAAAGCACACCCTGGAGTCGATTCTGTGGTTATTGTACCTGTACCCGATGATGAAAAGCATCAGGTTATTTGCGCATGCGTAATTACAAAGGCCGGATATGACGTAACAGAAAATCAACTTTTCGTTTACATGGAACGCATACATAATGATGACGAGAAACTGTTCACGGTTTTGCCCAAATATTACCTGCTTATGGATAAATTTCCAGAGGAATCTACAGGGAAAATTTCCAGAAAAAGTTTGAAACGTATTGCAGAGGAAAGGTTTGCAAATAAAAGACATAATTAGGAAGCTTTTTAAAAACTAATTTGTTGACTCTATAATTAAATGAAATTTCGAAAATAAAACTAATGTGAATGTATATTGACAACAATTGTATTTAGAAGGTATATTTTTTCTCATTTATCATTTTTTTTTATTTTTTCATACATTTCTATTAGTATTATTATCACTATTATTATTATTGATAAATATAATTATCTTTTGAAAACTAAAGAAATACGAAATTAAGTAACACGTTAAGGAACTAAAGAGTTAGGTAAATAACTTTTTCTCTTGGTGATATAAGATCTCTATGTTCAGCTTGTCATGAGCATGCACAAAACATACGTAGGGATATCGTGGCCAAGACGAATCAGGACATGGTCGTAAAATTAACGTGGCAGAATTGCGTGCAAGCACCGTGAAAGCAACGCGGTAACATCTTAGTGGTCGTAGTAACAGTGAAATGGAAACGTATTGTAATTCATCTGTCAGCGATGATAAAGTGTGAATCTTTTTGCAAGAATAAGTTACCGCACTTTGATGGATTTTGTCTTCTAGACAAATTTCTCCTACCATACATTTGTAGAGCCCTTCTTTGGACTAACGTTTTACTTATAGCCTTGTATTTAACTTTTACCACTCTTGTACAAGTTCTGTCTAGTCTTGTTTATTACATGTAAAATCTAAATTTCCAAGTTTCTTGGAAATGTCCACTTTACAAAATCATCATTAATTATCTTATCCGTCCCTGAATGTTTGTAAGATGTATAAAACCAAAGATTTACGAATATGTATTTTATTGCAAAAATCGTACTAAAAGCGCACATTACATACGTGGTTCAACGTAGAAGTTTCGTAGTACAACCTTCCATATCTTGGGTGCATCGTAGTACTATACGCAGCGGATCGATCTTTGTAAACACGTAAAGAAAACGTACTAAGAGCTTGTTTTTTTTTCGTAGCAGCATCCTGGGGCTTGTTTTTTTAAACATCTTACGATCACTTTTTGCGTTAGTCAAAAAATAAAGTTGCTTTTTCAGTAGTAACTCAATATAGAATTGAATTCTGTCATGCCTCATCTCATTGTGTGTCAAGTGTAGTAAAACGGGCCCCTGATACTGTCAAAAAGGGGGAGCAGTTTTCCAAACAAATTCACGCAAATTTATCCACTTTCTGGTAAATTTTCAAATTGTGTTGAAATCGCCATAGCTGTCGAAAGGTCGACGTACGTGAGAGAGTGGTTGAGAAAATATCACAATTATACTCGTTAAATGAAAAGGTCTTCTAGTTCGATAGTAAATCAAGTTAAAGTTTGAGTCAACGTTTTCTCTAAGTAGCTTATTTGACCGAGCTCGATCCAATACAAAATTCATCCAGGACGCAAAAGGAACATTCTAGAATTCTGTGATCTTAATAGTTGAAATAGACAATGGACGGAGAAAATACACCAGAGCCATTATTTTGGAGTTTCAGAAATTGTTACATAGAACAGATTCCGATATTTCGAAAATGGGCGGACAGTTTCGCTTATGGTCGGTATGCACACACATTTGTGCCGATCAACTGTTTTGATACTCTTCGCAAAGCTCTGATAGTTCATATGTGTGTAACCGGCCACTCTTCTTTGCTTTGAGTAACTGTTTCTCCCGAGTAGTCGGCGGCACTCATTCTTTACGACTTTTTGTCTCTTAACAAAGGGTTGATAATCGTAGACCTATGTGAGATAGTAGCTGGAGGCTAGGAACGTGAATGTGATTGTTGTACTGGTGAGAGAAATACCAGGTATCCATTGTTAGGAGCTCCATCCGCCGCGATATAACTGAAAAATGGTGAAAGTGGCGTTAAACTCCATTCAATCAATCAATCAATCTCCTGCGTAGTTCTTTGTACAGTCCTAGTGCCAAACGTGGTATTATATTTTATCAGTTTTGAGTAATGTCGTCTTGAATTTTCCCATCACTTCACAAAGATCTGATGTACAGTTAGGATAATCGTGGTTTTGACACGTTAAATGATTTTTTTACATATGTTGGAATTAAATTGAATTATAATTGGACGAAATTAGCGATATTTTTTACCTCCCTTTTATAAACTCTTGTCTGATTTTGTGACTTCGCAGACATATCAGACACTTAAAATCAACAACAGCGAAGTTGTTTGATCTATTTGATTGAAATGGTGATCATTTCGAGCAATTTCGAAGCGTTTTGGAACGGTTATGGAGAGTTTCTTTTCATAATTGAATAGAATGAGTGTTTTGAATGAATGATTGAAGCGCTGAGTGATCGATTTTGAATGGTTTTGATGAGCGTCGATTTCATGGTGTGATTAACTGCAGTGTAGCAATAAAGCATAATACCCGACGAAACAGGGAACAATTATTAAATTTCCTCCCTTTTATCACATTTTTTTACCTTTTCGAACAGATTTTACAGGTATGACAAGACATCATTTGTTGGCAGCAATTTCTTCGATTTGAACCAGTCCAGAATTAAAGTCTTGTTATTCGTTAAATAAGCGTAGGCCTTATCTCAACTGGTAGGTCAAAATATATTCGAGACGCCTCGGACTTTCTTCTTATGAAATCCATGTCAGATTTTGTAACATTATCTCCATGCGCGGTCCAGACAGTCAATGTGTAGCCTCTAGATTGACCCAACAACCACTCGAACGATGGCCAAGAGTCGACCAGTTGTTCAGCACGTACTGGAAAGGTAATTGGAAGTTTAAGATCTTTCACTGTTCCAAACATTTCTTGAACCATGTCCATAGTGTAGTTTAAATTATAGTTTTCCCCCTTTCTTATTGTTTTCCATCCTAACGATAAAACCACGTTTGGGAAAGTCTCTACGGCTTTAAGGAAGTCTGTTGCTGGAATACGGGGGTTTGCGCTATCTGGTCCTTTTAAAATGTCTGCATTAGCCCATATAGGACCCTTTATCAGTGATTTCTTTCTAGATACGATCTCTAGTGCTGGTTGCACGGCGTCTACGGTCTTGAAATCTAGTTTCATTCCTTTGCCAACCTTAAAAGGATATGTATAAATGTGGGGGAATTTTAGACCCATCTTACCGAATGGGCCCTGCAGGAAATGCGAAAAGTGTCGATCAATCACAGTTCTTTTTTGGCCGGTATAATAAATCTGCAATAAATATTCTACAGCTACCTTTGTTATCATTTTGAAATGGCAGTTTTGGTAGACACAGTAGATTAATTCCCCTTTTACCATATTTACTTCATATCTAGTTCCAAAATGGTGATTTTAAGCGTGTCACATATTTATAAACGCTTTAAGATTTGATTTTGAATGAATTCTGATAAAAACTATTGAAGTTTAATAGGAAACAAAACGGTCAATATTTGAATTCGATTACAAAAATCGTTGAAATCTGTTTCAGTATCCTTTTATTTGAGCTTAGATAAAAGAAATTGAAGTATCACCATCCAAGAGTTTCGAAGAATTGTAGAATGAAGGACAAGGCACTTACCTTGATTATTTCATCAAGCCATTGTTCAAATGTTAGGTTGTTATTATCACCAACATTATGAGCCATGATTGGTAGATTTGTTTGTGTGGGCGTGTCTTGACCTAGCAACATTATGTCACCTTCTATCATCATGACATCACCTGAAGAAATAAGAATTTTATAGGGGATATTGGATGAGTAGTCATTAAATACCGAATTTATCAAACGAGTAAACAGATAGTAAATAGATAAACAAGAGGACCAAGATGGTCCTAGATCGCTCACCTGAGTCTCTTTGACCCCTGGGACATCACATTAATTAAATAGGTAGACATCAACAAGGAGATAATTTCTACATAAGATCAATACCATGGAATGTTTTCAGCCAAGAGAGGAAGAAGTCAACTAGATGATGCTACATGATAAATAAAAAAGCTGTCTGCCTTCTGGTTTCAGTAAAGATTTTCCTATTTTCACCCGTCATGCTCAGATGAGCTAAAAGGGATGCATCCGGGCAAAGCCCAAACATGACCCAAGGGTCTTTATATGAACAAACTTGGTAGAGGCCCACTAGATAATGCTACATACCAAATATGAAAGGTGTCTGCCATCTGGTTTCAGAGAAGAAGATTTTTAAGCATTTTCGCTCTTTGATTCTATGTAAAAAGGGTTGCGCCCGGGTGTAGCCCAAATATGACCTAAGGGTCTTGATATGAATAAACTTGGTAGAGGTCCACTAGATGATGCTACATACCAAATATGAAAGCTGTCTGTCTTCGGGTTTTAGAGAAGAAGATTTTTGAAGATTTTCCTATTTTCACACTTTTTGTTAAGGGTAAAGGGAGAGTTAAGGGTGGATTTCATTTATTTGAACAACTTTGGTTGAGCTTGACCCAAGGAACATCCTTGCCAAATTTCATTAAGATAGACTCACCGGTCTAGGAGGAGAAGATGTTTTAAGAAATTGTGGACGACGCACACCGCACGACTGACGACGGACGCCAGGCATTGTACGATCACAATAGCTGAGTACGTAAGCTAAAACTAGGCTGCGTCGAGTTATCTGTTTTATATGACTAGTTCAATAAATTTCGTATTGAATGAGCCAATATTTGATATTCTATTTAAAAGTTGACCCTAATTTATGTGATTTAAATAGGAAATACGATATTCATCGATTCAAGTTGTTCCGCGCAACATTTAACGCCGTTTGCCAAATGACGTTAGCAAATTCATTAAATCATTTTCCCAACGAAATTATAACTATTCTTAGCTCATTTGCATAGTTATTCCACTAGTGTAATAACCTCCGCATAAAATCAAACGGCCTTATTTCACTCCAGCGTTGTAGGTAATATTTTAAAGTAATATTGCCATCATTACAAGCCGTCATTCGCAGACATGTTTGTTTCGGTGTTTCCTTTACCAGCAACACAATTTTACATCAATAGTCATTGAAGAAAATGTCTCCATGTGTTTCATTTGTAAACATGTCGTTAAATCATCTAAGTACGTCTAAAAAGCAGAATGTATAAACAGGTATTTACATAAACAAGAGGGCCATAGTGGCCCTTAATCGCTCACCTGAATGAACTGTCTTAAATTTTCAAAAGAAGTATGAGAAAAAGAATGATGAATGACTGAGCTAAACAAAGCTGTTGCTTCTATACAACTTGAAATCCTTTTTTACAATTTTAAGGTTGACTAACAAGGATTTTTATAATTGATTTCGTGACCTAGTTTTTGACCCAAGATGACCCAATTTCGATCTCATCCGAGATTTCATCTAGAAAATCATTCTGACCAAATTTCAGGTTGATTGGCCAAAAATTGTGGCCTCTATAGAGTGCAAACAAGGTTTTTCTTAGATTTGACCCCGTGACCTAGTTTTTTACCCCAGTTGACCCAATTTCAAACTCGTCCGAGATTTCATCAAGAAATAAATCTCACTAAATTTCAGGTTGATCGAGCAAAAAATTTGGCCTCTAGAGTGCATACAAGGTTTTTCTTATATTTGACCCTTTGACATAGTTTTTGACCCCGGATGACCCAATTTCTTATCCATCCAAGATTTCATCAGGACAATTATTCAGTCCAAAATTCTGGTAAATCGGGCAAAAAATATGGCCTCTAGAGTGCATACAAGGTTTTTCTTAGATTTGACCCTGTGACCTAGTTTTTGACTCCAGTTGACCCAATTTCAAACTCGTCCAAGATTTCATCTAGAAAATCTTTCTGACCAAAATTCAGGTTGATCAGGCAATAAAAGTGGCCAAAAGAGTGCCTACAAGGTTTTTCTAAGATTTGACCCTTTGACCTAGTTTTTGACCCCAGTTGATCCAACTTCAAACTTGTGCGAGATTTCATCAACACAAACTTTCTGACCAAATTTCAGGTTGATCAGCCAAAAAATGTGGCCTCTAGAGTGCAAACAAGGTTTTTCTTAGATTTGACCCTTTGACGTAGTTTTTGACCCCAGTTGACCCTATTTCAAACTCGTCCAAGATTTCATCTAGACAATTATTCTGACCAAAATACAGGTAAATCGGACAAAAAATGTGGCCTATAGAGTGCATACAAGGTTTTTCTTAGATTTGACCCTGTGACCTAGTTTTTGACCCCAGTTGACCAAAATTCGAACTCAATTGAGATTTCATCTAGAAAATTTTTCTGACCAAAATTCAGCTTGATCAGACAAAAAATGTGACCTCTAGAGTGCATACAAGGTTTTTCTAAGATTTGACCCTGTGACCTTGCTTTTGACCCCAGTTGACCCAATTTCAAACTCGTCTGAGATTTCATCAAGACAAACATTCTGACCAAATTTCAGGTTGAACGGGCAAAAAATGTGGCCTCTCGAGTGCATACAAGGTTTTTCTTAGATTTGACCCTTTGACCTAGTTTTTGACCCCAGTTGACCCAATTTCAAACTCGTCCGAGATTTCATCAAGACAATCATTCTGACCAAAATTCAGGTTGATCAGACAAAAAATGTGACCTCAAGAGTGCATACAAGTTTTTTCTAAGATTTGACCCCGTGACCTAGTTTTTGACCCCATTTGACCCAATTTCGAACTCGTCCGAGATTTTATCAAGACAATCATTCTGACCAAATTTCAGGTTGATTGGGTAAAAAATGTGGCCTCTAGAGTGCATACAAGGTAAATGTTGACGACACACGACGGACGACGGACGACGGACGACGAACGACGGACGACGGACATCCACCCAACCACAAAAGCTCACCTTGAGCACTTCGTGCTCAGGTGAGCTAATGATGAAACAAATAGTCAAAGTCGCGTACAAGATACTTCATATGTACAGTCAAACTTCGGTCTCTCGAACAGGGGTAATCTCGAACACTAGGGATAATTCGAACAAGGATCTCAGTCCCGGCAGATTTTGCTCATAATTCATAGTGTTCGACCTCGGAAAACTCGTACACAAGGACGGTCGAACTCTCGAACACATTCCTCGGTCCGGAAGTTAAAATTGCTTTATATTTCACCTGGAAAAATTCGAACAAAGGGTCTATCGTTAATAACAAGATGTCTTATTTAGGTGATTTTCACACTTTTCAACTCGTAATCCTTTTTTGACACCTAATTGTCACTTACGCACCGTGCGTCATAATTACCCATTCCGTGAAAAATACACGATTTTATTTAATTGAATCAAATTGTTGTTTGGACATCTGCTGTTTACGTTCATGACTTTATATTGTCTCTTATTGATATTTCGGCGACTAGTTAACTTAGCGATGTCAAAAAACATACAGATACGTAACGTCTGCTTGCAAATATCATGGCAGGAAGGGTCCGAACCAATTACTCATGAGGAAATTGGGGTTTTAAATTTTGATGAATCTACATTTTCACAAAGACACGTAAATTTATATACTCGACAAACGTTTAAAGTTCAACATTTGAACGGTGTTTAAATTTGACTTTAATAAGTTTTTGACTTGCAATTGAGGCCGCGTACGTAACAGAATAAAAATACGGTAGCCTTTTTGGTAAACAAAGGGAATGTAACAATAAGATTCTTTAGTAGAAAGATTTCATCATTTTTCTTTATTAATTTTCAAACACAAATCCCGTAGATCAATCGTTAGAGACCTAAAAACTAGCGAATTAAAGAGTGAAATTAAAGAACCAAATAAGTATACGTATATTCGGATACGATGTATTACCGGATGTGGCGCATTCTGATCTTCTGGTACCTTTATAGTTTTTTTGGATTGGTCGAACAACCGATCTCTCGAACAAATTATCAAGTCCCTAAGGTGTTCGAGCTACTGAAGTTTAACTGTACTTATGATTCAATTTTTAAGGTATCTATATGGAAGCCGTATCCATAAAATTAATGGAAATAAATTATTTTTTATTCTATATCTAAATACATGTAGAGAGATTAAATCAATAAAAAAGCAAATTTTCACGGGTTTCGCATTTCTTTGGTACATGCCTGAGATAGCAGATTTCAAAAGTTCCCAAGTGTCGGTGTTATGACTCCAAATGACGTCACTCGCAATTCGCGGATTAATATTGAAGTACAATAAAGGACTTCCGGCTGTTGACGCAAGGTCAAGGAAATCTGTGTATAATTCACCATCTATATTGTAAAATATCCTGTCGCCATCAATATCATTCCGTAGAAGAAGTAGGTCGTATTTAGTGGCATGATGGCCAGATTTCGCAGACAAAATTAGTTGTAAATTCGGATTTGTGTCCAACAACCATTTTATTTTCGTCCAAGATGGCTGAATTAGGTCCACATGCATCTCGACAGATGTTGAGAAACCTCTATTTTTCAATAGAAAACCTAAATTTTCGACTACGCCAACACCAATACCAGAAGAATCACAGCAGATGGGAGACACTTCCAAATTTACTGCAACAGGTTGGGTGAAAACGGTATTTTCTAAAATTTCATAAAACCTGAAAAAGAGATAAAGAGAAAGAAGAGCCGGTACTCGTGCCGTGCTGAATAAAAAGACCCTGGGAAAATTTTCAAAAAAACATTGTGCTGAACATATTTGTATGTACAAATCGGGGAGTCAGTATTTCTTTGTGGAAAATATTGTTCTAGCTTGATTGAAACAGGAAAATCAAGCGGTAGAGACTAAAATCAGACTAAACATACAGTTAACCACATCGGGAAATAGACCACTTTCGATATCAAAAGCATTTAAACCAATTTGCTCAGCGCTAAAATCATTCATTCATAACCCTCAATACAATCACTCAAGAAGGCTCCGAAGTTATTACAAATCGCTTCGAAATAGTGTAAGACGATCAAGGTTTTATCCTAATCGATCAAATCATTCTTCGGTTTTATTGGCTGGTGTGGAATTTAAAATGTCTGATTGGTCCACAATGACACACAAACAGAAAAATACGTACATTTTATTAAAGGGCGGTAATGAATATCCCTAATTTATTCATCATGAACAAAATTAGCGATATTGGATTACCTCCCTTGTCAGAAGCAGCCGTCATAGCGAAGTTGGTAGCACGTTGGACTGTCAATCTAGAGGTCCCGGGTTCGATCCCCCACGGCGGCACTCATTCTTTTCGACTGTTTGTCTCTCGCCAATGGATTGATAATCGTAGACCAATGTGAGATAGCAGCTAGATGCAAGGACGGGATGTGAAGGTATTACTAGTGAAAGAAATACCAGGGATCCATTGTAAGGTGCTCCAGCCGCCGCGATATAACTGAAAAATTGTTGAAAATGGCGTTAAACTCAATTCAAACAAACAAATCCATTTTGTCATTTTCACGTTGTTTGAATCTGTATGTGCAAGCTGATCTCTTTGTACACTTCGTAGGAACAGGATTATGAATGAGAATGTTTCGAGTTCAGTAAAATAAGGATTGAATAAATTCATAGTAATTTAAAAAAAAAAAATGTTATTTCAAAAACGAAACCGAAAAAATGGCATACATACACACTCACCAAAAAATGTTCATGAAACACAGATGTCCCCGAAACAATCCAAAAGTTTGAAAACTTTGACCTTTATAAAAAACCGATGACCTTGTCACTTGACCTTGACTCACCAGTTGCAATCTTTCATCCAGACAATTATGAGCATTGTAGCTTGAATAGGTGTGAAATAATCGGAAATGTTAGGGTTTTTTTATATTTCTTTTACAGACAGATAAATATACAGACGGACAGCCAAACAGACAAAGGGACAACGATTAAATAATATGATCCCCATCTTATCGTTTCGGGGTATCATTATGTATTTTATGTTATCTCTAACTTTATCTAAATAAATGATGTGCTCTATATTCGGGCGACATTTGCTTTTTAGATGATTTAAATACATTCAAATCTTCTACCTACTTTGTCATATTGAAACGTTGTTCAGGTAACAAAACAGGCACAGAAAGCAACACTGGTTTAGTGCTCTTCCAGTTTTTCACAAATTCAATTACTCTTTCTACTTCTTCATTGGTTTTAATGTTTATCTTCGCTCCTATGTTGTTGTTCTTTAGCAGATTCCACAAACTATTCAATGTAATACCATCTTCCCCCTGATATGTATCCGCCAACGTGACGTCAATCATATCATAGGAACCTGTGAAAATTAAAGATTCGACGTGAATTGGAGGAACTTTAACGCTTCCAAGACTCAAACAAAATTGTGCTCAATAATCATTGCGCGATTATTCTGAGTTTTTGCAAACTGCACATGTAAGTTTGTTGTTTTCCATTCATTCATTCGAAAGACTCACCCAAAACATTAAAAAACGCTCCAATATAACTAAAAAACTTAGACATCCATATTCATATCGCCCCATAAAAATATGTTTTATTATTGACTTGCTTGAATTTGGAAACGTCTGATTAGTTCACGAAGATATAACAATCTATTTATAGAGCGTTTATTTATATTTTTATTAGGGAGGTAAAAATATTGCTAATTGTGTTCATCGTGTCCGCATTTAGCGACATTGTGTAACCTCCATTGAATTCGTTCAAAATTCACTCCATCATTTAAATTTAATCCGCAATTATTCCAAACCCATTCACTTTGTTTATTTCACGATTTTATTAGCTTTACATTCTGAAAATAAACAGCTAATATTCAAATTTCATTTGAAAATAATCTTTTTTAACAATATGTAACGCACAGTCGTTGGAAATCAGGTGCTCTTTAATAAAAGTTTTTGATTCAAATTGGAGCCTCTATGAAAGATGTACGAGGATTATAGAGGAACATATATGTGACCCGTTGAGCATAAAAAGGAACATGTGTGAACTCCGTAAAGTAAATATGTGACTGGTCTATATTCGAGTTAAGGCCAACCGGAGGGTCGCTAATCAGAAACTCTCAAAAAGAAAAGTAGAACGATATACATGCCATAAATTAAACAAACCTCTATGAATAAAAGCTGTTTTGTATGATATCACCAAGAATTCAGTGTTGGATTCAGAGGGTGATCGAGGGGGGGGGGGGGGGTCGAATCTGTATCCAAATCACTTCATTGTAGTGGACGAATTCAATTAAAATGTTTTGCAACACAAAATGACGAGCCCCTTTTTGTAATGTTCGAATCAAAGTTACTTATAATTCTGCTAATAAATGATATCTGAAACAGAATTTGAGCAATTAGTCCCATAGACTCTGGTCTATATAGATTTGCATTAGTTAGTCGCAATCTAGACCGATTTTAACCCCCTTTCTATATACCCTGAATCCGCCACTAGATTTGTTACATTATTTAAATGTTTCACAATAAGTAAACCATTTGGGGTATTTTTGTCGCTCAGTGTCACTAAACAACATGTATAAGGAAAGGAGTTGAATTAATGCAAGTATGAAACTTGTTCACCTTATAACAATTGTATATAATTCCGTTTTGCTTTATTATTAAGTGTCATTAAGCCTTTGAGTTCATATGCACACGAATTTAAAAAAAAATCTCCATGTATAAAACACATATTAATTTCCGTCGACGGGTAGTGTAAGAAAAGCATTTTGTTCTTACCCGCTACTGCTCGGTCCAAATCAGTTCGCAGTTTAGCATCAGGAAACCATTTTATTTTCATTCCATCTTGAACTGAAATAGGTTTTGGATATATAGATCCCAACATCGGCTCTCTGACAATAGCGGTGACCTCTTTGATTGAGCCTGTAAGACAGGAAGATATGTTATGGCCCATTTTTAACGCGCTGGTTTTCCGAGAAACCCGAGGTATTGCTATAGCCCTAGGGCCTGTTTGACTTAACTTCTTACGAAAAGATTAATCGTAAGTCCAAAACATAAAACGTACCGGGCGTTTTCATTCATTGTTAGATCCTGTCTTGCAATATCTCATCGGAATCGTCTTGTGAAGACGATTCCAATGAGATAAAGCATGACAGAATTCCATATTTAGTTACTAATCTAGCGGCAATGTCAATGTTTTACTTACGCAATGAATGATCGTAAGATGTTTAGTAAAACAGGTCCCCGGCGTCGTTAACGTCGACGTTGTTGTCGTCGTTTTCGTCGAGCGAAAACTTTGACATTTCGTGATACCACTGGTTCTACTAAAGGCTTTCACACGACACTTGACACACTTGTTCACCATCATAAGAGCAACCTATACCACCAAGGTGATAACTCTAGAAGGAAATTATTCCCCTCTTTTTACTTATATTTTCACCCACCATCCAGCAATCAACAGCCAGCCGTAGGCTCTAGTATTAAGTGCTCTTGTTTTATGGAAGGGAGTATTATATTAATGGCTCCGTGCAAAACAGATGTAACGGCCTTTTTTATTTAAAGGTAGTTACAATTTAGTTCATTGATATACGATTTTACCGGCGAATCCATTCATATGTAACGAAAAACATCTGAAGCTAGCGTACATGCTTGATGGCTGATGGTAAGATTTCCTTCACTTTGACATTTGCGCAAAATAAACCCTGAACAGACGGTGTATTCGCACGGCCTAATCTGTGTCTTTACTAAGCGTTCTATATGCTACTGATCGGGATTTCGATTGGACTATTAGGGAATGATCTAAGTTCAGTGACTGGATGTCCCGATTACACAATGCCTTTTCTTTATTCACATTAGTATTTTTGGAAATGTCTAACTCAGACCCTAATTGCATGTAGGCTCCAGAAACGAAAAAACAGTGACGTTTATACCGTCCATCGTTCTCGTGGCTTCAAATACAAAATAACTGAATATATTTGTATTAAATCATCGCATTGGTTTATTAGCATGCAAGTATGTGTTCATGCAAGGATTCTATGGAGGTTCTTATCTTCTTGCCATAACATATCCTACTCTGTGAAGCTGGCACTTCAATCGTCAATCGACATTCAGGTCTACATTGAATGTAGAGCTGAAGAGACCGCACCATCTCTACATTCGCAGAACATAATGTAGACCTAAGAAGGTCTCTTTTAGCACTTCAATCGACATTCAGGTCTACATTCAAACTTTTTCAATGCAGAGCTATTCAATCGACATTTAGGTCTACATTCAAACCTTTTCAATGTAGAGCTATTCAATCGACATTTAGGCCTACATTCAAACCTTTTCAATGAAGAGCTATTCAATCGACATTCAGGTCCACATTCTAACTTTATCAATGTAGAGCTACACAATCGACATTTAGGTCTACATTCAAACCTTTTCAATATAGGGCTATTCAATCGACTTTCAGGTCTTCATTCAAACTTTCTCAATGTAGGGCTATTCATTTGACATTCAGGTCTACATTCAAACTTTTTCAATGTAGAGCTATGCAATCGACATTCAGGTCAACATTCAAACCTTTTCAATGTAGAGCCATTCAATCGACATTCAGGTCTACATTCAATTTTTTCCAATGAAGAGCTACGGAATCGACATTCAGGTCTTCATTAAATTTTCTCAATGTAGAGCTACACAATCGACTTTCAGGTCAACATTCAAACTTTTTTAAATGTAGAGCTATTCAATCGACATTCAGGTCTACATTCAAATTTTTCAATGTAGGGCTATTAAATCGACATTCAGGTCTACATTTAATTTTTCCAATGTAGAGCTATTCAATCGACATTTAGGTCTACAGTCAAACTTTTACAATGTAGAGCTATTCCATCGACATTCGGGTCTACATTCAAATCTTTTTAATATACAGCTATTCAATGGACATTAAGGTCTACGTTCAAACTTTTTCAATGTATAGCTATTCCATCGACATTCGGGTCTATATTCAAAGTTTTCAATGTAGGGCTACTCAATCGACATTCAGGTATACATTCAAACTTTTTCAATGTAGAGTTATTCGGGTCTACATTCAAATTTTACAATGTAGGGCTACTCAATCGACATTCAGGTCTACATTCAAATATTTTCAATGTAGAGCTATTCCATCGACATTCAGGTCTACATTCAAACTTTTTCAATGTAGAGCTGTTCCATCGACATTCGGGTCTTTTTTCCATATACCCTGACACGAGATTTTATATCTTACTAAGACCACACTTTTCTAGCATTGTCTGTATTTCTTTCCTGGGCCCAAGGTTATAAAAGTTTTCTCAGGCTCAAATTTCACAAAATTTTAAATCAAAATAAATGTATGAAAATAAAAGATAATATTAATAAGTTGTTATTTACAACAACTTATTAATATCGGCTTTTATGTTAATACATTAAAATGAGCCGAATTACGGCTTTAATCTCAAATTGAATTTTGAGAAAAATTAGAAGTGAGCATGAGAAAAGTTTTATAACCTCTGTCACTGAAATTGTAAACAATTTGAAAAAAAAGATACTAAAACTAGCTATATTACTGTTATTATGCGTAATTATTGTCACAAGACGGCTGAGCGGTTGGCTTGGATACGGGTCAGTAAAGAGTCAGGATGTGCATTTCCAAATTTTGTTTACATAAACAAATACCAAATGCCAATTTATCTAAATGTAAACAAGTTAAACACACACACACACAAAAAAATCAATAAAGTTCCTAGAGAATTACGATAGTCCAGTACCACTGTATGTTTTAGGTTGACGTCTAATGTCCCAAAATGTCCACGTTACTTCACACGGCTTATGAATAAATGCAACTGAAAAATATTAAATTCTTCCAAAACATCATCAATACCAAATTTCTAAGATTAAACTGTCGCCTGACCGCGCCTATATCACCAAGATAAAGTGATTGTCCAGCCGTTTGTTATATATCACTATGTTGTTTCCCGGTCGTCACATCCCAAACGTCCTTTCCCGATAACGCTGACGCCGGCACGACATACTTCCCAATACTCCTGGTCTGGACTACACGTTTAGTTTCGCACGGTCAGGTCTCCAGCCCTCACACCACTCACGTCTATACGACATTAGTATATATTGTAGGTTGTTACAAACAACTATACCAGCTATCATGCCAAAAATCGTCTATCCCACGAGTAATTTCAACGCAGGGTTTTTATACACTACAAGCACCCAATTCCCATGCACCACACTCAACTAGTAAAATCTACTCACCCAACCGCACGCTTAACCCAAGCATTCTGATTTACATAATGTACAATTAAAACTACTAGCCACCAGAAAATGTATTAAAGCAGCCAATTTAAACCACACGGCATATAAAAAGAGGCGTAGTCTCGCCTTAACTAAGTAATTTACCCTATCCCATAAAACTTAATGTGACATATACCTCCCCAACCAAAAGAGTACGCAGTACTTTGTCCCCACATTAAGTTTTTAGGAAGATAATACTCTCCAAAAATCACAAGCGACTCAAATAGTCAGCCCCAACATTATCACTACCTTTAATGGCAACAATTGTAAACCTGTAAGGCTGCAAACTCAAAGACCACATAAGTAACCTGGAATTTGACCCTTTCATACTCGCCAAGTAAGTCAATGGCTGATGATCAGTCTCTAAAACAAAACTTTTCCCATACAGATACTTTCCAAACTTCTGAATAGCCCACACAATTGCCAAACACTCTTTCTCTATTGTGGAATAGTTTAATTCCCCACCTTTCAATTTCCTACTAGCATAAGCCACCGGTAACTTTCCGTCCTCATCTTCTTGTAACAAAACTGCGCCTAGTCCACCCTCTGAGGCATCAGTCTGAAGGATGAAACTCCTTGCACAATCGGGCAATTTCAGTATTGGTTTCTTCATTAGTGCTTGCTTAAGTGAAGAAAAGGCTTTCTCATGCGCTTCACCCCAACCTACCTTGTTAGGCTGATCTTTCTTGGTCAAATCGGTCAGTGGTAACGCTATCAGGCTAAAATTGGGTATATATCTCCTGTAAAATCCTACTAGCCCTAAGAATGACCGCACTTGTCTTTTGGTAGTAGGTCGATCCGCTGATTGGATTGCTTCAATCTTATCCGGCGTAGGATACATACCATCAACCCCTACAATGTGGCCTAAACAATCTATCTCTCTGCACGCAATGAAACACTTACTAGGTTTAGCTGTGAGGCCCGCTATACGTAAACGCTTAAGCAGTTGTCTGAGAGTGTCCATATGCTGCGAAAACGTAATGGTAAAGATCATGATATCATCAATGAAATTGTCTGTATGTTCTAATCTCTCTAGCAACATGCGCATCATGCGCGTGAAAGTGGCACCTGCTGTAACGAGACCGAAAGGCATAACTACAAACTGAAACAAACCTAATGGTGTCTGGAAAGCTGTCTTGGCTCTTGAACTTTTCTCCAACGGGATCTGCCAGTACCCTTTTGACAAGTCTAATTTCGAAAAATACTTACAACCTGCCAACTTTGCGAATATATCATCGGCGTTAGGCATTGGTTCGGCATCAAACACCGTGATATTATTCAAAGCTCGCATGTCTATACAAAATCTATTAGAACCGTCCTTTTTTTAATCAATAGATATGGTGAACTGTACGGACTATCTGATGGTTCGATGAACCCTTGATCTAGCATAGACTGCACCTCATCCTCGACAATCTTTGTCATTGTGTATGGTAATGGAAAAGGTTTTAGTCTTACCGGAGTTTCCGTGCTAGTCACTATCTTGTGCTCTAACAGCTGTGTTAGACCCGGCACATCTGACAATACATCTTCGTACTCACTAAGCAGGGACTTGACTTGTTCTCTTTCAACGGTATTCAGCTGGTCCGAGACATAAACATCATCTGACCACTCCTTCCTTACATTAACCGGACCTGATAATGCCTGATCACCTGCGTCACTTTCTTCTTCTGAATCGATCACGGCCAACGACCCTACATTGCCTACACCTTCTACACTGTCTACACTCCTGTCTACATATAACTTAAGCAGATTTGCATGAAACGTTTTTAGTACCCCATTCATTTCTATCCTGTAATCTACGTTTCCTAACTTCTCAACAATCTTAAATGGACCCTTCCACTGCATCAAAAGCTTATTGTTATCTGTTGGTAACAAAACTAATACTCTTTCGCCTACCTTCATCGTTCGACTCCTCGCCTTCCTATCATAATACCTACAATACCTGTTAGCAGCCTTCCGCAAATTGTCCCTGGCTAATTGTGACGTAATCTCCAGTTTCTCGCGCAGGTCAGTCACATACTGGTAAGTAGACTTCACTTCAGGATCAACACTTTCGTTTGACCAAAGTTCCTTCAAAATAGTCATAGGCCCACGTACCTGTCTTCCATACACTAACTCAAACGGTGAGAAACCCAGCGACTCCTGCGGCACCTCCCGATAAGCAAACAAAGCCGCATTAACATACTTATCCAAATCCTTCGGTTTCTGGCTACATAATCTCTTCAGCATTTGCTTCAACATCCCGTTAAATCTTTCTACAAGACCATTACACATGGGATGATACGGTGTGGTCGTCAACTGCCTCATAGATACTAAACGGCTCACCTCAGACATTAGACCCGACACAAACTGAGACCCCATGTCACTCAACATCTCCCGCGGAACTCCAACCCTACAAAATATATCTACTAAGGCCTCTGCCACACGCTCTGTTTCTATTGTCGGTAATGGTACTGCCTCTGGAAAACGAGTTGCATAATCTACCAGGGTTAAAATATAACGGTTACCTTTTGACGTAACTGGATGTATTGGACCTATCAGATCCACGGCAACTCGTTGAAACGGCTCGTCTATCAAAGGCATCTTCTGCAACGGTACTTTAGCAGTCTTCCCTTTGGGAGTAGTACGCTGGCAAATGTCACAACTCTGACAGAATCGTCTCGTATCCGCCTGAACACCCGGCCAGAAAAACTCAGACAAAACTCTCATAACTGTTTTCCTAGTCCCTAAATGTCCTCCTAAAATAGACTCATGCGCTAAACGCATAACTACCTCTCTATGTGGTTTTGGCACCACCAACTGTGTAAACACTTGTCCATTTGCTATAGTCAACGACTTGAATTCTCTAAATATCATACCACTCTTCTCAAAATATCTAGCCTTACCACTCTCCGACACAACATCTTTACTCAATACTAATTCACGTATTTTTCTTAAGGTAGCATCATTTTTCTGATCTACAACCATCATTTCCCTGGTAACCTCCTTCCGAATAATTTCGGGTACCTTTAGTTCTTTATAAGGTTGTGTTCTTACCTTAGCTTGAAGTCTGGTCTCAACCGCCCCAATTTCCGTCCGTTCTGGCTTATCTGGATCTAACGCTCCTGGAATATTTCCTATCATCACGTCATACAACGGGTCCTCAAAACACCAAGCACTTACCTTTCCTGTATAATATGGGGTTTGTATCTCGACCTCTGCCATCGGTACACTAATCACCGACCCATCAGCTAACCTTATCTTCTGCAACACACCTATGAAAGCTTCTACTGGTACCAAACTTCTACGTATAACTACGCCGCTGCAACCTGTATCCCTTAACACCTTAACCACCTTACCATCTACCTTACCATTAAGTACGGGCATAGAATTTTGCACACCTGAAACAAGGTTTACCGTCACGGGCTCACTCCTGCCCAACGTCATCGGTGCGATGGACGTTGTTACTGTGTCAGTAATGATGGTACATGCTCCACAAGTAAAAGCTCCTTCCGGTGGCACTTCCGCGCCTACTTCGTTGTCGTCCTCCTCATTGCTTAGCATACTAGCCACTTTTTGCCTTTTCGGACATTCCCTCGCTATATGGCCGCTCCTATTACAAACATAACATTGTGCTGGACTAGTACATTCATTAGCTAAATGACTTGTGCTGTTACACTTAAAACACCTCCTACCTTCAGCTTTTACCTTAGACTGACTCAGTGGCTGATTTGACTGATTACTTCCCGTGGTCCTATTCTCCGACTTATTCTGCACTGGCTTCTTACTTTGCTTTGTTAAACTTACTGCCGAGGTAAATCTAGCATTGCGATACCAATCTGCCATCTGAGCCATCTCGTCCGACGTCCTACATCTCTTCTCTGCGAGAAACGTTCTCAATTCTGTGTTACACATAAATAAAAATTGGTGCCGTACCATAAAATCAAACAAATTTTCGTAGTCCTTCTCCAATTCTGCTAGTTCAATCCATCTGCTGAAATAACTACGCAAACGAGTGTTAAACTGAGCAAAACTCTCACCTGTTTCCGGCTTACTGCTCCTAAACTTACGTTTAAAGGATTCCTCCGACAAATCATATCTCTGAAGTAAAGCACTCTTCAAGTATTCAAAATCACTTGACTGTTCAACCGGCATTAAAGCATACACGTCCAAAGCCCTCCCTTTAAGCAAAGCACTTAAATACATGGCCCACTGGGATTTGTCCCAGCCCTGTGCAGTGGCATAGATCTCAAACCTTTTCAAATAGCTATCGATCTCATCATGTGCCTCGTCAAAGGGTGGAATCTTAGGTCCCCTAGGGTTTGACTGTCCCAATGAAATACCACATTTCTTAGCTATCTCCATCTTTCTAATCTCGTGTTCACGTGCCCTCTCCTCTTGTTCTATCAAAAACTTTCTCTTTTCTAACTCTTCCTCTCTCCTTCTTACCTCCGCTCTTACCTCCGCCTCGCGCCTTCTCTCATCCTCCTCACGTATAAACTCCCTTTCCTGAGCCCTTTCATCTCTCAACCTATTCTGTTCGGCTTTTACGAAAGCCCTTAGTTCCTCCCCATCATAACCCAAAGCCTTCCCAGCATCAACCAACTTATTTATGTCAGCCATGACCAAAGGCGACACCTAAATGTAAATAAACAATACCTACAGTATTGAAAAGGATACCTCACCCAAGTAGGTCCACAACAAAGTCACAAATGAAACCAATTTCACCAATCTTACCAAAAATTTCCTCCTGGGGTTGCTTAACAAAACACAACTGAAAAATAGTAACTAAACATTGAACAACCTTGTCAGGCTATGGGGTAGACTCCTGACAGTGTTATTAACGTTTAGCTTAAAGAAAAGTAAACATGTTATAATAATGGTTTACACAGACGACAGTCAAAATTCCTAGTATGTATATTAGCATAAGGTTATTAATTAATATAAACCTAGTCAATTTTAACGACCAAAAGTTTAAGTTTTATTAACCGAAAGACCTAAAGAATATTTGTCAATTTTACTAAAGAAATAGTTCAAAATCTCAGTCTAGCCAATGTATCCAAACCAAACATCCCACTTCTGACACCAAATGTCACAAGACGGCTGAGCGGTTGGCTTGGATACGGGTCAGTAAAGAGTCAGGATGTGCATTTCCAAATTTTATTCACATAAACAAATACCAAATGCCAATTTATCTAAATGTCAACAAGTTAAACACACACAAAAAAAAAAATCAATAAAGTTCCTAGAGAATTACGATAGTCCACTACCACTGTATGTTTTAGGTTGACGTCTAATGTCCCAAAATGCCCACGTTACTTCACACGACTTATGAATAAATGCAACTGAAAAATATTAAATTTCTTCCAAAACATCATCAATACCAAATTTCTAAGATTAAACTGTCGCCTGACCGCGCCTATATCACCAAGATAAAGTGATTGTCCAGCCGTTTGTTATATATCACTATGTTGTTTCCCGGTCGTCACATCCCAAACGTCCTTTCCCGATAACGCTGACGCCGGCACGACATACTTCCCAATACTCCTGGTCTGGACTACACGTTTAGTTTCGCACGGTCAGGTCTCCAGCCCTCACACCACTCACGTCTATACGACATTAGTATATATTGTAGGTTGTTACAAACAACATCAATCAAAGACAAGCAACCCCAAGAAGAATCTACATCTCACACACAAATCTCAACTTCACTATCCAGCTATCATGCCAAAAATCGTCTACCCCACGAGTAATTTCAACGCAGGGTTTTTATACACTACAAGCACCCAATTCCCATGCACCACACTCAACTAGTAAAATCTACTCACCCAACCGCACGCTTAACCCAAGCATTCTGATTTACATAATGTACAATTAAAACTACTAGCCACCAGAAAATGTATTAAAGCAGCCAATTTAAACCACACGGCATATAAAAAGAGGCGTAGTCTCGCCTTAACTAAGTAATTTACCCTATCCCATAAAACTTAATGTGACAATTATGCAGAAATAACTTATGAATCTATTTCCGTTACTTATTGCAGATCTTTTTCTTTTTTGCGACCAAGCAAGTCTTTTTAAAAAAATCGTTCATATGAACCGATTCGCTTCAAGCGTGGTCTAATGCTATATTAATTCACTAGCGACAAACACTGGTTGGAAATATGCCCAATAAACATGTCTTTCAATAGGCTTGATGTATGACCTTTGCATTTCCCCAGCAATCAGCCCAACATCCTGGGAAACATTCAGCAAATGCTATTATAACCTACATACGAAAGTTGTCATCGTAAACTGTTATAAATAAGTTTTGACTGTTGATTTAAAGAAAACTTAAATATCAAGCAATTATTCTGGGAGTATAACCCGCCACTAACGGATAGTGTTTTTACTTCCACTAGCGAGATTTTAGCGATATATTGTCATGGGCGGTGTGTCCGTCGAGCATCAGTCCGTCCGTCCGTATACTTTTTCTTTAGTCATCTTCTCAATGTGCTTAGTTTAACGAAGCTATGAAGAATTGTTCCTTGGGTGACACTCTTCTAAAATTGTTACAGAAATTGGGATATAACCCCAAATAAGGGCGTGGCATTTTTAACAGTCGGTAAAAACCTTCTCTCAAACCATCGGGCTGATTTCAATGTAACTTGGCATGGATGTTCCTTGTGTGACCTTTTTAAAATTGTCAAAGATATTTTGATTGACCCCCGAATATGGGCGTCGCAGGGCTGGGCTTATTTTCACGTAAAAAAACTTTAACTTTTGCGTGTCAATTATCATATTATTGAAGAAAATACTATTGTGTTTCTCACACAAGCATAAAATACTAAAATTACCCCACCCCCACCACCACCAATGTTAATTTTGAAATAAGGAGTACCCTTGAATTCCCTGAAATTCGTTGCCTTTTTCCCAGTTGATGTTAATTGATGATTCTCCTCGATTTATTTTTCTTTAAAATTCGACTACTTTCAGATACCACAGAAAATATTCAATTCAAAGCAAAAACCAAGTGGTCGTTTAAAAGTTCGTTTCAGAGTTCATTGAAACAGTTTAAATGAAGACCTGAATGTCGATTGCATAGTCTGCATTGAGAAAATTTAATGTAAACCTGAAAATCTATTGTATTTATCTACGTTGAAATAGTTTGAATCTAGACCTGACTGTCGATTCGTAGCTCTACATTGAGAAAATTGAATGTAGACCTACATGTCGATTGCCAAAGTCTAAATTGAGCAAATTGAATGTAGACCTGAAGGTCGATTGTGTAGCTCTACATTGCGAAAATTGAATATAAACCCGGATGCCGTTTGTGCAGCTCTTCATTGAGAAAATCAAATGGAACTGAATGTCGATTGCAAAACTGATCGTAGACCTGATTATTGATTGCATAGCTTTACATAGAAATAGTTTAAATCTAAGGCTGAATGCCGATTATGTTATTCTGCATTGAGAAAATTTATTGTAGACCTAAATGTCGATTGCGTAGGCTACCTTTACATTGATAACATTGGATGTAGACCTGAATGTCGATTGAATTACTCAAAATTATGAAAAAAGAATGTAGACCTGAATGTTGATTGCGTAGCTGTACATTGAAAAAAAATGAATGTCGATTGAATTGCTCTACATTAAGAAAAAAGAATGTAAACATGAATGCAGATTGCGTAGTTCTACATAGACAGAGTTTGAATGTTTGAAGTTTGAAGTTCCAGCTTCACACACATACCTGGTTGTCGATTGCGTACCTGTATATTTAAAAGTTTGGAATGTAGACCTGAGTGTCGATTGCGTAGCTCTACATTGAAAAAAAATGAATGGCGACCTGTTTGTCGATTGCGTAGCCATACATTTAGAAAATTTGAATGTAGACCTGAATGTCGATTGCATAGCTCTACATTGGAAAAATTGAATATAGACCTGAATGTCGATTGAATAATTTTACATTGATAAAGTTTGAATGTAGACCTGAATGTCGATGGAATAGCTCTACATCGAAAAATATTGAATGGCGACCTAAATGACGATGGAATAGCTCTACATTGAAAAAGTTTGAATGTAGACCTGAATGTCGATTGAATATTTCTACATTGAAAAAGTTTGAATGTAGACCTGAATGTCGATTGAATAGCCCTACATTGAAAAACTTTGAATGTAGACCTGAATATCGATTGTTTAGTTCTACATTGATTAAGGTTGAATGTAGACCCGAATGTCGATTGCGTAGCTCTACATCGAAAAAGTTTGAATGTAGACCTCAATGTCGAGTGCGTAGCTTTACATTGGAAAAGTTGGGATGTAGACCTGAATGTCGATTGCGTAGCTCTACATTGAAAAAAGTGAATGTAGACCTGAATGTCGATGGAATATCTCTACATTTAAAAAAAGTTTGAATGTAAACCTGAATGTCGCTTGAATAGCTATACAATGAAAAAGTTTGAATGTAGACGTGATTGACAATTGTGTAGCTCTACATTGAGAAAATTGACTGTAGACCTGAATGTCGATTGCGTTGCTCTACATTGAGAAAATTTGAATGCAGACCTGAATGTCGATTGAAAGCTCTACATTGGAAAAATTGAATGTAGACCTGTATGTCGATTGCGTAGCTCTACATTGGAAAGTATGAATGTAGAGCTTAATATCGATTGAATAGCTATACATTGAAAAAGTTTGAATGTAGACACGAATGTCGATTGCGCAGCCCTACATTGAAAAATTTGAATGTAGAACCGAATGTCGATGGAATAGCTCTACATTGAAAAAGTTTGAATGTCGACCTTAATGTCGATTGTGTAGCTCTACATTGAGAAAATTGAACGTAGACCTGAATGTCGATTGCGTAGCTCTACATTGGAAAATTTGAATGTAGACCTGAATGTCGATAGAATAACTCTACATTGAAAAAGTTTGAATGTAGACCTGAATGTCGATTGCGTAGCTCTACATTGAGAAAAACTTGAATGTAGACATGAATGTCGATTGGATAGCTATACATGGAAAAAGATTGAATGAAGACCTGAATGTCAATTGTGTAGCTCTACATAGACCTGAATGACGATTGCGTAGCTCTACATTAGAAAATTTGATTGTAGACCTAAATGTCGATTGAATAGCCCTACAATGGAAAAATTGAATGTCGATTGCGAAGCTCTACATTGGAAAATATGAATGTAGAGCTTAATATCGATTGAAAAGCTCTACATTGGAAAAATTGAATGTAGACCTGAAGGTCGATTGCGTAGCTCTACATTGGAAAATATGAATGTAGAGCTTAATATCGATTGAATAGCTATACATTAAAAATGTTTGAATGTAGACCTGAATGTCGATTGAGCAGCCCTACATTGAAATATTTGAATGTAGACCCGAATGTCGATGGAATGGCTCTACATTGAAAATGTTTGAATGTAGACCTAAATGTTGATTGAATAGCTCTTCATTGAAAAAGTTTGAATGTAGACCCGAATGTCGATGGAAAAGCTCTACATTGAAAAAGTTTGAATGTAGACCTCAATGTCGATTGTGTAGCTCTTCATTGAGAAAATTGAATGTAGACCTGAATGTCGATAGAATAACTCTACATTGAAAAAGTTTGAAAGTAGACCTGAATGTCGATTGCGTAGCTCTACATTGAGAAAACTTGAATGTAGACCTGAATGTCGATTGGATTACTATATATGGAAAAAGATTGAATGAAGACCTGAATGTCAATTGTGTAGCTCTTCAATGAGAAAATTGAATGTAGACCTGAATGACGATTGCGTACCTCTACATTTGAAAATTTTAATGTAGAGCTTAATGTCGATTGAATAGCTATACATTGCAAAAGTTTGAATGTAGACCTGATGTCGATTGAGCAGCCCTTGTTGAAAAATTTGAATGTAAACCCGAATGTCGATGGAATAGCTCTACATTGAATAAGTTTGAATGTAGACCTGAATGTCGATTGAGCAGCCCTACATTGAAAAATTTGAATGTTGACCTGAATGTCGATGGAATAGCTCTACATTGAAAAAGTTTGAATGTAGACCTGAATATCGATTGTATAGTTCTACATTGATAAATTTTGAATGAAGACCTGGATGTCGATTGCATAGCTCTACATTGGAAAATTTGAATGTAGACCTGAATGTCGATTAAATAGCTCTACATTTAAAAAATTGAATGCAGACCGCAATATCGAAGAAATAGCTCGATTGCGTAGCTCTACATTAGAAAATTTGAATGTAGACCTGAATGTCGATTTAATAGCTCTACATTTAAAAAAAAGTTTGAATGTAGACGTGAATGTCGATTTTATAGCTCTACATTGAGAATATTGAATGTAGACCTGAATGTCGATTAAATAGATATACATTGAGAAAATTGAATGTAGACCTGAATGTCGATTGCGTAGCTCTAGATTGGAAAATTTGAATGTAGACCTAAATGTCGATTGAATAGCCCTACAATGGAAAAATTGAATGTCGATTGCGTAACTCTACATTGGAATATATGAATGTAGAGCTTAATATCGATTGAATAGCTATACATTGGAAAAATTGAATGTAGACCTGAAGGTCGATTGCGTAGCTCTACATTCGAAAATATGAATGTAGACCCGAATGTCGATGGAATAGCTCTACATTGAAAATGTTTGAATGTAGACCTAAATGTTGATTGAATAGCTCTACATTGAAAAAGTTGAATGTAGACCTGAATATCGATTGTATAGTTCTACATTGATAAAGTTTGAATGTAGACCTGAATGTCGAATGAATAGCTCAACATTTAAAAAGTTTGAATGTAGACCTCAATGTCGATTGAATAGCCCTACATTGAAAAATTTGAATGTAGACCTGAATGTCGATGGAAAAGCTCTACATTGAAAAATTTGAATGTAGACTTGAACGACGATTGAATAGCTCTACATTAACAAAAAATTTGAATGTGGACCTGAATGTCGATGGAATAGCTCTTCATTGAGAAAACTGAATGTAGACCTGAATGTCGATTGCGTAGCTCTACATTGGAAAATTTGAATGTAGACCTGAATGTCGATTGAATAGCACTAATTGAAAAAGTTTGAATGTAGACCTGAATATTGATTGAAGTGCTAAAAGAGACCTTCTTAGGTCTACATTATGTTCTGCGAATGAAGAGATGGTGTGGTCTCTTCAGCTCTACATTCAATGTAGACCTGAATGTCGATTGACGATGGAAGTGCCAGCTTCATACACATTCCTACCTTTTGGTTGTTTTTGTTCAACTGACAAAACGTTATACTCCTCGATTTTCCCCTGGCAGGGCGGAGCCTAAGTAACGGGTCGATGCATTTAAGGTTTAGGTAAATCAGCCTTTATTTATTATTGTCTAATTCTAAAGAAAGTCGACATAATTTACTTGAGACTGTAAAGTATTGGTTGGTATAGCCTGGTTAATTTGACCCGACTTTGACCTCTGTGGAAAAAAATGCTTAAATAACAATTACCGACATATTTTATCAATAAACAAAATGTATAATACATTCAATATCGTTTGTAATTCATTCCCATGAAAGCACGTGCAAAGCCAAGTAGGAATAATCATGTTTTTATTCATCTAAATAGCAGGGGTCAGATTCAAGTTAATAAAACCGCACTATAACCAAACCCTCGTAACTTCACCTTGTCCAGGCTTTGATAACCCAACGATGAAATGTGTTCACTTTCCCTAAGCACGTGAATCCTTTTGGTGTTAAGATACAGTTATATGCACGCGTTCATTATTTTTGCCGACTAACTTATCGATGAACCCAAATTATTTTATAGTAAACTCGCAAAATTACGTAATGGCTAAGCCCCGCCCTGCCAGTTCATTAATAACGCAGAATACTTATCACCACAAATCGCATATTTCAAACGACGTCAAATTCACAGTGTGTGTCAATCGTAAAAAGAGAGTATTTCTGATTAAGAAAATACATATATAGGTAGATTTTGCGCGGTGAGCCGTGAAATCAACTTTTTACTGTTAGATTATCGTGCCATTTGTTCGAAATAGATCAAACAGGTTGAAATAACGCATTTGTAAAGTTAAAAATTATGTTTTAAACCAACGTTATTGCTCGTCTTAAAACTTAAGGTTCACTCAAACATGTACTTTCATTATTGCAGAGAAGACATCAGGTTAAATTCCTATCATTTGCTTTATAATCATACCCGATTTACCTATGGAAACGGACTCAACGCCTACGTCAGAGCTCAGTTTTGAAAATATACCTATAGTAATTTTTATGCTGACACACTAAAGTAAACGAATATTTAAAGAATACGTGTATGTGAGTAGTTACAAGTAATGAGTAAAGAACTGGCGGAAGACAAAAGCATGGTAACTACAGCTTGAGGAAGCTGGAGTTATGATATTTTTGGTCGCCCACCGTCGAATGATATCTCCTTATCCACATGTTTCCCTGTGTGTTAAATGTAATTTTCCATTCTGAATGACCAAATATAAGTGCTTGCGTTGTTTTGTGGTGGCAGGCTGATTCTTAACAATACCGTCTTTAAGACAATCGCGATTTTCAAAACATAAAGAAAACTTACCATCTTCGTTCCTTGTTGCTCCAAGCCATATAACTATTACCAACAACACAACAACAATCAAAAGGCCTATTACAAACACATAACGAACGCGCATTGATTTTTGTTTTGAAGCCATTTACACTATAAACCTAAGTAGGTCAAGGGCAATGGTTTGTTATTGTATGGTATGGTTGTCAAAATTAATAGAGCACAACATCCACTTACTGTGGTTGGAGAGATAATCTTTAGATGTGGCTAGCGTTCATAAAATTTCGTTTGTTATCCGCGTGGATTTGACCACGTCCCGTGACTGTAGTATTTTGTCAATCTTCAGTTGTAGATTCGTTTGACTTGTTTGTTCGTAAGAAGATATAGATAAAAGCATCGTGAAATTGGCACTCATTCCGATCGAAATCATTCTTGATCATTCACCCAGACCTCCATTCATTAATTTCTACCACTCACTCAAATCGATCAAAAGTGCTTCGAAATAATTAGAAAACATTTTGAAACCGCTCAAAACGATCAACATTTTATTCAAAACTATCAAATTATTATATGATTTTATTGGTTTGTGTTGATTTTAAAGTGTCTGATTGGTCCATGAAGACACACAAACAGAAAGGTACATTATTCAATTAAACGGAAGTAATGAATATAGCTAAAATTAGCTATATTGGATTACCTCCCTTGAATTTCTCTCAAAATTTGCATCACACACTCATTCAATTTCATTCCAAAATCATTCATCTTGTCAATTTCAAGATGTTCTTATCTGTAATATCCGTCGCAGACTGGAGTCTGCTCAGTTTCGGACTTTCAAGACTATAATTTATTTTTCGTTGTGTCCATCTAGATTCATGCATTCTGACTGAAAAATTGATTTTTTTTTTAAATAAAAACAACTTTGAGTATGCAGCCCAGAAAGTAGTCCCATTAGAAATGGGATCTAAATGGCGAATTTTATTAACACCTTACAGTTGTGATCAGTATCAAATTCATTGATCTTTGACAAAGTTATGGTCCTTTGATGGAAATATTTATTATTATTTTTCTTTTATTATTATTGACAAGCACATGAAGGGGGTATCAGTCCGTTTAACGACAGTCTAGTTAGTTTGGCCATTTTATTGATTTTCCGTAAGCAATATGAAATATTGATCAATTTGAGGACTTAAGAGCAAAATCATATGTGTCTATACAATGCTCAGACACATACTATGTGTTTGCTCTAAGCCCTCGAATAAGTATCATTAGGTCATTAGGTTCAATAACAATGGTTGAAAAACGACCACTTATGGGACCATATAAAGCGGTGTTTAAGAAAATGACACG
The DNA here is from genome assembly GCA_948146395.1 of Fragum whitleyi. Lineage (NCBI taxonomy): Eukaryota > Metazoa > Mollusca > Bivalvia > Cardiida > Cardiidae > Fragum > Fragum whitleyi. The sequence continues at coordinate 46,652,404 of OX411554.1, forward strand.
TTTACAATAAGGACATACGTTTTAATTGAATAAGCAATTATTGCGTAATTCTAAATAATCCTTTGTTGTTAAAATGCATTGGGATCGTCTCATTGAGATGCCTCTCTAGACTTCAACACTTTAGGATACGTTGTCATTTTTTTAGAATAACTTTACCTACCTTTTGATCATTTTGATTTAAAGTAGAAGGTTTTGAAAACTGTCTCTTGATAAAAATGGTCGCTAAATAGACGTGGTCACTCGAACAAACCTGACTGTATTATTTCCAATAATTAATTTTGTCCGGGTATGGACCACTTTACTCACTTACAATGAAATTCTTAACCATGATATAAATTGAAACCTTGTTGCCTTAGTTCATAGTCAGATACAAAGGGTCTTTGCGAATCAACTTTTCTTGTGCACTATACAATAGATGAGAAATCGTGAGTTACTTCTATCAAACAGTAAATTAAATACCAATGTTTCTTTGATAATGAAATATTTAATTAAGTCGAAGTTAACACTAAACTTTATGGTGTTTTCAACCTTTTACTCATATTTGACAGTTGCTCATAGGGTTGATAACTTTTGAACCCTTTACCAACCAGTCCCTCATTCCGACTCGCTAAATAATATGGTTTAAAGAAATAATTGAAGAGAAAAAAGAAATGACTTGTTACAAGAAATTCTTCCTTTTTCTAAAGCTCCCATACATTATTTGACACTGGATATAAATTTACTCTTACTTTCAGTCATGTACTCTTTCATATATTCATTCATGTACTCATGAATGAATGAATGAATAAATGAATGATAATGAATAAACTAATTAAGTGGATCGGATGAAATCACACCGTACAACCGGTTTCGGCGACGATAGGTGAGAGTCAACTAAGACAGAATCGGAAAATTATGCCGAGGAGACTATAGGTCAAATGAATCTTTTCGTGTAAAGAAACGAACGAATTCCATAATTCAAAAAAATAAACTGACAGCGGGTCCTAAAAGACGACATGTGGGGCAAAAAAATTTGAAGAACCGCTGTCAATTTATTTTTTGATTTATGGCTTCAAAATTGGAAGAAATATCGACGGGTGATTAGACATCAGCTGTGTACAAGTTAAACTAGCATTTATTGAGAGATAGGCGAAATATGAGAGCATAAAGTCTAATTTCGTAGCTTTTCGTGGGAAGCCTCCGAAATAATCAATGAATGTGGCCTTATTTGGGAAGGATATGGGTAAGAATTTATTCTATAGAAGCGCTGAACACTAACACGATCATTTATCAACTTTAGAATACCAGAGCTTCGTTCGTTTCTCTGCACGAATAGATTTATTTGACCTACCGTCTCCTCGGCATAATTCTCCGACTCTGTTATAGTTGATTCTCACCTGTCGTCGCCGCAACCGGTTGTACGGTGTGAAATTGAATGGTTGTACTCGTGAGAAATTACATGAAACCTTGAAAAGGTGAACCAGCTACCGGGATATCAGTGCAATAACATCGAAAGAGGCGTTGAAACAAACAAACAAAAAATCAAATTAAAAGTAATAATTTATTTTCATATTGCTACATATAAATTATTACATAAAATATAAGTTGTTGAATTGACAGGGGTTAATCAATCACAGGACGATACAATAATGGTTGTGTGGCCGGTCGAGTAAATAAAGTTATCTCAATCAAAACCATTCTAAATCGCTCACTCAGCATTGAAATCATTCATTCCAATCACTCAAACCACTCGAAAGCGCTCCAAAATAAACAAAAAAGACAAGAGCTTCATTTAAAGTAGATATTGCTAGGGAAAGAAGCGATTTCCCCGACAGATTTGAAATTATAAGCGTCTGATTGGTTCATGAAGAAAAAGAAAGCTATTTGTAGAGCTTGTATGCTTATTTTATTAAAGGGGGGTTATAGATATCGCTTAGTTTGTTCAACCGAAACAAAATTTTCGATATTGATTTTCAACCCTTGAATTTCACGCAAATTCGCTCCACATACTCACTCACTCTTATTTCGAAATAATTCCAAAATCATTCATTTAGTCAATTTCACAATGTAATTACCTGTAGGCCAAGCTTGAAAATCCGTAAATAAACATTTGAAAAACGTATTGCTTCTAGAAAAGGTAAACCAGAGGTCGACTTTCAAAAATCATTGTAATCGAAGGTACAATTTTCATTTAGTTACAGAAAAGCAGCCAATTGGGAAAAGTATCGACCCACATCAGCCTACGTTGTCAGCACAGTCTGGCTGGGGTCGACATATTAATTAATTTTAAGATGCTTATCCGACTTAGATGTACTACTTACTACACACCGTTTGGTGGGAGACAAATGAAGCGTTTCACACTGACTTTTGTGAAATGTCGGATGAAACTTCGTCGAGACTGGGTTCTAACTCGCGATCCAGAGAATGGCAGCTTGTGGCGTTACCGCTGAGCTGGCTGGGTACGGCTACATTTGATTAAACACCAAGTGTATCAATTCATCTTTCCTGTTGAAGCGGCTAGAGCACTTACATTAGATTTATGGCATTCAACAAAGGAATAAAAGGGGGCTTATTATAACAAGAAAAGATCAGCAAGAATAAACAGAACGTGATTTCTTCAAGCTTATTAAAAAGCCGAAGCACCACCTAAAGCCGAATTACCTAAAAGATGACCAAAAATTACTACAATTACGTCCGAGTTACTTTCCAGTTTACGGAAAAGTCAACAGATAAACAGAACGTGATTTGCTTCAAGCTTATTAAAAAAACCGAAGCACCACCTAAAGCCGAATTACCTAAATGATGACCAAAAATTACGATTACGTCCGAGTTACTTTCCAGTTTACGGAAAGGTCAGAGCGATGTTCCGAATGGTCCCACCAGCAGCCCATTCGGTGCACCTCGCTGCTCGTCCGGCACTGGAGAAGGTGTAAGAGAGGGGCGTCAATTTCCCTTAGGCGGCCAATTACATGCATTTGCTAATAGCTCTGTTCGAGAATTTTCGACAATGGTAAAACATACCTTAAATTAAAGAACACTCATTCGCACATCAAATGAAATTTAATTCCGTAGGCGTATGGTATGATCCCTTTTCACCATGATTTTCGTTTTTCTTTTTTTTAGATGACCCTTACCACGCGGAAGTTTTTTTTACGGTCCGTGAAAGAAATGCACCCATGTATTAAACTACCTATTGAACTGAAAATGAAAAATCTATTTTTTTTTTAATTTTACGTTTGTATTTTAAAGACATACTGTAAGCAGTAACAAACGGCCTTTTTCGAAGAAAATCTGGGGTATTATGTTCACCGCGGTGGCATTGTCGTTCATGTTGGCCTTGGTGTTTGCGTGACAAACTTTTACCTTGGTCATATATTTGTTGTTATTGAATACATCTTAATGTAACTTGGCATGTGTATTCACCATCACAACCATCACGTGAGCTACCCAGACTAACAAGGGGGATAACTCTGGAAGCATATTTGTAAGAGTTATGCCCCTTTTTACTTAGGAATTTTGCATTATCCAGCACCTACAGCAGAGCTTTCTAGCCGTAGGCGTAGCTCTTGTTTCTTGTTTTCTGATTAATTTTATAAACTTATTCTGTCGAATAGCTTTCGCTTTTGAAATTGTGTCAAGCTATACTGTCCGAAGATCAGAGTACCTCTAGAGACGGCATTTCAACATGCCTACAAATATTCCCTTATCAGTCGAGTGCATACATGTTACATACCTATAATTCGAAGGGTTGGCGTAACACTATTGTAAGAGCCTATATATTTGACACTCAATTTATTCTTGATTTTATACAAACATGCTTTTGATATTAAGAACAAATAATTCCAGCATTTTTAGCCTGTGTACAATCGATGTTACCAAACTTGGAATGAGGACAGTCAAGCAAGGAGGATTCTGACCCGGTACAGTTAAAACTGTTGAAGATGACTCGACCATTCCCTTGTCCGAACACGCCGCTAGTGACCGCTACCCCACCTCTTCTGAAAACAGAGGATGTAATACTTCATACAGAGGTCGATATATAAATGTGCTTCAATTCACAATAATATCGCTTATTTTGCATTATGTGATAGTGAAATACACATATCCATATGTGTGTATTTACGGTTATTTATGGTCGCTACCGTAGCGTATGCCCATATGAGCCACATCCCAAGAAAACGCTTAGTTGTAACGGTCTAATCCGAAAGGCAATTGAGCCTGTGCGTGACAATGCCAACAAATTTACATGTCGTGAGTTCAAAACATCGAGCAGTCTTACTAAAGGGCATTTGGATTTGTTTGAAATGTCACTTAAAGGCTCAATTAGTTTGTTAGTATGCAAGCCCGGAAATGGAACCTTTACGATTGGTCTTCAAATATTTTGAAGTCCAGTGCTCTACCGACTAGGTTATTTGGGCTGACATATATCCATATAGTGCTTGTACAACCATAAGGATCTCGCAGAACCAGTCCATATTTTTACTCGGACTTTGCCTCGTCAAATATTGACTGGTTCTGCAGGGGTCGAATTCAATACTGTAATCAATCGGGTTAAATAACCTCCAAATAGAGTTGGAAAAACTTTAATTACTTCTTGATAAATATGTATACATAAATTGGAATGAAATAAGATTGATTGATTGATTGAATGGAGTTTTACGCCGCTTTCAACTATTTTTCAGTTATATAGCGGCAGCTGGAGCACATAACAATGGATTAATTGTATTTCTCTCACCAATACTACCATTACATCATTTCCTAGCCTCCAGCTGCTATCTTACAAATGTTAAAGATTATCAACCCTTTGGTGAGAGACAAAAAGCCGGAAAGGATTAGTGCAGCCGTCGGGGATCTAAACGGGCACATCTTGATTAACAGTCCAACGCGCTACCAACTGCGGTTTGACGGCGGCCCGAATAAAATTAGAGGAAGAAAGTTTTTATTGCAGAGATAGATCTATATACAAAATGCGAGTAAAGTTGATTCGTGAGGTGATGATGAATAATGGGGACGACAAAAATAGTGTTAGTTCTTTGGATTTTTAAATTGCTATTAATCATAAACTGGGAAAATATATGAGAGTGAAATGCCCTTACAAAAAATACACAAGCAAATGTATCGAAAATGATCGATTCTGATTACTTTGGTACAATATGACATACTAAAATGGTTCTTTGGATTCTTTGTATGTCAGTTTCACGTTTCTAACGAAGGAATAGTTAAAGTTTATAAGGAGGCAATCGTTACGTATTTGATCAAGGTGGTATTAAAGAAGAGGAAAAACCCACTTATGTAAAAAAGTTAAAGTCTAAGCACAATTATTGGTACTTACTGAAAGCCAAGCATCTTACATGCGACCGTTGCGTCTCTATTATCCCAAAACTGGTCGCAAAGTACGCCCCACTCTCCGAGGTACAGGATTTCTACACGGCCTCTATCATCGTCAGTCGCACCTGCCATCCTTATACCTGAACAATGATTCGTGTGGTATATTAGACTCTGATTACAGTTAAAGGGAAAGTAATGTGTTAATCCTATTTTGATAGTTCAATAGAGTTACCTCCCTTATTCTAAAAAGGTACCCTTTAGCATTGAAGATTACAGTTAGTCTGGTTATGGAGAACACATGTTTTAGTAAATACTAAATAACAAATCAAAGAACAGATAAATAAAGCCTAATTGACCAAACTATGTTGTTGTTACTCCTCCAAACATAACAATTCTTATTCAAAAGAATAACATGACCTAACATGTCCGGTTTAATTCTGTCTTAGTTTTTGAGACAACATTTACAAGTAAGTGCCAAATTTACGAAATAATGTCAATGTAGTATCTTTTCTTATTCACAGTTAAATTTTTTTTTTAGCTCCACTGGCTGAAAGCCACTGGGGCTATTGTCATGGCGTTGTGTCCGTCGTGCGTCCGTCCGTGCGTCCGTGCGTGCGGTCGTAAACTTTTTCTTTAAAAATCTTCTTCTCAGAAACTACTGGATGGATTTCAATCAAACTTCACAGGAATGATCCTTGGGTGACCCTCTTTCAAAGTTGTTCAAGAAATTTTGATCCAATGAAAAACATGGATTTAATGGGCGTGGCTAATTTCCAAATATGGTAAAAAGTGACTTTTCTCAGGTTCTAATTAGTGGATACCAATTAAATTTTACATGAATGATCCTTGGGTGACCCTTTATCAATCAACAAAAAATTATTGAAATCGGATGAAAATTATGTATTTTATGGGCGGAGGTCATTTCTCTATATGTTATATAGTGGAAACTTTGAAAATCATTTTCTCAGAATCTAATAGATAGATATCAACCAAATTTTACATGGTTGATCCTTGGGTGACCCTTTATCAGTCTACAAAACATTATTGAAATCGGATGAAAATGATGTATTTTATGGGCGGAGGTCATTTCTCTATATGTTATATAGTGGAAAATTTGAAAATCATTTTCTCAGAATCTAATTGATAGATATCAACCAAATTTAACATGAATGATCCTTGGGTGACCCTTTATAAGTATACAAAAAATTATTGAAATCGAATGAAAATGATGTATTTTATGGGCGGAGGTCATTTCTCTATATGTTATATAGTGGAAACTTTGAAAATCATTTTCTCAGAATCTAATTGATAGATATCAACCAAATTTTACATGAATGATCCTTGTGTGACTCTTTATCAGTCTACCAAAGATTATTGCGATCAGATGAAAAATTTGTATTTTATGGGCAGAGGTCATTTCCACTATACGTTATATTGTGGAAACTTTGAAAATCATTTTCTTAGAATGTAACTGACGGATATCAATCAAACTTCATAAGTATGATCCTTGGGTGATCCATTATCATGCAGCCAAAAATTATTGTCATTGCATGAAAAATATATCTTTTATGGGCGGAAGTCATTTCTCTATATTTCATAATGCTAGAGACTTTGAAAATCATTTCAACATCAGTAAAACCCAAAATATCTAAAAATCTAGTCAAAACATTTATTTGCTTTTACATGAGTTTCAAGCCTGTGGAGCGACTCAAGCCATTCATGGCTTTCTAGTTTAAGTTTTTCTACAGTGTTTTCTCAAATCATTTTATCACAAAATATAGCAGTGAGTAAAAATAGAGGTACAACTGATGTTGAGTTTTATATGACCCTTCAAATGTCTTACCAATATCGCACTTAGCGACCGCAGCTTTGTCATTCAAACAGAACGTATCTGACTGTGACATCTTTGTGTGTGTACAATCAAACAGGGAGGATTCCCTACCAGTGCAAGCAACGTTATTCATCAGATATGGTGTTGTCGCTATTGACCTCGGAGCTGAATACCCTGTGCTGAAATTAGAACAACATGTTTAAAAGGATCTGTAGTATATTGCTTTTAAGGTCCAGATAGGTCTCTGGATTTACAAACCACGTGATATACGTCCTGTTACCTCTCGACCAATCAGAGTCCATTTTATGAAACTATACGACATTATAATTTCAAATTATTTTTCAATCAATAATACTTAATATTGTTTTAGTTTTTTTTTTCAATTTAAATTACAACGAAATGCACCTGGGACATCGACAACATCGATAGCGTTACGCCAAGTGGTGTATACTATAGATTGGAAAAGTCTCCTCCAATTGTAATGGCCCTGTCACACCTGAACGTTTTAGCCAGCGTGTGCCTAATGCGTTTGAGAAAACGACTAAGTCTGTAAAACGTCGGCATACGCTGACCTACATTTTCTTTTTGTCGATTCACGACGCGCTTGTAGCGTGTCCATAGCGAGTTTGAACGTGTAAGTAACGCGTGAGTAACATGTCCAGAACGTGTTGATAGCGTATGATAGCGTATGTCAGCGTATACCAACGTTCTTGAGCGTGTGTCTAACGTTCTCGTAACGTCCTCGGAACGTGCTTAGCGTGTTTGTAACGTGCCACTAGCGTGTTATAACGTGTTCGCAGCGTGTATTGGATGACAATATAAATTCTGCAAGAAATTACCACTTCAAGTTCATTCTTTTCATATATAAACATGCCACCGGCCACTACACATAATCAAACTCAATGTATAATGGTTCATGTAATGGAAAAATAGGAGAAGACCCAAAGAAAAATACACTGGCACCTGTTTCATATTAAAACATGCATATAACAAACTTAAAAGATTACAGGCTAATTTAAGCTCCTGGTACCTTTTACTCAAAAAATATTGCGGAAGGTTAAGCAACTACTTGTCATAATTCACTCCCTTCTTCCTTAATATGCTCTACCATATAGGATGACTTTATTCAAAATTTTACTATTGATTCCCGTCTACAACATCTCTCGATCTTTAATTGCAAGTGTTATATATAGGGAGAAACGGTGTACCAAATATCAAACTTTTAGTACATATAAGGGAGACAAATATTCTGAACATTTATACGGAAAAAAGATATGCAGCTTAAAGAGATTACTACTTATAATCGAGTTTTAAAGTCGTTCTTAGACTGGTCATTAGGAAACACACATCTATACATGTAAAAGGGTCATACACACATGCACATATACATTTATTTACGACAAGCTTGTGGTAGAACTTCCAGACAAATATGCAGCGGAACTTTTATATTTTCGTTGAATACTGAAACGCTGTCATACACCAGAAACACGCTGTGAACACGCTGGCAACGCGCAAGACACACGTTCAGTACGCTGGAGACACGCTATGCACACGTTACCTGTACGCTGGAGACACGCAAGAAGCACGTTAAACTATGGGCGAACGTGTTTCTAGCGTGCCTATAGCGTATTTGAACGAGCTCCTAGCGTGTCTCTAGCGTGCTGAGCGTGTCCGTAACGTGTGCGGAGCGCGTTTGGCACACACTGAGAAATTTTGTGCATGAACAAAATGTTATGAGATACTCAGCGTATCGCAACGTGTGCCAATGTGTTACAGCGTGCCGATAGCGTGTGCGGAACGTGTCCATCGCGTACCCGACGTGTTCGCACCGCGTTATAAAAAATCCATCACGATCCGCACACGCTGGCTAAAACGTTAAGGTGTGACAGCCCTATAAGACCCTTTGCAACTGCTATTGTAGATGGTTTCTTTCAAATGGATGAAAATGAGCGCACTCATAGGAACTTTGTTGCCAATTGATACCATGCAATTGAAAATCTTGTTGAAATAGTCTGGACCTGTTGCCCCAGACTTTTTAATTCAATAGAGCATACATAAGACTCATTGCAAACAAAAGATCTTAGACCGAAAAAGCATTTCTGAAACACAAGATGAGCTTGTTTATGCGATAACAGAACAATGGAGCGGGAATTCCCTAAATGTGCAACCAATAGTGAAGAAGAAGGGCACAGAGGCACTGTAAAGCGATTATTCATGCAAGTAGAAGCCACCCGTGAAACTGTCAGTCGCTTCACACTCACAGTGCAAGAAATCTTTAAATTCAGGGTTATTGGTGAAACCAATTTACAAATTGTTTTTAGGGGTATGTTAGGTTTCTTCTTTACAAGGAGCCGTATTTTTTTTACGAAATTTCGTTACCTTTCTTAGAATTATGCTAAGGGAAGGTGGACGCATATAACAATATAAAATTAGTTTGAAAATGAACTCTATCATTTAGAAAAGAATAAATTAAGATTTGATCCCTTACTTTTTTGCAATCTTCGGCTGACACTAACAGGAACAAAATGGAATTAAATTCTTTTCAAACATTTGTTCCACAAAACGTTTCTGAAATTTGGCCCAATTTGAACTCTAAATGATCCGATCTCCTTTTTTATCATATGTTCTTGTGTGACCGGTTATACGTATAAAAACGTCGGACATACTTACTTGTATCCGATCATCTTACAGACTACTGCTGCGTCATTGCTGTCCCACCCACTATCACAAATTGGTCCCCATCGTCCTCTTAAATAGACTTCAACACGACCCACATGGGCCTCCGTACCAACGATGCGCACGGAAAGATAATCTAAGAATAGAAATTTTTATAATTATTTGAATGCAATTGGTATCGATAAGGTGACTGGTGGAGACTGGAAATATGGATACAATATGTGTACATTTAAGAACATCGTAAAATTGACTTGATGAATAATTTTGGAATAATTTTTGAATGAAATTGAATGAGTGCGATGAGTGACTTTTTAGTCAATTTCAAGGGAGATGATCCAATATCGATAATTTTGTTCAAGATGAACAAATTTAGCTTTATTTATTACCTCCCTATAATAAAAAGATCACAGAAACGCAAAACCACTGACATTTTACCATTCTTTGAACTATATCTGTATATGTCGTGTGTCAAAGCGTAAAAGTAGCATGATTTTGAAACCGACTTCACCAAGAAAAAACTAAAATTGAAACGACAAAACTCATTGAATATCGATAGGGAGAAAAGAGTGTTTTTCATGTTGAGTTTCCTAATCTTTCAGTACAAAGGTGATTTTATGTTGACCTTTGCTGGATCAAATCTCCTTTTCAATAATTCATTTTAGGGAATCTTCGGATGGTCCCTTTTCTATATCTTTCATTCAAATTAGGTTATTTTTTTATAGCAATTATTAAAATGGTTGTGACTGAGGAAATCAATCTAGAATAAAATGATGAAAAGCAATTAGCCAATGATTTTGATAGATAACCTATTTTGCTCTTCTGAAAATAAGCCAATTTACTTCACCCGTCTATAGGTTTAACCTATTATTGTATTATCTTTTCGTCGTTTCTAAACATAACCGCATGATGTCATTGTTTTAAAATAATTAATATCCATGTGATGTAATAAAAAAAATTTAAAAAGAGATGTGAACACACGGATATTTGTATAGTTATAAGAAAAAATAATTGAAATAAAAAAATAATTAGATACATAAATGAATGCATAAATAAATAAATAAATAAATAAATAAATAAATAAATAAATAAATAAATAAATAAATAAATAAATAAATAAACAAACAAATAAACAAAATAAGAAATAAGAAATAAATAAATATATAAACAAATAAATAAATAAATGATATCTTTTAAAAATGATAAAAACGGAAGTTCAAAGATAATACATGATGAAAGGGGAATAAATATTAATGGCTCCATTAAGGCCCCTTCCAATAACCTTAAAACCCCGAAGATCAAAGAAGACTTACCTATTTCTCTTTGTTGAAAGCCCAAAGTAGTGTTTTCCACTTTGACAATGGCCTGTAGAGCTTGTAATCTATTCTCCAACTGTACGTTCTTTATCTCCATCATATCAAGTTCATTTCTGGTGTCATCAACAGAGAATATTTATGCATTTCAGTGTAGGGTCGATTTATTTTTAATTGAGTGAGCAACAAACGATATTATTTGCCTTGTTTTCGTCGATTTTGTTTAACAGAAATGCAAGTTTCTAAAAATAATTGTATTATGTAATTGTTCTTAGAATATCCATGTGATGTCATAAAAAAATCATATGGGGTCGTATCACACGGACATTTGTGTAGTTGTAAGATAAATTTCGAACAATTTGCCATTTATTCATACTGGACCAACATTAACCAGCACAGACAGCCACAAAAGAAGATTACCACACTGTCCTAACACACCTGAAGACGTTATCTACATGTGTCTACATTGCGCAAAGTGAAGACTCTAGTCAGGCTGTGCAGATGCACAGGCTGGCTCAAGTATTTGTTTGGCGCACATTTGAAAATGTTTGAAATGTCATGCACTTTCTCACTTCAATTCGCTTACTCAGCTCTCCATGATACCATTTCAAACAGTCACTCAAATCAGTCAACAACGACTCTTTCAGAAATGCTTCTTAATTGTTGACAAACCGTGCAAACCTCCAAAATAGATAACATTGTTGAATTTTCGACTTTCTTAAAATCTCACGATAATTGCTGAGATTTATCTTTGAAGCGCAGTCATTAGCCGATTTTTACAAAAAAATTTCATTTGAAAAGTCCAAAAACACCCGATCTAGTTGTTTAATTTACATGTGCATTCAAACAGAAAAGCATGCCTGAAACGCTATCTTTTTAGCGATTTTAAGATTTGGCGTTCCTTTTTTTCAAATTATATATATAGAAATTTCTCAAAAATTTGTCCGGGGACTCATGCTGATCTTTTGGTGTTTTTTTTTTTATTTTTTTGTAGCGAAATGTATACCTTACATTTATCAAATAAAAATCTGAATCGGAAGGCATTTACAATTAATACGTTACACCTTATTGTATTTCTTACACTTTATCTTCATATTAATCAAAACACAACCTCAGGCGTCTTTTTATGAAGCAATTGGCGTTTCCTGGATAACAATTGGTTATTTATTTCCGAAAGAAATAGAAAGTTACTGAATTTGGTCCTAAAAAACGGGATCGGCCCCTTTATGACGACATGACGTCAATTCTACTTTCTGAAATCCCTTTTTATGACCGATATATGATAGCGGATATATCCAAGTTTAGTTTTATCATATTAGGCAAGATGTGTAGACATTTTGAAATTTGGATCTAAAATGACCCGTCATGTCTCCGAAGTTACCTTAAATCAATTACATCATATATTGTTTTATTTGGCTGGTTTGGGTTTAAAAGCGTCTAATAAGTCCGTAAAGACACACAGGACAATATTGATAATCTTGTAAAGGGAGGTAATAAAAAAAGCTAAGTACGTCCGAATTGAGAAATACCGTGTTACGTTCCATTAATTTCATTCAAAACTCGCTCCTCACGCTATTTTAATACATTTCGAAGCCATTTCAAAACGAGTAACATTGCCAATTTAACTATGTTGTTAACTGTATTCACTATCAAAAAGAAATGTTTACTGAGCCTATACTATAGAAGATGATAACGATTTGTGCGAATTATACCTCTTTACACTTTATGTTTCAGCTACTATCAAGCACCAAATTGCCGAGCGAGATTTGCATCCACAGCCTGTGTTCTTGTTGTCTTTGTTATTCTAAAAGCATTTCGGCGTCACAATGCATGAAAGGATATATCATTTTACAAATGGTGAATCTGTTTGTATAGAAATAGATCAAACTGTACATTTGCACTGGCTGATCTTTGTCTATACCTCATGCTATAGAAAGAATACTTTCCGAAATCACCATGTTAATGTTCCACAACGAATGAAGAACCAAACACCGCTTACCTTAATTTAGTGACTTCGTCAAATAGAGGCCCAAAAGGACAGCCCGGTGCCAGATTATTCATGTGTACGTAGCAGTCTTGTGGACCGGTGGCCAAACTATCAAACAGGAACGCATTTGATCCCAGAACGAAAAGCAAAAATATTATTCCGTCGCCCCACATTGCTTGTTCGCGCAAGTTTAACAAACAGTTTCCTTGTACGCTATATTGAACTTTGCGAGGCGAGTTCTGCAAAATGCCCTTAAGATAATGAACTTGTCTCGCTTTTTATCAGCTATACTCTTCCGTGTTGGTCAATTGTGTTAGAAGGCCGTCCTTTATGGGGTCGCGGCATCTTATGTAATATTTACCTTCAATATTTACCTTCATCCGGGTCTAAAACATTCATTAATTTTGATTGTCTAAGAAATGTGTTTTATTAAAGGGATGAGTGTCTTTTTCACGGCGTTTATTGGGGTATAAAGTGCAATTGCCTTGGCACATGGCCAATAACGCCCGTAGGGCGTTATAGGGCGTTATGATTAAGCCATGTGCTAAGGCAATTGAACATTATACCCCAATAAACGCAGTGAAAAAGACACTCGTCCCTTATAATTGCAATCATCTTGATCGAGGAAACTATTAAAATACCCAGCCAAACGTTGAAGATTCAAGTCTACTTTCTGCGCGTATAAATTACACGATCTATTTTTAGATCGTGTATTGTTTATCTCGCTATCGAAGTGAAATGTCATAAAGTTAAACAAATGATACACAAATAAAACACAACATTAAAATTCGTAGAGGTGATTATTACAAAAAAGCTTGTTTTTGCCACGTTAATCTGTATTTTTAAACGAAAACGGCGTGGTCGGTCTTAGTTGAGAGGGTTGCTTGAAGGTCTTCGTCGACTCGCTGTTTTCTAAGTTTAGGTCGGCTCAGAATCAGAACTGCATGCTTGTAATCGTAAAATCTTTCGAAAATATATTTATTTATAATAGATTGAATAGCAATGTTGCGTTGATGATCGGGAACTAGGTAAATTCGAGTTCCTACAACACAGGACTTGCAGATCGAATTTCGGGGGTTTCCCGAAAGACCTATTGCATTTTATACAGAAATAAAGTGCAATGGATTTCCCCACGTGATGCGATTTAAACCAATCAGAATTCTATATTTTATTGGATTGCAATTATATCTCCTTGGACAAATTCCTCATGTAAATTGGAAGTCCCTACTAATGATCAGGGGCCTCTTTCAAGAAAGGTCCTACGATTGAAATTTGGTCGTATCGCAATCGTAAAATAAAAATTGGCTTTCAAGAAACTTTTTGACTTTCAAGAAAGGCGTCGTATCGTGAAATCTACGATAAAAAATATACGACACCTTCAGACCAGTCGATTTTGTCCCTATGAGCCTAAAATGTTCTCAGATTCCTTTCTAGCTCTCGAGGATTTTGGAACGATTATTTAGCTATGCACATGCCAAATTTCCCAGAACAATATAGTGTAATAAACGAGATATATTGAAAACAATTGATGCACCATCATTTCGATATTTGATTTTACTCTGCGATAATCGCACGATTGTCGCAGAATGTTTACATAGTGTTAGTAAGTTGTTTATTTACCGTAAGAATCGACCCTTTCATGATCACGACTGAAAATGTTTGCTTAACCCTTCCTAGTGACACAGAAAGTGGGAGATACCAGATCAATTTAGATTTTTACATTTATATATAAATTACTTATTTTTTAAAATCAAATTACTCTCACATTATGCAATATAGATTCGAGTGTTTTATGCTTCAAGAACTGCATTAATTAAAAGGTAAATTCCACAATCTATAGTCAAAACCATACGATTCCTGATAAATAGGAGGATTTATTATTAACAACAACAACAACAAAACCGCTAAACTCGATATCTTTTTCTCTCTCCTTTAGTCAAATATGAACTGAGCAAATAATCAAGTAAATACAATAATTGAACGGCGATACTAAACCAGATGAAACATGTCTAAGCTACATATAACTGTTGTAGTTACACGGATACGACAACGAGTACTGTACTAGAACTGAAGTTAGAGTTATCGGTAATTTTGTATGAAAGCAATGGAATATAATATCTATCTAAAGTTTGTTTCAATACCATCCTTCTATGGTTCGTTTCAATACCTTCCACATAGGCACAGAACTATACAGATTTAAAGAAATTATATAACAAATACATATAAGAAAAATGGATGATCCATATTTTTCATCTTACCTTTTTAACAATTTTGTATTCTTATACATGCATATACTTCACCAGAAAACAACCAACCAAACAAACAACAATGATAATAAAATAAATTGATAATTAAGTCATACATGTACACCGAAAACTTGGTGGAGATGATCATTAACTAGAACAAGTGCATTTTTACCATGCGGTCCAATGTTCAATTGCTCCAAATTCAGCGCTACAGCCGGTGTACTCCCATTGGAAAGGGAATCGACAGTATAAGGTAAATTAACTATGCACTTATGAGCAATTGTATTATTTTCTTGACATAGATATTTAGACATCGATGAGAAATGTGTAGTTCGACGAATTTATTTTATATACAAGTAAATGGCTTTTCTACAGTCAGATTCTTGATTTACCCTTTTTTGTATTGTAAAAAGCGGACAATTTACCCACTAACGCGGAAGTTTATATCATATTATCAGCACGTGCAGATGTGAAAGATCAACTTTACGATAATCTTATGAGGTCGTATAGTCTGCGATTTTCAATGATATTTTTGTGAGAGCCGTTTACGACCGTCTTAAATTTAATCGTACGATAATTATAAGATAAATCGTACGATATTTTTCTTGAAAGAGGCCCCAGTTGCTGAATTATCTTCATCTTAAATTCCATTTTCACTATTTTACATTATCCAGAACTTTTCTTCTTAACTATTGCATGTAATGAAGAGAAATTTATACTCAGTGTAGCGTGTAATGTATCCGGGGCATTTTCCCTACCGTATTGCTGCTACTGCTTTGATATATAAAAACAATGTAACCTATACTGATATTTGAGCCTGTGCGTGACAATTCCAACAACATGTGCGAAGAGCAAAGCCTCTCGTCAGCCTGTGCATTCGTACAGTCTGAATAGAGTCTTTTTTATACGCTCTGTTATAGGGATGAGTGTCTTTTTCTCTGCGTTTATTGGGTTATAAAGTGCAATTGCCTTAGCACATGGCAAATAGGGCGTTATGTTTAAGCAATGTGCTAAGGCAATTGCACTTTATACCCCAATAAACGCAGTGAAAAAGACACTCGTGCCTTATAATTGCAATTATCTAGATCGAAGAAACTTTTAAAACTCTGGTAAACATTAAAGCTTCAAGTCTACTCTCTGCGCGTATACATTACACAATCTATTTTTAGATCGTGTATTTTTCATCTCGCAATCGAAGTGAAGTGACATAAAGTTAAACAAATGATACACAAATAAACGACAACTTTTAAAATTCGTAGAGTCACTTATGACGAAAAACTTGTTTCTACCAAGTAAGTATGAATTTTCAAACAAAAACGGCATGACCGGTCTTAGTTGAGAGGGTTGCTTGATAATCTTCGTCGACTCGCAGTTTTCTGTTTTTTACGTCGGCTCAGAATCAGAACTGTATGCTTTTGATAGTAAATTCTTTCGAAAATATCTTAATTAATAATAGATCAAATAGCAATGTTGCGTTGATGATCGGGAACTAGATTAATTCGAGTTCCTACAACACAGGACTTGCAGATCGAATTTCGGGGGTTTCCCGAAAGACCTATTGCATTTTATACAGAAATAAAGTGCAATGGATTTCCCCACGTGATGCGATTTAAACCAATCGGAATTCTTTATTACATTGGATTGCAATTATATGTAGATAAGGTCTCAAATACACCCAAAAGTTACTAGGAAATATTCTTATTTGAAGACATGGTTGTCTATTCGCCACAAAGTCTCTCCAACTGGGACTTTTGAAATTGTTGGAAATGTCACGGGCTAATTTGATACTTGATTCTTTATTATTTCCTTGTAAACTTGTATATCTTATTAGCTTTTTTTTCGGATCATTTTACCTACAAACCATATGTCATATATTTTGTTTCTGAATTGTCTCCCTTGAACCAGTTAATTTTACCAAAACTGTGTTATAAGGTTGCAGGTGGTTAGGACTTCAAACTGAGAAAAAAAAAAACGGTTAGTTTTGCTTTTCCGTTTATAAAAGTTTTGCGCAAAATACTAGTTAAGCAATTAAAGTTATGCGCAATGTAATTTGAAATTAAGCAAGTCTATTTGCACAAAAAAAATGTGAAATTGAAGATTACATTTGAACTTTATCTTTGTATATACTGCTTTTAATGTCTGCATCTTCCTTGTAAAGAAAGTTGAAGGTTGCGGGGTCATGGTTTAACAAATACGATAACGAGCATGTTTTCTTATCTGGCTGTTATTTTAACGTCAAATCTTCCTTATGGTGAACAAAAAATGTACATCCTGAACATGGAGTTCACCAGTCATCAAATAGTCGATTACATATTCACGTCAGTATGTGTAATGTTGAATGCATTTTTATGATAAAGGCCAAGGAGCCAGCTCTGGAAAAAAATGAAAGAGGTGAGCTCATCTACTATAGTTGGTTTGAAGGTATCAATGTGGAGCTTAGTATCCCAGGAGCTAGGAAAAGTTGTTCTGTCCTTCGATTTCTGTCTTAACACATACCTACAGACCCTTTATTTGAGGGTACCTTTAAATCCGAAAAATATGATTTTGACAATGATGTATGAATAGGTCGCTATTTGTTATACAGCAACGATAATTCTAGCATTTTCATTGGCTTATGCTAACCTGACTAACATTGATATCGACGGCCACTCCGTTATAACAGCTATGTTTTCCTTAAGGCGCCTCGCCGGGAACATAGACAAAATTCGAGGCAGTCATGGAAGCCATTATTCTCTCGCTTCGCTGTTAACGCGACCCGAGTATATACATCATGCTACAGTTAACAGCATGTCGGTTAATACAATATAAGCAAAAATATGATATAAATTCTAATAAATACCTTTCAATTTCACCAATCTGTCCATTTAGAGTTCTAACTTTCTCTAAGCTTGAGCCAAGAATTGCCTTCATATAATACCTGTGACATCACTACATATTAATGTTTTTTCATTTGAGGCGCATTGGTGGATGTTGGTATTTTCAAAGCATTCGGTCCATATCAGGGCCTTAAATAGGCAAACGAAAATTATTGAGTCTAAAACTTTGCAGTATAATACATTCGTAATGCGGTTTCTTGCTTTGGTATATTACGATTTATTCCGGCAGTAAAAATGATTTTTAACCTCGCCTGTCTATCGGATGACATCAGGTTTTCATCCGGGAATAAATCGCCATATACCCGGACAAGAAACCGTATAACTGATAATGTATATGTCTTTTAAACAGCTGTCAATGCCCTTAACTATGGTTTTTCCTTAAATACTATGATTTGAAAGTGTGTTGGAATCGGTTGAATTATATACTGCCAAACTAAAGTAAAGGGCCAGCCTCTGATTTTCATATCTTAAGTTGGAAGTTTTATTCCAAACAATGAAGGAAAATATTTCAGACAAGTTGTGTTTTTTCTGTTGCTTTCCCATCTGCTGCAATAGACTGACACTGTTTTGCAAACACCGGAGTACAGATTCAGTGCTCAAAGGACCCTCTTAAAGTCTTTAATAAAGATGATACAACCAGAAAATATCCGTTGAAAGTTTTTTTCTGATTTAGCTGTAGAATCAGTATTGGCGATTTTTTGAATTTTGCATTTTGCAGGTGCGTTTGATGATTAAACTGAACACGTTTCGACAAGATGGTAAGATATGGGGTTTTTTTGTGGCGTCGTATAGTGCTTCTGTTCGACATGCTTCAAATGGTCAAACTTGGAACATTGGATGAAGACTTGGCTCTCAGATGGCTTCAGCATGTTTGTCCAGATAGAAAACTGTCAAGGCGACTTACAATAAGCCACTCTGTTATTCAGCGACGATATGCAAATTTTCAAACTACCGGTACACCTGATAAATGATCTGGATCTGGCGGTCTAGATGTTCAGACAGAAGGTGCCTTCTTGGCTCTTCGTTTCCAATCTAACACCCATATGTCATTGATAGACAGTCTTCTATCATCACCATAGGTTGCGTGACTGAGACTCGTTTCCTGCCATAATAGGGCCTGCATTTGAGGTCAATTGTCATTCAAGATCATTCAATCAACGTGTTTTTTTGGACTCCAATTGACACACTCAATATTAGTCTAAACATAAGCTCAATAAAGGTAAAGATGAACTGTTAAGCCAGATCAATTGACTTGTTGCTGAAAAGTGACCCCTTGCATATCCTTCTGTGCCGGATTGGGAAAAAGAACTTACACCAGCCGGTGTAAATCAACTCTTCCATTTTTATAGATGGTGTGGATAGCAACTCAAAAACTAGCGCCATAGAACCCTCCTAACTCAATGTTTCATTGGAACATTAAATGCGTTTCAGAAGATGATTCGCACACCCGGCCCCGAGCTTACCTAAATCAACAGGCCTTTTTGAACTTTACAAAGGGATGGGGTACTTTCAGCGATTCGCCTAAATTTAAAATTCAAATTATTGAACTCAGTTCTAGCAAAAGTTGAAATTGTTGCAGTGTTTTTTCAAGAAATGACAAGTGATTATTTCCCTGGCCCTTAACTTTAGTTCAGCAGTATATAATCATAAGATGATTATGTCCGTGTGCAAAATCAGTGTACGCAGAGATCATTCTTAGATTTCAATTCCACATGATCATTTACAAACCTGAAATACTTTTAAGCCTACATTGGATATATATATATATTCTTAGATTTCAATTCCACATGATGATTTACAAAACTGAAATACTTTTAAGCTTACATTGGATCGAGCAAGGTCAAGTGACCGTAGAGTTAAATTAAAGTGTTTCATTCATGTCATATTTTGTTAAACTTTTCTATTTTATTACATAATAAAAAACTATTGATTGTATGTAGTCTCAATCGTTTTGTCCCAATAGAAATTTCACAATGACTGAAAAATGTGAACGCCTGTCCGTCCGTCTGTCTGTTAGCCTGCATGTTTGTCTGTAAAATTTAACCAAAAAATAAACCTTAACATTGCAAATATTTTCAAGCCTATTCAAGCTCAAAGCCTCATATTTGACAAGATGATAGATCACATAGATACGCATCTATTGATACCGAAGTCAATGACAAGTAACAATGACAAGGTCATCTGTCTAGGACAATTGACTCAAAAACTAAAAAAAAAAAAAAAAAAAAAAAAAAAAAAATACCATCGCCAATTTTTTCAATACTTTTCAAGATACAAGCCTAAATTTTAGCAGGATGATAAATAAAAATGATATGCAGCTGCTGATACAAAAGTCAAGGTCATTTGACAGGTCAATCTCATCTGTCAAAGTCAAATAATTAGAAAACTTTAACAAAAACCTAACATAGCCATATCTTCAAGCCTATAAAAAATAAAACTCCGTAATTGGCCTAATGATGGATCTCAATTGTGTGCATTTGCTAATTATTAATAAGTCAATGTCATATGCAAATTTCATTGTCATATTTCCAGGTCAAATAAGTAAAAAACTTAACAAAAAAATACCCTAAAAAATTGCCGATATTTTCAACCCTTTTTAAGTTACAAGCTGTTTGGCATGATGAAAAATCCCAATTATGTACATCTGTAGATATCAAGGTCAAGGTCATGTGACAAGGTCGATGTCATCTTTAAAGGTAAAGCTTCCTTATAATTTTATGTTAAAAATTTACATGTTCAATTAATCAAGCCTATTTAGATTCCTTTCTTCGTTCAATTTGCATGATGAAAGATCTCATTGATGTACGTCCATATGTTTAAAATTCAATGTCATGTTTCACGTTTTTAGGTCATCTGTAAAGGTCAACCTTTTGAAAAAATGCCGAGGAGACCCTTTCATGGCATGATACTTTCACAACGTCATCGTCAACAACGTCGCGTACGGGTTCAAAATAACATCGGACGGCGATGGCAGATAGTTGTGTTCAGTGACGATCAAGGTTCAATCGTTCACATGCCGAGGGACGCGTTCGGGTATATCGACGTCGAAATGGACGGTATGTACTTAATTGTGTTTTAGGGCATAACTGCTTCGATGAGGGCGGGGTTATGGTGTAGGCCGCCATCAACCATGCATTCAAATCGGACCTGGTTGTTGCTCAAGGGAATTTTAATGCCAGGGAGTACAATAACCAAGTTTTACAGCCTGTTGTCCAACCCCCTTTTCGCCGAAACCTAGACCCACTTTTATGCATATCAATGCACGTCCACACACGGCGCGTATCACCACCAACTTCCTTAAAGCCAATTGTTGATAGAATTTCAGGCAAAGGTAGAGGTGTCCTAAATGGTTCCGGAAGAAAGGAGAAAAGCTCGGTTGTTTGAGTCTACCACGGGATCCTGATAACCCGTGAAGAGGGTCTAAAAGTCCTTAATGAAATGGAGGTTGGCACAGGAAATTATATCCTGACATTCAAACATCAGGACCGATAGTTGGCCATTGATGCTGCAACCTATTGTGGTTGTCACCCAACCGATACATTTTTAATAAATGTCCGGGAAGGCTGATTAACCATAGTAAGAGAAATGCCAATGTCAAAGCGATGGTAAGAACTATTGAGGGTAAATTGTATGTGTTTATGGTGGCCACGACAGGGATAGCACCAAATGAGGAGATCATATTCGACTACAATATTGATAAGGACGAGTCCGAAAACAGACTTTCATGGCTTAAAAAATGTTTCAATGTTTAAGGATGGTAGGATAATTCTGTTATATATTAAACGTTTCAATCATTACTTACAGATCTTATTATAACAGTCTCATGCAATTCATTTATACTTAGAAAATCTTTAAATAATTGTGCAATTATTTGAATTACGAACAAATCAGACTTACTTATCATAATTTGAGCTATTTTTTTTTAATTTTAATTTTGAACAATAAAATAATATAATAATCTTTATATCCATATTTAAGAAGGCTATTTGAAATTATTTTTACCACAAAATTGACGAGTCCTAAAAAGACCCCTTGTTTTAATAAGTAGGTCCTCAAACTCTGTTGTATTGAATTTATACATATCAATTTATTTAGATGCTGTTTTAATTTCTTCCTTATATGTTAATTGACATTTTAATATATACATGAAGTTTAGATAAGAATATGTTTTTATTTTGTTTGTAAAAAAATGCTAAAACGCGTAAAGAGCCACTGCTCGGCCTCGCCTACTGACCTTGGTTTTGAACAATTTTCATATTTCTGTCCATTTTCAAAAAGCTTATTTATAAGGCATTATTTGATGTATAAATGAAAGAAAAAAACGATTCTAAGAAAATTTATTAAGGAAAAAGTGGGACCCTTTTTAAAAAGGCCTAAATAAGGGGGTCGGCCTGTAGAAATCGGAACCTCGGGCCTCGGATTCACAACAAGGGTCATTTTGCTTCCCCTTTTTTTCCAAACGAGGCATCAAAATGAAGACATTTGAAATATCTAATGAGCATTATGACCTAAACATGGTTTAAATAAATTTTCGAAGTGTACTCAATTGAACCCGGGCGAATACTTAATGCATTTTGTCAGAAAAAACCTGACTTTACTGCATTTCCTTTATTTTTTCTTAAATTCAAGATTTTCTATAGCTTATACCTACTGCATAAGATAAAAAAAATTAATAAACAATTAAATAAACTGAATTTCATGTCAATCGGACCAGAATTACCGTAGTGAGGATAAAAACTTACGCGTCTATTGCACCGACATTTTTGAAATTTTGCGAAAACCGGGTTTTGTCATCCTAAATTCTCTTGATATCTCTACTGTTTTTTATGTTACAAGTCCAAACGAGGCATCAAAATGTAGGTAATTGAAATATCTACTGATATGTATGACTTAAACATGGTTTAAATAATTTCGGAAGTGTACTTTATTGAACACGGGCGAAAACTTAATGAAATTTGTCAAAAAAAAAAACGACTTTGCTGCATTCCCTTTATTTTTGTCTAAAATTTAACATTTTCTACAGCTTATTCTTCTGCATCAGAAAAATAATTTTATAAACAAACAAATAATCTAAATTTCAAGTCAAACGCGGTTTGAATAAATTTTCGAAGTGTACTCAATTGAACCCGGGTGAAAATATTTACACTGTATTGACGGAAGTCGGATAATGTGAACATAATAGGTGAGAACATAGCAGACCGGGCTTAGCTATTTGAGATGATTGAGCAATGAATAGGTGTGAATATAACAGACCGGGCTTAGTTATAGGAGATGATTGAGCAATATGTCAAGGTATTGTAAGCCACATCCGCCATGAAGGTGTGAAATCGGTAATTGGAAAGACGACGAACTACGAAAATTAATATTCCCTTAAAATTTAAAAATCATATGTAAAATGGGCGAAACAAAAATGAATTTTTCAAAAATTAACTCACATTTCTGCAAATAATTGATTTTTCTGTTTGCGTTCTAAGATTCAGCATTTTCTACAACTTATACCTACTTCAAAAGATAAACATATCATTAAGCGACCCAGTAAACTGAATTTCATGTCAATCCGACCAGAATTACTAGTGAGGAAAAACAGTTACGCGTCTATTGCACCGACATTTTTGATATCTTTACTGATTCTAGCTGTACTTTATCCTATTTCTGTTTTTTATATATTTAACAGAAATAGGATAAAGTACACTTCGAACATTTAATTAAACCATATTAGGTCTTACAGATCAGTGGATATAACAATTATCTACATTTTGATGTCTCGTTTTGACTAGTTACATAAAAATCAGTTAAGATATCAAAATTTCAGGGTGTGAGTAACCGGTTTTCGCAAATGTTAAAAAATATCGGTGCAATAGACGCGTAACTTTTTTATTCTTACAATGTAATTCTGGTCCGATTGACATGAAATTCAGTTAATTTGATTGTTTTTTAAATTGTTTATCTAAAATAAATTAAATATCTTTTGTTGTTTATGTTACAAAGGACAACAAGTCCTATATATATATATAATTGAACTGTCTATTTTGTCTTCACTTTTTTCTGCTTTAAATTGTGCTACCATGAAAAATTGCTTGATGGTAACTGAAATGTCTTTTATATCTTCAGAGTGGTAACCGGGGACTTGTGTACTGGTGCAACCTGTGCTTCGGTTACAGAGGAAATCGCCTTGTAGAGAAGCACATCATGTCAAGGAAATGTCCTGAAATTCCAAAGGACTTGACAGACGAACAGTTGAAGGAGTTCGCCTCTAATCTCATGAAGGAACAACGGGCTGCTGCTCATCATGCGACTGCAACCATGTATGTCAAACCTGACATTGATGTGGACGGGTGATACCGAGGGAGCGAGTTGTTATACGAGCTCGAGAGATACGGGTATTATCCTATCCCACAAAAGAGAAAACATTCCCTTTCAACCAAACATTCGGAGCCAGTAACTCTTCCTCATATATCTTTCAGGTACAAAGAAATGGCGGAAAGACACAGACGGGAAAGGGTATCGGGTGAGTCTCAGCCTCCTGACCAAATATAGATGCTAACACACAGGAACAGAGAGTGATAACACCCACACCAAGGCCGAGCACATCAACACCGAAGCCTACCACGTCAGCACCATTGCTCTCATCAACTAGGAATGACGAAGCAGATATTTAATAAAAGTATCCCTTTAGTTTTTTCCAGATGGCCCAGAGACTGCTGTGAGACCAGTTGAAGAAGACATTGAGGACGCTCCTAGTTGTCTGAACGACATCATTCCTGACAGCGATTCCGATGGTGAAAACCGACCACCCATCAGTTCGACGCCTAAAATAAGATCAATTTCATCAAGCAGCGATGATATGGCGATATTGACTCCAGCAAGGAAGATTGTTTGATTGGTTGAATGGAGTTTAACGCCGCTTCCAATATTATTTCAGTTATATTGCGGCGGCTGGAGCACCTAACAATGGATTTCGGGTATTTCTCTCACCAGTACAACCATTACATTCTTTCCTAGCCTCCAGCTGCTATCTCACATAGGTCTAGGATTATCAACCCATTGGTGAGAGACAAAAAGTCGGAAAGAATGAGAACCGCCGTCGTCCAGCAAGGAAGAAGTCGGGACCAAAGTAGTCACTATTCGACTACAAAAGACCAAGGGTTTACTCCAATCCGAAAGTCAGTGGTAAGCTGAATTATGCTTCCTGGGCGAAAAGAAAGACGAATGAAGATGGGTTGTATGATGTGCCAAAGGCGTAAAAGGAGCAAGACGAATTTCAAGAGTTTGAGAGATGGCACAACATGCAGGGGAAGAAAGGATGGAATACGATTGGTAATGTATCGAAACTTCTGTTTCATATGGGTGCTCAGGATCCTGTCTTCTCAAGTAAACACATTACTATAGACATCTACACCCGTTGTATGGACAGGCTGAAGGAAATTGGATATTTGTCATCAACTTTAATTAATTTTAATAAAAGTCTAAAGGCTTTTGTTCTTTTTAATGCTACATATTCCAGGTTGTATTTGGTATCCAACGACAAAAAAGGATATGACTGGTTGACGGAGGTACTAAACGACCTAAAGCTACTGGCGAGGGGACTTGACAAATAGCAGAGAGAGATATTTGCAGAGCAGAAGGCCAACGCTGAATTACCAAAGACTCCATACGAGGTGCAGGGTGTTCTTCGTAAAGCCGAACAGGACTTTAGAGATCTGTTGAAAAAAGCAGAGAATGAGACTCTTGGTAAGGTTGCGGTATCAAGTGTTAATAAATATCTTTGTTGTTATATTTGTTTGAGACAGGGTCATCGTCCAGGAATTCCCGAGCACCTGGAGATAACCAACTACACCCAGGGAACAACCAGGCCACCTGTAGAGAAGGACGGAAAGTTGTTTTACGTCGTCATGGTCCGAAGTCACAAGACGTCAGACCAGTTTGATGGGCAGATAGTGATTACTCCGGAACTGAAGACCTGGATGGTTCACTATCTAAGGTATATTCGAGGGCCTATTGCAGAAAGATATTTAAACATTTCTAATATTTTTTTCTTACAAGCTGATGGCAATGCATTCACTAAGATTTTGGATGGCATTCTTCGTTTCCAGATTAAGTACGACATTTACCCAGCATTTTCGTGCTCTGACGCAAGGAAGAGATATAAAACTTATGCTGGGGTTGTTCTTCGGAGACAAGAAGTCAGTTGAGTGAATTCTTGGCTCACTCAGAGGAGGTTGCTAAGTCTCATTACAGGTTTACCAACGCAGAAAGAGCTGTCGGCACTACAGATTTTTGTATGAAGTTGACGGACAACAGCAAAGCACATCCGCAGACTTTCCCAACCGATGAACAGATAGCAAGCCGAGCAACTGTCGTGACTCCTGAAGATACTCCGACCAGTACGTCAGCCGGCAATTAACAGTCGAGGACATTCACTTCTTCTAAGGGAATGAAGGTCGAAGTATTGAAGTGGAAGGTATAGGAACATATGTTGGATGTACAGGGGGTTGATTCTATCAGGTCAGCTAAGATTCCGACTCTTTTTGACTTGTAGCATCAGTACGAAGTCAGAGATAAAGATAGGACTAATAAGCTGAGCAGGGCGCTGAGGTATATGCAGGAGAAAGACACGGCTAACTACATAGCTTACAGAGCCTGCAAGGATTATGCACGACAGTTTGGCGTAAGAATCATAAACCATGAGCTCGTGGCCCTCCCTGAGTACCTTATGAAACATGCGCAATGCTACGTTAAAGATAAGGCACTCAGAAAGGAAGTAAAGGAATGCATATTAGAGGCGAGGACTGAAACAGTATTCCTGTCTGATGCAGACCTCGTAGGCTATGTAGGTAGTCAGCAATGGCCCGATTTAATTATTGTTGATAGTATTTCAGGCAAAGGTAGGGGTGTCGTAAATGGTTCCGGAAGAAAGAAGAAAAGCTGGGTTGTTTGCGACTACCACGGGATCCTGAAAACCCCCGAAGAGGATCTAAAAGTCCTTAATGAAATGGAGGGTGGCACAGGAAATTACATCCTGACATTCAAACATCAGGACCGATGGTTGGCCATTGATGCTGCAACCTATTGTAGTTGTCACCCGATCGATACATTTTTTAATAAATGTCAAGGAAGACTGATTAACCATAGTAAGAGAAATGCCATTGTCAAAGCGATGGTAAGATTTTTTGAGGGTAAAATGTATGATTTAATGGTGGCCACGACAGAGATAGCACCAAATGAGGAGATCTTATTCGACTACAATATTGATAAGGACGAGTCCGGAAACAGACTTTCATGGCTTTAAAAATAGGTTTCAATGTTTAAAGATGGTAGGATAATTCTGTTATATATTAAACGTTTCAATTATTACTTACAGATCTTATTATTACAGTCTCGTGCAATTCATTTATACTTAAAAAATATTTTAATAGTTGTGCAATTAATTGAAAGTTTAGTGACGGAACCTCGGAATGACGGATTAACGGACGGAGACCATTACTATATCCCCTCGCCGAAAACGGCGGGGGATAACAAATCAGACTTACTTATCATAATTTGAGGGTTTTTTTTAATTCTAATTTTAATTTTGAATAATAAAATAATATAATAATCTTTATATCCATATTTAAGAAAGCTATTTAAAATTATGTTTACCACAAAATTGACGAGTCCTAAAAAGACCCCTTGTTTTAATAAGTAGGGGCTTAAACTTTGTTCGTGGGTTGTATTTATACATATCAATTTATTTAAATGATGTTTTAATTTCATTCCTTTTATGTTAATTGACATTTTAATATATGCATGAAGTTTAGATAAGAATATGTTTTTATTTTGTTTGTAAAAAAAACACAGAAAATATAATTATCTAATAAAGACAAATCAACTTCCTTTTCCCAAAGTCTTAAAGTTAAGTTTTATATTTATGTATATAGACTACAAATTTGATAATCAATTGTTATATAAAGCTAATTTTGGTTCTTGTATTTAAATTTCATTTCTAATATGTTAATAAATAATTCAATTCAAATGCTAAAACAATATTTCTTTTTTATGTACTAGAAGGTTATCGTTGACGCGGTGCTTTGCTAATTCTAATCATATGTTTCCAAGCAGCTAATGTTATTGTTTATTTTAGATTAGTTCCAGTAGCCGAACCTAGCGACAATGAGTAGGGTGGTGCCCTATGATACCCTTGAATTGTGTAAATGCAATGCAATTTATTCGGGATGGCAGCCCGGGGGACTTGGTACCAGGCCTAATTGATACAGAAGAAGAAATAAAAGGTGGAACCCATGAAGGCTGAGCAGGAATAGAAGAATCTCCAGAAAGAGAAGACAAAGGACACACTCCACAGAAGAAAACATTCATTAAAAGTAAGGACACATTTTTTTCTCTCCATTTTGAACTTGAATACAACCCTATTAAAGGCATCGCACAAATAAGAGGTTACTGACTCTGCAATTAACGATGAAGTGAGACTACCCTATTCTAAACGGCAAAATTAGGGTGGTCAGTCATAAAAACTCTTGAAATGCCTAAATTAGGGGGTCGGCTGGAGGAAATTGGACCTCGGGCCTCGGATTTACAACAAGGGTCGGTTTGCTTCCCCTTTTTTGAAAGCTTATTTATTTGGCATTATTTTGATTAATCAATTAAAGACAAAAATGGATTCTAGAAAAAGTTATTAAGGAAAAAGAGGGACTATCCTATTTAAAAAAGCCAAAATTACAGGGGGCAGCCTCTAAAAATCGGACCTCGGGGCTTCAAATTTGCAGCAAATCCTTAAGATAACGCATTTTAAGTTTGAGTATTGTATTTTTTTAATATGCTATAAACGCGTAAAAAGCTACTGCTCGGCCTCGCCTACTGACCTTGGTTTTGAACAATTTTCATGTTTCTGTCCATTTCCAAAAGACACAGCTTATTCCCATTGATAGTTTAGGAGGAGTTTCGCACACAAAAAACAGTGGTTTTTGGTTATATTAAAGGGCAGATAATTCAAGATTTCTCAGGAATATCTGGAGCGATTTGAATTTCAAAGATCTTATGCACAACTAGACATCATAGGGAGTAATTATGTGTAGTTTCAGCTTATTCCCATTTATAGTTTAGGAGGAGTCGCGCACAAAATAATTGCTAACGGACGGAAAGACGGACGGACGGACAGACGGACGGACGGACGGACGACCTAGGCCATAACATAATACGATCCTTCGGGCGTATAAAAAGTTAAGGAAAAAGTGGGACTACCCTATTTAAAAAGGCCTAAATTAGAGGGGTCGGCCTGCGGAAATCAGACCTCGGGTCTCGGATTTACCACAAGAGTCATTTTGCTTCCCCTTTTTTGAAAGTTTATTTATTTGGTATTATTTTGATGTATCAATTAAAGACAAAAAGTTATTTTAAGAAAAGTTATTAAGGAAAATAAGGACTACCCTTTTAAAAAATGCCAAAATTAGCGGGGTCAGCCTTTTAAAATCGGACCTCGGGCCTCCATATTAGAAGCGAATCCTCGAAATAACGCATTTTTAGTTTGCATTTTATCTTGTTATAAATATGAAATGATTCAATAAAAAAACAAAGAATAAATAACGTGCATACATGGTGAGATGTTAATATTTTGTGGGAAAAATGCTAAAGAAGCGTAAAAGGCCATCGCTCGGCCTCGCCTACTGACCTTGATTTTCATTAAATATCATGCCACTGCCCATTTTTTGAAAGGTTATTCATTTGTCATCATTTTGATGCATCAGTTTCAGAAAAAAATGATTCTAAGAAAAGTTATGAAGGAAAAAGTGAGAGAACCCTATTGAAAAAGGCCAAAATAAGGGGTGGTAGCCTCTAAAAATCGAACCTCAGACCTCCATATTTGAAGCAAATCTTCGAAATAACGCATTTTAAGTTTGCGTAAGATGTTGTTTTTAATAAAAAATATATAAAAAAACAAAACAAAGACAAATTAGCTTGCATTCGTCGTGAAATTCAATGATTTTGTCGGAAAAAATGCGAAAAACGAGTAAAGGGCCATTGTTCGGCCTCGCCTACTGATCTTGGTTTTCATCAAATGGCATGCCGCCGCCCATTTTTCGAAAGGCTATTTATTTGGCATTATTTTGATGCATCAATAAAAGAAAGAAAATGATTCTAAGAAAATTTAGGAAAAAGTGGGAGAAGCCTATTGAAAAACGCCAAAGTTATGGGGGTAGCCCCTAAAACCCGAACCTCGGGCCTCAAAATATGAAGCGATTCACCCTTTTAAGGAATTATTTGATTGTATACTGATTTCTTCGTAAATTAAAGTTAATTTCAAAAGTTGAAAAGTAATACTTTCCATGATTCTTCAGGGTATTTACACGAAAAAGTACCAAAAATGAGCTTTTAAATAGGGGGTAGCCCATTACGTCGCCCGCCGCGCGCTCCGCCGCTGAGATTTCTCAGAAAGTCAACCTGTTTTTCATTCACCAGATGAATTTCCTAAACTCTGATGTGTAGTTTTAAATTCTAACTCTAAAATTAGTGAAGAAATAAGCATTTTAAGTTGTCCTTAAATCCCTCATTTTTTGCGATTTTCAGAAAAAAGAGGGGGGGGGGATGCCGGGCTCCGATTTCTGGACCAAATCCCCCCCACACACACACACACACACCCCAAAATTTTGACCCAAAAACCGTTTTTTTTTCTATTTGCAAGACATTATTCTTTTAGAACAAGAGCTGTCACTGTAAGATGACAATGCCCCCGACACCGCTTTGATAGTAATAAGGAAGTTATGGCCAATGTTAAAGTTTTTGGACGGAATGACGGACGGACGGACGGAATGACGGACGGACGGACGGACGGACAAGTCAAATTTATTATGCCTCCCTATCGGGGGCATAAAAATGTAAAAGTGTATTTAAACAAATAAGTTTGGGTATGTAAAAATTGAACCGAAGATATTGAATTGAGAACGCCAGATTACGCCAGCTTTTTTGTACTTA
This sequence comes from Fragum whitleyi, assembly GCA_948146395.1. Taxonomy (NCBI): domain Eukaryota; kingdom Metazoa; phylum Mollusca; class Bivalvia; order Cardiida; family Cardiidae; genus Fragum; species Fragum whitleyi. The sequence continues at coordinate 46,683,600 of OX411554.1, forward strand.
AGCCAATGTTCGGCCCGGATCTGGCCAGAACCTCTGGCGATAAGGCAAAATCTAAATAAATGGATCGATAGACAATAACAAGCGCACCGTCTACGGGTGCCTACGCTCGGCTGTCGAGTGCGAGTACCAACACCCCGCCGCGTCATAAAGTAAATTCCGTAATATATTTGGGAGTTAGAAAAAAAAATATTAAGACATTTGAAGAAGTAATTTTGAATAGTCACAAATTTAAGCAATATAAAAAATCTTAAAATTGTTCAAGTTTGACCTCCCCCTATAAAAAAAATAATAACATAAAATATGAGGAAAAATCGGCCAGTTTGTTATATTTTGTTTTATATTGAAAGCAAATAAATTTCCATAATATATAGAATATAGTCAACTGGCGACCAAAATTACTTAATCATAACTTGAATAAGCTATAGCCTCGAGACTTTTGACTGCCCAATCACAATACACGGATATTTCAAATATAATAGGAATGAAAATCAAATAATCCGTTCTTTTAGAAAAGCATGTGTAATTCTATTTTTATTGAAAATTGCACAGTATTGATTCGTTTAAAACGTCGCGAATTAATTGTTTCAACGAAAGTTTAAATTTTAAATTTATCGAAACCTTGTGACTACGTACAACACAGGTATCTTTCAAATTAAAATAAATACATATATAATAAATTCTATTTATTTCTTATAGGTCATCTTATGTGCTTAGAGAAGAAACCGGATGGAAAAGACGGGGGGAATTTTTGAATTAAAGAATTAATATGAAAGTTCAACTTAATTATCATTTCTATAAATTATTTCTTTAAGACGGCTTAATTATTGAATTCATTCCAATTTCCAACTTTCGTGCAATTCAATATAGAAACATTCTGCTTTATTGGAGTTTCCCTACGATGAGGTTAAAAAAATTAAACCGGTATTGATAGATTAAATTACTTAAAATTTCAAATACAGATTGAAAATCGTAATATATGGAGGGCAAAAAAGCTGAATTTGAGAACCTTTCCTTGTACCATCAAATTATTAAAAAGATGAATTGCAACACTAATTGTCATTTGAAACAAGATGTGTTTGTGAAACACGAATGCCCCCGTAACAGCATTTTTTTCAAAGTTTGACCTTGAGAAATGACCTTGACCTTGTCACATGACCATGACTTTGGTACCAGCGGATGCGGATCATTGAGATCTATCATCATGCCAAATATGAGCCTTGTATCTTGAATAGGCTTGAAGATATTGGCAATGTTAAGTTTTTTGGTTAACTTTTTGAGTTATTTGACCTTGAGAAATGACCTTGACCTTGTCACATGACCTTAACTTTGGTATCAGCAGATGCAGATCATTGAGATCTATCATCATGCCAAATATGAGCCTTGTATCTTGAATAGGCTTGAAGATATTGGCAATGTTAAGTTTTTTGGTTAACTTTTTGAGTTATTTGACCTTGAAAGATGACCTTGACCTTGTCAACTGACCTTGACTTTGGTACCAGCAGATGCGGATCATTGAGATCTATCATCATGCCAAATATGAGCCTTGTATCTTGAATAGGCTTGAAGATATTGGCAATGTTAAGTTTTTTGGTTAACTTTTTGAGTTATTTGACCTTGAGAAATGACCTTGACCTTGTCACATGACCTTAACTTTGGTATCAGCAGATGCGGATCATTGAGATCTATCATCATGCCAAATATGAGCCTTGTATCTTAAATAGGCTTGAAGATATTGGCAATGTTAAGTTTTTTGGTTAACTTTTTGAGTTATTTGACCTTGAGAAATGACCTTGACCTTGTCACATGACCTTGACTTTGGTATCAGCAGATGCGGATCATTGAGATCTATCATCATGCCAAATATGAGCTTTGTATCTTAAATAGGCTTGAAGATATTGGCAATGTTAAGTTTTTTGGTTAACTTTTGCAGACAGACAGACAGACAGACAGACAGACAGACAGACAGACGGACGGACGGACAGACGGACAGACGGACAGACGGACAACGGTAAAACAATATGCCCCCGATCTTTCGATACGGGGGCATAAAAAGATAGGAATTTCGCAAAGCTTTTTAGATTGTGTATTTCAGTCTTACTTAGTGTCACTTAAAACTGATGGGGATTAAACGCAATTCTAAGGGTTAAATTCACATCTGGCAACTAGCCGCGGGGCATAATGACCTAACATACCTCCCGCTTTCGGAACTTTTTGTAAGAAGGTTACTGATTGGTCCGCCGCGTTTTCCTTTCTGTGACGTAACGCGTACAGAAATTACCCATTCAATCAGCCAAGGGTAAGATAAGCAAACCGTTCGTAACCCTTGGCTCGACAAGATGACAGATACAAGGCTGGAGAATATGACTTGATCACCTACGCTGTCTTGGTCGCACAGCTTCTCCATCTAGAATGATTTAATTCGTGTTATAAAAATTGTGATATTGAAATATATTTGCATCAGCTAATATTCAATATAATTGTCGTCTGCAACATCTTTAGATTTGGAGGAGTATAAAATATTGCTGTCTGGTAATGGGTTAAATAGAAAACATTATTATATGTATACATGTATTTTAGTTGTAAAACGATAAATAAATTTCTGTCAAACGAAATAAAAAAAATACAATTTCTTACTACATGTATATCATATGTCACTCGACATACAGCCCACCCCTCAATATTTTCCCCCTTCGTGTAGCCCCTTTTCACACATTTATAAAAGGTGCGATACTACGTTCCGGTAATAAACCGGCTCAGAGACTGCTGCGAGACCAGTTGAAGAACATATTGACGACGCTCCTAGTTGTCTGAACGACAACATTCTGGACAGCGATTCCGAAGGTGAAATTAGATCACCCATCAGTTTGACGCCTAAAAGGATATCAATTACATCAAGCAGCGATGATATTGCGATGTCGACTCCAGCTAGGAAAAAAGTCTGGAACAAAGAAGTCACTATTCGGCTACATAAGACAAAGGATTTACTCTAATCCGAAGTCAGTGGTAAGCTGAATTAAGCTTTCGGGACGAAAGTAAAGGCGATTGAAATGGGGTGGTATGATGTGCCAAAGGCGTACAAGGAGCAAGACGTATTTCAAGAGTTTAAGAGATGGCACAACATGCAGGGGAAGAAAGGAGGGTATACAATTTGTTATGTATCGAAACTTCTGTTTCATATGGGTGCACAGGATCCTGTCTTCTCTAGCAAACACATTACTATAGACAACTACACCCGTTGTATGGACAGGCTGAAGGAAATTGGATATTTGTCATCATCTTTAATTAATTATAATAAAAGTCTTTATGCTTTTGTTCTTTTCTATACTACATGTTCCAGGTTGTATTTGGTATCCAACGACAAAGAAGAATATGACAGGTTGACGGAGGTACTACACGATCTAAAGCTAATGGCGAGGGGACTTGACAAGAAGCAGAGAGAGGTATTTGCAGGGCAGAAGGCCAACGCTGAATTACCAAAGACTCCATACGAGGTGCAGGGTGTTCTTCGTAAAGCCGAACAGGACTTTAGAGATCTGTTGAAAAAAGCAGAGAATGAGACTCTTGGTAAGGTTGCGGTATCAAGTGTTAATAAATATCTTTTTTGTTATATTTGTTTGAGACAGGGTCATCGTCCAGGAATTCCCGAGCACCTGGAGATAACCAACTACACACATGGAACAACAAGGCCACCTGTAGAGAAGGACGGAAAGTTGTTTTACGTTGTCATGGTCCCACGGCACAAGACGTCAGACCAGTTTGATGGGCAGATAGTGATTAATCCGGAACTGAGAACCTGGATGGATCACTAACTAAGGTATATTCGAGGGCCTATTGCAGAAAGATATTTAAACATTCCTAATATTTTTTTTTCTTACATGCTGATGGCAATGCATTCACCAAGATTTCGGATGGCATTCTTCGTTTCCAGATTAAGTACGACATTTACCCAGCATTTTCGTGCTCTGACGCAAGGAAGAGATATAAAACTTATGCTGGGTGTTGTTCTTCGGAGACAAGAAGTCAGTTGAGTGAATTCTTGGCTCACTCAGAGGAGGTTGCTAAGTCTCATTACAGGTTTACCAACGCAGAAAGAGCTGTCGGCACTATAGATTTTTGTATGAAGTTGACGGACTACAGCAAAGCACATCTGCAGACTTTCCCAACCGATGAACAGATAGCAAGCCAAGCAACTGTCGTGACTCCTGAAGATACTCCAGCCAGTACGTCAGCCGGGCATTAACTGTCGAGGACATTCACTTCTCCAAAGTGAATGAAGGTTGAAGCATTGAAGTGGAAGGTATAGGAACATATGTTGGATGTACAGGGGGTTGATTCTATCAGGTCAGCTAAGATTCCGACTCTTTTTGACTTGTAGCATCAGTACGAAGTCAGAGATAAAGATAGGATTAATAAGCTGATTAGGGCGCAGAGGTATATGCAGGAGAAAGACACGGCTTAAAACATAGTTTACAGAGCCTGCAAGGATTATGTACGACAGTTTGGCGTCAGAATCATAAACCACGAGCCCGTGGCCCTCCCTGAGTACCTTATGAAACATGCGCAATGCTACGTTAAAGATAAGGTACTCAGAAAGGAAGTAAAGTAATGCATATTAGAGGCGAGGACTGAAACAGTATTCCTGTCTGATGCAGACCTCGTAGGCTATGTAGGTAGTCAGCAATGGCCCGATTTAATTATTGTTGATAGTATTTCAGGCAAAGGTAGAGGTGTCCTAAATGGTTCCGGAAGAAAGAAGAAAGGCTGGGTTGTTTGCGACTACCACGGGATCCTGAAAACCCCTGAAGAGGGTCTAAAAGTCCTTAATGAAATAGAGGGTGGCACAGGAAATTACATCCTGACATTCAAACATCAGGACCGATGGTTGGCCATTGATGCTGCAACCTATTGTGGTTGGCACCCGACCGATACATTTTTTAATAAATGTACAGGAAGGCTGATTAACCATAGTAAGAGAAATGCCAATGTCAAAGCGATGGTAAGAACTATTGAAGGTAAAACGTATGTGTTAATGGTGGCCACGACAGAGATAGCACCAAATGAGGAGATCTTATTCGACTACAATATTGATAAGGACGAGTACGGAAATAGACTTTCATGGCTTAAAAAATAGGTTTCAATGTTTAAAGATGGTAGGATAATTCTGTTATATATTAAACGTTTCAATTATTACTCACAGATCTTATTATTACAGTCTCATGCAATTCATTTTTACTTAAAAAATCTTTTAATAGTTGTGCAATTAATTGAATTACAAACAAGTTTAGTGACGGAACCTCGGAATGACGGACGGAGACCATTACTATATCCCCTCGCCGAAAACGGCGGGGGATAACAAATCAGACTTACTTATCATTTTTTGAGGTTTTTTTTTTTAATTCTAATTTTAATTTTGAATAATTAAATAATATAATAATCTTTATATCCATATTTAAAAAGGCTATTTAAAATTATGTTTACCACAAAATTGACGAGTCCTAAAAAGACCCCTTGTTTTAATAAGTAGGGGCTTAAACTTTGTTCGTGGATTGTATTTATACATATCAAATTATCTAAATGATGTTTTAATTTCATTCCTTATATGTTAATTGACATTTTAATATATGCATGAAGTTTAGATAAGAATATGTTTTTATTTTGTTTGTAAAAAAAACCCCACAGAATAGATAATTATCTAATAAAGACAAATCAACTTCCTTTTTGCCAAAATCTTAAATTTAAGTTTTATATTTATGTATATAGACTACAAATTTGATAATCAATTGTTATATTAAGCATATTTTGGTTCTTGTATTTAAATTTCATATCTAATATGTTAATAAATAATTCAATTCAAATGCTAAAACAATATTTCTTTTTTATGTACTAGAAGGTTATCGTTGACGCGGTGCTTAGCTGATTCTAATCATATGTTTCCATGCAGCTAATGTTATTGTTTATTTTAGATTAGTTCCAGTAGCCGAACCTAGCGACAATGAGTAGGGTGGTGCCCTATGATACCCTTGAATTGTGTAAATGCAATGCAATTTATTCGGGATGGCAGCCCGGGGGACTAGGTACCAGGCCTAATTAATGCAGAAAGTTGAAATAAAAGGTGGAACCCATGAGCAGGAATAAAAGAATCTACAGGAAGAGAAGACAAAGGACACACTCCACAGAAGAAAAAAAATCACTAAAAGTAAGAACACATTTTTTTCTCTCCATTTTGAACTTGAACACAACCCTATTTAAGGAATCGCACAAATGAGAGGTTACTGACTCTGCAATTAACGATGCAGAAGGACTACCCTATTCAAAACGGCAAAATTAGGGTGGTCGGTCTCAAAAACTCTTGAAAAAGGCCTAAATTAGGGGGGTCGGCCGGAGGAAATTGGACCTCGAGCCTCGGATATACAACAAGGGTCGGTTTGCTTCCCCTTTTTTGAAAGCTTATTTATTTGGCATTATTTTGATGTATCAATTAAAGACAAAAATGGATTTTAAAAAAAGTCATTAAGAAAAAAGAGGGACTGCCCTATTGAAAAAAGCCAAAATTGCAGGGGGCAGCCTCTAAAAATCGGACCTCGGCCCTTCAAATTTGCAGCAAATCCTTGAGATAACGCATTTTTAGTTTTAGTATTGTATTGTTTTTAATATGGAATGATTAAAAAACAAAACAATGAAAAGTTAGCTTGCATAGACTGTGAAATATTATTTTTTTTCGGAACAAATGCTCAAAACACGTAAAAAGCCATTGCTCGGCCTCGCCTACTGACCTTGGTTTTGAACAATTTTCATGTGTCTGTCCATTTATCAAAAGATTTTTTAATAAGCATTATTTTGATGTATGAAAGAAAGAAAAAAAACGATTCTAAGAAAAGTTTTTAAGGAAAATGTGGGACTACCCTATTTAAAAAGGCCTAAATTAGAGGGGTCGGCCTGCGGAAATCGGACCTGGGGCCTCGGATTTACAGCAAGGGTCCCTTTGCTTCCCCTTTTTTTGAAAGCTTATTTATTTGGTATTATTTTGATGTATCAATTAAAGACAAAAAGTTATTTTAAGAAAAGTTATTAAGGAAAATTAGGACTACCCTTTTAAAAAATGCCAAAATTAGCGGGGTCAGCCTTTTAAAATCGGACCTCGGGCCTCCATATTTGAATCGAATCCTCAAAATAACGCATTTTTAGTTTGCATTTTATCTTGTTGTAAATTTGAAATGATTCAATCAAAAAACAAAGAATAAATAGCTTGCATACATAGTAAGATGTTAATATTTTGTGGGAAAAATGCTAAAGGAGCGTGAAAGGCGATCGCTCGGCCCCGCCTACTGACCTTGAATTTCATCAAATATCATGCCGCTGCCCATTTTAAGAAAGGTTACTTATTTGTCATTATTTTGATTCATCAATTTAAGAAAAAAATGATTCTAAGAAAAGTTATGAAGGAAAAAGTGAGAGAATCATATTGAAAAGGCCAAAATAGGAGGAGCAGCCTCTAAAAATCGAACCTCGGACCTCCATATTTGAAGCAAATCCTCGAAATAACGCATTTTAAGTTTGCGTAAGGTGTTGTTTTTAATAAAAAATATCAAAAAACCAAACAGAGACAAATTAGCTTGCATTCGTCGTGAAATTCAATGATTTTGTCGGAAAAAATGCGAAAAAGCGAGTATAAGGCCATTGTTCGGCCTCGACTACTGATCTTGGTTTTCCAAATATGAAGCGATTCACCCTTATAAGGAATTATTTGATTGTATATTAATTCCATCGTAAGTTAAAGTTAATTTTAAAAGTCGAAAGGTAATACTTTCCATGATTTTCCAGGGTATTTACACGAAAAAGTATCAAAAATGAGCTTTTAAAAAGGGGGTAGCTCATTACGTCGACCGCTGCCCGCTCCGCCACTGGGATTTCTCAAAAAGTCAACCTGTTTGTCATTCACCAGATAAATTTCCTGAACTCTGATGGGTAGTTTTTAGTTTTAACTCTAAAATAAGTGAAGAAATAAGCATTTTAAGTTGTCCTTAAAACCTCATTTTTGCGATTTTCAAAAAAAAAGAGGGGGGTTGTCTCCGATTTCTTGACCCAATCACCCCCATCCCAATATTTTGACCCAAAAACCGTTTTTTTCTACTTGCAAGACACTATTCTTTTAGAAAAATGTAAAAGTTTAATTATACAAATAAGTTTGAGTATGTAAAAATTGACCCAAAGATATTGAATTGAGAACGCCAGATTACGCCAGCTTTTTGCACTTAAGCCAATGTTCGGCCTGGAACTGGCCAGAACCCCTGGTGATAAGGCAAAATCTAATTAAATGGGTCGATAAAGAATAACAAGAGCACCGTCTACGGGTGCCTACGCTCGGCCGCGAGTGCTGGGTGGTGGGAAAAAATCTAAGTCGAAAAAGGGGCATAATTTGCAAAACATTCATCTTGAGTTATCCCCTTTGATTTTAAAGGTTGCTCTTTTGATGGTGATCGTGTGTACCAAGTTTCAAGTGAATGCCTTCAGTAGAACCAGAGATATAACAAAATGTCAAAGTTTTCGTACGACGACGACGACGACAACGACGACGACACGGAGGCTATAGCAATACCTCGGGTTTTCTCCGAAAACAGCCGAGCTAAAAATGCCTACAAATTGATATAAAGAAATTAAATAGACCATGAAAAATATAAAACAAGAGCTGTCACTGTAAGATGACAATGCCCCCGACACCGCTTTGATTTAGAAGTTATGGCCAATGTTAAAGTTTTTGGACGGAATGACGGACGGACGGACGGACGGACAGACGGACGGACGGACAAGTCAAATTTATGATGCCTCCCTATCGGGGGCATAAAAAAAAGTTATCGAAGTTCAAAAATTGCGGACATTGGTCATTTCGGCCCATGACCCAATCAGAGGGGGGGGGGGGGTTGACTTCCAGAAAAAAAATAGGCCATTTTTTTAAATGCTTATTAAGGCTTAAAATGAAAAGAAAAAAAAATACGTCAGGGAGATTTCCAGAAAAAATTTTGAGAGCCGAGCTGTTTATATTATCTCGTTGGACTTCGTCCAATGGGGTTAAAAATCTGTCTCGATAAAACCCAACCAAGCAGAAATGTGGGGAAATTGGGGTTTCATTACGCAGTGTCTTTGATGCTTGATGAATGCGATACATAAAATAATGCAGGACATGTAACATGACGGCATGATTTAATCAAAGAACTGAAAGTACTGATAAGTTGGAATGCGTTCAAGAGACGGTGACCTCAAGACACTAACGAAGCTGACGCATCCCGCCCACCACAGGTGATCGCATAATACGTCACGTCCTTTGGCGGGCGTATGTTAATCAATGTATTTCATCAACGAGAGACGCTTAAACCTTTGAATCGCTATACAGGCCTGAAACTGATGAAAGAAAATGATAAAAAGTAAGAAATGAGAGAACATAATTCTGCAATAGAAAAAAAGAAAATATATTGGTGGTCACTTTAAATCAATGCACACGCAGATGATATAATTACCATGTGCGAATCGAGTATTGTCACGTGTATTGTAGAGATTCCGGTGGGACCTGGGGCTTCTTTCAAGAAGTAAAATCGTACGATTAATCTCATGATTATCGTACCATTATAGTTAAGATTGTCGTAAATTGCTGTCACAGAACATCTTTGAAAATAATAGACAATTTTGGTCATCGTAAAATTGATCTTTTGAACCTGCACGTGCAGTTCATCTGATATAAATTACGCGTTAGTGGATAAACTGTCCCCTAAATTACAGAACATAAAATCATCATAATGACAAAAAAAGATGTGTACTTGTATGTCCTGAAATAATGACTATTTCAACGAGAGTACAACGACTTCTGGCTTTCGCACCGGATTTGTGGAGCATAATTTGACTAAATGAACCTGATACCTCCTGGTAAAATGAGTATGATCACATGTACCAGGTTACCGGTGAATGTTTCGAGGTCTTGACTTTTAATCTTTTATCATTATCATTTTATTCAATCATTATTGTGGTTTGTTTATTAGGTAAAAATATTTACTTTTATTCTCAAACAAAATTCTACAAAAGGATAGAAGCAACAACAGAGACCCTAATTTTGTTTCTCTTCGACTTTTACTTTTTTCTTGTTTTCAATAATCTTTTATCTGTGAAGCTCTGCGTATGAATGGATCGTATTGTAACAAACTTTGGTTATCCCATTCTAACGCTTGCAGATTAAAATATTTATAATCAATCTTTCATGCTTAAGTTGTCGTTGTTGTGGCAGTGTTTCCATGATGCAGCTGTAATTCGCCAAACCACAGTAAAAAGGCAAGATTAGGAGACATTTTGTTAAAGTTTCATCCAAATCATTCCATAAATGGAGGAGGAGTTGAGTTCACAAGATTTTTTAATGAATGCCTCTTTTTCCCTGACACGACAGATATTAACCAAAACCGTGACATTATGCACTAGGTCAGTTGACTAGGAACATTTTGTTAAAGTTTTATAAAAAAGGTCCATAAATGAGGGAGGAGATGCGATTACAAGCTTTTTTTTACATGAAGGCCCCTTTTTCCATGACACAGCTGAAATTCACCAAATCGTGACTTTATGCACAAGGGCATGTCACTAGGAACATTCCGCGAAAGTTTTATCCAAATTGGTCTGTAAATGGGAGAGGAGTTGCGTTCACAATATTTTTTACTTGAAGGCCCCCTTTCCATGACGCGGCCGAAATCATCAAACCGTGACTTTATGCGCAAGGTCAGTCCTCGGAACATTCTATGAAAAATTCATCCAAATCGGTGCATAAAATAGGGAGGAGTTGCTTTCACAAGATTTTTTATATGAAGGCCCCCTTTTCCATGACGCATGACGAAATTCACCAAACCGTGACTTTATGCGCAAAAGCAGTTCACTAGAAATATTCTGTGAAAGTTTCATCCAAATCCGACCAGAAAATTTATTGTGCTCACAAGAAAAGTGGACGTACGGACGGACGGTCGGATGGACGGACGGGTGGACAGACGGAGAAGATGACGCCAATATACGACCGCCTCAAGCGGCGTATACAAATGAAATCCGAGAAAATATTATGCTTGCCCAGTCAAAATTGCAAAATTCGCTACTAGCCTTCAGGTGTCGCAAATTTGACCGTATATTACACGATGCGACATGATTTTAATTGTACGATTGCGATACCATCAAATTTCGGTCGAAGGACCTATCTTGAATGTGGCTCTGAAGGCAAAACACGTGGGGTTGGTAAACTCGTTCAGAAATGTGATAAAAACTAAGGCTGTAGTTAATTTGTGATAATCTTCAATGATATTTAAAGGTTTCCGCACGTGCGTATTATTGCACCACGTGCGTATTTTCGCACAAGTGAATTTATGTCTAAGCAATTTTAAAGAAAATAGGCAAAAGCAGAAAGAGAAGATAAATGTTTGCCTATAGACCCGCAATTTAGAGTGAGTGATCAAAGGTAAATTTTGTATATACAGGTATGACAAAATTGACCTTTGATCACTCACTTAAACTTGTGGAGCTATACCTTCATCGATCCTTGCTGCGTCCACTACCAAAGAAAATTATCGCGCGATTCGGAAATGGGGTTCCGTTTCTTAAGAGAAGTAATGATAAAAGAATATCTACTGGATCGGGTTTTTAATACAGATAAATAATCTGTAGATGTTGCGCGTTAATGATCGTTTACGGAACAATTAGATACAAAACATTTGAACTACATTTGTATTTTTTGAAGTGTGAAATAAGGTCGTTCAGAAAGAGAAACTAGACCTTTAAAAGAAGCTATAACTCAATTCTACGAAAAACAAGTCGCGATATTACCAAATAAGCAGATCACATAATTGACTTGTGCTATTGCCACAATTCTACGAAAACCAGGCCGCGACATTACCAAATAAGCAGATCACGTGATTGGCTAGTGCTTTTTGCAAATAGCTGACTTTATTGGATTTGACTTATCACATGATTTCCAAATATAGTAATGCAAACATGTGATAATTGTAAATTCGTACGCAACTTTCAATAAATATCGATTGAAACATAAATTAGCGTGTTAATAATTTACATGAAGCGATAGTTGTGTGATTGCACAACATTATTACTTCTTGATGAAAGAAACTGTATGTCTATGTCAAGTTGAGATATACAAAATAGGCCGAAGTGTATTCACATCCTGTTCACGTGATATGTGTTATCAAAAAATCCGAAATGAAATTATCTTGTGTTCATTTTGCGGTTTTGTTAAATCTAAGTTGGAATTGCTCCGCATTCCAACTTAAAAACAAAAAGAGCAATACTTTTGTGTCGGGTGCTTGTATGAATTTTAAGACAAAATGTCAATAGTTCATGCTGCAAGTCTGGAAAAATATAGAGAGCCGAGCAGTCCAAAAGGCTTGTACCACCAATCGGTTAATAATTGTAGACCCATGTTGGATAGCAGATGGAGGCTGGGAAAGGATTTAATGGTAGTACTGATGTGAGAAATACTAGGAATCCGTTGTTAGATGATCAAACCGCTGCAATATGACTGAAAGATTTTTAAAAGCAACATTAAACCCCATCAATAAAATAAACAAAGCAACTTATCCTTGTATGATGGCTGAACTGGCCAGATTTTTTTATTTCCGAAAATATAAGCAGATTGCCTTCTTTTTTCAAACCTTATGGGCTATTTGGCCCCATTGATTTGATTCTTGGGCAGATCCCTGCAGCTCCTGTATGAAAACCCTTCAAAAAACTAAGAAGGTTATTTTAGAATGGCGACATCCCCTACTGTAATATAGTTCATTGGGTGTATGGATGGTTCTTGGAAAGATGTTATGAAATTCTAGGTAGATCCGTGGAACATTGAGTATATCAGGAGATTGGAAAGAAAAGAATATAAAAGCATTTTTCTGTTTTCAACACTAAACATTTTTTTTATTTTTTTCATTTATTTTTATTTTATTTTTCTTTTTTTTCAAAAAAAAACAAGATGTGTTTGTGAAACACGAATGCCCCCGTAACGGCATTTTTTTTCAAAGTTTGACCTTGACAGATGACCTTGACCTTGTCACATGACCTTGACTTTGGCACCAGCGGATGCGGATCATTGAGATCTATCATCATGCCAAATATTAGCTTTGTATCTTGAATAGGCTTGAAGATATTGGCAAGGTTAAGTTTTCAGGTTAAGTTTTCGGACAGACGGACGGACAGACGGACGGACGGACAGACGGACAGACAGACAGACGGACACGAGTAAAACAATATGCCCCCGATCTATCGATGCGGGGGCATGAAAAAAGAAAAAGAAAAACAAAACAAAACATGAACTCTTAAATCTTGTACTGAGCACCTCATTTTTGGTCATAATCCTGAAAATAATATGAATTCCATTTTATATAACCATCGCTGCTCAAATTCAAATTACAAATGACTGGCTTACAATCATACTTATCATTGTTATAATTCTGCTACAGTTCCTTAGGTGATGTTAGTTTGTTTATTATATGCCTCTGATTTAAATCATACTTAACAACGTCTTCGTAAGTCATACAGATGTCATCCCTGAATAGACCGACGCCCTTTCTGGCACGCCTTGGCCCGTCTTTGGTGATACAACAGAGCTGTTATGGCTTCTATTTATACATGTATGATATATGAGGCAAACAAACATAACAAACCTTAATTATGGCAAATCTCATTTTTCTAACTACTAATACTTAAACTTGATACAATATTTTTTTACTTTTCAATCATCACTGAGTGTGGTGGCTTCAATTGGTCAAATCTTGTTGTCATGGCAACAAATTACATGTACCACTAGATTACACCGAGCTTAACTGTGTAAAGAGAGTAAAGCTTTGACCATCAACCAATTCATATTTATCGTCATAATATCATACATTTTTCCAACAACAATCCATACACCCCATGAACTATTATCACAGTATGGGATGCGCCGATTCCAATAATTCTTCTTAATGTTCAAAAGAGTGTTCATATAAGAAATCCAGTTATCTACCCAAGAATAAAATTCCATTGGGCCAGATAGCCCTTTAAGTTTAAAAAGATGGCCATTTACTAATATTTTCAAAAATGGGAGTTTCCATCCAGCACTGCCATCATTCAAGAATAAGACTTTTGGTCTGCTTGTTTAAATGCGGTTTAAAGCTACTTTTAACGATCGTTCAGTCATAACCCGGTGGCTGAAGCACCTAACAACGGATTCCTGGTATCTCTCAGAATAGCACTACCATCACACCATTTCCTAGCCTCCAGCTGCTATCAGACATAGGTCTACGATTATTAACCCTTCGGGGGAGAAAGCCTGTTAGATAGCTAGGCTCTTATCCTTTACCATACTTGCGGCATGACATATTGACAATCTGTCTTGAAGTTCTTACAAGCACTTGGCGCAAAAGAATTGCTTTTTTGTCTCATTGATCATGCCACCATATTACACTGCTCTTCATGATTTAATGAGTCGCATTAATCCATTAAATCCATTGGGTAATTAATCCCTTTTTTCTCTATCTTTCTGATCGGCTGGGTTATTGTTAGGTTTCCTAACATAAGCAGAGCCTATGGGTTCAACGCTCGTCTGTAGGTGCTGTATAATGAAAAAGAAATAAAATCGAAAAGGGGCATAATTTGCACAAAATGCATATGGAGCTATCCCTTTGATAGTATATGTTGCTCTTTTGATGTTAAACATGTGTTCCAAGTTTCAAGAAAGTGTCTTCAGAAGAATCTGATATATCACAGACACCATGTATGCAAGCTATTTATTCTTTATTTTGTGATTAAATCATTTAATATTTATAACAAGATAAAATGCAAACTAAAAATGCGTTATTTCGAGGATTTGCTTCAAATATGAAGGCTCGAGGTCCGATTTTAATTGGCTGACCCCGCTAATTTTGGCATTTTTTAATAGGGTAATCCTAATTTTCCTTAAGGTTCATGTAAAGTATTTAGGACCCAATTTTAAGGGCATTCATTTGCCAAGAAAAAGCAGTTTGCCCAGGAATATTATATATCAAAATGAAGCTATTTATGAGCACAAGCAGTTGAAAAACAAAATACTGTTATAACTATAGCGGTTTAGCCAAAACATTGTGGAAAAGGGTCATTTTGTACAGAACAAGCAACTGCATGACTGTTCGGTAAAATTGGCTCATATTTTAACAAAGTTTAGCCTAAAGTACCATCCAGGTAGTGCTACAACCATTGGTATAAAACTCAGCCCCAAAACGTAGTTATGCAAGCAATTTATTTTGACTTATTTTATAAACACATATGTCATATATGTCATTCTAATTTTGTAAACGTGTAGATCTTTTTAGGGTATGGTGTGTTATCACAAAATAAATAGACATTAATTGTTTATATACCTGTAAGGTTGTTTAGCAATATATCAATTTCTATTTCACAGAATGATAAATATATAGTAATATTGTAGATCATTGAATCAAAAAAAATAATTGGAAATAAATCGCAGAAATTATTTCACAATATTATGGTGTGATGATGTTGCACCATACCTTACATCTATTTTGAAAAAAGACCAAACCGGTTTGACATGTATGTTGACAAAATAAATGGATTTTGATTGTTTCAAAAGAGCCTTTTGAGACTGAGTTTAATATCTAAGGTTGTAGCACTACCTGGATGGTACTTCAGACTGTACTTTGCTAAAATACGGGGCAATTTTATGCGACCGTAATTATGTTGCTTGTTCTGTACAAAATGACGCTTTTCAACAATGCTTTGGCTATACCGCTATAGCTATGGCGGTCTTATGTTGCCTAACTGCTTGTGCTCACGAATAGCTTCATTTTGATATATAATATACCTGGACATACTGCTTTTTCTTGGTTAATGAAGTGCCCTAAATATTGGGTCTCAAACACTTTACATGAACCTTAATAACTTTTTTTAGAATCACTTTGTCTTTAATTGATACATCAAAATAATGCCAAACAAATAAGCTTTCAAAAAAGGGGAAGCAAAATGACCCTTGTTGTGAATCCGAGGCTCGAGGTCCGATTTCTACAGGCCGACCCCCCCTATTTTAGAATCTTAGAATCTGTTGTTTTTTCTTTCATTCATACATCAAAATAATGCTAAATAAAAAGCTTTTGGAAAATGGGCAGAAACATGAAAATTGTTCAAAACCAAGGTCAGTAGGCGAGGACCGAGCAGTGGCTCTTTACTCTTTTTTAACATTTTTTCCGAAAAAATAATGATATTACACAGTATATGCAAGCTAATTATTCATTGTTTTGTTTTTTACTCATTCAATATTAAAAAAAAATACAATACTCAAACTTAAAATGCGTTATCTTAAGGATTTGCTGCAAATATGAAGACCCGAGGTCCAATTTTTAGAGGCTGCCCCCTGTAATTTTGGCTTTTTTCGATAGGGAAGTCCCACTTTTTCTTCATTTACTTTTTATAAAAATCACTTTTTGTCTTTAATTGATAGATCAAAATAATGTCAAATAAATAAGCTTTTAAAAAAGGGAAGCAAAACAACCCTTGTTGTAAATCCGAGGCCCGAGGTCCGATTTCTTCTGGCCGACCCCCCCTTATTTAGGCCTTTTTAAAAAGGAGTATCCCATTTTTTCTAAAATAACTTTTCTTAGAATTGATTTTTTTTTCATTCATACATCAAAATAATGCCTAATAAATAAGATTTTGGAAAATGGGCAGAAATATGAAAATTGTTCAAAACCAAGGTAAGTAGGCGAGGCCGAGCAGTGGCTCTTTACGCGTTTTAAGCATTTTTTCCGAAAAAATAATAATATTTCAGTCTATGCAAGCTGATTTTTCACTGTTTTGTTTTTCAATAATTCCGTATTACAAACAAGACAATTTGCAAGCTAAAAAAAGCGTTATTTCAAGGATTTGCTCCAATTTTGGAGGCCCGAGGTCTAGTTTTTGAGACCGACGACCCTAATTTTGTCATTTTGAATAGGGTAGTCTCTCTTCATCGTTAATTGCAGAGTCAGTAACCTCTCATTTGTGCGATTCCTTTAATAGGGTGGTGTTCAAATTAAAAATGGAGAGAAAAAATGTGATCTAACCTTTAATGCATTTTTTCTTCTGTGGAGTGTGTCATTTGTCTTCTCTTTCTGGAGATTCTGCTCAGCTTTCATGGGTTCGACCTTTTATTTCAACTTTCGGATGGTTCTTCTGCATCAATTAGGCCTGGTACCTAGTCCCCCGGGCTGCCATCTCGAATTAATTACATTGCCTTTACACAGTTGCAAGGGTATCATAGGACACCACCCTACTCATTGTCGCTAGGTTCGGCTACTGGAACTAATCTAAACTAAACAATAACATTAGCTGCATGGAAACATATGATTAGAATCAGCAAAGCACCGCGTCAAAGAAATATTGTTTTAGCATTTAAAATTGAATTATTTATTAACATATTAGATATGAAATTTAAATACAAGAACCAAAATATGCTTAATCTAACAATTGATTATCAAATTTGTAGTCTATATATATAAATATAAAACTTAATTTTAAGATTTTGGGAAAAGGAAGTTGATTTGTCTTTATTAAATTATTATCTAAATTGTGTTGTTGTTTTTTTACAAACAAAATAAAAACATTTTCTTGTCTAAACTTCATGTATATATTAAAATGACATTAACATATAAGGAATGTAATCAAAACAGCATTTAAATAAATTGATATGTACAAATACAATCCTCGAACAGAGTTTGAGCACCTACATATTAAAGCAAGGGGTCTTTTTAGGGCTCGTCAATTTTGTGGTAAACATAATTTTAAATAGCCTTCTAAAATATGGATATAAAGATTATTATATTATTTTAGTATTCAAAATTAAAATTAAAAAAATCTCAAATTATGATAAGTAAGTCTGATTTGTTTGTAATTCAATTAATTGCACAACTATTAAAAGATTTTTTAAGTATAAATAAATTGCATGAGACTGTAATAATAAGATATGTAGTAATAATTGAAACGTTTAATATATGAAAGAATTATCCTACCATCCTCAAACGTTGAAACCTATTTTTTTAAGCCATGAAAGTATGTTTCCGGACTCGTCCTTATCAATATTGTAGTCGAATAAGATCTCCTAAATGGTGCTATCTCTGTCGTGGCCACCATAAACACGTACAATTTACCGTCAATAGTTCTTACCCCCGCTTTGACATTGGCATTTCTCTTACTATGGTTAATCAGCCTTCCCGGACATTTATTAAACAAGATGTGTTTGTGAAACACGAATGCCCCCGTAACAGCGATCTCTCGATAAGCCAAAGGTTAGGTTTTCGGTTAAGTTTTCGGACAGACGGACGTACGGACGGACAGACAGACGGACAGACGGTCGGACAGACAGACAGACAGACGGACATGAGTAAAACACTATGCCCCCGATCTCTCGATACGGGGGCATAAAAATGTATCGGCCGGGTGACAACCACAATAGGTTGCAGAATCAATGGCCAACCATCGGTCCTGATGTTTGAATGTCAGGACATAATTTCCTGTGCCACCCTCCATTTCATTAAGGACTTTTAGACCCTCTTCACGGGTTTTCAGGATCCCGTGGTAGTCGCAAACAACCCAGCCTTTCTTCTTTCTTCCGGAACCATTTAAGACACCTCTACCTTTGCCTGAAATACTTTCAACAATAATTAAATCGGGCCATTGCTGACTACCTACATAGCCTACGAGGTCTCCATCAGACTGGAATGCTGTTTCAGTCCTCGCCTCTAATATGCATTGCTTTACTTCCTTTCTAAGTACCTTATCTTTAACGTAGCATTGCGCATGTTTCATAAGGTACTCTGGGACGGCCACGAGCTCATGGTTTATGATCTCGCCTATTCTGACGCCAAACTGTCGTGCATAATCCTTGCAGGCCCTGTAAGCTATGCAGTTAGCTGTGTCTTTCTCCTGCATATAATTAGCGCCCTGCTCAGCTTATTGGTCCTTTCTTTATCTCTGACTTCGTACTGATGCTTCAAGTCAAAAAGAGTCGGAATCTTAGCTGACCTAATAGAATCAACCCCCTGTACATCCAACATATGTTTTAATACCTTCCACTTCAATGCTTCGACCTTCATTCCCTTAGGAGAAGTGAATGTCCTCGACAGTTGTTGGCCGGCTGACGTGCTGGCTGGAGTATCTTCAGCAGTCACGACAAGTTGCTCGGCTTGCTATCTGTTCATCGGTTGGGAAAGTTTGCGGATGTGCTTTGCTGTAGTCCGTCAACTTCATACAAAAAGCTGTAGTGCCGACAGCTCTTCCTGCGTTGGTAATCCTGTAATGAGACTAAGCAACCTCCTCTGAGTGAGCCAAGAATTCACTCAACTGACTTCTTGTCTCCAAAGAATAATCTCCATCATAAGTTTCATAGCTCTTCCTTGCGTCAGAGCACCAAAATGCTGGGTAAATGTCGTACTTATTCTGGAAACGAAGAATGCCATCCGAAATCTTGGTGAATGCATTGCCATCAGCCTGTAAAAAAATTATTGGGAATGTTTAAATATCTTTCTGCAATAGGCCCTCGAATATACCTTAGTTAGTGATCCATCCAGGTCTTCAGTTCCGGAGTAATCACTATCTGCCCTTCAAACTGGTCTGACGTCTTTTGCCGTGGCACCATGACAACGTAATACATCTTTCCGTCCTTCTCTACAGGTGGCCTTGTTGTTCCCTGGGTGTTGTTGGTTATCTCCAGGTGCTCGGGAATTCCTGGACCTTAACCCTGTGTCAAACAAATATAACAGCAAAGATATTTATTAACACTTGATACCGCAACCTTACCAAGAGTCTCATTCTCTGCTTTTTTAAACAGATCTCTAAAGTCCTGTTCGGCTTTACGAAGAACACACTGCACCTTGTAAGGAGTCTTTGGTAATTCAGCGTTGGCCTTCTTCCCTGCAAAAACCTCTCTCTGCTTCTTGTCAAGTCCCCTCGCCAGTAGCTTTAGATCGTTTAGTACCTCCGTCAACCTGTCATATTCTTCTTTGTCGTTGGATACCAAATACAACCTGGAACATGTCTTACAAATAGAAAAAATCGGTTTTGAAGTCAAAATATTAGGGTTGGGGTGATAAAGTCCAGAAATCGCCCCCTCCCCCCTTTTTTTCTGAAAATCGCAAAAAATGAGGTTTTAAGGACAACTTTAAATACTTTTTTTCCTCAATTTTTTAGAGTTAGAATAAAAAAATTCAAATCAGAGTTTAGGAAATTCATCTGGAGAATGAAAAACAGGTTGACTCTTTGAGAAAGCTCAGTGGCGGAGCGGTTGGCGGGCGACGTAATGGAATACGCCCTTTTTAAAAGCTCTTTTTTGGTACTTTTTCGTGTAAATACCCTGAAAAAGTATGGAATGTATCATCTTTCGACTTTTAAAATTACGGAGGAATCAATATACAATATAAAAATACCTTATAAGGGTGAATCGCTTCATATTTGGAGGCCCGAGGTTCGGGTTTTAGGGGCTACCCCCCATAATTTTGGCATTTTTCAATAGGGTTCTTCCTTTTTTTCCTTAATAAATTTTCTTAGAATCATTTTCTTTCTTTTATTGATGCATCAAAATAATGCCAAATAATGCCCTTTCGAAAAATGGGCGGCGGCATGACATTTGATGAAAACAAAGATCAGTAGGCGAGGCCGAACAATGGCCTTTTCACGTTTTTCACATTTTATGCGACAAAATCATTGAATTTCACAATGAATGCAAGCTAATAGACCTATTTCACATAAGTCTACGCATGCGCGGAAATCTCTCGACTCCGCCCCTTATACAAACGAGGGGGCATGTCATTTTAGTCCAGTAATAGTTTATAGAAAAATAATATATTTTAAACCACAAAATACTCGTCGTTATAAACGAAATCAAAGTTATTTTTACACATAATTAGAATGTAGTTTTAATGCTTTAATTCTTCATGCTTATTTTTGTCATTTTTCTATGTTTTTTGCTTTTGATTAACTTGTATTAATCTAACTCTATTTCGCGTTCCTGACCTATGAAGAGGTATTTTGTATTTCTTGTTGGTAATAATGTATTGACTTTTTTTTTTAATTTTGTCATCAAAGTTTGTCTTTGAATGATATTTATTCGTATATTATTCCTTTTTTTATTCAGATCTTATCATTTATTTCGCCCTTTTCATTAAAATACCAATACATGTATTACTAAAAAAAAAAAAAAAAAAAAAAAAAAAAAACGTAGCCTTCTCAATCATTTCTTTATGTAGTAATTTCTTTGTATAAAACATTATTACCATCACATCGTAATTACCACACCGAGACAAGGAAATGTATTCTTGCAAAAAGTAATATTAAAAAATAAAATAAATGAATAAATCTTTTAGCGAATAATCCAACCAAATACGCCACCTCGTTTCATAGATTGTTTGTGATAATGCGCTGTTGAAACTTCGTGGCAAAGAGAAAACTGAAACCAACACATTGACGATCTTTCACTCCGTGAATCATGATTCAGGAAAAGATACAATGTATTTTGACCGTGCAATATATATTTCTTTGTGAAAATGTTATCTATTCACAACAGCGGGTTTTTTTGCACAAGAAATTAGAAAGAAAGGGCTGAATTTAATCTTCATGTTTGTATATAATTTTAGAAAGGGTTTTTCAATATGCTATAGACCCCAGATCAAAGAGCGGTAAAACACTAAGGCAGTAGTTATAAGTTACAACACGTGCGCTAAATAAACATTGTACTGGTGACAATTAAGCGTCGTATGTGACATATGGTATTACGTAATCTTATTTAACTTCTATCACATCTTCAAGATCAATATATTTCCATAAAAGGGGTATCTAAATAATGCGTTCAATAATTCATGAATTTGGAAATTAATTGGATTCGTAAGAGGTGAGTGTTTAAAAAAGGCTGTACGAAAAGAAATCAAGTTAAATTCTGAACTACAAATCTTTAGTTTCGAAACAGCGAATGCACGTTTTCAATGCATTTAAAAGCCCTTCCCAATGCAAGTATGTATTCAATTTTGAATCATTATTAGAATGAAAGAGCAACTCGTAATAATAAACCTACGGTGGAACTATTTCTCCCCTTTTACTTATCTTTCATTTCATTATCTTTCACTCTCGATAAGGTTTCGTGTGTTTGTTTTTTTTCGTTAGAGAGAGAGAGAAAAAAAAACATGTGTCGAATTTGCATTTTGTCGTCTGCCGTTTTTGTTGTCTGTTTTTCATTATCTCTGTATTTTAATCTTTTTTTTTTTGTATCATTTAGTTAATAAATTACGCCTCGATTTGTGACGAACAATGACTAGTTCTAGTATTGAAATAATGAAAATGAATAGTCAAAATGAAAGAAAACCATACAGACTATCATATTCAAGGAAGTGTTTTCTCAAAACGGTAGATTTTCGATGGAGGATATCTGTTTCGACCAAATATAAATTCATCAAGTGGATAAACTCTAAAGAGTTATATCTGCAATTCATTCCACCCAACTAAAATCAAACGTCGCTTTTTGTCAATATTTAAAAATAAAAATTACTAAAAGCGGTCGAAATAGTTTCTAATGACATTGAAGTATTGGTTTGAATTATAAAAGATTAATGATCTATTTTATTAATAGTTGAAATCGGCTGATTCATTCGGACAAATTTCAATGAAATAAAGAGTGGAGAAAAGAAGGACGCCCCCTCGTTTGCATTGTAATGTAAATTTGACTAGGGAGTACGCAAGGGACATAATTACGTGAAATACCTCTATTTGTCTTTGTTTTGTTTTTTAATATTTATTTTTTTTAAAAAAAAACCTCCTACGCAAACTTAAAATGCGTTATTTCGAGGATTTTTTTCAAATATTGAGGCCTGAGGTTCGATTTGTAGAGGCTACCCCCCCCCCCTATTTTTGGCCTTTTCCAATAGGGTTCTCTCACTTTTTCCTTCATAACTTTTCTTAGAATATTTTTTTTCTTAAATTGATGCATCAAAATAATGAAAAATAAATAATCTTTCTAAAAATGGGCAGCGGAATGTATTTGATGAAAATCAAGGTCAGTAGGCGAGGCCGAGCAATGGCCTTTTACGCTTCTTTAGCATTTTTCCCACAAAATAATTCACAAAACGTCAAAGTTTTTTGAACGACGACGACAACAAGGCTAAGGCAATACATCGGCATTTCTCCGAAAACAGTCGAGCTAAAATTCGTTACATTCAAGGATGGCGATGTCTTAACAGAGCCATAAGAACTCATCCCGTGCTCTGGGGCCCGTTTTACTAAACTTCTAACGAAAAAAAATAATCGTTAGTCAAAATCACAAATCGCACCTGGTGTTTTCTGTCAGTTAGATCCTGCCTGTCTTTAGAAGACGATTCAAATAAGATGAAAAGACGGTTCCAATGAGATGATGCATGGCAGATTTCCATTTTTAGTTACTTTTGTAGAAGCAACATTAATTTTTGACTTACGCAAAATAAAGATCGTTAGATGTTTAGTAAAACAGGCCCCTGGGGAGGTTGTACTTTTGTCACTGACTTTTGCTCTTTTGCCAAAAGTTCGATGAACAATTGATTGATTGATTGAATGGAGTTTAACGCCGCTTTCAACATTATTGCACTTAACAATGGATTCCTGGTATTTCTCTCACCAGTACAACCATTCTTTCCCAGCCTCCAGCTGCTATCTCACATAGGTCTAGGATTATCCACCCATTGGTGAGAGACAAAAAGTCGGAAAGAATGAGTGCCGCCGTCGGGGTCGATGAACAAGAGGTGTTGGAGGACAGCGAAGCTCGACTATTCGTAGTGCTGGATAGCAAACAGCAAATCAATTTGTAAATTGGAATATTTCATAAAATGAAAGTCAGAGTAGACAGTCTTTGTCTAGAGGATGATATGATGGTAATGGAAGTATTTGCAACTTTCCAACCAATAGATTAAGACGAAACGGAGATATAACTGATAAACAACAGTTGCTCGTAAAAGCTAAACCAAGTCGAAAAAGGCTTTAAATTCCATAATATTCAATATCAGGATAATGAATATTTGTCTAGGGGCTGATTATGGTCGTTTGCTGTATCTGACTCGTTTTCAAAAGGACATATCTGTATTTTGCCAGTTGGTGCAATAATTCTGTGAAAGTTTGAAGCAAATTGTATGAAAACTGAGGACTCTAATCGCAATAACAAGCAAAATTTTCAAGGCGCATGTACGGACGGGGAATTGATCACAATAGCTTTTCTGAACTTCAGTCCGTTGAGCTAAAAACCAACAAGAGGGATTTTGGTACTTGGTCGCTCACCTGATAAAATAACTACATTATATATGTTTGTCTATGCAATGGCAATTCTTTCTATCAAATATGGTTTGAATCGGCAATATAGCTTGGCAATTCAACCTTTTAACTATTTTGAGACATTAACACCTAAAGCGCAATTTTGACAAGAATGTCAATCATTCCGTAAAAGTTTTTTTGTAAATCTGGTGTAGATGTGTTAAAAGGATTTTCATATCTTGACCCCATTTTCAATCTTGAACGTCATCACATGTCGTAACAGCAGAAATATGCCCATGGACAAATGAAATGTTAAATTCTGTGAGATTTTCGGGAAGATAATAAATATAGAAAGATTCGATTAAATAAGGAATTTTTCATAAAGGCCGCTTTTTCCTTGACAAAAAAATTAAGATTGCTAAACAACTAGAATTTCTACGAAGTCACATGATGAGCAACATGTGAAATTTCATGAAAATCTATCTTAAATTATATGAGAATTGTGATTCATAAATTTTGCAAAATGAAACCAACTTTTCCTATAACCAGGCCACATATCACCATAAAACAGGAATTCTTAGAGAGTTCCATCAGAAAAGCTTATCTTCCAAAAATCACACAATCTTTTTCAGAGAAGAAGATTCTTTTATAATTTACCATATCGGGCCCATTTTGTGAATACAAAGCCAAAAGCACCCATATTATCGTACCAATCAAGATTAAACGAAGGAGTCTTAAAGCCCTGAGAATATCTCAAGCATAATTCCTTTAAGGTTTCTTGACTTCCGACCAGAAGTTACAGAGAAAAATTTTTTTAATCATTTACTTGGTGGGTCCATTTATACGTGACTCAACAGCCCGCAGTACCATTGTAACTTTGTTATCAGGATAATTTGAAAGAATTTGGTAGGACATGTCCTAAGCATCATTTTTGTTAAGTTTGTTTGAATTCTTACCATAATATTCAGAGAAGAAGATTTTATAGATATTTCAAAATCCGAGGGTTCTTTTACGCGACAGCTCGTAGCTCCTAAGTTATCAGTCTGGTCAGGATTAAAACTAAAAACTAGAATGAATCTGAAAAGGCATGTCCTAAGCATCATTGTGGTGAAATTTGGTTGAATTCTAACCATTCGTTTCAGAGAAGATTTTTTTTATATCACATCATATGGGACCCTTTTTTGGTGACTAAACAGCCCGAAGCGTTAAAGTATCAACCTGATCAGGATTCTGTGAAATTTGATTGAATTCTGTCCAATAGTTTCAGAGAAGAACATCAAAGAAAAATTTGACGCACGAACGGAAACACACACAGCGGACCATAGAAAGGTCATAAAAATATCCTACAGGACTTCGCCCAGGAGCTAAAAATATTAAAAATTGTATGAATTAAATTCAAGGGAAATATTTTTTTCTGTTTGATGCTCAGCAAAAATTGAGTAGAATAGTTTCGGGGTCATAATCAATTGATTGATTGATTGAATGGAGTTTTACCCCGCTTTCAACATTATTTCAGTTATATCGCGGCGGCACCTAACAATGGTTTCCTGGTATTTCTCTCTCCAGTACAACCACCACATCCTTTCCTAGCCCCCAGCTGCTTTCTCACATAGGTCTACGATCATCAACCCATTGGTGAGAGACAAAAAGTCGGAAAGAATGAGTGCCGCCGTCGGGGATCGAACCCGGGACCTCTAGGGGTCATAATCAATCTGTAGATAAAAGGTTTAAGATATGCAAAACCCTGTAACTATATTTTCATTTCTTATATTACCTTAGTTACGAGGTTTGAGAAAAGTCTCACAATGTGAACGTCCATAACTCGTAAATATATATAACTCAAAGTTCGCTAAGCACCAAAACATTTTTTACTATAATTTCTGAAAAATATGAAATTTGATTGAAAGAATGTTGGAAAATGATCGACTTTTATCAGTTTATCTGATTTTAATGAGAAAATAAAGCTTTATAATGATAAGAAGACTTTAAATGTAGACCAAACAGGGAGACCCTAGAAATTAGTCTGTTTTCTTGAAAATTGAAAAAATCGAATTTCACAAGAAAAGGTGTTCTTTCAATTGCATTTCGTTCATTAACGAGTATGAGAGGCGGCACTGTCAATAACAGCCTGGCTGCCTCTGCATGCTACTGATTAAGTTCTGGATTACTCTTTAGGGAAAAGCAGACCATTTTTCTCTAAGGATCAGGCGGAGCTCCTGAAGTGTCCTTGTCTGGACCTGGCGAGCCGAAACTCGGACCTGTAGCTCATTCCACATATGTTCTATCGGATGTAAGTCCGGTGAGCGATCCGGCCAGTTCAGGCGTGGAATGCCCTCTTCTTGTTATCCTTGAACTATACGGGCCGCGTGTAGACGGGTATTATCATCCATTATAATGAATCCATCCCCAATAGCACCAGCGTAAAATCTAACGTGGGTATTGAGGATTTCATCAAGGTACCTAAGAACTGTCAGTGTACCTCTTTCTAAAATAATAAGATCAGTCCGCCTATCCTAGCTGATGCCACCCAAACCATGATGGACCCATCCCCATAACGATCGTGCTCAACAATGTTTGCTGTATGAAAATTTTCCCCCTGCCTTCTCCACACCCGCCTATCAGTGTGGTCTACATGGTCTCAGGTTACGCAGCCGTGTTCGTACGGTTTGAGTCGAAACTCGCACTCCCGATGCGTTTTGAAGGTCGGAACGTAACTGCGTTGCCGTACCAAACCTGCTCCTTCGGGCTTGAATAACAAAAAAAAGGGTCTTCTGCGACGGAGGTAGCTCTACTCCTACCTCCACCATGTCTCCTTACAGGCGTACCATACTGTTGGTATCGTGCCCAAGCTCTGGTTAAAACAGAATGGTGCACCCCCAGTACCATACCAACATCACGGTGGGAAGCCCCTTGCTCCACCATAGCTAAAGCACGCCACAATTGTTTGACAGATAAATGTCGTCTGACACTTGGATTAGCCATGAGTAACGTTTTAAAAGTCAATAAAGAACTTAAAAAAAGAAACTACGCATCTTCACGAAACCTTTACATGTAGAAAATGAGAAGGGGCAGGTAAGAAACCGGGGTTCATTTTGCACGAGTCTCGCGAGAAATTTGCGTGTCAAATTTGAAAATGTATACATTAGATATCTTGTCAATACATTATTATACAATTTTAAACACGAACACGAATGTTTTATTTTCAATCAGCTCCTGTAGGACAGCGAAAAAGTTTGATGCTCAGCAAACTTTGAGTAGTATATCTTAAATCAAGCTCTGGTTACTAGGCTTTAGTATAAAATGATAAGTTATTCTGAAAACTTGTGTCATTGCGTTTAAAGCTGCTCTTTCACAGTTTTTTTTTTTTTTTTTTTTTTTTTTTTTTCCTAGAAAAGATTAGATTAGATTAGGAAATGGGTACATTTTAGAAGATTAAGAATGACCCATGGACATTGGCACTAAAACAACATATCTTAATAATTTTGTAACTTACCTTTTTTTCGAAGCAGGAAGATCAGTAAGACATCCAGTCTCTTTATTTCGAGTCTATCAATTGTAAAATTGTTACTTTCCTTGAATAATCTTTCATTTTTGCGTGTAATGATATGAATTTTCCAGCTGTCAAATACTTTTACCTTTGTCTTCGATTGATTAAGACAAACACGCGGAATTCAAATGCGTAAATATATGGCTCGGAATTGAAGAATATTTTTTAAGGCGTTAGTAGCTTTATTTTTCAAAATGATTTTAGCTAAATTCAGGAATAATAGTCTTTCTTTCCATGCATTACCAGTTAGAATCGTATTATTTTAAAGGCTTCAACATGATGAGTTCATTACTTCCAATTGATTTTACGTAAAAAGTCAAAAATCACATTTTCCCGATCTGAGAAAGAGCAGTTTCAATTTGGCTGAAGTCAGGGATTTGGAAATATGAGTTTTCTCCACTTATCCATGGACAAGTGAAAGTCGATTTCCTACTTGTTAAGGATAAAAATGAACTTGTCCGCAAAAAAAATATTGAGAAAACGTTTTTAATGAGGAAAATGCTGTAACCCAGCATTATCTTCATTAAAGACAATGTTTTCTTCCCTTTAATACAATTATAAGGGTGACTTTTCTCCCAGATCTTTTTAATTCCTTTCCAGGATTTGCTCTGGTATTTACTTGTCTACGGAAAAATGTACTTGTCCGCAAGTGGGAAAGCCCGTGTCGGACAAGTCGGGCATAGGAATTCCAAACCCCTGCTGAAGTAACTAAGATTTAGAGTAAACTAACAATATCTATGTTCTTTATACCAAAGGAACCACAAGAAAGCAAACTTTTTAGTATAATTGTTGGGTGAATTGAGGAAAATCAAATTTCTGTTTCAGTAAGTTTCTTTGTCACCAAAACTCCAAAGTTACGTATGTAAAACGTAACAAATCATGCCTAAAATGAGTTCGTGAAAAATATTGAGAATCTTAATATTTACGCGAGAAGTGACATCATGTTAGAAGGTGAACTTAAATGGCAGTCAGTAAAATAAACAATTGATAGAGATTCATTTTACAATTCAAAAATTGTGAATCGTCATATTTAACGAAACATCGGCGTGAAAAATGGTAATGCATTTTTAATATCTTTATAAATAATATTTTTTTTTCTTTCAATTTTTTATTATTTATTTATTTTTCTTTTTAATTTTTTTATGATTATTTTTTTTTTGGGGGGGGGGGGGGGATTTTAAGTTGAAAATTATTTTTTTTTTTTTCTAATTTTCGTTAATGTGGTTACTAATTATAAAACAACATATACAACAAAATAAATAAAGAAAATACGTGTGGACACAATTTCATACATACGCGAACTTTATAACCGGATTTCAAAATGCTTCGCTGCCGCATTTCATAACCAAAATGGTTACCATAAATCATTCTACATTTTTGAAATATTTTATTTTCGTTCAATCACAAGGAACATTTTCGTACAGGTATGTTTTAAAATACCAAAAATATTCAGATTTGGCTGTGTGGATATACTTTTCAAAAACGCATCATTTTCAATGTCTTACGTTTTTACATTGCGCGCTGTGAAATCAAAAATAAAATGATTAAAGCCGGTTAAAAATAAAAATGCTTCCAGCAGAAAAAAAGTTTATTCTGTCTTATTCGGGATAAAACTTATATAGCAGTTTTAAAAAATTAAATACGCCTGACATGCGATAAACAAGAAGCGCTTCAGAAAAATATGATGTAATAACGTCTAAATGGCAAAATGGAAGTTAAAAATGTTAAACATTATTAGAGTACGCGACGTCAAGTTACTTTTTTTAAAGATGAAAAGATTAGTACAGTTAAAATCACGTGAAATTGACAAGGTGAATGATCTTGGAATAGCTTTGGAATGAAATTGAATGAGTGTGAGGAGCGAGTTTTTAGAGAATTTAAGGGAGGTTATACTATATCGCAAATTTTGTTCATGATGAACAAAATTAGCGATATTTATTACCCCCCTTTAATAAAAAATTGCATAAAAGTTCTATACAAAGCTTCCTTTTTCTTCAAGAACGTTACAATTTGAATTGTGTCAGTAAATCGCGATTTTTCTCTATCAAAAATTTATTTTGAATAACATTGTTGATTCTATATTTTTCAATGGGTATGAGCGTTTTTGAATGGTTTAACCGAGTGCTTGGAATGAATGAATATATCACTCACTGAATGAGCGATTTGGAATGGTTTTGAATGAGGTTAATGTCAATTTCACGATGTAACTAACTAAACTTCTGAAATGTCGAAACTGTGCCTTTAGTATCACTGTTGTTTCTTGGTTTAAGAATTGAACTTTCAATAAGTAACCCTGTTAATAAAATGTATTCAAGCTTTATTTACTGACCTTAAATAAAATGGGCAATTCTTAAACCTCATAACTAAATAAAAAATATTGCCGTAGTTACAAGCTTTTCTTGAATTAAACCAACAACGAGTAATTCAAAATCCTCGTAACTGCGTATTAAATCGAGCTGTAGCTACTAGGTTTTGGAGCGAAATAATTAGTCTTTCTAGAACCCCATCCCAATGCCTTTACTTCTGAGTTTATAACCTAGTAATTTATAAATCAAATAAAATGATAATTAATTCTCATATCTCGTAACCATACCTTTCAAGGGCGTAACTCCCATTACGCAATTTACGCAAGTGCGTAAAAGAAATAATCCTCTGTTGGGAAATATCGTCAATGAATGATCATAACATCGAAACTACAGCTTATTCAAGCTGTAAATACGATGTTTTGAGTATTCATCAACGCTCAATTTATAAAGGGGGCGGACGGAGGGCATTTATCTTTTGTCACAGTCCACATATCGACTTTATCCTAAATATTCTTTTGTTGTCGCTTTCTGAGTGCGTATAAATTTCAAAATCCTAGATACGCCTATGTCTTTAATAGTACCCTAGTAACGAGGTTTGAGAATTGAGCTTTCAATGCGTAAATCTAAAGCCTCGCAACGACAGCTTAAATTAGGCATGCGGCTTTAATTACCTGGCTTTTTGAATAAAACGATGATTCTGAAACGTTGTAACTATAACTTTAATAATGTTGCCCTGCGTTCAGGATAACAAAACTGCGCAAAACAGGATAAAATTGACAAACAGTTTGCATCGTTTTGTCATACTGAACGCACGGATGTAGTCACTTGGTTTTAGAAATAAGTCTACATTGAGTAAATCTATAAAGTCGTAACCACGGCTTAAATCATTTTGAAGTTTGGTTTAAGAATTGTAATAATTAGGAATTCTGAACCTTTTATTGGTTAATTATCAGGGGTGTGGAATTCCCATGCCCGACTTGTCCGACATGGACTTTTCTACCTGCGGACAAGTACATTTTGCAAGTCCACTTGTCCGAGGGCAAGAAATACCAAGGCAAATCTTTGTATGGCCCTATATAGATCAAAGAGATTAATAAGCTTGATGTTTGTACCAAAGAGTAGAAAACACTGTCTTTAATGAAGAAAATGCTGGTTTCAGCATTTTCTTCACTAAAAACAATGTTTTCTCAAAAACTTTCTATTCTATTATTTTGCGGACAAGTAATTTTTGATCCTGGACAAGTAGAAAATCACACTTTACTTGTCCATGGACAAGTAGAGAGAATCCGTATTTCCACACTCCTGAATTATATCAAGCTATAGATCTAGGTTTAGAATGACGCAATGAAAAATTCTGTTACCTTGTAACTACGGCTTTGATCACCCTGTTGTCACCAGGATTTAGAATTCCACTGACAATACTGTAGTTACGAGTGTTTGCATATATAAGTAAATTGAAATGTCATTACAATAGTTTTAATCATCTTATAAATGCGCTGTAGTTACTTTTTTCTATTGTAGAAGAACAATGATAAATTCTGAAAATCGCAACGTAACTTTAATTGGAATATATACATTGACGATAATTTTGAAATTATTAACCCGCATTACTAAAGTTCAAATCATGCTGTAGTTGCGACTTTCTGGAGTTACATTAACGATTAAATAAATTGAAGCCTGAAGCTTTAATCTTGCTATAGTTGTGGAGTTTTGCTATAAAATTGATGATATTTTAGAATTAAAAAATATTTTTGTGTGTGTGAATAGGCTTAATCGCCGCTAATAACATTTAAGTCATATTGCTACGGCTGGAACGCCTAATTGAATTATTGTGTTATGTTTTTTCTCGCACAAGCATTGTCTTTAGATGTAGGAATATGTAGTTTCTGAACTAAGCGTTAGACAACCAAAAGATTGTCTGCAAAAAAGATTTTGAGATTTTTTATTATTTTTTAAGAAAATATTGGAACCCAGCATTTTCAGTTAAAACGTTTTCTTCCTTTTGATGCTATCATAAGGCTAATTAATCACTAAGATCTTTTCAGTACCATTTCAAGATTTGTCCTGGTATTTACTTTTCCGAGGACAAGTAGTCTCTTAAATTGTACTTGTCCTACACCCATATAGTTAAAATCGGGCATTGGAATTCCTTTGAAATTGCATCTAAAGATATATCTAAGATATGATGTCAAGTTAAGAAATTTTGGCCCGCCAATCGACGCAATCATTCACTGCTCTGTTAAGTTTAGCTCGTATAAATTTACATCCCCCTTTAAATAATTGTTCTTTTGTGTGAAGTTGAGATATCAATTTTTCGCACGACGACGACGCCAGGACATAACAATACACCGGCCCTGTGTTCAGGATGTAAAAGCGCTTCGCAAGCGCTTTGAGATGATACCCCGCTTTGCACGTGCACATACGTGCAAAGCGGGGTACCATTTCGAAAGCGCTTCGCTAACGTTTTCATCATGAACGCAGGGCTGGTTTTCCTCCGTAAATAGCAGAGCTAAATTATTTATTGTTTTGTTGTGTTTGTTTGAATGGTTTTGGGCGCTTTTAACAACCTTCCAGTAATATCGCAGCGGCCGGGGCACATAACAGTGGATTCCTGGTATTTCGCATGCTATTATTACCGTTTCATCTTTTCTAAGCCTCCAGCCCAGGGGTGGGGAAATACGAGTTCTCTCCACTTGTCCCTGGACAAGTAAAAGCGGATTTTCTACTCGTCCAGGATCAAAATGAGCTTGTCCGCTAAAGAGTAAATAGACAAATTTGAAAAAAAAACATTGCCTTTTGATGAAAAAAATGCTGGAATCCAGCATTTTCTTTATAAAAAACAATGTTTTCCACCCTATGATATGAACATTAGGATGATTTCTCTCTTAATTCTTTTAAGTAACATTCCAAGATTTGCCCTGGTATTTACTTGTCCTTGGACAAGTGGCTTAGAAAAATTTACTTGTCCTCAAGTTCAAAAGCCCAAGTCGGACAAGTCGGGCATAGGAATTCCACACCCCTGCTCCAGCCGCTATATATGTTTACAATTAGCAATCCCTTTTGGGAGACTTTTAGTCGGGAAGGATGAGTGCCGCAGTCGGTAAATGATTGATTGATTGATTGAATGTAGTTTTACGCCACTTTCAACATTTTTTTCAGTTATATCGCTACGGCTGGAGCCCCTAACAATGGTTTCTTGGCATTTCTCTCACCAGTACAACCATCGCATCGTTCCCTAGCCTCCAGCTGTTATCTCGCATAGGTCTGTGGTTATCAACCCATTTGTAAGAGTCAAATCGTCACAATGAACGAGTGCCACCGTCGGGGATCGAACCCGTGACCTCTAGATTGACAGTCCGACGCGCTACCAACTGCGCTATGACGGCTGCTCTGCCGGCGGGAATCGAACCCGGGATCTTTTTCAAAGAAAGTCCGACGCGCTAATAACTGTGCTATGACGGCAGCAAGAGCTAAAACGGATGATAGCAGGTTAAAACAATGTGCAAACTCACGACTCCACTGTTGAGAGCTAATTACTCATTTCTGAATACAGACATGGCTAATATCTCGACTTGATTCTGAATAGAAATTGCTGGTGGAATTTTCTGTAATGTATCAACATAGCTTTGATAATAGAAATACTATATAGTGTCTATTCTAGGATTCGGAAAGTAGGGGGGGGGGGGTATTTAAAATCGGAAAAATGCAAAAAAATAGGAATTTTTGCTCTTTCTCTTTGTAAAATATCCCCAATCATCTTCAAAAATAAGGGGGGGGGGGGCTTTTCCAAAGTATGTGCTAAAATGCGTAATCCCCCCTCTTAAAATAGACACTGAAATTTAATCCTTCTCCTGTTTGACACATTTTCCTACCAAAACGAAATTTTGGCAGGCAACATAAACTAAGATAAAACTGCACAGACGTGCAGTCTGATCTAAGTCTAAACTGCCCGATTTCTTTTTAATACCTGTTTTAAACTTGAGCCATACCGGTTGTAATATTAGTAATTGGTTTGAAACCAAATCCAAATTTAGTCGGACAAGGATCGGCTGATTTCAACAAAGGAATATTTACAAGTAATTCATATTTCAATACATACATGACATAAAAAATAAAACGTACCTGTTTTTCACAGAAAGTTTGCCTAAAATAAACGATGGATGAAGAACTAAGGAATCTAGCACACCTCTGATTTTTACTTATCTGTTCTCTATAGTAGAATGATGGCGGCATTGTTTATTAGGCGGAACATTAAGTTGTGAAAAGCGTGCACTATTAGAGTTAGTGAATAGTTCGCAGTTTCACGATTTTCTCGTTTATCTGCTCTGCGTTCAGGATGACTAAACAAGGCAAACATTTTCCCAACTATACCCCGTTTTGCCCGCATGAGCACGTGTAAAGCGGGGTATAATTGGTAAACTGTTTCCACCGTTTTGTCAACCTGAACGCAGGGCTGATATCCACTCACCAATATAATCTAGCCGCCACCATAGCGCAGTTGGTTAGGCATAAGACTTCCAATCTGGAAGTCGTGGGTTCGATCCCCGGTGGCGGCAAATATCCTTTCCGACGTTTGTCTCTCACCAATGGGTAGATAATCGTAAACCTATGTGAGATAGCAGTCGGAGGCTAGGAAAGGGTGTTATGGTAGTACAGGGGAAAGAAATTCCAGGAATCCATTGTTAGTTGCTCCGACCGCCGCGATATATCTGCGAAATTGTTGAAAGCGGCGTAAAACCCATTCAAACAAACAAACAAACCAATATAATCTACTTAGTGGCATACGAGTTTTGAATCCTGTGTTCAGAACATAGACGTATATAGGACATTGAAATTCATACGCAGTCTCGGAAGGCGATAACTTAAGAATATATAGGATGGAGGCGATAGATGGACTTTGGCAAAAAACGAATGCCCTCCGTTCGCTCCCTTTTAATAATTTGAGCGTTGGTGAATAATCAAAACATCGTAACTACAGCTTGAATGAGCTGTAGTTTCGATGTTCTGATCATTCATCAACGGTATTTTTCAACAGAGGATTATTTCTTTTACGCACTTGCGTAAATTGCGTAATGGGGGTTACGTCCTTGCAGGATAACAATATTGACAAAACGGTACAGATTGTTTGCATTTTTTTCACATGCTAACAAGAACTGTCGCAAAGTCAACAGATACCCCCCCACCCCCCCACCCCCACCCCCTCCCCCGGGTTTTGTCCTATAAGATTTATTTCCTACCATAAGTCCAGGGTTCGATCCCCGACGGTTGCACTCATCCTTTGCAACTATTGGTCTCCCGCCATTGGTCTGATTATCGTAGACCTATGTGAGATAGCTAAGAGGCTTAGCTGGAGGCTTAGAAAGTATGTAATGGTAGTACTGGAGTGGGAAATACTAGGCATCCATTGTTAGGTGCTCCAGCCACTCGATACAACTGAAAGATTGTTGAAAGCGATATTAAACCCCATACAAAAAACAAATCCCACCCACCAGATTTGCTTCATTATATAACTCGAATACGGTATTGTGACTTGTGATTACAATACATTTGTATGCAATCGATGAGTCAAAATAGCGAATTTTACTTATATGATATATTTGAAACATGATAACAACGTTAAGTAAAATCTTTAAGTTCAAGGGAGATATGATTTAGCAACAACTATACTTAGCAAAAAACTATACTGAGCCAAA
This sequence comes from Fragum whitleyi, assembly GCA_948146395.1. Classification (NCBI taxonomy): domain Eukaryota; kingdom Metazoa; phylum Mollusca; class Bivalvia; order Cardiida; family Cardiidae; genus Fragum; species Fragum whitleyi. The sequence goes on from OX411554.1 coordinate 46,719,425, forward strand.
ATAAAAAGTATCCACCCAATAAAACTTCCGATTTTTTTAAAGCTACAAACAAAGATTCTATTGAAAGTATTGCAAATCACGCCCTGACCATTTGGATTCAAATTGTGAAAATTTAGTGCGATTTGTCAAAGACGCTACCGAATTGTGGACGTTAACGCACACAGGGGGTCGTTTTCAAAAATCGCAGACTTTCAATCAAAGATTCAATTGCTCTATCTGACAGTTTTTTATGCTTCACAAATGCAATATTAGGGCGTAAGGTATCCTAGATTAATAAGACAACTTGTTACCATATTCTGCTTTCCGCCAGCATTACGTCAAATGAACATGAACACAGATAAAGCATCTTACGCAGTTTGAAAGCCCGTATTTACCAAAATCTGCTTCTAGTTTCCTTGTAAAGAAAACCAATCCCAACATTCTCCATTTCAATTTATTAGCTGACGACACACAGTATTTGTACTGTTACGTTACGTTAACGTTTCCTTATGCTCATTGGAGAGGCTCTTTTGAATCTCAATTGAAATTGCTCGCTGTAAAGTGATTGAGACTTAAATGGAAATTGACATGGTTTTACAGTTTGACGGTTTTAAGGGTTAATAAAATTATTTAACCTCCGTTATAAAATGGTGGTAAGGGAGCTTGGGAGCAAACGCGTCAACGTGAATGAACGACTTAGGCGTGACGTCTTCCCACTTGTCCTATTAAGGTGAAAAGGCGCATAACAAAACTTCTCTATCGGAAAGGGTCAACAAACTTCTATATGCGTATGATCGCGAGCAGAGCTGGTTGTCGTTCCTTGGCGTTCGTAAATGTTTACCGAACACTTATATTTCTAAGATTACTTAACAAACGTTATGGTTTCCTAGAGCAGAGATCAGGATGAAAACTTTCTCGAAACTTTCAAAAAGTGTAACCCGCTTTGTACGAAGATTAGGTATTGATGTTTGTTCTATTGATCAAGAAAGGAATTTTATGTTTTCCAAGGTCTTAGATATTATATATTTCGCAGCGTTTGGGAGGTGGTACCCCGCTTTGTATGTGTAGTCACGTGACGGGCGGGATGCAGTTCCTAACCGTTTGCAGACCTTTACTGAACATTGTTGTTTCCAGGATTACGAATCAAATGCTGTGCATTTCTTGCCCTATGTTCGGATTAAGATCTTTGTTGATGCGTTCGGGAGGTAGTACCCTGCTTTGCACGTGCAATAACGCGCACAGTTGGATACTGTCCCTTGGCGTTCGTGGGCCTTTTCTTCTTCTTTTCATACTATTTTCGTATCTTCGTGACGTCATTCAGGGGCCAACCCCTTTTCGACCTGCCATAATCAGTATTTGCAAATATTTTCTGAATAATCGGCCGATTTTTACGAAAAAGGTTTCATTTAGAAAGTCCAAGAACGCTCGAGCTAGTCGTTTAATTTCTGTGCATATTCAAATAGAAAAACAGGCCCGAATGCTATCATTTTCGCGAATTTTAAAGTTTGACTTTTTTGTTGTTGTTGTTGTTGTTGTTGTTTTTTATTTTATTTTTTTTTAAATGAATAGAAATTTCTCAAAATTGTGTCCGGTGGCCTATGCTGATTTTATGTTATTTTGAAGCGGAAGGAACATGCTATTCTTTATTAAAAAAAATGATATGTCTTCGGATTAGTTTTTTTATTCAATTCGATTTTGTGAAGTTGCTGCAACATTTTTTGTCGAATTCGACGTCACACCAAAACCACCGGAACTATGCTTATTTGGAGCCAATCTCAATGCATAACATATTCTAAAATATTTGAAATTAAGGTTTATTGTAAAATATAGGCTTAAGAATTATTAAATATGAATGTGGTTTTAAGAAATACAAACATTCACTTAATTTTTCATCCTTTTAAAAAGACAGCTTTTGTGAAAAATTGACGCGACGTTGAAATATCCTTTGATTTACAATATCTTCGCGGAAACGTATTTTACAAAATATCGTTCCCGAAGACACATGGTTTTTATTTCAAAAATCTTCAGTGGAATGGTTTGGCAGCAACATATCTAAATTTCAGCATAGGTCACCGGACAAATTTTCGAGTAAAAAGGCACAATTTCAGAAAACAGTAACACAGAAGGCATTAAGATTTAATACGTTACACTTAATTGTATTTCTTACTCTTATATCTTAATAACAAACATAACATCAAGCGTCTTTATACGAAGCCAATGGCGTTTTCGGGATAAAAATCGGTTTATTATTTCCGAAAAAAAAATGGTCAATTACTGAATTCGGTCCTTAAAAGGGGTGTTAGCCCCTTGATAACGTCATGACGCCAACTCTACGTAATGAAATCCTTTTTTTGACCGAAATATGAAAGCGGGTACTTCAAAGTTCAGTTTTGTCGAATATGGTGTGATATGAAGACAATTTAAAATTTGGACCTAAAATGGCACCCTATGTGTCCGTAGTTACCTTAAAAGCTCACACTAAGGGAATATGTTTTAGAAAACGACCACTTCCGGTTTAATCCTTTGGCGATATCTCAGGTATAAAGAAGTCTTTATCATTGTATAAAAGTGAATTGTTAACCGAACTTATGTATCTTAAATCGCGATGAAAATATGTTTCCCATTTTTTGAAGTAAAAGAACACAATTTCCCTGCTATGCCTAGTTTCGAGCCCGTCACAGAAAACACGAAGAAGAATAAATACACTGCCAAAGTTGACAAATAGGTACTCGAGATCAGTAGAGCTTCATTTGTTGTTTTTGTCTTATCGTCATTATACACTACCCCAATGTTCTAACTACACCGATCGGAAATTTCTATATTACTTCTTTAGAAATAGGACCAAAGTGTTAAAATTGCATGAAATATATAGGATAACCACTTTTTCAATATGACGTTTACTGAATTTCCCAAAGCTCACAGATTCCTCGCAGTTTATAGCACTTTAATTACCCAGGGGTCGAAAGAAAAAAAAACAAACCAACAGTGTCATGTTCGAACTCCGTGTATTCAATTTAAATTTTAACAACAATGTGTCCGAGAGGGTGTAAAGTTATGAAGCAGCCACTAAGTGGTCGAATTTGACCATTTTCTTGATGACCAAAAGTTTTCCACGACTATCCCCTTTTAATATTTCATTTACCACACCCACCCTCATTTACCAGAGCGCTTTTCAATCTATTACTTTTAAAATGTTAAGCGGTATATTTACTGTATACAGCCATATTGCAGGCGTGTTGAGCACCTAATTATGAGTTCCTAGCATTCCTAACCCTAGTACAACAACAATACAATATCTTATCCTTCAGCGTCTTGATCAACCTAGACCACTGTTTGCCTATTAGCGAGAGGCAAATGAACATTTAAATTGCCTTAAAGTATGAAGCACTCAGTCGAGTCAAGCTACTGACACCGTGATGCGCAGGCTAACGCTCTACCGATGGCTATACGTCAGTTGTCTGTACTGGATTTCAAGAGAGTCAAGATCTCGGAATTGTGATGGCTTTGAGAAAACTATCGCCTTGTGAACGTGAGCAGAAGTTTCGTCGATATCCACTCTGTGTACGTTGCTAAATATAACCTTATTACCTTAACAGGACCTTTTCGACTGGTGACCCATAAGCAAGTGGAGCAATCTCAGACCCGATCGAAAGTTTTTTCCCTGTCTTCTATTGATATCTGAACAATTTTTGTTTGTTTTTTCGGACTCTTAATCGACAGGCTACACATTGGTTATTTAACTTTACTACTGAAAAAACAACTCAGCATGCACGTGAGCCATTGCTGTTTTCAAGCTTCTCTGTGTAAACAAGCAACGAAAACACGTTGACACGTTACAATTACAGTGAAGTCGCCAATAACGGATCGCTTAGCACTCTGCCTGAAAATTTACTTCGTTCAAATCTGCATAGCAAGCGAAGTTTATATGTCCAAAACAGACTTTTTGTTGCTCTTTCAAGTCAATACCAGATTATTGTGTTTAAAGCTGCTCTTTCACAGTTTTTCATAGAAAAATACAAAACTTGTTCTTAGATTTGTAAATGCGCGTATTTTTAGATGAATAAGAATGTCCGAACGGCATTAACACTAAAAACAACATATTTCAATAATTTTGTAACTTATTTTTTCGAAGTGGCAAGATCAGTAAGGGATCCAGTCTATCTATTTCTAGTCTAAATATTACCAAATCGTTATTTTCTGTGAATAATCTTTCATTTTTGCTTGTATTGATATGAAGTTTCCAGCTGTCAAATACTTTAACTTTAATCTTTGATTGAACAAGACAAACATGCTGAATGTCAAGTGAAAATAGTTGGCTCGAATTTGAAGAATATTTTTTTAGCGTTAGTAGACACTTTATTTTTCAGAATGAATTTAACCTAAATTCGGATATATCGGTCTTTCTTTCCATGCATTACCAGATTGAATCTTATTATTTTAAAGGCTTTAACATGATGAGGTAGTTAATTCTGATTGAATTTACGAAAAATGTTTAAATTCACATTTTCCCAATCTGTGCAAGAGCAGCTTTAACCTTTCTAAGAGCGTGTATCACTCTTTGTTTACATGACGCCATATTCTCCAATAGCGGACCGTTTTCTCCAATAGAGGATCACGTGATAAGGGGTCGTATCAAAATGAACAGAAGATGCTGTAGCTTCAATAGTTCTTTTATTCGTAGTACATGATCAATGAAACTCGTGATTAATCTCGTTGGAACTAAAAAATCACACAATAATCACTTGTTAATAAGCTTGAATACAACCCAGTCCAAGAGTCAAATATTTTTCGTATACTTGCACTGAAAGGGATTACAAACCATACATGAATCAGTGTTTTAAACCCTTGTCATGCTGAACATTTTTTTGTGTGTGTGTTGGGGGGGGGGGGGGAGCAAAATTGGAATAAAATCAAAGAATGCACTTACTGTGAGTCAGTATTCATTTTGATATATTAAAAAAAAATCTGGATTCCAAAAGGAAAAAAAACCAAGTGTTACAGACAAAAATCAGACTGCACATAAATGACTTTAATTAATTTAATTTAATTGGATCCTGAAGCACTAGCTGCATTGTGTGCATGTGTTTGGGTATCACTTTGACCTGTACACTGAAAGGAAAACAAAAACTTCTAGTCAGTTCTTTATTTACCTAATAAACTGTACATCTTAGAGGCAAATTTTGACCATTAGACATTTTTGAGCATCCATTATAAAATATGGTTAACATTCAAATTATGATATTAAAGAGTTCACATCAATAGCTCAGCATAAAGCATTTGTTACTGCATATAGACATATAGGCTGCTACAACTGTTTTACACTGAGCCATTGACATCATATGTTTAGTTAAACAGAATTGTCTTGTTTAAAAATATCTCAACATTGTTTTCTTTAATTTGATATCTAGTCCTGTTGTATTATTTACTGATTTAAGATTTAAAAAAAAAACCAAAAAGTCATAAAACAATACCAGGTAACTTATGTAGCTTTCAACCCTTAACCTTTTAGTTTTGAATCAAATTTTTGTTTAAAACACATTGCTAATTTTCAGGACATTTAAACCAGTCTATTATAGTTTTACTCAAAATATTTAAGTAGAGAGCAGGCAGTGTAGGTTAAGATCAGGTTGTAGATTTATGCAGACTGATCTTGGTCTATACTTTCTGCAATAATTTTTCATAGCAGGAATATGTTGTGAACAGTTGAGTAAGGGTCAAAATCATAATTGTAAAGGTTCAAATACTTAATACATAACACCTTATTTTGAACATTCAGGGCATGTAAATTCTTCATCCTCTTCTACACCATAAGACAAGCATTCAATATGCACCCACAAATGACAGAAATCGCATTGAACCCAGGTACGAAGTAGTCCAAGTTCTATGTCCTCATTCCAGGTGATTTGGCATGCCATACAAGAAGGGTTATCATTTTCCACCTGAATATCTCTTGTTTTTGTCATTTCCTCTCTGTCAGCTCCCTTAGCAAGACCTTTTCCCCTTTTAGATCCCTTGATTGGACCTTTCCCTTTTTTCTTTTTTCCTGGGACTTTAGATGTTCCTGCTGTTGCATTGCTTACTTTCAAGAATTGAGCTTTACTTCTCTTCTCTTTCTCTGCAAACTTTTTGATTTTATCAAGCTGTTTCAACGACATTTGTCTAATGCATTCATTTGAGGTCAAGTTATCTGGGAGTTCATTCACAAGTGTCTATCTCACAGGCTTTTTACTTTCTGGTGCTAATGGAAGAGTTAAAGACTCGATAAGTACAGGAGACAAACTGCTTTCTGTATAATTCACTCCAGATGTTCCTTGCTGTGGTTCAATGTTCTCTCTCACTGCAACATCAGCTAACAATTCTAACCCTACAAGTGGCTTGGGTTTGGGGTTCTCTGTGTTGTGAGCCTTGTTGTACAGTTTCTTATAAACATCAAAGCAGGGTGACAGACCCTCTACATCACAGCCCTCGTCTAGTCTTTTTCTATATCTCAATCTTGCTGGTGTGCTAATTGTTTCATCCAGCACTTCGAATGCTCCTCTGGCTTTTTTCTGTTCTGTTCTGTCAACCTCTTTGTCTTGACTTTCCTCTGGAGCTTTATCTGAGTAAGTAAGAGATTGTTTTAACATTTCATTTGTTATTACTTCACTGTTTACTGGATAAATACCAGATGATCTGAAAGCGTTTATTATAGTTAGAGGCTTGTAGAATTGCCAATATGTCTCAGTCAATTTTTCTACAAAGTTTTCTTTCCTGATGGTTTGACCAGGATTTTCTCTCATATACTTCCTTGCCGTTAGATGCCACTTCGATTTAAGTGGACCAAACACACCTTTGTCAAGTGGTTGCATTAGATGGGTAGCATCTGGTACAATTCTGTATAGTTCGATGCCTTTGGACACTGCTTTCATAAAAACATCATGATTCACATGGCTACTTACACTATCAAACAAAAGAACAACAGGTCTTTGATCTCCTGCATGCTTGTCAAAATGATCAATAAACTTAGAAAAAGTGACTGTGTCCATCCAACCTTTCTGTGTGTATGCAATGTCTGATCCGTCAATACAACCATTTAGAGGGTTGTATCCTCTGGGTTTTGGCTCAGGATATACAAAAAATGGTGGCATCATTTGCCCAGCTGCACTGCAACAGAACATAACTGTAAGTCGTTGCTTCCCACTAGAAATGTTTGGAACACTTACGTCTTTCCTTGATGGTCCAATAACCTTTCCCTTATTATATCCCATAGTGAACCCTGTTTCATCTGCATTCCATATTTTAGCAGGTTTGTCCAAGAGATCCTTGGTTTCCAAGAATTCTCTGAATTTATGGTACCATTCATCTGTTTTCACTTTAGTTACCTTTGATCTTTTTAGCTCTAGTGGTGTTTCATTCCTACTGGCTATAATATCTGAGTTTCTGGCCATGAAAGCATAGTACCACTTCTTCCCTGGACGCCCATTTTTAAAGGGAACCTTGCGCTTTTCCTTTTTCACAACCGATTGAACAAAATCGAGAAATTCGCACATTCTGAGACCCATGCCACGCTGAGCCATCTCATGGAGCCATTTTGCCATAGCCTCCTCCTCCTTTTCAGTAAAGATTGTACTTGGTCCCTTTATTTTGAATAAATCAACCTCACCTTTCCATCTCCTATATAAAAATGAATAAGACAGGTCATTTTCCCTTGCAGCTTTTTTAATTGATACATTCTTACTCACACTATATAGAGCCCTCTTAACACTCTCCCTTTTCCTTGGACTCATCCGTTTTCCTCTGTATTTCTTAGAAATTGCGTTAGCTCTCTGCTGGGCAGGGCTCTTAGGTGTTCCTTCTTTTTGTCCTTTTCTTCTCTTTGGACCCATTACCTTTGATAAAAAAAAGTAAAATATTTTAACCCATTCTCAAATAAACCATGCTGAACCCAGAATATTGCTGCTTTGGCAGGAGGTGTAGACAAAGATCAGCCTGCACACATGTGCAGTCTGATCCTAGTCTTTACCTCCTGATTTTGGCTTTAAAACCTGGGGAGTGTTCAGTGTTAACATTTTATTTTCAAAATAAATAGCAAGTCGCAATTAATACATCCAGCACTCTCGACACTTGAATTTGATTAAACTTTGTAAATTGTTTTTATTCAGCATGACAAGGGTTAATACATTTTGAGTGTTTGACTTAAAGGCGTGACCTTGTATGTATCTTAGTGGATACCTTTAGTTTTTTAAATGTACTCACCCCTACCCAAATGACTAAATCTTAGACAAGTATTAAAGAACTTAAGAAGTTGCTGACAAAAACTTGATTTTGAATTAATGAGAATGTTAAATATAGGCAATTTCTTCTTTTCTTACAATGTTTTTTTTTTTTTCATAGATAGATCTATATTTCCCCATTCATCAAAATTGCATAACTATCTGGTAATGGGTTATTTCAATGCTTAAGAACGCTAAAAAGATACAATTCACAGGATTAAGACCGTTTGACAGGTCAAAAGCGTTTTGAGACAACCCCTGAAAATCAGTCATATTCACGGTTCACTTATCCGCTATTGGCAACCCTGCAATCGGCTGCATTTGATTTAATAACTTCTAGGATACTTACGTGATTGATGTTATTGATGGTTATTTTGTTTAAAGAACTGTTGTTCATCAAATGACTGCAACAATATTCACCAATGATCTTGTAAACTTTCTGCGCTTCAAGAAAAACTACAGCAGACGAAAATCAAAACGAGGCTGGTTCTGGGTTGTCCTCGAGACTTGTCAAGCTTCCGATGACGTTGATGCATTTTACTTTCGGTTTTGAATTTAATTTCTTCTCGTGTTAGATGCTTAGATGATCATATAATAAGAGGAAAGTAACAATTTTACAATCATTTTTTCTGTGTCCATTTTGTGAGACATTGATTATTAAATCGATCCGCTATTGGGGAATATCCGTTATTGGCGACTTCACTGTAGCAAAAACGAAAAGTCATTTATGTGGGAGGGCCTTAGTAAAAGTTTCATTGAAATCGGGTGATGTATGTGAGAAATGTCCGGATCTAAAAACGGTGTAGTTAGATCATTGGCCAAGTGTAGGTGTATTTTCAAAACTGAGCTTTGACGTAGGCGCTGAGTCCATTACCATAGGTAAATCGGGTATGATTAAAAAGCAAATGATAGGAATTCAACATGGTCCCATCACTGCAATTATGAAAGTACATGTTTGAGTGAACCTTACGTTGTAAGACAAGCAAAGCGTTGGTTCAAAAGGTAGGTTTAAACTTTCTAAATGCGCTTTTTAAACCTGTTTTATCTATTTCGAACAAATGGCACGAGAATCTAACGGTAAAAAGTTGATTTTACGACTCACCGCGCAAAATCTACCTATATTATTTTTGAAGTATGAGTAGAAATAGTATTTTTGCTTGTATGTCCTGAAAAAGCTGAAGAGACTTGTAGGTTACATTCACATTTGAAATAATTATTGCATTCGTTTTTTTCGAATGTATTTGATAAAAAGTTAAGTAGGTTAAAATGATAGCTTAGATTTTTTTAAAAAAAAAAAAAAAAAAAAAAAGGTCTTCTTAATCTAATTGGCCTAAAATGTGAAAATGCCATCCCTTCCGATGAAAAAAGTCATAAGTGATTATAGGTCAGATTTTTTTTTTTTTTTTTTTTTAGAAAATTTGATTTAGGAAAATATATTTTTTTCTACTCGAATTGAAGTCGTGGCCTCTCGAATAAGGGGCAGATGTCTTAACCTCTACACCTACGGTTTGATTAGTCTATCATCTGCCAGTAAACGCTTAATTCGTAAATCAAATTAGCGAAAATCGTCGACCATCGGGATTTTCCGATTTCACTCACGGAAAATAAACAGAGTCTCATGCGAAATTAGCCAAGGAATAAGACTTTGATCTTTCAGCTCGCAACGTTCAGGAATTAGTGTCCCGCTTTGCACGCGCAGTGGGATGGTGCTCCTTTGCGTTCGTGGACATTCTTACGTATCGATGTTCTGTAGTTAGAAATAATTGTAATGTTTTTCCTGGCTCTGTCCTAAGAATAAAATTTTTCAGGTCGATCTTTTGGGAATTAGTGTCCCGCTTTGCACGTGCAGTCGCGTGCGGGTCGGGGTGCTGTTTTGTACGCACAGTAACATGTTAGTTATTGATGTTCTATAGATAAACAAGTGCATGTCGTATTGCGATGCAATACAGGAGTCCCCCACCGGATAACAAAAAATCCTTTCTTATAATATATCTCCTACTTACTAGATCTATAACTGTATACAAAATTTGAAGTTGCTAGCACATTAGGTTTTGAACAAAATGTCCCAAACAAAAATATAAGAGTAAAAACAACCAATGGCAAAAACTCCAAAAGTGGGCGGAGAAGAATGATTCTTGTACATGCCACTTGTCCTCAATGAGATCTATAAGTGTACCAAGTTTGAAGTTGCTAGCACTGATGGCTCAGGAGATATGGTCCGGACAAAAATGTCAGGATAAAAAACAACAACGGACAATAACTAAAAAAGTGGATGTGGCAGAGTAACAGTTCTTGTGCATGACACTTGTCCTGGATAAGATCTACCAGTGTACAAAGTTTGAAGTTGCAAGGGGTTATGGTTTGGAGATAAGTACGGGACAAAAATGTAAGGATAGAAACAACAAAGGGCAATAACTCAAAAAGAGGACATGGCAGAGTGACAGTTCTTGTACATGACACTTGTCCTCAATGATATCTATAGGTGTAGCAAGTTTGAAGTTTCTAGCACTAATGGTTTAGAAGATATGTTCCGGACAAAAATGTAAAGGTAAAAGCATCAAAGGACAATAACTCAAGAAGTTGCTAGCACTGATGGCTCAGGAGATATGGTCCGGACAAAAATGTCAGGATAAAAAACAACAACGGACAATACTAAAAAAGTGGATGTGGCAGAGTAACAGTTCTTGTACATGACACTTGTCCTGGATAAGATCTATCATTGTACAATGTTTAAAGTTGCTAGCACTTATAGTTTAGGAGATATGATCCGGACAAGAAAGTAAGACTAAAAACAACAAAGGGCAAATACTCAAAAAGTGGACATGGCAGAGTAACAATTCTTGTACATGACACTTGTCACGGATAAGATCTATCAGTGTACAAAGTTTAAAGTTGCCAGCACTTATGGTTAAGGAGATATGATCCGGACAAAAATGTAAGGGTAAAAACAAAAAAGGGCAATAACTCAAAAAGTGGGCGTGGAAGAATAACAGTTCTTAAACATGACACTTGTCCTCAATAAGATCTATAAGTGTACCAAGCTTGAAGTTGCTAGCATTTATAGTTTAGGAGATATTATCCGGACAAGAATGTAAGGCTAAAAATAACAAAGGGCAATAACTCAAAAAGTGGGTGTGGCAGAGTTATGGATCTTAAATATGACACTTCTCCTCAATGAGATCTATAAGTGTACACAGTTTGAAGTTACTAGCACACATAGTTTAGGAGATATGTTCCGGACAAGAATGTGAGGGTAAAAACAACAAAGGGCAATAACTCAAAAAGTGGGCGTGGCAGAGTAACGGTTCTTGAACATGACACTTTTCCTTAATGAGATCCATAAGTTTACCAAGCTTGAACTTGCTAGCACATATGATTTAGAAGATATAGCCCTGACAAAAGTGTGACGGACAGCCGGACGGACGGACAGACAGACGGATAGACGGAATCGAGCAAACCTATAGTCCCCCAACCGGTAACCGGTGGGGGACTAATAAGGATTAAGCTTTCCTGGCTCTGCGTTCGGGATTAGATATGTCTCGAATCGTTTTGGAGGGGATACCCGCCTTGTGCGTACAATCACGTGCTGGGCTGGTTGCCTTTCCTTGGCATTCGTAAACGTCTATCGAACGTCGATATTCTTAAGATCTAGAAAAGGTATCCAATTTGTACGCATTTATACATGTTAGATATTGAATGTTCTTTAGATAGAGAAAGGAATGCTATGTTTTCTGGGCTCAGGAATAAGTATACTGAGCAAAAAATGAAAGGATCCACCCAATAAACATTTGGGTTTCTTTGAAAGTAAAGACTGCAATTCTATGAAATATTTTGCAAACTGCGCCCTGGTAATTTACAAATAAATTTGAAAGGTTTTACGTGGATTTGAAAAAGCCGCTTCCGAATTTCGGGCGTTTACGTAGCTAGGGGGTCGTTTTCAAAAGTCGCAGACTCTAAATTAAATATGTATTTGATTTTTTGACTGTTTTTTTTTTTTGTTTTTTTTTCCAAATCCAATGTTAGTGCGTATGGTATCTCGGATTGATAAGTAACATGATAACTTCTGCTGAGTCTTGCCAATATGACGCCAAAGAACACAAACAAAAAATCCTTTTCAGTTTAATTGAGTTTAATAGCTCAATTTTACCTAGTGATGTCTGCATGAAGATAACTAAAACCAATATTCACTATTTCACTTCTTTGCTTACAACAAAAGAATATTTCTATTGCTACGTTACGTGAACGTTTCCTCTTGCTCATTGGAGATGTACGTTTGAATATCAGTGAAAGATGCTCCCTGCAAATCCATGGAGACTTATATGGCTCTGTTTAAAAGTTTGGTGTTTGTAAAAGTTAAGTCATTTATTTCGCTTCCGTTTTAAAATGGTGGTTAGGAAGCGTGGAAGCTATCACGTCAACGTGATTGGGCGAAATTGGTGTGACGTCTCCCTAGTTGCCCTATTGAGTTGAAGAGAACAAATAACAATACAACGCTATCGGAAATAGTCAGCAGACTTCTTATTTGTTCTTCCTTTTCATCTAAGGCGCGTAAAATTTACTCAACGTTTGGCGATTTTTGATTAAGCATGTGGTCAAGTTATTTGTAAGTCTCGTTTTAAAACTGTGCGGTACAGAACACAACTATTGTTAGATTTCTTACCAACAGAGCTTGAGAGGTAACATTCATTTGAGAAGAAAATCAAGATCGAATACGCGACGTACGTTGACGTAGAAAACAAAGACGTTGACATTTCGTGTAAAACACCAAAAGAAAACATATTGCTTAAATGAAAAATATGTGTGCATGAGAAAACAAGCACTGTAAACACAGTGGTACCTTAATTGATCATTTGTTCGCACAAGTGTAAAAGTTATCGGCAAATGAAAAGTGGCCACTTTCTTTTTTTTGCTGAGTATATTTTCTAGCGTTCGGGATTCGGTATCACGCTTTACATGTTTAGTCACGTGCACAGTGGGATGCTGTTCCATAGCGTTTGCAGACATTTACCGAACATTTTTGGTCCAAAGATTGCGAAACAAGTGTTTTTCTTTGTTTGTTTTTTTGTTTTTTTTTTTTAGATTAAATCGTTCTTTACACATTCAGGAGGTGGTACCATGCTATGCACGTGTAGTCGTGTGTAGGGTGTGATGCGGTTCCTGTGAGTCCGTGGACATTTGCATTTGATATTTAGAACTTATCTTCTTGTTATCAGTAAAATGGTATAGCTTGTCTATTGTTTGTGCGAAAATTGAAGCTACTGACTTGCTCCCAGGGTGTGTAGGCTTAGAGCGGTCTGTGCACATGTTTAGTATGGTTTTGACTTACACGCCCTATACTAATAATTCACAAATAATCTCTTTTTGTTCGATTGTATAATTTATTCATGGCACGATGAGGCTATGAGCAATTACTATTTTAAGGAATCAATTAAATGGTGCATTCGTCCATAATTCAGCTACGCACAAGTGTAACGAGGCTTTTCAAAGATTCAACGCATCAATGCCTTACTATATATATACCTCATTATACAAAAAATTATCATTAGTTCTTCATGTTCAAAAACTCTATTGAAATTGGTAGAAACTTTTAATTCCTAGAATTATATGAAATGAACATATCTTAGTTCAGCGCTAATGGGGTTTTAAATAACCCTAAATGCAGCTTACATAAGCTGTAGTTATGGTGTTTGTCTCTACAGGCATTTCGAAAATATCTGTTGATAAAAGTAAAAATTTATATAAACTTTTCCAAGTCATAACTCATACAACATATTTACAAGTATGTCGATCCTCTTACCGTTCACCTTATCTATATTTTTTCTCTGTTTATAGTTTACTACTACATACTTTCTTCTCTCATTCAATCTTAGTCTGTCTTTCCTGCTTTTCCTTTTTATCTGCGAGAGTCAAAGGGGGTGTTCTAAACGTTTAATCAAAACGTGTAGTCTTTCAATCACAAGCGCTTTCTAGATGCTTGGCAAACGGCTTAATTTATACTGGGCCAACTTAAGACAGGTTGCAGATAATGAATCAACATGAGTGTAATTTGTAATATATATAGGGTAGAAATTAAAGAATAATAGAATGTGGGTATAGGGTGGACCATATTGTGGGAAAGGGAGAAATTGACCCTATCAATTTCTTGTGTTTCTCCAGTAAAATACAACTTCTTTCTTGAAATTCAATTCAATGTAAAAGAAAGAGCCGACGAGCTTGTGCCCCAAGAAAAACAGCATTACTACGATTGTTCGGCGGAATGATCGAATGGATAAATGTTGATCTATATATATTTATCAATTACTATTTTCTAAAATTTTACGTTTAGGTTCAGATGCTTCGACTATGAATTTGAAAACGTTTATCTGTTGTTTTTTAGAACTACTGGACATTATATTCAAAAACTTATCATTTGAAGGCCATGATATGATACCTTGGTTTTTTTGTCGAATAATGCTGTACTTTTAACATATTAAGAGAAAATGGTTCTCGGATTCTACTTGATTCTTACATACTTGGCAAAATCTATTTTGACGTTCAACATTACTGTATCGCCCCGCTTCGATTTCTAAATTATACGCGCGTATTCGAAATTTTGTCAAAGACTTACGAAATTTCAAATTAACTATGTTAGTTATATATGGTTCAAGAATGAATTCAGTTTTGAATTTTTTATAGTATTCTACTTTTGGCGATTCGTTGATTTTCTCGATCCAAGTTTGAATATTTGATCATTAAGTCTTTGATATATCAAGCTATTACCGATCGCCCTAATTTTTCAGCCAATGATCGACCGCTATTTCATTTGAAATTCAAAAAATATATCGCATAACCTGACAATCTGTTCGAATAAGTGTCCTTTGTGACTTTATGTCATTATGGGCGGAGACTTTAAAACAAACCAGACAGTGACGTTATATCTTGTCTGGGAACGGTCTCGAAGGACACTTTACTTGTAATTGAGCATACAAAAACGCTAATGGAATAACTATTTCTGTGGGTTTTGAACAACTATTACATTCAAATGATAAATGGAGATTTTTTTTATTTGAATATACATGTACATGTCAACCAATAGAGGGAATAAACTGATGCAGATTTTGAAATTTACTCAAATCGAACCTTTTTGTAACACCTGTTTAAGTTGACATAAAAAAGACGACAGGGTTGAAATGATCTAGAATCTAATTTCTTGTTTAAATATGAATACTTTTAATTTATCTATTCTGCAGTGCCCCTACCCCTCTCTACGCTTTGTTGAACATATTTATTCATGACGGGTTACGCAAAAATTGGCACACATTCGTAACATGGATAATCCCTGTGGGTTAAAAACTCAACATACACCATGTATTTAGGTTTGGTGATATAAAAAGGTACATACAGGCTAAAAGATTCGGGCAGAAAGATAGACTTGGATATTCGTATTATTCTAATTATTCAAAAACAGCTTAAATTACTTTTTAGCATTTTAGACCCGTGGAAACTGTTTAGTCTCGAAAATATACGGGACCAATTTAAAGGTAACGATCATTTGGCTATCAAAAATTACCCCGCGTTCAAAACGAAGACCTTTGCGAAAAGTTGCTCCGTGTACTTATCAGCAAAGCAGGGTTCAAATCATCATCGTTCGCAAACTATTTGCAACCTGAAAAGGGGGCTGAAAACTATGGCTTCCGATGCGTCATTTTTAGTTGCCCGATAAACTACTTGTTGCAAGCATTATGGAATTGAATATCACGCGGTACGTTACTCGTATTTTCTCACAAATAAAATCCTGATAGATGGGCATAACGTCCGCGAAAAGCTTGCGAAATAGAATATAGAATACATATTTATAGTTGCAATCACAAGGTATTCAACGCCAAACGCGACTAAGGGGTAATTAATCCACTGAAACCGTCTCACCAAATGACGAAATATAAATGAAAGCTAGATAATGATTAAATTTGCCCCTCCCCTTTTTGTTTGCGGCGATTTGATTGAATAATGTATGACGCAACAAAATTGACTGACATCATTGATTGACGCAAAACTCACTAGAGCTAGAGTTATTAGGGGAAAATTAAGACGATCGGTAAAACAGTTATAGTTCATATTCTGACAATTTACGCGTATAACCTTGCGCTCCTCTAACGCTCCGCTTAGGTTATATCGCGTAAATTGTCAGAAATGAACTATAACTATTACTTATACTGCAAAGAAAATTCTAGCATTTTCATTGGTTAATGCTGACCTGACAAACATTGATAGCTACGGCCGCTCCGGTATAACTTCTAATGTTTCCTATAGGCGCCTCAACGTGAACATAGACAAAAAATCGGAACGGTAATGACAGCCATGTTTCTCTCGCTTCGCTGATAACACGACCCGAATATACACACTAGGATACAGTTGAAAAGGGTGTCGGTTAATAATGTGCAAATAAAAAATGATATAGATGTCATTAAATACTTTAAATTTGTACAATTCTGTCCATTTAAAGTGCCAAGTTTCTCGCAGTTGCAGCCAACAAACGCTTCCATATGGTCATGGTTTTTGTGTCCAGCTGTTTTTGGTTACATCTAACCAAATCTGTCAAAAAACTAATTTTGTAAAGAAAATTAGAATGATTTGGGCATCTTTGCTGCAGTTCTTGAATGTATGACTCCACCCTTAGTGTTTTATTTTAAAATCCCGACCTGAAAAAAGAAAAATGCGATGAAATATTGTGTTAATATGGACAACATAGCGGACACTTTTCTATAGGCCTCCTGGAAAATAGCTGAGGGAAAGGACCTGGGTACTGTAACCGTTGCATATTAAAGATATTGCCCCATTACACTTCTATGTCTTGATTAATGACTGCAACAAAGGTCACAATCTTCAATTTGTATGTTTTAAATGAAATAGAAACAATACATGTATAAAAATGACGTAACTTTTGTGTCCAAACCGTTACGTCAGTTAAAAAACGTATTTCAAGCTTTGTATCCTTAAAAACACACTAACTTGTGTACGCGTGCGAATCTTTTTAAGTATGAAATAGATCGAGTACGAAAGTGCGCCTTGTATTGACGAAATGTTTTCTCTGTCTCTTCATGGATTTCATGGTGTGAATACTTTTCATAGGGGCGCATTAAGGGATATTGATGGTTTAAAAGAAATCGGTTTATACGAACGCCTAAAATTGGAAAAAGACAGATATTTCGCCCTAAAACTTTGAAGTATAATAAATTCGTAATACGGTATGTAACATACGGCTCGGGTGACATCATTTTTCCAGCCGGGAATAAATCGTCATATACCCCGGCAAGAAACCGTATAACTAATAATGTTTACTCATATTAGGCAGTGGTTGGTGATTTGATATCTGGACCCGAGGTTATAAACCTTTTCTCAGGCTCAATTCAAACTTTTCTCATTTCAATTTGAGATTTGAGCCGTAATTCTTTTTTATTACTCAATTTTATGTATTTACATAAAATATGATATTTATAAGCTGTTATAAAATTATAGTTGTTATTTATAACAACTTATTAATATTATCTTTTATTTTCATACTTAAAATTTTGTAAAAATTGAGTCTGAGCCTGAGAAAACTTTTATAACCTTGGGCCCTGATTTGACGCGTGTGTGTAAAGCCAAAGGCAGGATTTTGAGTGGTTTTATGTGTTTTGTTTGAGAAAAATTCAAGAGATATTTCGAACGACCAAATTTTCTTGGAGAGTGGTGTGTTTCTTTCCTCAGTTGCCAATACGAGCGGTCTGTGTCATTTAAATGCTCAAATGCTATAGGTAAAATAGAGGATAATTGTTTGTTTAAGGTGGGACGATACAGTTTTGGGGAGACAACTCGCCTTGAAAAAAAATGTGAGGGGGGTCCTTCTTAAAATCAACTTCATATGAAGTTGCGCGTGCACAGTGGAAGGCTTTTTTTTCAAACAATCGTAATTTTGTCAACCTACACGCAGGATTGTCCTGAATTCAAAATAAAAACGTTCGCGAAACATTTCAGAAACATACGACTGCTCAGAAAGGTTCACTTTCTAAACGTTTGCAAATGTTTTTGCATCCTGAACTGCAGGGTTTGGCAATTATTACGAGGGACAAAATGAAATCCGGTCATGCGTTCAGAATAACGAATCACAAACGATCATCCGAAAAATGGTAGGCTGCATTACCGTAAAGTATATCTAATAAGTGTTTCACACTTGTGCTTCGTTATTCCAACCGTGGTACGGGCGACGTTGATAGACCTATCATAAGCCATGCACTCAGGATGACAAAACGGAGCAAACAATTTTGGTATTTATACCCTGCATTGCTCAAATGTGCATGAGCTTAACGTTTACTTCGCTTTGTTGTCCTGAACGCAGGGATGTCACGTTCTCTTCATCGCCGAAAGGGAATGTTTGAGTTCGGGTCATATCGTTGTAAGTATAAAACTATCATAAAATGGATGCTTATAAAAGGTAGTCATCTTTCAGTTATTTGAACATTGCTTGAAAAGGAGAAAAAATGTGCTTTTTTGTTTACGACTTCGGTAAAAACTGATACAGGATGACGAATCATATCCCAAAATAATATGATTTTGCCACTTGGATGCGATTTCTCTCCTTTTCAGTTTACTTTTCTGCACTGTTAACTGTCTGTTCGTTTTTCACTATTCTTTTTAAAATCTTCAAAATGATATGTTACTTTTGCCTGATCCCATTCATTACGTATGTTACACGTCGTAAAGACGGAAAGGAGACAACGTAGAAAAGGACAATTTCAACCTTTAAAAAAAATCATTTCTTCTCTCTAAATTTCCATCTTTATTTGATTCCGTTTATGTGTGTTTGTTAGAGTGAACACGATAATTTGATAACAATTATTAATATTCCGTCAATAGCTTTATCAACATTGAATATGTCAATAAGCAATGATTTCAAAAAGCTTTCGTATTATTAGGAGAGCGTATGTATTCGAGAGTTACTGCGTCTGCTCCTTGACCAAGAAGTCCCGAGATCGGATATAAATAACAGCGATTGTACTTTTTCCTTTATTTGGCCCTGAGACTGTTGAACTCTTCTGTAATCGACGGAATCAAGAGGGATCAATGTAAAATTTAGCAAATTGTTTCCAAACCATTGTAAAATAAATTAGGTTAAAATTATCAACATAAGCACAGAATTCTAAAATCTTTAAAATCAATCGAAAGTCATGTTTTCTTTTTTTTTTTTTTTTTCAATCGAGTAATAAACCATCTTATCTTCCGTGGCAACTGAAATGGCATATTATTTCTATATATAATTGCCTCATATAGAAAATGAGTTCATGGAGGAAAACCTCGTGTTTTGATCAGGATAATGGCTGTGCATGTGGCGGATCCAGAGGGAATGGGGTGTTCAGTCTTTCACTGGGTAATTCGACAAAACTTTGGTAATGATGTGAAATGACTACCTCCCCCCCTCCTTAATTGTAGTTTAAACCCCGTTACAGAAATCCTACAACTGAATAGGCGTTACCAAATGTATCAAAATTACAAATGGTTTTTATTGTTGATTGGGAAATCAGGGGACGTAACAATGCCGGGACAAATTCAAATTAGAGTAGTAAATTATGGGGGGTACTGTACATTAAACTTATGAAATTGACTAAAAGTGCCTGGATACATATACTTTTCTTAATTAATTTCAGTTGAACGATAGTTGGGCTAATTTTCTATTGACATATTTCTAGTTTGTTTAATATAAGTGTTTGCTTTTTTTGCCTTCAAAAAAATTATTCACTTTTTATCTTTGAGGAGCATTTAAAGCAAAATGTCCAATTGTCATTTATTTATGCACTTACTAGAAAGTTTATTATATTTTTATGTTTTCCATATCTATGGCTATAAATATATGTTAATTTAGCACACCAGCATTGTGATTGGTCGGTGTAATAAACAGTTTTCTTTGATATTTTCGAAAACATGGCCACCGTAAGAAAAATGTAAATATTTTCATAATATGCGTGGAAAGCTATGTTGATATTTTCAATATATCTGTGCATATGAATGCTCTAAAACATACATCTGTTTTGCGGATATCTGGAAATCCCCTGAAACTGTAACGGCCCTCCTTAAGTGTAAGATTGATTAATATTTCATTGAGAGAACGACAAAAGCTATATTTTCACGAGTGGCAGAACCACGAGTGAAAATATAGCTTTTGTTGTTCACGGAATGAAATATAAATAGATCTTACACGTAAAAGAAACGATTATTCTATTTCTTTAATGCAAACATGAGATCAAATGTGAAATTTCTAGGACATATTTTCGTAAAGCGCGTCATTTTGCTCGTGATTGCTATGCAACGTTCATTGTGACGTCACTTATTTCGCCCCGCATAGATGACGTCAGATAGGGTGAAATGCACAAAAGCAGGGTATAAATTTTTGGTAATTTCACTGCTTTTGCGGTGAGATTATCAAGTGATAATCTACCGTTATTTCTCGATAACCCACCGAGAAGCATTAAAGAATAACTGATATCCACCAGAAAAAAGCTTGGAACCTAGTTGAATTCATTTTCACCAGAAATCATCAAATGTCTCTTAAATTTCACTTTCTTTTGGAACTCTAATTACTCCGACCTTTCTTTCGTGGTTCAGTATATGTCTTGAACGAAAGAGTGCCGTTGTCACTATATAAGACGCCGGGAGAATGTTTCAAAATGACGGTTCAGTTTTCTGTAATGCAGCATGATGCAGAACAATTGTTTCAAGATCTTTTTAAATCAACCCATAATTATAGAAGAAATTACCCGGGCAAAATTGAACGAATTAACACACTAATGCACATTATTGCATAAAATGAACGTTTCCAGATCGTTACAGGCATGTGTTAACGTCAAAACCCGGGCGTTTACCGAAGAAAATGTGGATTAATAAGTAAATTCCTGTGTCATTAACGCCCGGCCTTTTTCACCTGAATATCCTCAGTCAGGGCCTTCACGCTCTATCACTTTCTTTGTCTAACATTAATATCGAGCATAATCGAGCATAAATAAAGACATCCACCCTATAATAAATCGAATAAGGTTTTTTGACTTGTGATAACAGTAGATTTGTATACAATCGGCGATTCAAATAAGGGAATTCTACTTATAACGCGTTAATTTTTGTGACGTCATTTATTCACCAAGCACCATCGGTAAAAACAAAATTGACGGTACAATGCATAACACATTTTTTCCTGCACGTTAGTGGTTTAGGAGCTAGTTTTAAAGCGTCCCTATGAATTAATTTTCAACTTCTATTTGAATAAACACTAGTCTTTCTTTTTATGCATCAATTCACTTTTTTTAGGCGTTAACATTTGCAGAGAGCTTCAAAATGCTGTAATGCCCAAGTGAGAAGCACTCGGGCGTTAAATTTTCTTTCTGGTCTCTACAAATGTTAACGCCCTAAAACCGTGAATTAACCCTACATACAACCAGCTGTCCTTTCGATAATACTGAAATGCTCTTTGCAAGTGGGCTCGACAAAAATGGCGTAGGCAGCATTTTCCTTTTTGACTCTACCAGGCTTGACCCTACAAGTATACGACAAAGTTGCCTAGCTCTGCAAAGTCAGGTGTTCTTTACCACAGTGCTACCGGGCCAATCCCAAAGACGAAGACGTTTGGGATTGGCTCGGTAGCGCAGTGGCTGAAGACGTCAGACTTTGCGAAAGTAGTCGACGTTACCGTATCTGCATAGCTTCAAATCCCGGTCGAATCAAAAATATTTGCTACCATAGATTAGAGCTTTATATGTCATTACTGTTTCCTTTTTTTATTGGGAATATACCGGTAAGGATAAATAAAACATAAACCACCAAATCTTACTCATACTTTATTTCAAAAAGAGATACTGAAATGACATTTGATAATTGTGAACAGAAATTTGATGCAATAATATACAAATGATGAACACAACACAGTAGAAATGCAAAAACAGGTCATGCTTATTCTAGGAACAACATACTTTCACGCCTAGAATCGACATTTTTTAGAGACTTGTCCAAGTTGAAAAACAAGAGCGCTGTCTATTGTTGTTGCTCGGGTGCTGGATAGTGGCAACAAGAGGACCATGATGGTCCTAGATCGCTCACCTGAGTCTCTTTGACCCTTGAGACATCACATCAATTAAATAGGCAGATGTCATAAAGGAGACGATTTCTACATAGAACCAACTTTCATGAAGTTTGGGACAAAATTGTGGCCCCTAGAGTGTAAACAAGAAAATAATCAGTGAGGCCCCTTTTCCCGTGATATGGCATGAATCCTTCCCATTTTCAATACAGTTCATCCTTTTGACCTGACAAAAATTATGACCAATTTTCATGAGGATTGGGCCCAATTTGTGGCTTCAAGAAGGTAAACAAGAAAAATATCATAAAGGCCCCTTTTCCCATGATATATCATGGATACTTCCCATTTTCAATAGGGTTCATCCTTGTGACTTGACCAACATTCTGACCAAGTTTCATGAAGATTTGGCCATATCTGTGGCCTCTAGAGCTTAAGAAAGAAAATTATCCTTAAGGCCCCTTTTCCCATAATATGGCATGGATCCTTCCAATTTTCAATAGGGTTCATCCTTGTGACCTGGCCAACATTCTGACCAAGTTTTATGAAGATTGGGCCATATTTGTGGCCTCTAGAGCTTAAGAAAGAAAAATATCCTTAAGGCCCCTTTT
Organism: Fragum whitleyi; assembly: GCA_948146395.1. Taxonomy (NCBI): domain Eukaryota; kingdom Metazoa; phylum Mollusca; class Bivalvia; order Cardiida; family Cardiidae; genus Fragum; species Fragum whitleyi. The sequence continues at coordinate 46,742,341 of OX411554.1, forward strand.
CCCATGATATGGCATGGATCCTTCCTATTTTCTTTAGGGTTCATCCTTTTGATCTGACAAAAATTATGACCAATTTTCATGAGGATTGGGCCCAATTTGTGGCTTCAAGAAGGTAAACAAGAAAAATATCATAAAGGCCCCTTTTCCCGTGATATATCATGGATACTTCCCATTTTCAATAGGGTTCATCCTTGTGACTTGACCAACATTCTGACCAAGTTTCATGAAGATTGGGCCATATCTGTGGCCTCTAGAGCTTAAGAAAGAAAATTATCCTTAAGGCCCCTTTTCCCATAATATGGCATGGATCCTTCCAATTTTAAATAGGGTTCATCCTTGTGACCTGGCCAACATTCCGACCAAGTTTCATGAAGATTGGATGATATATGCGGCCTCTAGAGTGTAAACACTTAAATTGTTGACGCTGGACGAAGAACGACACACAATGCACTACCGACGACGGACATTCAATGATCACAAAAGCTCACCTTGAGCACGATGTGCTCAGGTGAGCTAAAAATCAAGTAAAAAAGGAGCATAACTAACACATGCTACATCTAGAGTTATCCCCCTTGAAAGTATAGGTTGCTATATCGATAGTGAACATATGAGCAAAGTTCTAAGGGAGTGCCTATAGTAGAACCACAGATATCACAAAAAGTCAAAGTTTTTGAACAATGACAAAGAGAATAGCAATGACAATGATGACTTTATCAAGACTTTAGCAATAGCTCAATTTTTTCTCTAAAAACAGCCAAGATAAAATTGGAAAGAGTATTTTAGTAGAAAGGTTACTGATGGTGATGTACTTCAGAGACACACCACTTTGCAACTTTTAAGTGAAGACCTTTAAAGATATATGACCCTTACCAGGGGTTGACACTAGCTCCTGAGATTAAGGAGTCAGTTGGACTCCTAACACATGAAATCAATGAGTCCAAGCTCAAATTAAGGAGTCCAAATTTTCTTAATGGGAGAACAGTGTGGAAAAGAAGAAATTGCTTGTTATAAGCAATTTCTTCTTTTCTACAATGTCCTTCAAAAGAAGAGTTTGTTGGTTGTTTTTCAATGCAAGCAAATATTTTCTTCACCATTTTTGTACTGAAAAGATCTACAGTTTTGGCAAGTGTAAGAAACGACAGTGCTCTGTCATTTGTTTTTCAAAATATTCTCATATGATTCTTGGAGTTGATCGGACTCTTTGCTTGCAAATGGAAGGAGTCCAAACTGGTAAACAAGGAGTCTTGGACTCCCAGACTCCCCTTAGTGTCAAACCCTGCTTACTTCTAACAATAAGATGTGTTTGTATAACACAAATGGTCCTTCACAACAGCAATTTGTTCATTTTTTCTCATTTCATCAAAATGTGAAAAGCACATATGAATCATACCCTGAATAAAGCAACTCAGACAAAAGCTTCATTATACTCAATCATGAGGTAGCTTCGAGCATCAATAGAAATAAATAAGTCTTTATATGAAAATTAACATGGTTAAAAGCATGATGAAAGAAAACTCTCAAATAATTTGGTCTTGTAATAAATATTTGTTGTTAGGTGAAAATTATAATATATCAAGATTTTCATATCAACAGGACTTAGTGGATTTACTTTGAACTGTATTGTAAATGTAACAATTATTTTGTTATATGTGTATTTAAGGTTCATGTAAAGTGTTTGAGACCCAATTTTAAGGGCGCTTCATCAACCAAGAAAAGGCAGAATGTTCAAGTATATTGAATATCAAAATGAAGCTATTTTTGAGCACAAGCAGTTGAGCAACATAAGACCGCCATAGCTATAGCGGTAAAGCTAAAACATTGTGGAAACGGGTAATTTTGTACAGAACAAGCAACTGCATGACGGTTGGATAAAAATGGGTACTACTACAGCCTTAGATATTAAACTCGGTCTCAAAAGGCTCCTTTGAAACAATCGTTTCCATTTATTTTTTCAACATACTTGTCAAACCGGTTTGGTCTGTTTTCAAAATAGATGTAAGGTATGGTGCAACAGCACACCACAATATTGTGCAATATTTTCTGCATTTTTTTTCAAATTATAGTTTTTGAATTCAATGATCTAATAAATTACAATATATTTATCATTCAGTGAAATAGAAATTGATATATTGCTAAACAACCTTACAGGTATATTAACTATTTATGTCCATTTATGTTGTGATAACACACCATACATTACATTAGATCTACACGTTTACAAAATTAGAATGACATATATGACATATGTGTTTATAAAATAAGTCAAAATGAATTGCTTGCATAACTACGTTTTGGGCTCGAGTTTATACCAACATTTGTAGTAGTACCTGGGTAGTACTTTAGTCTGTACTTTGTTAAATATGAGCCAATTTTATCCAACCGGCATGCAGTTGCTTGTTCTGTACAAAATGACCCTTTTCCACAATGTTTTGGCTAAACCACTATAGCTATGACAGTCTTGTGTTGCTTAACTGGTTACGCTCATGAATAGCTTCATTTTGATATAAAATATACCTGGACATACAGCTTTTTTCTTGGCAAATGAAGTGTTTTAAAATTAAGCCTCAAACACTTTACATGAACCCTAAAACAAGATGAGCAAGATGGTCCTAGATTGCTCACCTGAGTCTCTTTGACCCCTGGGATATCACATCAATTAAAGAGGCAAATGACATAAAGGAGATAATTTCTACACAAAACCAAGTTTCATGAAGTTTAGGCCACAATTGTGGCCTCTTGAGTTATTACAAGAAAATTATCATAAAGACCCCTTTGCCTGTGATATGGCATGGATCTTTCCCATTTTCAATGGGGTTCATCCTTGTGACTTGGCCAACATTCTTACCAAGTTACATGAAGATTGGGCCATATTTGTGGCCTCTAGGGTGTAAACAAGAAATTGTCATTAAGGCCCCTTTTGCAGCAATATAGCATGGATCATTCCCATTTTTAAGTGAGCTTCATTCTTGTGACTTGGCCAACATTCTGACCAAGTTTCATGAAGATTAGGCCACAATTGTGGCCTCTTGAGTTATTACAAGAAAATTATCATAAAGACCCCTTTGCCTGTGATATGGCATGGATCTTTCCCATTTTCAATGGGGTTCATCCTTGTGACTTGGCCAACATTCTTACCAAGTTACATGAAGATTGGGCCATATTTGTGGCCTCTAGGGTGTAAACAAGAAATTGTCATTAAGGCCCCTTTTGCAGCAATATAGCATGGATCATTCCCATTTTTAAGTGAGCTTCATTCTTGTGACTTGGCCAACATTCTGACCAAGTTTCATGAAGATTAGGCCACATTTGTAGCCTCTAGTGTGTAAACAAGAAAATAGTCAATAAGGCTCCTTTGCCTGTGATATGGCATGGATCTTTCCCATTTTCAATGGGGTTCATCCTTGTGACTTGGCCAACATTCTTACCAAGTTACATGAAGATTGGGCCATATTTGTGGCCTCTAGGGTGTAAACAAGAAATTGTCATTAAGGCCCCTTTTGCAGCAATATAGCATGGATCATTCCCATTTTTAAGTGAGCTTCATTCTTGTGACTTGGCCAACATTCTGACCAAGTTTCATGAAGATTAGGCCACATTTGTAGCCTCTAGTGTGTAAACAAGAAAATAGTCAATAGCGCTCCTTTTCTTATGATATGGCATGGATCCTTCCCAATTTCAAGAGGGTATATCCTTGTGACCTGGCCAACATTCTGACCAAATTTCATGAAGATTGGGCCATATTTGTGGTCTCTAGAGTGTAAACATAATAATTGTCAAAAAGGCCCCTTTTCCAGTGATTTGGCATGGATCCATACTATTTTAGATAGGGTTTAAACTAGTGACCTGGCCAACATTATGATCAAGTTTCAATATAATTGGATAGTGACCTCTAGGGTGTAAACACTTAAATTGTTGACGCCGGATGACAGACAACACACAACGGACATTCAATGATCACAAAAGCTCACCTTGAGCATGATGTGCTCAGGTGAGCTAAAAAGCTATATAACAACAGCCCTACCTTCAGGGTGACAATATAGTGAAAACTGTTTGCAAACTATACCCCACTTTACTTTCAAGTGCATGTGCAAAAGCAGGGTTTAATTTGCAAACAGTTTGAAGTATTTCGTCATCATGAACATAAAGCAGGACTAATTGGTTGAATTCGGTCTGTCTAACTCAACCAGTTAAAAGGCAACTGACTTTGAGACTGGTCCTATGTGAAAGAAGTTGTGGATGGAAATTATGATTTGATGATATTTTTAATATCTTTGTACTTCTAGGGAGAAAACATTGTGGACAAAAATGAAATTGCTTTCCCCATTGTCAACAAAGTTTTCAAAATCATCTTCTGCTTAGGCAATAAAATGTTGGTTTGTGTAGGTTATTCTAATACACAATTTTAAACGAAAATAAATTGGAGGATGTTCTAGGATAAAAATTCACAATGAAAAATATAATCTTTAACTATCAGGCTAAACAAGATAATGGAAAATTAAGAAATTGGTATTCAAAAGAAATTCCTTCAATGTCAGACTGTCAGTTTATTCCATAGACGTAACTAGGCTTTTGAAATATACCCACGCAGTAAGAGGGCGACACGCTCCGTCGGCTGCACTTTTTTATGATTTGAGCTTTGGTGAAACAATAAAAACGTCCCAACTACATTTTGAATAAGCTCCAAGTTTCATATTATGATCATTTATCATATATATTTTTTTGAAAGAATATTTGTTTATATTCCGCACTTGCGTAATGTGCATAATTGTAGTTACACCCTTGTTTTCAGAAGTTTCTTCGCTAGGGGCAAAAAAACGGTAATAATCGAAAATGGGTTTAAAAATTTAGAAAAAATACAATAATAAATTACATGTTCTGTATAGACCTTAAGTATTCCCCCAGACAAGCTCCAAACAAACATTTTGGACGATGCTCTGTGTTCAGGATGACAAAATGGTGCAACCAATTTGCCAATTATACCCCGCTTTGCACGCAAGTGCATAGCGGGGTATAATTGGAAAATTGTTTGCACTGCTTTGTCTTCCTGATCACAGGGCTATGCAAATGCTACTTTATGAGCAGACTGATCAGGGCCTGCAATGCTTGCCTTTCACTTAGCCTCAATTTGATGCATTAACATGGTTCAATGTCACCCTCCAAGGATAAAGAAAGAACAATAATTGTCTGTCTTTTGGAAGTCCTTCATCTAAGGGTCACTATGGGATGTGTAGATTGACAAGAATGAACACTTCTACTCGATACTTATCATAAATGATAAAGAAAAAGTTTACATTTTGACAAAATAGCCGAGCATACAAAACAGATGATAATGACGATGATGCGGACAATTTATTGTCATGAGATTGTGATAATAATAATGAAAGTAATGTTAATGATGATTGACAAAATAATATGATAATAATGTAATCAAAATTAAATTACAGAATATCATAACACTAAAGATCAAACAAGTTTACCATACCAATAAATCATCCTTTTTTAGCAAAACAAATCATAACTACAGCTTTTTTAGTTACAAGGTTTCGAAAAAAAAGGAGTTGAGCTTTGTCATATTTGGCCATCTGACCTTGACCTTAAGGCTTTCCAAAAATGTCTGTTAAACGACACATAAATAATCACAATACAATAATTATTTTTGTCGTAAGAAAATCAAAAACAAGAAATCTATCAAACTCATTAGTAAAATTTAAGTCAACCATTGACAACAAGAAATTCAAGAGCTGTTTGAGGACAGCTTAGCTCAACTAGTCCATGAGCTGGATAGTAACAGCAAATCAATAGATATTTCAAAGACTTGCACATAAAAATTTAACCAAAGTATTATGCCGATGCTGACGCCTGAGTGACCGGAATAGAACCTCTTTTCTACCAATAGTCGAGCTAAAAACCAAGTATTATTCGAGTTTTTCTTACAACAATTAGATCTTTAGTGTAAGATAGTATAGTACATGTTAAGATTTCATTTCAAAATGGTATGATAAACAAAAAAAAATTCATAACATAAAATAACAACATATACAAATTTACACCTGATTTCATTCATATATTTGAAAAAAAAAAAAACGATCTTCTATAGAAAATGTAAGTGGATGATTTATAGCACTTTATGCATGAAACATCAGTTATATGAATGAGGAGCTTAAAGCTAGTGAAAAATATGTTAAACCCTGTCATGCTGAATAAAAAACTTTGCAAAATTGTATTAAATCAAAGGGTTGAAAGTACTAAATGCTCAGTAGTCAGTTTTATCTTGGAGATCAATTCGAACATCAATTTGTTCTGATCAATCAACATTTCTGATTATACAGGAGTATCATGTGGTATAGACAAAGATCAGCCTGCACATAGGTGCAAGCTGATCTTTGTCTAAACAGTTAGCAACATTGTGAAATTGAGGTTCACCTCAATCAAAACCATTCTAAATCGTTCTTTCATTCATTCCAAACACTCACTCAAACCATTCAAACCATTGAAAAATATAGAATCAATAACGCCATTCAATTTGTATTTTTTATGGAGAAAAATCACAATTTCCATTACATAATTCAAATTGTAAGCGTCTAATAAGTTCTTGAAGAGAAAGGAAGCTATCCATAGAACTTGAATGCATATTTCATTAAAGGGAGGTAACAAATATCACTAATTATGTTCATGCTGAACAAAATTTGTGATATGGATATCGTCCCATTAAATTCACTAAAAACTCTCTCAACACACTCATTCAATTTCATTCCTAAATCATTCCAAAATCATTCACCTTTCCAATTTCATAATGTTGATAACAATACCCCCCGACAAAGCAGAAATATTTCAGGTTTGGTATGATAAGGTTTAACAATGTTAGGATGAGATGAACATTGGCCTATAATAACACTCCATGGGATTTCAGCTACATAGCAATTTTTTGTTTTTCATTAGGTAGACATTTTCCCTTTCTTTTCCTGATTTCCTTTTTTAATGTTTACAAAAGACTTAGTCTGTCTGGGATGGGGTGGCTAACCATCACCATTCTATTTATTTTCAAAGAGCAATAACTCTTACAATTTTCACCCACTGAAGAAGATGGCTTTCTTTATACTACTCCATGGAAGCAGTTTTATATGTGTTTGTTAAAATATTCTCAATGAGCCAGGGAGTCCACTGGACTCCTCACTTGCCAAATTAAAGAGTCCCAACTGGTAAATGAGGAGTCTCTGACTCCCGGACTCCCCTAAGTGTTGAACCCTGGTGTTAGTAAAATTATTTTCTAAGTGTTCTCTATATGGGAAAGAGTCGACCTCTTGTCCTTGTCTCGATATCCAATATTACTCTATGGATTTCTTTTAAAATCCAAATTGGCCTTCCTTTATCTATTCAATGGTTTTTACTGCTCTGAGGTAGATTATTCTAGAAACTTCCCATAAACAGGCAGATTGACAATTTTAACTTTGGGGGCCCAGATTTAACCATAGGGGTATGGGCATTTCCCCCAAAATATCAAGGGACCTAGCCCAGGATTTAGTAGCCATCAGCGACTGGGCTCCTGCTGGTCTTTTTATTTTTTACTTGTGTCTTTAAAAGTTTTTTACTCCTTAATCAATCAATTCTTAACCATTTGTACCAACATCATCTCAACAAACGAAATCTCACCCAGTCTTAAATTGATCAACTGACCTGATAACAAATTAGTCCAGAGAAATAATATTTAACCATATTTGATCCCATGAGGTACCAACAATATCCTGCAACAGTAACTGAGTATTACACAGGAGTATATAAGGGCAGTTTTTCAATTTTTGCTTTTTCTTCGTCGGATTCACATCTTGCAATCAGCATAGTATGAGCATGTCCCATGCCAACCGTGTGAATGTAGATACCATCTAGAGTTTTCATTTCTTGAGGAGTTGTAGAAGATTTAGGTTTGTTCTCTCCATACCCCTGTAAATACATGACACTATTTTAGTGAGAAATCCAAATGTCATTAATACAGCTTGGAAAAGTTTGATACTAAGGTTTAATGTGATGTCTGTGGTTCTATCTGACTACAGGAAAAATGTTAAAGTTTTGAAATTATTGTCTTCTAATATATAACTTAGCCTGCATGCAATAATACCATCATTTTCACATGAGCACATTGTTAATTAAGACTTGCATTGTTCAGACAGTGCATCAACATCTATCCTGCATCCATAGCTATCTATTAAACATACAATGAATACAGATTAGACTTAGCAAATTCAGTCTGATCAGTTTTCTCTTTGTAATTGCAATCCAATAAAATAAAGGTGGGCGTTATTTGCCATGTGCTAAGGCAATTGCACTTTATACTCCCAAAGCAGTGAAAAATACACTCATCCCTATAATAACAAGTTATATTTGTAAAACATTAATGCCCCTCATAAAAGCAGGTCACCGTTCTATTCTTTGTCAATCAACAAAGGGCAATAACTCACAAAATATGATGAGCAGAGTTATGGCTCTTGTGTACTGCACTTCTCAATGAGATCTATCTACCTGTGAAGTTTCATGATTCTAGCTTGCGTACAGGCAGACAGAAAGACTGACAAATGCAAAGCAAATAGCCCCTATTCTTCGAAGGTGGACATTTCTAATGGTAGGCTACTAATTGGAGATAATTATACAATTATATCAAATATGTGCCAGTCTTCACAAATAAAACAGATCCAAAAGTTAGGCACATACTCTTGAAATTAGAACTATCTAAAACTGTCAAATGTTTGTTTAAACTGGTTTTATGCCACTGTTTTTCAAAACAATCTGATACAAAGCAGACTAACCCACTCCCCCGCTAGGGCTTTGTCCCAGTTCCAGACACAGTTTTTCTTTAAAGTTCAATTGTGACCTTGACCTTTTACCTTTGTGATTCCAGACAAAAAATGGTCTTTGGAAGGTCCCACTGACCAACAGATATGTTGACCTAGAAGTGCAAAGCAATATACCACCTCTTCCTTGAAGGGAGGCATAAATATTAATATTTCATCTTCTTATAAACTATCGGCACTTTGACCCAATTTGGACCATTGTAAAAATTTGCTGTGTTGTAAAGATTTGTTGAAAATTTAGCTCCAGTCTAAATATCATAAAGTTTAAGGACAAATAGAGAAATGTGCATTCCAATTCTCTAAAGTTGGACTTAGGGGATGTCCCCAGCTTAAGTCTAAACATTTTCAAGTTTAAGGAATAAAAGAGAAGTGTTCATTCAAATTCTCTAAAGGTGGACCTGGGTCCCTAACTTCAGTCTAAATATAACCAAGTGTAAGGAAAACAAGAGGACGATGATGGTCCTAGATCGCTCACCTGAGTCTCCATGACCCCTGGGACATCACATCAATTAAACAAGAGGACCCTGAGGGCCCTAAATCGCTCACCTGATATTTCAAGTAAATTATCATTAAGACTCCATTTCCTATGATATGGCATGAACCTTCCCATTTTCAACAGAGTTCATTCTTGTGACCTGGCAAACATTTTGATCAAGTTTCATGAAGATTGGACTATTTTTGTGGCGTTTGGAGCTCTTACGAGAAAATTGTCAGTAAGGCCCCTTTTCCCGTGATATGGCATGTATACTTCCCATTTTCAAATGAGTTCATCCTCATGACATAACAAACATTCTGATAAAGTTTCATGATGATTGGACCATATTTGTGGCTTCTAGAGAGTAAACAAAAAAATTGTCATTAAGATAGATGCCTTTTCCTGTGATATGGCACCAATCCTTCCTATTTTCAAAAGACTTCATCCTCATGACCTAACAAACATTCTGACAAAGTTTCATGAAAATTGGACCATATTTGTGGCTTCTAGAGTGAAAACAAGAAATTTGTCATTAAGGCCCCTTTCCCCGTGATAAGGCATGGATCCTTTCCATTTGAGCAATTTTCATAAGGGACAACCCAAGGAATATTTCTGCCAAGTTTGGTTGATTTTAACCCATAAGTTTAGGAGGAGATGACGTTTAAAGATATTGTTGACAAAATTGTCATTAAGGCGGCTTTTTCTGTGAAATGACACAGATCCTTCCCATTTTCAATAGACTTCATCCTCATGACCTAACAAACATTCTGACCAAGTTTCATGAAGATTGGACTGTATTTGTGGCTTCTAGAGTGAAAACAAGAAATTAGTCATTAAGGCCCCTTTTCCTGTGATATGGCACGGATCCTTTCCATTTGAGCAATTTTCATAAGGGACCACCCAAGGAATATTTCTGCCAAGTTTGGTTGATTTTAACCCATAAGTTTAGGAGGAGAAGTCGTTTCAAGATATTGTTGACAAAATTGTCATTAAGGTGGCTTTTTCTGTGAAATGACATGGATCCTTCCCATTTTCAATAGACTTCATCCTCATGACCTAACAAACATTCTAACCAAGTTTCATGAAGATTGGACCGTATTTGTGGCTTCTAGAGTGAAAACAAGAAATTTGTCATTAAGGCCCCTTTTCCCGTGATATGGCACGGATCCTTTCCATTTGAGCAATTTTCATAAGGGACCACCCAAGGAATATTTCTGCCAAGTTTGGTTGATTTTAACCCATAAGTTTAGGAGATGTCGTTTAAAGATATTGTTGACAAAATTGTCATTAAGGCGGCTTTTTCTGTGAAATGACACGGATCCTTCCCATTTTCAAAAGACTTCATCCTCATGACCTAACAAACATTCTGACCAAGTTTCATAAAGATTGGACCGTATTTGTGGCTTCTAGAGTGAAAACAAGAAATTTGTCATTAAGGCCCCTTTTCCCGTGATATGGCACAGATCCTTTCCATTTGAGCAATTTTCATAAGGGACCACCCAAGGAATATTTCTGCCAAGTTTGGTTGATTTTAACCCATAAGTTTAGGAGGAGATGTCGTTTCAAGATATTGTTGACAAAATTGTCATTAAGGCGGCTTTTTCTGTGAAATGACATGGATCCTTCCCATTTTCAAAAGACTTCATCCTCTGACCTAACAATCATTCTGACCAAGTTTCATGAAGATTGGACCATATTTGTGGCTTCTAGAGTGAAAACAAGAAATTTGTCATTAAGGCCCCTTTTCCTGTGATATGGCACGGATCCTTTCCATTTGAGCAATTTTCATAAGGGACCACCCAAGGAATATTTCTGCCAAGTTTGGTTGATTTTGACCCATAAGTTTAGGAGGAGATGTCGTTTAAAGAAAAAGTTGACGCCGTGACGGACAGACGGACAGATGGACAGACGGACGCCAGACAACGATCGATCACAATAGCTCCCATGAGCACTTTGTGCTCAGGTGAGCTAATAGGCAGATGTCAACAAGGAGATGATTTCTACAGAAGATCAATACAATGCAAGCAAAGAGCAAAAAGGATATGCCTAGGGACAGCCCTTATATAAACGTATGAGGCATGTAATGAATAAACTTGATGAAATTCAATGAAATGAAACTATTAACCCTTGTCATGGGGAATAAATTTTGGCTCAAAATTTTCCATCGAATTCAAAGGGCAAAAAGCACTGAAAGTATCAACTGTAGGTCAATTTCTATTTGAAACAAGATGTGTTTGTGAAACACGAATCCCCGGGAATAGCATTTTTTTTAAAGTTTGACCTTGACAGATGACCTTGACCTTGTCACATGACCTTGACTCATGACCTTGACTTTGGTGTACAGCTTTGTATGTCAAATACTTTTGGAGAAAAGGCAAAGGTTAAGTTTTCGGGTTAAGTTTTCGGACAGACAGACATGAGTAAAATAATATGCCCCTGATCTCTCGATACGAGGGCATAAAAATAAATCTATTGACTATTCTGGTTTGAAAGTGAGAAACAGGTGGTGTACACCAATATAAGACTGCACATATGTGCAGGCTGATGTTTGTCTATAGCCCCCCTGCCAAAGCTGGAATATTCTGGGCTCAGCATGAAAAGGGTTAAGAAAAGTCCCTGCCTTCTGGTTTCAGAGAACAAGTCTTTTAAGATTTCCTCATTGACGTCTATGTAAAATATGGGGTTGGGGCCATTTATCCCCAAATATGAAACCAGAGGCATGATATGAACAAAATTGGTAAAGGTCCACTAGATTATGCTACATACCAAATATGAAATCTGTCTGCTTTCTGGTTTCAGAGATTTTCAATTTTTTTTTTGCTCTTTGATTCTATATAAAAAGGGTTGCGCCCTGATGGAGCCCAAATATGATCCCAAGGTCCTGATATGAACAAACTTGGAAGAGATTCACTAGATGATGCTACATACCAAATATGAAAGCTGTCTGCCTTCTGGTTTCAGAGAAAAGGGTTTTTGAAGATTTTCCTATCTAAACCCTTTTGGTTAAGGGTTAAGGGAGAGTTGAGGGAGGATTTAATTAATTAAACAATTTTGGTAGTGTTTGACTCAAGGAACATCCCTGCCAAGTTTGATTAAGATTGGCCCACTGGTTTAGGAGGAGAAGATGTTTAAAGATAATGTGGATGATGCATGACTGACATTGGACAATCACAAAAGCTTACCTTGAGCAGCACTTCGTGCTCAGGTGAGCTAAAAAGAAAAATGTGCATTCCATTTCTCCAAAAGGGGGACTAGGTCCCCAGCTTTAGTCTAAATATTATCAAGTTAAAGAAAATGAGAAATGTTCATACCAATTCTCCAAAAGGGGGACTAGGTCCCCAGCTGCAGTCTAAATATTATCTTATAACTATACAAATATCCGTAAGATAACATCCTGTATGATATTTTTTATGTCATCACATAGTTATTTTTAGAACAATGATATAATCCGGTTATTTTTAGAAACTTGCATTTCAGTAAGAAACATCGAAGAATACAAGACAAATAGAGGTTATAAGATATATATAAGACATACATAGTGTATTGTATGAAAAAATATCTAACTCGGTTGTGAGCATTGATAATTGTCTCAGTAGAGCCTCGACAATTTTCAGTTCTCCCAACCTCGTTAGATATTTTTTTTCATATAATAGACTAAGTACTTATGATATATTTATCAAGTTAAAGGAAAATTAGAAATGTTCATACCAATTCTTCAAAGGTGGGACTAGGTCCCCAGGTTTAATCTAAATATTATCAAGTTAAAGAAAATGAGCCTGTGCGTGATATTTCCAACAATTTCAAATAACCGAAAAGTAAATACTCTGACCAGCCTGTGCATCCGCACAGTCTGACCAGAGTCTTCACTATGCACTTTGTAGATAGAAAAGGTCTTAAAGTATCTGTAAACAATCGGGTAACTTTACATTTACAGTATTTGGCTGTCTAGGCTGCTCAATGTGTGCACCTCACGCATGTTTCAGATTGTTGAAAATGGCACGCACAGGCTCAAAAGAGAAATGTTCATACCAATTCTCCAAACGTGGGACTAGGTCCCCAGCTGACTACACTGTCATCTGCAGCTACTACAATACTTTTGTTCCTGAAAATGAGATCAGGTAATTGTGTAGAATTTATAGCATTTTTTGTCTTTTGAAATCAGGGCCTGACATTATAATACCTTTTTGATCAACAGAAAATTTATTTGAATTTCAAATTGAGATGTAGGCTGTAATTCTGTTGTAACACTTAAGATGAAATTACAAAATTTCGCAAACCTCATTATATGTATTGCAGAATAACTTGAATTAACAAATATCTTAATTTTGTTTTTTATCACAAACAATTGGGTCATATCATAAATAGAATATCAAATGTGTGCTCATTCAGTACTGAATTTATTAAACTTGTCATCTAAAATAGATTAAAACTTGGCGCAGCCTTTTATTTATCTGTTTATAATGACTCATTAAATAAATTTAGAATTCAATGACCGCTCATTCAATATCCTCTAATACTTCGACAATTTTCGAGCCTCACATATCTAATCCAATCTTACACAATTGTCTGTATATGTACAGCCTTGTTTCATTGGACCTGGTCGAAACTTGAATGCAGAGCTACAGGGAGCATCAGGAAGAGGGGGTACTCTTAGTTTCAAATTAGATTATTTCAATAATACTTGCACAAATGCTATGTTGTAGGTACTCATTAGAATCGTCTTGACAAGACAATTCAAATGAGTACCTATAACATAGGATTTAAATAAGAAGTAGAGATTTTAGACCGCAATTTCCTCTCTCATCTTTACTTCTTTCAGGGTTTTCGTTTGACCCGGGACCCCGGGTTTTGACGCGCGGAAATCCAAAATGATGCAATTTTGACTCTTGGAAATTTGAGCTGATGCGTCATTTTGACTCTTCAAAATTAGCAGCTGTGCGTCAAGGGTTGTTAGAAGTGTGCCATATAATTGGAAAATGGTTAATTGTTGGTCTAATAACACCTAGCTTGATTGGCAATTAACCCACTCCGGTGATCGATATGCGTCGGCGATCGTAATTGACAGTCTTTTGACACCTGTGAAATTCAGCTAAAACCCCTTTACTTATACTCTGATTTCACTAAAATCAACTTGTCTTTGAATAATTTTACTATAAATCGAACAGTATCTACATAGTAAGTTAATAAACAACAAGAGGAGGATCAGTTTGGAATTGTCATGGGTTTTCGTGGTTTAACTCCACTTCCTTTTGTGAAAACTAAAAATCATTAGAAGCTTTTACTTGAATTTGCAACTTCAAAACACTCTTCTCTTTATTGTACTTACAAAAAAACTAAGTCTTTTGTCTAAAATAAGGCTCCTTAGTAGTTATCTAATGACTGGACATTGTGGTGACCTTTGAGGTTGAAAATTTATGAATCATTTATTGAGTTTATTTTCAGGCACCTTTGGAAAAATGATCCAGAACTAATTTTATCTATTTCAATACTTTTAAAATGAATTTTTTTCTTTTTTATAAATTTGATTCTTTTTGTGAGTGTGTGTGTGTGTGTGTGTGTGGGGGGGGGGGGGGGGGGGTCTGTCACAGTTTGACTCTTGAGATTTTCATTTTGACTCTTGGGAATTTTGACTCAAGGGTCATTGACTCTTGGCTTTTGGAAGCTAATGAAAACCCTGCTTCTTTATTTGATTGTTTTTCTTTGTGAGGCTCATATCTTCTTAAATGATTATAAAACTTTCCATTGGACTTACCAAAATCCAAGAACACATCTTTTTCACAGTATTACAATTAATGTGATTGGACCAGGCATTATCATAGTCCAATCAACTACCCATGAAATAAAATTTTCAATTAGACTTTGCAAATTACCAAAATCATACCATGTCTCAAACAAGTTTTCTTGATTGGATCGGGCAAACAAAGCACCGTCCATAGGTGCCATCGCTGAAGGTGACGGAAGTGCAAAAATCAAAGGAATAAAGAGACATACTTCTAATGAAAATGCTTCCTTGATAGCTCAATGATGGTGAACACACATGCCAAATTTCAAGAAGATATCTTCAATAATAACAAGAGATATGACCAATGTAAAAGTTTGTCATGCCAACACCTACGTCAACACTAATAACAACGCCAATGCAATGATGACAAGGTGATGACAATTCCCCTGAAAACAGATCTCAAAAAATTAAGCTTAAAATAGCTGAGCTAATAATCTTGTCCAATCAGAAGCTTTGAAATAAATTATCCATTCAACTTACCCACACGCCATACTTCTAACTCGCCAACCTGTGAGATCTTGTACAAGTTTTGGATACATAGCGGCTTCACCTGAAGATTTGGTCTGACCCCATAAATATAGGGCACCTAACAAACAGAAAATTCAACAAGTTAATTGATTGGACCAAGATAAATCTTCTTCAATCAGAAGCTTTGTAATAAAACTTTCCATTCAACTTACCCGCATGACCCAAAAATTATCGGGCACTTAACAAACAGAAAAATGAATGAATGCAGAGTAACAAACAGAAAGGTTGAATTCGGATATTCTACAGGTTTCAATATAATTCAAAAATATGGTCATAAACCTTATGTTGTGAGTACTTTTTGGAATCTCCCATAATATATGCTTATGTTAAGAAGTAACAATTTATTAACTACTGTCATCAAGATTGCACATTCTGATGGTTGTTCCATTTGCAATCATTTAAAGTTCCAGTGTCATATTAAAGGAAACATCATAAGCCATTATCACAAAGAAAAACAAGAATTTGTGCTAATCTATCCCCTTTTTCACAAAATATTTCTCCATTTACCCTAAAAATGTGCATTTACACTTAATTCTATTAAAAGTCTGTACCAGTACCACGCTTGTCATGTGGGTAATACATGGTTAGTTACAGACAAATATCTTAAAAATTTACAAAGGCAAGGCTTTAATTTTATCACGCCTCCAAAGCAAACACAACTATGCATACATAGATGAGTTGTTGTATGAACAGGGTTAAACACCATTTTCAACAGTGTTGTAGTTAAATCAGAGCAGTGGTGCACCTACACATGGTCGTGTCTTAGGCAACTTGAAGGTAGTGGACCAGTAATAATTCCATCTAGTTTTGTAAGAAATGAACTTTAACAGTGTCAACTGAGGATTCCAATTTTTTTTTTTCATTTGGAAACCTCAGTCAATATTGAGAAAGTTTATGAGTTACAAAATGTTGCTAAACTATTACAAGTCCACTACCTTATCTACATTGGAACTGGGCAATAAGTAAACTCTCCAAATTCTATTTAAAAAAAAACAGCCAAGCAAAGGAGAAATTCTCTTACCATATTCATTAACACCCATACAAAAAGTCGATCCAGCAGTAATCATATTGGCCATTCTGTTTGGGCCGTCAAAAAATTTCACTTGTCGGGGAACCATCTCATCTTTATTATCTGCGTGACCCAGTCGGCCATATCCACCAAAACCCCAGGTAAATACACGCTTCTTTGAATCTAGAACCACCTGTAAAATAAAATTAAAAGCTATTGCTATAAAGAACAAGAGCTGTCACTGTAAGATGACAATGCCCCCGACACCGCTTTGATTTTAAATTATGGCCAATCTATGTTGAAGGTCAAGGTCATCCAGGGGTCAAGGTCACCAAAGTATGTGCCTACAGAAAGGTAATGTACCAAGGAATGTTGTGGTAAAGTATGATGCGAATATGTTAAGTAATAAGGAAGTTATGGCCAATGTTAAAGTTTTTGGACGGAATGACGGACGGACGGACAGACGGACGGACGGACAAGTCAAATTTATGATGCCTCCCTATCGGGGGCATAAAAAGAGGCCCAAGAGGGCCTGTATTGCTCCACTGGCTTTAAAATCGTTAGACTTTCATTAAATTAAGCTTTCTTAAAAATGAATACATTAACACTCCGAAATTTCCTAAGACCTATTTAATAATGATTAACTGGTTCTGGTCCATATTGCATCAAAATACTCAATCACAATGAACCTGCAACCCTTTACACATCTTATTAAAACATAAGGTTCAAAAGGAGATGTTCAAAGATTTCGGGCTCAAAATAGGCCCCGCCTGCCACGCCCATATTTATCGACCAATCAAAATTTCTTGAACAATTTAAGTAAATAGTCACCCAAGAAACATTCTGGTAAAGTTTCATTGAAATTTGCTGGTTCCGGAGGAGATAACGTTCAAAGATTTTGGCCTCAAAATAAGCCCACCCTGCCACGCCCATATTTATGGGCCAATCAAAATTTAGCAAATATTTTTTTTTGAAAAGAGACACTCATGGAACATTCTGGTAAAGTTTCATTGAAATCAGCCAAGTGGTTCAGGAGATAATGTCATTCAAAATCTTCAGGCTCAAAAAAGGGCCTGCCCTGCCATGCCCGTATTTATTGACCAATCAAAATTTCTTTAACAATTTAAGTAGAGGGCCACCATAGGATCATTCTGTTAAAGTTTCATTGAAATCGACCAAGTGGTTCAGGAGGAAATGTGATTCAAAGATTTCGGGCTCAAAATAAGCCCCGCCCTGCCGCGCCCAAATTTATGGGCCAATCAAAATTTCTTGAACAATTTAAGTAAATGGTCACTCAAGGAACATGCATGCCAAGTTTCATTGAAATCGGCCCAATGGTTTTGGAAGAGAAGATTTTAAAAGATTTCAAAGTGAAAAAATGCCACGCCCTGCCACGCCCATATTTGGGGGCCAATCAAAATTCTTTGAACAATTTAAGAAGAGGTGCACCCAAGGATCATTTCTACTAAGTTTCGTTAAAATCCACCCATTGGTTTGGGAGGAGAAGATGTTTAAAGAAAAAGTTTACGCACGGACGCACACACGCACAGACGCACACTCTGCCATGACAATAGCTCGCTGGCCTTCGGCCAGTGGAATTAATAATGTCTCAGGGCTTGTGTTTGACCTTTAAACCAGTGTTCTGGGCCCCGAAAATTATATATATATATATATATATATATATATATATATATATATATATATATATATATATATATATATATATATATATATATATATATATATATATATATATATATATATACCGTATTTGCCCGATATATTCGGACGGAAAAAAATAATTATTATTTTTTGTGTCCGAATATTTACAAAAATATTTTCCTCTGTGTCCGAAAATTTAGGGTCTTTTCACAATTTCATGGTGAAAATCGATCTTTAATATTTGTAAAGGCTCTTAAACAATACTGAAGAATATGCGGACAGAGCTTGGAATAAGGTAAAATGCCGATAAATGCGTCAAATATGTGCTTTCATATAGGAGGAAGGTAAAGTCCCGACAAATGTATCAAGAAAATATGCGTACCTCATTGAAGAAACTATAAAAAAAAGATAATCCTGAACGAAAATCCGGAGCAGTAACAATCCAAAACTTATGTTCCTCTTTACACATTTTCAATAAAACATTGCCATATTCAAATCGGTGCGCGGACGTTTTGGCCCCGGACATTTAGGCCCGGACGTTTTGGCCTAGGACGTTTTGGCCTCAAAAAAGGGCAGAGTAGGACGTTTTGGCCTATATCAGGTTATTAGTCGATATATTTGTTTATTGGGGATTAAAGCTAATAGAATACAAATTTTAGTCAAAATAACATAATATGACATAAAAATTGTAATTTATATTTGATATTTGAAAAAAAATTGGTCTATATTTAATTTAGTTTAACAGGAAATGTTAAAATGCTTGTGATATACAAAATTTGATTTCCAGGTAACTAAATTGTAGGGACTTGGAATTTACTGAAAGCCATTGTTAGTAGGGCCAAAGCCTTCAAAAGTTACATCAGACTTCGGACTCTGGCTGCACAAATGAGAAAGCTAAAATCTGCTTGCATACAGCAGAGCTGATAATTAGAGATAATTCTGATCCTTTTTCCTTCAAAACATATGTTATGGGTACTCATTAGAATCACCTCATTGAGGCGATTCTAACAAGTACCCACAACCAATGTCTTGGATCAGAAATAAGAAAAAATTATCATCAGTTACTCCCCCTTATGTGGAGCTCTGATAAGGTTGGAAAGTTTTCTTTACATATTCTGATTTCTAACATTAATCGATAATGATGTACTCACGACCCCTGGTTTACAAGGCCAGTGGGTTAACCACTACGCCACGGAGGCTTCTTATGTTTTATATTTACAATACTATTTATATGAAGGTAAACATTAAGGTAGTGTATTGCCAAATTTATAACAATAAAATGCTATCTAATTCAATTCCATATTTGTTATTTTTATTAAATTTTAAGATCCTAGCTAATAGTATACCCAATGGTCTGTCTGTCCGTCCGTCCCTCCGTCCAAACTTTCAAACATATTCTTCTCAGAAACCACTGGGTCGTTTGAAGTCAAATTTCTTGTGGAAGGTCCATGGATTGGGGGAACGAAAGTTTGTAAAAAAAGGTGAATGGGGTCATGGAATGAAGGTAGAAAATTAGGCCAATATAATAATAGGGCCAAAACATCCGGGGCCAAAACGTCCGGGGCCAAAACGTCCGAGGCCAAAAAGTCCGGGCCAAAACGTCCGGGCCAAAACGTCCAGAGCCAAAACGTCCTCAAATCATGCAGCATAGAATCAGTTCTGCGCAAACGAGTTTAGGGATGACGCAATAATTCACGTTTTTTAATTCAACCATTTTAATTTTCTATTTTCAGATAACAAGTCCAAGGCCCAAATGAATTCCGAGCACAGTCAAAAAATAAAATTAAAAAAGAAAAAAAAAAGACGGAAAAACTTTGTTTATTATAGTTTATCCCTTATCATCGCCATTCTTTTTCTGCTTGGCTCCAAACCAGCGAAAACGGGAAGCAAAACGTCGTCCAGCTGATTAAATATCGGAACTCAAGCTTTGTTTAACTGGAGTTACGTTTTTTTTTTTTGTCGCCGCTCGGTATTCACAAATAAATAGACGAAGAGTGACTGAAATATCGGAAGTAAGGTTACCGAAAGCCGTAGTTAGGATATTTTGCTTACAGATCGACAATTATGAAATAAATAATATTGGGAGTCTTAGTAGTTACGATATTTCGGTAGTGAACGGCAGACGTTCCTAATATTGAAAATGAATGCCCTTTAGATTTTCGTTGGTGGACGTATGAAAGCGAATAACTGAAGCTTAACAAAGTCGTCTCTCGCTCTCTCTTTCTTTCTTTCTCTCTCTCTCGTTTTCCATCGGATAATAATCCTCCGATCTTAAGAGACAATTCTCTACCGACATATTTTTTTCATCGCACTGCCTCGAACTTTTATACATGTACACAGACGGTTTATGTTCGGGTCGGTGAATGTGGGTCATTACATAATTTGAGACGGTCTCGACACGCGACTCGGGGCGTCTCCTTGGTTACGTGTTTAACTTTCAACTCTATTATGTTTCGCATATAACTGTATCACTAGACGATTATGGATTAGATTTACCTATTTTTTTAAAAATTGACTGTTCCGGGTATCTTGCTTTTCGCAGGAATGGACCGGTCTTAATTGTTTGTCGCTAAAATTCACGCCTTAATAATAATAATAGTGATAAAAAGAATTTCCAAACCAGCTTTTTTTTTCTGAGTGGATACTGTTACCATTAGGCCTATATTCTCGATTACGGCGAATCTGATATTTTTACGACCAGATTGAAAAATAAAAAGCCGACCAACCCGCATTTCTTGTTTGAACTATTCCTAAAGCCTTAATGCCTCGCAAGTCAGTTTATACGTCACGTCTGCAGCCGACTAAAGATCGCTGTGCATAAACCCGTATCTCCCGATGTAGATAGCGAAAAATTAAACCTTTTATGTAGCGATTATTACAAATAACATTATTGGGTGTGATTAGCCACGCGGCTAGGTTATCGGATGTCAAACAATGGATTACTCCTTACGGGGATTATCGACGATACCGTGAATTAAACAAAAGGTAAGCGTGCGTACTTTGCCTTTCAACTGGATGCATATAACGTAAATTTGTGTCCGAAAACTAAGGGACGGACAATTTCACTTGTGTCCGATTTTAGGGACAAAAAATAAATTATTTTTGAAAATAATTAAAGGTGTCCGAATTTTTCGGGTGTCCGAATACTTCGGGTAAATACGGTATATATATATATATATATATATATATATATATATATATATATATATATATAATATATATTTGACCTTTAGAAATATCTCCCCAGGGGGTCAAAATGACCCCCTTCAGAATAATTGCAAAGGGTAAAAAATTTGGTTAATCCCTCGATGATGTATTTTTATTTGGTTTATCCCTCAATGATGTATTTTTTATGCTCTCTAGCATTTAACTAATTAATTACTCAATTAATTATTTTACAAGAAAAGGTCAACTGACTCTTAAACCCGCAAAAGTTTACTTATAAATAGCTCATTCTGTTATTTAGACCCCTTTAAATCAGTTTTGACCCGAAGAATTTCACGGTAAAGGAGTCAATAACTCCTCTATTTCAAACATAAGCACGAGCCCTGGTGTCTACAGGGGAGTGGAGTAAATATGTTCAAGTTCAAGGCTTTAAAATTCCACTCATCCACTCACCCTGCATGATTTTTTCATTCTTTGTCTATATAAGCAGGACAAGTGCAATTTTAGAAATTTCAAATGCAAAACTGGTACAAGACTTTATTTTCTTATTGTGCAGGATAAGTGAAAATTTCAAGAATCTTCAAACCATGAAGTTTACACACAGTTAAGAATGAATACATCAAGGGTTCTTTTTATGCATAGGGGAAGGGGCCAATGGCCACTAGTTTAGGGAGAAAATGTGTTGAATGAACTTTCACCAAATATTCAGTTGGTGAAGGTTGGGTGATCATTCTTTGTGGGTATCCTGATAGGTAAGTTACAAAAATTTTATCAGTTCTTTGAATTTTCACTTCCAAGTCCAAAATTATTCTTTTTATGACAAAGCAACTACTAAAGACAACAGAAAGAATTGATTGAATGAAGTTTAAGCCATTTCAACATTTTTTAAGTTATATTGCGAAGGCTTAAGCACTGGTATTTATCTCACCGGTACAACCAACACATCCTTTCCTAGCCTCCAGCTGCTATCTCATATAGGTCTACGATTATCAACCCATTGGTGAGAGACAAAAAGTCAGAAAGAATGATTGCCGCAGTTGGGGATCGAACAACAGAAAGAAGGAAGAAAAGAATCAATTTTAGAAAATCCATTTCACAAACTTACTGTATGATTGACACCACAGGCTATTTCACGGACATCTACATCTACGACAGGCGTCACTCTACCGTCTCGACTCTTTTCTATCCAAACATTCACTTTTCTGGGTCGCAATTCACATTTAAATGCTAACTTGTTACTGGTTACAAAATACTTCCCATCTGTATTATGCCCTGGAAAAAAACACAATAGGTTGGACATTTTTACTGATGCCGTATGTGAGCCAAGTAAAGACTACACTAATTGCAATTTAAGAATGTTACTAACTGTGGCTTCTGATCAAAGACTATTAGGCAGGGATTGACGTAGCAGGGATTGACGTAACTGTGACTAAGGAGTCCATGGGACTCCCTATTTATGATGCAGGGTTCTCCCCAGAAAATTTTGAAGGCGTAGTGGCATATGCGCGCCGCTATATTGTCTGATTACTTTGTATTTCTCTTAATAATAAAGGATGATTACAGTGGTTTAACTGGATAAGGCTTTTTTATATTTGTGAAGGAGAACTTCTGTTTTGTTGAATATAAAATTTGATTTGAACTTATTTTTGTTTCTTTGACACCTTTATAGCATCTTTACATAAATAATTTAACTTAAAGTCTTCAATAAAATGTTGCATGATGGCATACCCCCCCCTTCCCTCTCCTTCCCATTGTATCCCTTCCCTTTAATTGAATACATTGTGTATAAAAGACTATTACAAAAGAAATGAAGAGAATTGGAACATTGAAGAAAATTTAATGATTTAAATTTAATTAATACAAAACAGTAAATCAACTGCACTTAGACTGTATTATGCTCATATATTTGAGAGTTCCAATGACAGCACTGCATGTATTGTCAACTTTTATAGGTCTCTATTTAATAATGTATACAAGGAATTTTTGAAATCCTTAGGAAGTTCTTGTTTGACTGAGGAGGGCCCTTCTCCCGAAATAAGTAAAGCTAGATTCTATTACAGTTATTTTCTAATGTGTTCACAAAGTCTTCTCAATATCTTATTTCCCCAAAAAAATATCCCCAAGAGCATTATTTTATTCTACAATGACCATTGTACGAATTTATAAGTTGATAACTAGTTTTTTTAGAAAAGCCAGAGACAGGACTTTTAGCACTTTGATTTTACATTTTTTTTTTTTTTCATTTTTTTAATTATTTATTTCCTATATCAATTTCTATGACCATATTTAGAATAATAGAATTTATCTTGATTTCAATTCTGGAATAAAAAAAAAAAAAAAAAAAAAAAAGATGCTTTGGGTTGAACATATCAGGGTACGAATCTAGTTAAGAAATGGCGTCTGTGGGGAGAATTATCAAAAGTTTTGTTTCAATTTTCTAACTAAAATTAGATGTAATATCTTTATAAATTGGATAGTAAGCCTGAGGTAAGTGAATTTTGAACAGATAGACTGCAATGTGTCTTATTTCGCCTAATTCTCGTCAGTAGAAAGATCGCGAAACTGCATATTCTTGCCGATCTTTTGTTTAATATATTCAAAATTCACATCAGAACATAAAGGTAAATCTAGTTTGAGTTGAACAAATAGTTGTGAAAACAAATTTTTCCATTGTTTCCAGTGGATCTCGCTAAAAATTGGCAATTTTCGGTAAATGAAGTGGACATTAAATTGACCGTTTTCGTATTGGTACCCATTCATTATTCTCTGTTACTGGAAGTGTGGAACCAGTGAAAATCAACCAACCGTGAAGAAAAAATCGATAATCACTTATTAGCAAGGGTCTTATCAATTAGGACACTGTGTAATTGACGTCTGCAATCAGTTTTATTGCTCGTTTTGACCCTTTGTTCAGAAAGAAATTAAGCTGTATCGGTGATCAAATTTAAGCGTATCGGCGTTCTTAAGGTGTATCGGCAACCTGTTAAATTTCTTGAAGGTGTATCGGGGCCGATACACCATAAGGGCCTGGGGAGAACGATGTGATGTTAAGGAATCCAAACTTAATATAAGGAGTCCAAATTTTCAAATTAAAAATAAACTTGAGGTAAAGAAGAAATTGCTTCTTACAAGCAATTTCTTCTTTTTCAAGTGTTTCAAAACCGAAATAAGATTGTTTTATTTCAAAATACTACTATATACGAGTAAATGTTATCTTCACCAACTTTTCTTTAGATCTATAGGTTAAACAAGGGTTCGTTCCATTGATAATGAAACTGCCCTGTGCATTTGTCTTTCAAACTATTCTATTTTGATCTTGAGGGTCCCTCGACTCCTTACTTGCAAAATAAAAGAGCCCAAACTGGTAAATATGGAGTCTCAGACTCCTGGTCTCTGCTTTGTGTCAAACCCTTTATGGCAGTCAAGTCTTCAGTTTTCTTAGGATTTCAGATTTCATAGGGCCATTTATTTCTGAGTAAAGAATATGGTTTACTTTCTTTTTATTGGTCATGAAACCTTCATATCTTGACAATCAGTCAGGGTTGTACACATATGTTTGTGACTTTCAAAATATATGCGTCCAAGCTGAACCCTTTGCTGTTGAATCCCTGCTTTTTACGTGTCTATGATTTTATGATTGAGAAAACATTGTGAAAAAAAAAAGAAATTGCTTCTGACAAGCAATTTCTTCTTTTTCCACACTATTTTCTACCCTACTGAATGGTTATTTTTCAAATTAAAGTCACTTTAAATTTTCGCACAGGCTGGCCAGAGGCTTTGCTAAGAGGATATTTGAAATTGTTGAAATTGTCATTTATAGGCTCATTTAAATACTAGCAGATATCTTTAAGGTTTGGGAATAAGTGTCAATACTCTAAATAGCCTGCGAGGCTTCAACATTTTGAAGTGTATTTTAAGACAGACTCTTTGATACTTCATAATGAATAAGAAGACAAACATTAAGATCAAAGGCTTTATAATGACTTTTGAGAAGAATATATTCCTACCTAACTGTCCATATTCAGGACATCCAAAGGAGTAGAGATTTCCTCGTATATCCGCTATCATGCTGAAATCTGCTCCACACGCCACCTTCCTTATTGGAGGACCCTTGTATGAGATCCTGTGTGGTGTGGCAACATGAGACGACTGATTGCCCAAACCCAACTGAGCCATCTTGTTGTCTCCACAGGAATATACATGGCCTCTATCTGAGATCAGATAAATACAAAAATAAATTAAATCTTCTTATTCTGTTCAAAATACAGTTGATATTGCTCGAGCAACCACGTCTATTAAGAGACCACGATAAAAAGTCCCTTCACCGTAAGCAAAATCTCTGAAAAAGAGGACATTCTTAACGAAAAATTGGTTATTGTTGAATCTTATGTTGTTGGAATCCATTAGAATCGTCTCAATAAGACGATTCTAATGGGTTTAAACATCATAGGATTAAGTACAACTTGACAGACAATCTATGAATGCTATCAAAATAAACCGTCACATTTATTATAATATTCTGTATTAAGCTTTTTGGTGGTCCCTTAAGTGGTCGCTTAACACAAGTTTTACTGTATATTCTTGCTATAAGCTTTTGCAAACAGTGTGGACTGAGATCAGCCTGTAGACATACAGGCTGATCTTAGCTTAGACTCCTGCTTTCTCAGACTTCAGCCTAGACTCCTGCTTTCTCAGACTTCTGGAAAGTTGAAAAATTTTGCCAGTCATTTGGTCAAGCATTTTCTGAAAAATGCCTGACCAAATAACATTTGACGGACCTGGAAAAAAATTATCGTCAGACATTTGGACAGACAAGATATATATTTTTTGCCTGTCTGGCATTGTTTTTGTCGGTCAGGTCCCAAGGACCAGCACATTTCCTGAAGTCTGGAAACTTTCTTACTTATTGTGGGGAAAACACTAGAACTAGACTGGATGAAATATCCAAAATAAGCAATTTGTTTGAAACAAAATTTAAAATCAACGGGATAAAAGTTTAAACAGCACTTAACTTAATCTGTTCACACCTTCCAACAAAATTATCATTCAAGTGTCTTGTGTCAAATTTGTCATTTTTGTCAATTATAAATGGTCAACAACTACAGCACGAAAATGCTGAAATGTTTGTAGCCCACTGACGATACCGTCTGTTTCCAATCATTCATAATTTATCAATTCTGAGAGAAATCTAAATGAAAGTCAAAGATAAAACATTGATTGAATAGAGGATATTGAATGAGTGGTCATTGAGCCTTGTTTTTATCTGTTAAGACTCGTTTAATAAATTCAGTATTTCATCAGCACAAATTTGATATTCTTTTTATAATATGACCTTAATTTTTGTGATACACCAGGAAAAAATGCCTGAGTGAATAAACATTTGACGGATCAAAAAGCCAACCCCTGATAAATGAGCCAAAAGTTAAATGAAAACATGGTGACCAGTATATTCTTTATTCTCATGTGAATTCAAGACTTCTATTAAAATTTAATATCTTGTCTTGAAAATCATTACAGTCTTCGTCTACCACATCATCACTGTCTCATTTGTCATACATTGAATCATTAAAGGACCGCTCTTTTCCAATTTAGCCTCATAGTCTTTGGTCCTTTCTCTCCTTTCGTCTGTTAGTTTGCGTTTTTGCTGGGCACTGTTGTAAAAACAGAACATATCTAAATAACCTTGTCCTTCATGTTAGCCAATAGATTAAAGAGAAATGTTTGCAGATTGAGCCGCCCCCCCCCCCCCAAAAAAAACTAAGTCAATCCAATTTGTTCTTAAATTAGATCGTCCAAAGGGAGTAATCAATATCCGATTGAGGTCAGTCTTTAAATTCCGCCTATCTCAGAGGTGATTGCCGTTAGTGGGTGCAGTAGCCATACTGGGTAATCAGATTAAATTTTAGTTATAGAAATTTTATTAATAAGAGTGGGAAAAAACAACAACACCCAAGTTTGTACCTTTAATCAGACAAAATTTGTTCATGTAGAATTACTTTTCACTTTAAATTTTACACCTGGAAAAAAATTATCGTCAGACATTTGGACAGACAAGATATATATTTTTTGCCTGTCTGGCATTGTTTTTGCCGGTCAGGTCCCAAGGACCAGCACATTTCCTGAAGTCTGGAAACTTTCTTACTTATTGTGGGGAAAACACTAGAACTAGACTGGGTGAAATATCCAAAATAAGCAATTTGTTTGAAACAAAATTTAAAATCAACGGGATAAAAGTTTAAACAGCACTTAACTTAATCTGTTCACACCTTCCAACAAAATTTTCATTCAAGTGTCTTGTGTCAAATTTGTCATTTTTGTCAATGGTAAATGGTCAACAAAAAAGAACATTTGCATATCACTATCAATCTATCTTGTATCATATCGTTGCTCAAAACCTCACAACTACAGCACGAACATGCTGAAAAGTTTGTTGCCCACTGAGGATACCCTCCGTCTCCAATCATTCATAATTTATCAATTCTGAGAGAAATCTAAATGTAAGTCAAAGATAAAACATTGATTAAATAGAGGATATTGAATGAGTGGTCATTGAGCCTCATTTTTATCTGTTAAGACTCATTTAATAAATTCAGTATTTCATCAGCACAAATTCGATATTCTATTTATAATATGACCTAACTTTTTGTGATACACCAGGAAACTAAGATATCTATCAATTCAAGTTATTCCGCAAAACACATAACGCTGTTAGCGAAATGACGTCAGCAGATTCATTATGACAATGTTTTCACAACAAAATATAATGTTGATATCAGTTTTTAGTTCTTTCGCATAATAATTCCACTAGTGTTATAACACCTGTGTTATATAAACAAGAGGACCATGATGGTCCTATATCACTCACCTGAGGGGTCAAGTCATAACTTGTCAACCAAGTTATAAATACCAGAGATTGTCTGATGTACATTTAGTTTGGATTTAAAAGAAACATACTTTAATTACCTCCTACTGCTTTTTGATTGCAAACAAAGTTATTGATGGAATTGAATTCTTTTAACAAGTTTAGTAGACCTAAACTTTAAGAATATCACTGCCAATTTTAAGATATGCCCAATAGTTTAGGCGAAGATTAACCTTTTCTGAGATTTTTGGCAATATTTTGACATTTCCATTACCATAGAGGCCAGAGATTTTGATTGAATGGAATTATTTTTACAATTTTGGTAGAGATTCACCCAAAGAACATCCCTACCAAGTTTCAGCTTAATTAGCCAAGTGGTTAAGGAAGAGAAGTTTTTCTAAGATTTTCAGCAATTTTCGGCCATTTTTCATCCTTTCTGTTACCATGCAATTCAGAGTTTTTGATGAAATTAAATTCTTTAAACAACTCTTGAAAAACTTCACCCAAGGAACATCCCTGCCAAGTTTCAGCTTGATTGACCTCGTGGTTTAGGAGGAGGAGAATTTTTTCTAAGATTTTCAGCATTTTTCAACCTTTATGTTTCCATGTATATCAGAGTTTTTGATGAAATTGAATTCTTTTAACAACTTTTGAAGAGCTTTACCCAATGAACATCTCTGCCAAGTTTCAGCTTGATTGGCCTTGTGGTTTAGGAGGAAGGGAAGTTTTTCTAAGATTTTCAGCAATTTTCAGCAATTTTTCAACCTTTTTGTTACCATAGAAACCAGAGTTCTTGATGAAATTAAATTCTTTTAACAACTTTTAAAGAAATTAACCCAAGGAACATCCCTGCCAAGTTTCAGCTTGATTGGTCCAGTGGTTTAGGAGGAGAAGAATTTTTTCTTAGAATTTTAGCAATTTTCGGCCATTTTTCAACCTTTCTGTTTCCATGGAAACCAGAGTTTTTAATAAAAATAAATTCTTTTAACAACTTTTGAAGAGCTTCACCCAAGGAACATCTCTGCCAAGTTTCAGCTTGATTGGCCCAGTGGTTTAGGAGGAGAAGAATTTTTTCTAAGATTTTCGCGATTTTCAGCCTTTCTGTTACCATGGCAATCAGAGTTATTTATAGAATTAAATTCTTTTAACAACTTTTGAAGAGCTTCACCTAAGGAACATCCCTGCCAAGTTTCAGCTTGATTGGCCCAGTGGTTTAGGAGGAGAAGATGTTTAAAGAAATTGTTGACGGACGGACGGACGGACAGACGGACAGACAGACAGACAGACGGACGGACGGACGGACGGACGGACGATGGACGGACGGTGAGTGATCACAATAGCTCACCTTGAGCAGTTTGTGCCTAGGTGAGCTAAAAATACTCAACAGGGTTATTTCACTCTCACAATGTAGGTCATATTATAAGATTAGATAGTCAATCTCTAGAACGTCATTATGAACCCTTGCCTTGAAAAACAGAACTTAGATTGTTTTTCCTACCATCCTGGGAAACAAATTGTTTTCATGATTTTTTATGAAACACCAAGTAAAGCAGACTAGTATCCCCCAAAAGTGCAAGTCCGTAATGAAATGCAGTTTTTCGATCAAAGGGCTATAACTCTATCAAAAGTCAATGGCCGGTTACCAAGCACATCTCTGCTTGATACTGACCATATCTGTGAAGTTTGAATAAAGTCCTTCCATTAGTTGCTGAGACATTGAGAAGACACAAAAAAACTACAGACAGATGGACTTACCCCACTACCAATAGGCAAACCAACCAACAAATAAGCTGACTCCTACTTAGTTTTATGGGCGTTTAACACTTTCCTGTTTAGCAAAATTTTGGACCTGTCCGAATTTAAAGGTTTTGCAGAAGAAAAATCAAAGTGGATTAAATTTGAAAAATAATCATTCAGTAGGGTAGAAAATAGTGTGGACAAAAGAAGAAATTGCTTGTCAGAAGCAACTTCTTCTTTTTTCACAATGTTTTCTCAATCATAAAATCACAGGCACGTAAAAAGCAGGGATTAAACAGGAAAGGGTTAAATAGTGCAAACTGTACATACCAGTCAGGAATAGAGTGTGATTTCTTCCACATGCAGCTTCTATAACGTTAAACTCACTCAGTGGCTCCACTATACTGGGCTTATCAAGTCTTAACAAATCACCATGACCTAATGCTCCTTTCTCATTTCTCCCTGAAAATATATGAACCAGTAAATCATAAGCATTATTTAGACAGCATAGTATGCCTTATCTCTACCTTAAGATTTTGTTAACAGTCTTTATATCATAAATTGTATGTTTATAGGTCATTATAGGCATACATTAATAGACAAAGAAAATTCACATGCCATAAATGCTCGGCTTTTTTTATTTTAAATTAAATGTCGTAGCTCTGGGCCTATACACTTTATCAGTTTCTATGTCTAACATATAGATAACAAGAGGACCAAGATGGTCCTAGATCGCTCACCTGAGTCTCTTTGACCCCTGGGACATCACATTAATTGGATAGGCAGATGTCAAAAAGAAGATAATTGCCTAAAATCAATACCATGGAATGTTTTAAGCGAAGAGCAAGACTTTGCTCTTTGATTCTACGTTAAAAGGGTGGAGCCAAAATATGATCCTAGGGTGTTGATATGAACAAACTTGGTAGAGGTCCACTAGATGATGCTACATACCAAAAATGAAAGCTGTCTGCCTTCTAGTTTCATAGAAGAAGATTTTTGAAGATTTTCATTTTTTTACCCTTCATGCTAATAAGAGATAAAGGGATGCACCCGTGCAAAGCCCAAATATTACCCAAGGGTCTTGATATGAACAAACTTGGTAGGGGCCCATTAGATGATGCTACTTACCAAAAATGAAAGCAGTGTGCCCTCTGGTTTTGATTTAAGAAGATTTCAAAAGATTTTCGATCTTTGATTCTATGTAAAAAGGGTTGTGCCCGGGTGGAGCCCAAATATGATCCTAGGGTGTTGATATGAACAAACTTAGTAGAGGTCCACTAGATGATGCTACATACCAAAAATGAAAGCTGTCTGCCTTCTGGTTTCATAGAAGAAGATTTTTGAAGATTTTCATTTTTTTACCCTTCGTGCTAATAAGAGATAAAGGGATGCACCCGTGCAAAGCCCAAATATGACCCAAGGGTCTTGATATGAACAAACTTGGTAGAGGCCCACTAGGCGATGCTACATACCAAATATGAAAGCTGTCTGCAATCTGGTTTCAGAGAAGAAGATTTTTAAAGATTTTCACTCTTTGATTCTATGTAAAAAGGGTTGTGCCGGGGCAAAGCCCAAATATCACCCAAGGGTCTTGATATGAACAAACTTGGTAGAGGTCCACTAGATGATGCTACATACCAAATACGAAAGCTGTCTGCTTTCTGGTTTCAGAGAAGAAGATTTTAAAAGATTTTCATATTTTCACCCTTTTTGTTAAGGGTAAAGGGAAAGTTAAGGGTGGATTTCAATTATTTGAACAACTTTGGTAGAGCTTGACCCAAGGAACATACCTGCCAAGTTTCATTAAGATTGGCCCACTGGTTTAGGAGGAGAAGATGTTTAAAGAAATTGTGGACGACGGACGACGGACGACGCACGACGGACGACGCACGACGGACATTTTACGATCACAATAGCTCACCTTGAGCACTTCGTGCTCAGGTGAGCTAAAAAGACATTGATCCTTTTACTGCTTTAAAGTTTGTGACATCATAAATTTACCAAGCAAAGTCAGTATAAACAAAAGTGTGCAATAAGCAACACAATTTTTTACGGCACATTAAGTGGTTTTGACCTTGTTTTAATCATTCTTATGAATAACTTTGTATCCTCTGTTTGAGTAAATACTATAGTTATGTAATAACAGCATCAATTCACATTCAAAGACCCTCAAAATAGACCATTTTCTGGTCTTTAGAAATGTTAATGCCCTCAAAAAGTGAATTTACCCAAAAATATTTCTGTTCTTATCTGATATGAGTTATGCCACCATCATATGATGGCTGTAACATGGAATAGTGCAAGGCTACAGGGCAAAAATTTGCCTGAATACAAACATGAACATAGAGTTTTGTTAAGAAATAACAATCTTTGAGACTGACTGGTGTAGCCCCCTCTTCATCTCGGCTTCAGTAATCCAATTTCCTTCAAGATTCTAAAAACTCCTTACTTTATAGGTAATTTTTTAATTCCAATTACAAAATTTCTACCTCCAACTTTGTATTAGTTTTTCATTGTACTTTTTTCCGAGACAAGTTTTAATTCAGTAGAATAAGGGTTTAAAATTGATATATTTCCAAATTTCTAGTGCCTACCAAATGTGTGAGCTTTTCCATCTGTTGTTATTACGACACTGTGTGCACTGGTACATCCTGAGACAAGGGAGCGAACTTTTACCCCAGTAAACCCTGCAACTCTGTGAGGTCTCCACAAACTAGGTCCACCTTTGGTCTTCACTAAAATATATAATTAAGGCTTGTGCTAGTGTTTGAAATTCAGGAGTCAACAAAATTCGGAACACCACTCGGCCAATCTCACGATCAACCTCGGATGTACATAGACGGACTATTTTCAAAAATTACGGGAAAACCTTGGAAAAACTTGATGACGTCAGTTAAAATGGCTTTAGCCCTCGAATCTTTGAGTGAAAACGTTCAATGTCGCCTACGCTACTCATTTGAAGTCACTGACGTGAAACCATTGTATCCTTTTATAAATAGCTTTAGATTCTTAAATAACGACTGAAAAAATCTTACTTTTTGAGAATGATTCGTCATTCTCTTTTTCAGCCGTTATTTACTGTAAAAGATATAAATCTACAGTGCTAGTTT
Source organism: Fragum whitleyi (assembly GCA_948146395.1). Classification (NCBI taxonomy): domain Eukaryota; kingdom Metazoa; phylum Mollusca; class Bivalvia; order Cardiida; family Cardiidae; genus Fragum; species Fragum whitleyi. The sequence goes on from OX411554.1 coordinate 46,775,514, forward strand.
TTCTTACACTATTTCCGCCCAATAAAATGCAGGATTTTGTTACATACCCATCCGCCTTACATACATCCAAGGTATGTTGTAGTTTTTCGGAAATGGCCGAGTGATATTCCGAATGCCCTTTTACTTTGGAATTTGGGGTAGGGGGGTGTCTAATCTGGTATAGTAAAATCTGATTTTAAAGGGATCAAAACAATAAAGAGAACAAATCATTGATAGGAATTTTGAAGGATTTGTAGAGATACATTCAGTAATCTATTATCACTTCATTTGTTACATTTTAGATAGTATGTACAGGATGCATCATAGAAAGTCTAAGGGATAAAAACTTGTTCTGACCCTTAGAACTTTATCCAAGTGGACACAAGGATCCTCCCCTTGGGAGAAATTTCTAAGGGTCAAAATTTGATATTTTTTCAATTTTGGGAGGCCAAAACCCTGGATTAAGGGTCATACACAAGCCCTGATAATTTGTATCCGTTTTCAATTTGCATCATCCAAGACCGTTTGTATTTTAGAAGAGTTTTAACATCCCAGCATATATAAGAACTTTTTCCAGTCATATCGTGGTGGCTGGAACATCCAACCAGGAAGACCGACTTGCCTTCTATTTCTATAAAATTTCTTCACCTTATACTTATTTACAGGATATTGAATAAGTGGTCATTGAATTACCAAAATGAGTCTTCTACAAACAGATAGAAACAAGGCTGTGCGGGGTTATTATCGGTTTTAGATGACTCATCTAATAAAATTGTATTAAACTAGAACTGTATCAAAACAGACTTATACCCCTCCCCAGTGCTTTATCAAAATGTAAGTGCTATAAGTATAGGATGTGTTTGTAACAAATATTGAGGTCATAGGCAATTTTGGCATGACGTTCCCGGATTCTACGTCGCTAAGTTCTAGAGTTAGAGTCTGGAAATGATAATTGAACAAAGGCTGACTGTGACCTTGACCTTTGACCTATTTGACCCCAAAACAATAGGACACTTCTTCGGGTCATAATCAGCATTTGCATGAAGTTCCAGGATTCTAGGTCGCTTATTTCTCAAGTTAGAGTCTGGAAACGAAAATTGAACAAAGGCTGACTGTGACCTTGACCCTTGACCTATTTGACCCCAAAACAATAGGACACTTCCTCGGGTTGTAAGCAGCATTTGTATGAAGTTTCTAGATTCTAGGTCACTAGGGTCTTAAGTTAAGAGTCTGGAAATGAAAATTGAACAAAGGCTGACTGTAACCTTGACCTGTAACCTATGTGACCCCAAAACAATAGGGCCGTTCCTTAGGTCATAAGCAGAATTTTATGAAGGTAGGGGATTCTAGGTCCGGAATGAAAAGGTGAAACTAATATACCCCCTCTACTTCGTAGGTTGGGTTATAATGAGCACAAATCTGATATTCTATTTTTTAATATGATCCCATTTGTGTAAAAAAACAAGGAAATTACGATATTTATTAATTCAAGTAATTCCAGGCAACACAACCCCATCAAATCCGCTCACCTCTTCTTCTAGGAAGGCAAGGCAAGAAAATTAACAAGGGACAGACTAATTTCAGTATGAAAAATTGTTGGAAACTTCCCTGACAAGCTGTTTCTTTGCCATAATTTGTAATAATTGTAAAAAAGTATACCAGTGCAAGGGTCAAGAGAGACCAATTTAATGGATCAGCCTGAAAGTTGTAACTGCCTATATATTTTTAGGCAGTTACAACTGTTTCATGCTGAGCCATTGATTCATTTTTTGCCTCGCCAAACTAAATGAAGATTAGACCCTTACTTCCTTTAGGGGTACTATGTCTCCCAACCATATCCCAGTTTGTTCCACCACAGATCAGAAACTCCCCGCTCAACATGGATCCTTCAAGTGTCTGCAAGAACAAAAATAACAGAGAACATTAAAGCTGCTCTTTCACAGATTGGGAAAATGCGTTTTAATAATTTTTTGTAAAATTATTTGGAAATTATGACTGCAATGTGTTGAAAACTCTGCAATAGCAAATTTCTATCTGGTAAGTCAAGAGAAACAAGGATCATACTAATGAAGTTTGATTGATATCCATCAGTTACATTCTGAGAAAATGATTTTCATAGTTTCCACTATATTACAAATAGAGAAATGACCTCCACCCATAAAATACATATTTTTCATCCAATCACAATAATTTTTGGTAAACTGATAAAGAATCACTCAAAGATCATTCCAGTGAAATTTGGTCGATATCCATCACTTACATTCTGAGAAGATGATTTTCAAAGTTTCCACTATATAAGATTTAGAGAAATGACCTCGGCCCATTTTGGTAGACTGATAAAATGTCACCCAAGGATCATTCATGTAAAATTTGGTTGATATCCATCACTTACATTCCGAGAAAATGATTTTCAAAGTTTCCACTATATAACATAGAGAGAAATGACCTCCGCCTATAAAATACATATTCATCACCTGATCACAATAATATTTTGTAGACTGATAGAGGGTCACCCAAGGATCAGTCATGTAGAATTTAATTGGTATCCATCAATAAAAACCTGAGAAAAGTCACTTTTTACCATATTTGGAAATAATGCATGCCCATTAAATCATTGTTTTTCATTGGATCAAACTTTCTTGAACAACTTTAGTTTATACTAATTTATTTTAGTTCGATTGCGACGAAAGCTTAAGCTTATAGAATCGCTCTCAAACGCTCAATCCTGATGTTTTCACGTCCCCGAGAGCGAGGCAGTAGACTGGTTTAAACCCACTGCTACCCATTTTTACAGCTGGGTAAACTAGGGCTGGTTATTAAGTGTTTTGCCCATTAACACACCCCGGCAACAGTGGGGCTCGAACCACGGACCTCCAGGTCCCGGGTCGGGTGCATTGACCACTAGGCCACCGAGGCAGTCAACTTTGAACAACTTTGAAAGAGGGTCACCCAAGGATCACATTCTTGTGAAGTTTGGTTGAAATCCATCAAGTAGTTTCTGAGAAGATTTTTAAAGAAAAAGTTTACAACAGGACGCACATACGCACAATGGACACAACGCCATGACAATAGCCCAAGTGGCTTTCAGCCAGTGGTGCTAAAAAGACAGATATTTCCGAAATTAGCTGAATTCCATTCTGAAAATATAAAGCAACTACTAAAACCTAAAAGATTATTTTTAAATTTTGAGCCAACTATTTACGTGTGCAATTCTGCATGTTTGTCCCATCCTATGAAAGGTCAAGGTCAAAGTAATTGTCAATTTGAAACTTCATATTGATACATGTGAGAAACGAAACATTATACATGACAAGAGGACCATGATGGTCCTAGATCTCTCATCTGAGTCTATTTGATCCCTGGGACATCACATTAATTAAATAGGCAGATGTCAACAAGAAGACACTTTCTACATAAGATCAAAACCATGAAATGTTTCAGCCAAGAACAAGACAGATATGCCTTTTTGCTCTTTGATTCTGTGTAAAATGGGTTGCACCTGACTGGAGCCCAAATGTGACCCAAGGGTCTTGATATGAACAAACTTGGTAGAGGTCCATTAGATGATGCTAAAAACTAAATATGAAAGCTGTCAGCCTTCTGGTTTCAGAGAAGACGATTTTTGAAGATTTTCATTTTTTTACCCTTCGTGCTTAGAAGAGCTAAAAGGGATGCACCAAGGCAAAGCTCAAATATGACCCCAGGGTCTTAATATGAACCAACTTGGTAGAGGCCCTCTAGGTGATGCTTCATACATAATATGAAAGCTATCTGCCATCTGGTTTCAGAGAAGATTTTTGCTCTATGATTCTATGTAAAAAGGGTTGCACCAAGGTGGAGCCTAAATTTGACCCCAGGGTCTTGATATGCAGAAACTTGGTTGAGGTCTACTAGATGATGCTACATACCAAATATGAAAGCTGTCTGCCTTCTGGTTTCAGAGAAGAAGATTTTTGAAGATTTTCATTTTTCACCCTTTGTGCTCAGAAGAGCTAAAAGGAATGCGCCAGGCAAAGCTCAAATATGACCCCAGGGTCTTAATATGAACCAACTTGGTAGAGGCCCACAAGGTGATGCTTCAAACTAAATATGAAAGATGTCTGCCATCTGGTTTCAGAGAAGAAGATTTTTTAAGATTTTCTCTCTTTGATTCTATGTAAAAAGGGTTGCGCCCGGGTGGAGCCCAAATATGACCCCCAGGGTCTTGATAAGACCAAACTTGGTAGAGGTCCACTAGATGATGCTATATACCAAATATGAAAGCTGTCTGCCTTCTGGTTTCAGAGAAGATCTTTGAAGATTTTCATATTTTCACCCTTTTTGTTAAGGGTAAAGGGAAAGTTAATGGTGGATTTCATTTATTTGAACAACTTTGGTAGAGCTTGACCCAAGGAACATCCCTGCCAAGTTTCATCAAGATTGGTCCACTGGTTTAGGAGGATAAGATGTTTTAAGAAATTGTGGACGACTGACGACGGACATTCTACAATAGCTCACCTTGAGCTTTTCGTGCTCAGGTGAGCTAAAAAATAACAATTTTGTAATTTATAGACTGGATATAATTATAAATAGACTGGTTCCGTCACTGACCTTGCTGCTTCGAACATTGAAGCTACCTATGAGTGATTCTTAAACATCAGAAAATGCACAAATTTTGGAATCTAAGAGCCAGTTTTGTATTTTTTCTATGAAGAACTGTGAAGAGCACCTTTAAAAGGAAAAAGCATAAAAACGCTTGGTTTGACCATTTGGGAACAGTATAGAAAATGCTACAATTTGTTAGAAGGGGTTAAGGAGTGTAGTGATTGAAAGTCGGTAGACTCATGACCAGGTTCCAGGTAAGCTAAGAAGAACTTGCTTGGCACAACTTTTCATCCCTTATCTACACCTAAAATGGTGTTAGAAGTAAATAGAGAACACTGGTTTTGGCCATTTGGGAGCAGTATGGGACAGTCTTCAATTAGTTAACAAGAGCAACGCTGGGCGTGGAATTATACGCCCGAAGCTCAGAAATAAATGGGTGATGTTTTGAACTTTTTATTGATCCATAGGATGTATTTTCTAGCACACACTATAGTATATTGTATTTATTATGATGGTAGTGTTTGTTTTGTTTTGTTTTGTTTATGGACCGGACACTAATTTGCAAACTGAATCTAACAAAGGGCAATAACTCAAGTAATATAAATTGAAGAGTTTAGTTAGGGTTATTGCGCTCTGCTCATCCTAGCTATGAGATCTATACACCTGTGAAGTTTCAAGACCATAGGCCTTATAGTTTCAAAGTGATGGACCAGACACGAATTTGCTAACTGAATCAAACAAAGGGCAATAACTCAAAATTTACAAATGGTAGAGTTGTGGTTCTTGCGCTCTGCCCACCCTAGCTATGAGATCTATACACCTGTGAAGTTTCAAGACTGTTGGCCTCATACAGGATTCCCAAAACCCCTCGAATGGGGGTTTTTCACCCCCAATTTGAATCTTGTACCCCCAATTTTTGCAAGTAGCCTTCTTTGATTCATGTAAAGGGGGTACAAGTATGCTGTAAAATGACTATTTTCACCCCCAAATCTAAAAGTCAGTGGGAACCCTGTTATAGTTTCAAAGTTATGGACAGGACACCAATTTGCTAACTGAATCAAACACTCAAATATTACAAATGGTAGAGTTGTGGTTCTTGCGCTCTGCACACCCTAGCTCTGAGATCTATACACCTGTGCACAGTATGCTTAAGCTTATGTTTCAACACCACAGACCTCTACAGAAAGTTAATTCAGACCTAGTTCACAGGGTTTTCGTTTGACCCAGGACCCTGGGTTTTGACGCATGTGAAATTAAAATGATGCAAATTTGACTCTTGGAAATCTGAGCTGGTGCGTCATTTTGAATCTTGAAAATAAGCAGCCACGCGTCAAGGGTCATAAGAAGTGTGTCATATTGGTTATAAACACATTTTAGTGATCGGATATGCACCGGCAATCGTAGTTAACAGTTTGTTGACCTGTAAAATTTCAGTTGAAACCCTTTTGCTTTAACTCAGATCTCACTAATCCAAACTTATTTCTGACAAAATTTATCATAAGCAAAATGCCATAAGTAAGTCAGTAATTTCAAAAGGGGAATCAGTTGTGAATTGACACTAATTTTCGTGGTTTGACTCAACTTCTTTTTTGGAAAAATAAAAATAATTGTAGCCTTATCCTTACATTTGCAACCTAAAAAGTCTTTTCCTTTTAAAGAATTTAAGACAATACTAACCTTTGGCCTAAAATAAAGCCACTTAGAAATTATTCCAAGATAAGAAATTGAACTGGACTGTTAGAGTGGAAAAAATGACAGTTTATTTCAAGGCACCTTTGGAAAAAGTAATATGATGAAAGAAAAGTATTCACATTCTTAATCGTACAGTGCTGTCGGCTTATCCTTCGCACTTAAGAAAGTCAAGTACAAAATTTGTGTAAAGATATTCAATGTACAAAAAAAATCAATACACGGCTGAACGCATTTACCGTTTTGACTATGTAAAAGACATTTTATCTAGACCAAAAAGTCACTAGTATTACACAATCCAGTGATGAACAGAGGCACCGTCGCATATTATGAACGCAGATTGTGTCAGCTAAACCTGCGCAGTCGAGGAAAGAACGTAAAATATGTCTGTAAATCTGTTAGAATGAAAAATACCGAGACAAAAACGGGAATCTTTTTACTTTAAAATACACACATGAACTTTTTTGTTTGAAATGGTGGAATGATCCAATTTTGAGTATGAAAAATAGGTTGTTCTGCTTTTATGTTAAGCGGCCATTTTCTTACCGTTTACATGACGTCATATAGCTGCGCAGCTTTAGACAACGCGCAGGATTACCCGACATGAGTGTATTTTTGTCTCCAATACACTTTTTTTTTTCTTATTTCAAATTTAATACTTCAGTTGTTTGTTTTTTTTTTAATTTTATTTTTGGTGTGTGTGTTGGGAGGGGGGGGGGCACATTGCACTTTTCTGACACAGTTTGGCTCTTGAGATTTTCATTTTGACTCCTGGAAATTTTGACTCAAGGGTCATTGACTCTTGGCTTTTGGATGCTAGTGAAAACCCTGGTTCAGTAAGAGGAACTGAGTAAAGGCAGCGGCCCCGCTCTTTGTTATTAAATAAAGAATTCCGTGAATAATTTCAAAAAAAGGAAAATCGGCTTGGATTTAGGAATAGTTTAAGTATCACTGATGGCATACAACATCGTAGGAGCTGTCATGTTCATCGTAATCTTCCTCAACCGGCGTTCCATTGTTTTGTTCCTCCTGCTCCGGTTCTGAATCAGAATCGAATTCGTCCTTCTTCTTCCTTGGTTTCTTTGCCTTCGGCTTCTGTCCAAATGCATTTTCAGCATCTCGTTTCTTCGGGCCCATGATCGCAACGTGACAAATGAGTGAATTAGTAGATTTTTCGGAAAAATTATCGTTACAAACAATGCCGCCAAAGTTTCATGTGTTTTCTTTTTTTCCCGTAATATCGGAAAATCTCGCGGAGTTCTCGCCAATGCGATGTTGAAATTTGATTGGACAATTTGTCAATTTAGACGAGATCACCTTGCTTAAAAAGTAAGGTGGCATAAAATTACAAATAAAAAAAACTTTTTGAACTTTGTTTAACATTGCACAATTTGAAATATATGAAGTATTCTACTACAGTAATGCTTTCGATACGCCCTTTGTAAATTGTGATTTATTTACACGATTTATTTGCCAAAATTGATATCACCAAAAGAAAACGGATTAGGGTTAAAGGTGTCAAGTTGAATAAAAAAATAAAATAATTGAAAGATTCCTGCAGCCAATTTCATGGAGATGAGTCAGCTTTTAATTAATTAAGTTTTATCACGGACCCTAAATATACATTGAGAGTCCCTGGTTTTATCGAAGAGAGTAGTGTACGCCGAGAATATCACCACGGAAAATGAAATACAGGAAATTAACAGACATGTAGGCCTAATACGAAGGGTGGTCAAGAAATTCGTATAATGGGCCTATAACTTTGGCATTTTTATCTTGTTCAGTGTATAATTAGTTGACTGTGCAGTACAGTATCTTCGAAGAGAAAAAAGTGCTTTTATTTTTGCGAAATCATATAAAGCGGCATTAGATTTTTAACACATGGAATTCATTACCAGTGTTAGTAACTGAAGCACCAACGCTGAATTCTTTCAAAAGTAGACTTAATAAACATTGGTCAAATGCAAACAAATTTGACCCTCTTTGCTATAAAAACTAGATTTAGACAAAACTGACCCTGAAAACTAGGATAAGAATCTGATACTTACACTTGTAACATATCAATATTTTAATATTTTTTGTATTATTTTGTTTTGTAACTGAAAGACAAAAAAAAAAAAAAAAAAAAAAAAAAAAAATGGAGAAAAAAGAGAAAAAGAAAAAAAAACAACCTTCTGTGTTCTCTGAAACAAATGTTCACTAATATCATATGTTGTAATGTATATACAATAAACACAATCAAAATTAAGAAAAAAAAATAAAAAAGAATAGGAAGTCAGTACTTATAAAGTATGAAAAATATGATAAATGATATGCAAAGTCGCGACTGAAATAAAGAAGACCAAGGATAATTCGAGGATTTCAAGAAGATTGGATAGACATAGAAGAAATATAAGGGAAAACGTGTTCTACTTATATAACCAGTTTGGTTATATCTGGGCCTCGTGAACTATATGAACTATATGAACTAGATTTCGTTACCATAGTGGCCAAGTTGTGATATAGATTGCTCTCATGAATCATTTTGTGATATGGATTGCTCTCATGATTGTTAGTGTTTTTTACTTTTACTATACTTACAAGTTACAGTCTATCGCCACACAATTTTTATGCCCCCGAACCGAAAGATATTGTTGGGACATATTGTTTCACCGTTGTCCGAATGATGTACGCTTAGGCGGGGGAGCGTTAAAAATAATGAAAATCTGTTACATTAATCAAATTTTCTAAAACTATTCATAAACTCTATTCGAAATTTCTTGCTAGGAGTAAATAAAGCCAAATAGTGTATCAATTGTCATACTTTAAACATTTTTGGAAGATTTTTCACCGGTACACTGGATAATTCAAATGAGACTTAATATTCGAGCCAAAAGCACTTGGCGACTACACCAAATTGTGAATTCCGAATTTGTTATGGTCATGAGATATTCACCAACCCAAATCTTTCAAATATTTCAGAAAAATATTATTATGTCAAAGAAAGAAGTTTTTGTTGAGTTACCTCGTATATTTTAAGAGCGCCAGGCTTTATCAGAGAATTAAGACTGGCATAATGGGGTTTAAAGAGAATGAAGTTGTCTTAATTGATTCTTATTACTTTCCACACTTAAAGGTCCTTCATCTGGGTCTCCACCTCACTAGTAATACTATTCATACAAAATTGCACTCCAATTTGAATTCCAAGTGGAATGTGGATACTTTCTGCAAAGTATTTTATTAGACACAGAAAAGCATGTAAGCAAATGGAGACTTCATAAAAGAGTAAAAAATGACGTCGCATTTTACGTTCTTGCTCCCCAGCCTAAGTGCGGGGTCTATGTTTTAGATTAGTCACTTTACAGCCCCTATATAACTTATACGTTCGAAAATTTCCACATTTATTACGCAGATGTTGCCCTAAACGAATGTATAATTTTTGTTTTGATAGTCAATTTTTCTAAAGTTTTAGAACCCAATTATATGATTTTCTGGGTCAACCCTCGTATAGGGTTAATGCTCGTTTTGAGGGCGTTAACATTTGAAGAGACCCGAAAAATTGTTTAACGCCCGAGTGCGTAAAAAACGTGAATAGATGCTATGATTGCATAAAAAGAAAGGCTAGAGTATTTATTCAGCGGAGATATTCATAGAAACGCTTCAAAACAAGCCACAAACCTACGAAAACGCCGGCCAAATAGTGTCATGAATTGTACCGACACCTTTTGTTTACACCGCCATTGCTTGGTAGATTCATGACGTCACAAAATTTAACGCGGGATTTAGATCAACGTCTTTACTGATATATTCTTTTTTTGAAACAAGGAGCAAATCAATGATCGATGACGAATTCTCGGTGAAATGGGTTGGTCCGTTAATACATTGACAGAGACTAAACTGAGTGCAAATATTATTTAATTTTATTTAAAGAAGATCCATTTGATTGATTCCAGTTAAAATCGTCAGTTATTATAATAACCGATATATAAGTGTCAAGAGTAAGGCATATCGAGTATACAATCAGAGATGTCACGCGGATGAATTTGGCGGTTTGTATACTACACCATACAATACACTTTTATTATTACACATGTGAATTTGAACCCAAACGCATTCTAGAGCATTTATTTCGGGGTCCCTCCTTCTGACATAAAACAGATTATTTTCAATGTAAATAATTACTCCTCCTGGAAGGATTCGTTTTGTCGATCCTTTCGTTCGGGACAGTGGAAATTAGGAAAAAGTAAATCATTTGATGGAACATTTTCGATAAGCAAGGTCTCAAGAAAATGATACAACATCAAACTGCGAAAACTCGGCACAAAGTATGTCGACCTTATAAAATTTTAAGCTTTGCACATTATAGCTTACTGATGAATTAAATAGGGTAAATTTGCATACGTAGACAGGTATAATTGGGATTGTGACAAATCCCCTGACTTGCGTAACTACTGTGAGAATAAAAAAAATGAATTAGAAGACCTAATCAATTATCTTGATTCTAATATGATTGATACAAATAATTGTATTAATAAATTTTCGAATATTGTGTCAAACGTCTGTGATATATATTTTTTTGAAAAAAAAAAAGATATAATCAAAATCTATATAAATTAAAGAAAAACACTCCATGGTTTAATGAAACATGTCAAATAAGAAAGCGAAATTTCTATAAAATGAAGAGGATATATAAAAACAATCCTACAAATGAAAATTTAAATAATTTCCTTAAAAGTCGCAACAAGTATGTGAAAATAAAAAAAAAAAAAAAAAAAAAAAACAAACAGCGAAAATTTAGCAAAAAAGAAAGTGTAAAGATTAAAGAAATGAGTAAAAGCAACCCAGCAGAATTTTGGAAATACATAGATAGATTTAAAACAAGAAAATTATCGGAAGATGAAATTGATTTAGCAAGTTTTGTTGAATATTTTAAAACTTTATGTAATAATGATCAACAATCTCGAACATATAATAGGAATAACAACGATACAGGAATAGAAAATGATTTATATATTCAAGAGCTAGTTAAGCCATTCAATTTAGATGAAATACTTAAAACAATAACATCGCTTTTGCGTAACAAAAGCACAGGTTTGGATGCAATTAATACAGACTTTTTCATTGATTGTAAAGAGATTATCTCACCATTTTCATTGACAATTTTCAATAACATTTTTAACCCAGGTGTATGTCCTGAATCTTTGACGAAAGGCGTTATTGTTCCTATTTTCAAGAAGGGCGAACGGACTAATCCTAGTAATTATAGAGGGATAACAATAGTAAATTCACTTGCAAAATTTTTTTCGTTGTGGCTACGTAATCGCTTAAACACATGGTGTGAAAACAATAATAAATTGACCGAAAATCAATTTTGCTTTCGAACGAAGAAAAGTACAACAGATGGTATATTTATTTTACACTGTATAATTCAGAAAATTCTTTTTTCAAAATAAAAGATTCTTCTGTGCTTTTATTGATTTCGAGAAATGTTTTGACACAATTAATCGAGAATTGTTGTGGACAGAACTGTTCAACACTGGTTTTAGTTCAAAATTTATCAATATCCTTAAGTCCTTATATAAAAATGTTAAAGCATGTGTTAAACAACCCAGTAATGGAAAAATATCTTCAGGTTTAAAACCGGGAGAGCCATTATTACCCATTCTTAGCATCCTTTTCCAGAATGATATATGTGAATGTCTTGATTTCAGTGCCCTAACCGAAAGTGACTTGCATAATCTATCGATTTATATGCTTCTTTTTGCCGACGATATTGCGGTTTTTACTGCAGACAAACATAGTCTACAAGCTAAATTAGAAAGTTTTCTTGCATGTGCAAATAAATGGGATTTACTAATGAACGTTAACAAAACGAAAATATGTGTCTTTGAGAAACGGAAACAAGTCCATAATTTTGAATGGTTCTTAAATGATAAAAAAAAAATTGAGGAAGTACAGAGTTTTTGCTACCTTAGAGTTCATTTTACAAAAAATGGAAGTTTTTTTAATGCAGTAGAGAAACTCCAAGACCAAGCCTTAAGAACTAATCTATTATTTCTTTTTATAAAAAAGTCGAATTAGACATTACAACAAAACTTTCGCTATTTGATAAAATGGCTGTACCAATTGTGACGTATGGAAGTCACATTTGGGGTATTTACGATTACCCGGAAATAGATAGATTACACATAAAATTCTGCAAAATTATTCGTGTATATAGAAAAATGCACTAATAAATATTTTAAATAATGAGAAATCTTGGAATAATAAGATAAAACGTAAATTAGATACTCTGGGATTTGCTAACCTATGGAATAATTGTAACCCAAATCTTAATTATAAGTAATAGTTATAGTTCATTCCTGATAATTTACGCGATATAACCTAAGCGGAGCGTTAGCGGAGCGCAAGGTTATACGCGTAAATTGTTAGAATATGAACTAAACTGAAACCAACTTCTAATCGGTCACTGCATGTTTTGCTCTTTCCGACACTTTTACAATAAAAGAATTAAATAGAACATTACGTTCATGCAAAGACAAATCAATCTCGAGGATTTTGTTGAAAGAATTGTGTAAAAAGAACCGACAGAACGATTGTAGCAGACAAAAGAAGACACCAACCCTTCTTTGAAAAAGTCACGAAACTCGCAAAATGCAGGGAATTTTCAAAATTTCAATCGGCGAAATACCGTCATGTTGTTGGAAAATCATTATGCTTTCGATGCCTTAAAGGTATCTGAATAGAATTAAGTAAAGAAAACATTATTTTAGACGTTCATTTGCGTATATGAGGTGAAATTGTTAAATTTACCCCACCCACCAATGTTAATTTTGAAATTAAGGGTACCCATGTTCTAATGCAAGTTAAAGTTTTTCCCTGAAGAAGTTTTTGATGCATTTTGGTTTTGCTATCTACCAAGTGCGGGGGCTATCGGAAATCACCAAACACTTGCATCTTTAACATTATTAAGCATTACTTTTTGGGCTTTATTTGAGTGACCGATTAGAATTTGGTTTAAGTTTATAACTGTTTTACCGATCGACTTATTTTTTCATCAACTGAATAACGCTTGCTCAAATGAGTTGCGCGTCAATCAATGATGTCAGTCATTTTTGTTGCGTCATACATTCTTCAATCTAATCGAGATAAACAAAAAGTGGGAGGAGCGAATTTAATTTCCTTTCGGGTTCTGTAATATTTTGTTATTTGGCGAGACAAGATCAGTTGAGAACTATTGGTGAACACAACCTCGTTGTTGCTGCTTGTGGGTTTTGTTTTCTTTTCAGTAAGAATTTTGCGGACATTATGCCCCCTTTTTGAATTTTGTATCGCATATTCAGATACGCAGTGGTAGCGAGTTGGACTATCATTCAAAAGGACCCTGGTTCGATCCCCTACGGCGGCATTCGTCCTTTCCGACTAGTTGTTTCCCACCTATAGGTCGATAATCGTAGAACAATGTGGGATAGAAGTTGGACGCTAGGAAAGGAAAGGTAGTACTGGTTAAGGAAATACCAGGAATTTATTGTTCCATGCTCCAGTTGCAGAAATATAACTAAAAGATTGTTTAAAGGATTGTTAAACCCCATACAAAACACACACCCCCCAACACCCCCACCCACCCCGCAAAAAAAAAAAAAAAAAAAAAAAAAAAAAAAAAAAAAAAAACAAAACACGGCATATTCATTATCAATAATATAATGTTTGCAACAAGACGTAAATAAATAACATTCATTTTGTATTGAAAAGCTGCATTTAACAAGTTTTTGTTGCCTACCAATACATCACAGTTAAACGGGTCACGTTGGCTTTCGATATTGGTCAGCTATCATAGGCATATCATGCTTTGAATCACTTTTTTTCGGCAAATATTTGTATACTTAGAATCCTTGAAGTAGTTCTAGGCATTTTTTTCTACAATTAATTTGCATACATGTACCTTTCTTAGGAAAATTTGATTGCATTTTGTTAAGATTCGGACCTTAAGATCTACTAAATTGAATGTCGTTCAAAAGATCCAGAGTATTCATTTTAAAAAGGAAGTGAGATTTTATATCGTTTCAACCCTGTTGTCTTTTCTTTTTTATGTCAATGTGAAAGTGTGGAGTACAGAAAGTTTTGGTCCGAGAAAACTCTTCGAGGTCATTCTTACAGCTGTATACCATGTAGATTAATATTTTATTTTCAGAATCATTGATTTTGCAGCTAAATCTTCTCTTGATAAACATACAGACAAATTATTTAAGAATTTTCTCCCCCCTTTAGAGAGTTATTGTGTATAGGCAGGGGTGTGGAATTCCCATGCCCGACTTGTCCGACTCGGGCTTTTGTACTTGTGGACAAGTAAATATTTCTAAGCCACTTGTCCAAGGACAAGTAAATACCAGGGCAAATCTTGGAATGTTACTTAAATGAATTAAGAGAGAAATCATCCTAATGTTCATATCATAGGGTAGAAAACATTTTTTTTAATGAAGAAAATGCTGGATACCAGCATTTTCTTCATCAAAAAGCAATGTTTTTTTTTTTTTTTGTTTTTGTTTTTTTTTTCAATTTTTCTATTTACTCATTAGCGGACAAGTTCATTTTGATACTGGACGAGTAGAAAATCCGATTTTACTTGTCCAATGACAAGTGGAGAAAACTCATATTTCCACACCCCTGGTATAAGCATAATTCGATAAACAATCACAAAACTTTTATTTTATGAATACTCGTTTACAAGTTAAGGGTCTTTCGGGACATTTTACCAGACACGATTGTGACGTCACTGTCTTGTTTTGAATGAAGTCCCCGCCCTTTATGACCTTAAGTCACGTAGCTCACTTATTCGAGCAGATCGTCAGGTTACGGGATATATTTTTTGAATTTCAAACGAAATAGCGGCCTTTGATTGGTGGAAAAAAATAGGGCGATCGGTAAGTAATAGTTATAGTTCATTTCTGACAATTTACGCGATATAACCTAAGCGGAGCGTTAGCGGAGCGCAAGGTTATACGCGTAAATTGTCAGAATATGAACTATAACTGTTTTACCGATCGACTTATTTTTTCACCGAATAATGCTATGTTAAATGAGTAGCACGTCAATCAATGACGTCATTCATTTTTGTTGCGTCATACAATTCAATCAAATCGTAGTAAACAAAAAGTGGGAGCCACCGGTTTTCTGTAAGTAATTTATCATTTGGCGAGACAAAATCAGTTGAGAACGTTCGGTGAACAAAACCTCGTGGTTGCAACTAATGGATTTTGTATTCTATTTAGTA
Source organism: Fragum whitleyi (assembly GCA_948146395.1). Classification (NCBI taxonomy): domain Eukaryota; kingdom Metazoa; phylum Mollusca; class Bivalvia; order Cardiida; family Cardiidae; genus Fragum; species Fragum whitleyi. The sequence continues at coordinate 46,791,016 of OX411554.1, forward strand.
AGCTTTTCCCGGACACTATGTCTTTCTTTTAATTGTTTGTTTTTTTTTTTTGAATGAGTTTTACCCCGCTTTCAACAATTTCGTAGTTATATCGCGGCGGCCGGAGCACCTAACAATGGATTCCTGGTATTTCTTTCAACTGTACTTCCATTACACCCTTTCCTAGCCTCCGACTGCTATCTCACATAGGTTTACGATTATCTACCCATTGGTGAGAGACAAACGTCGGAAATGATATTTGCCGCCACCGGGAATCGAACCCACGCCTTCTAGATTGGAAGTCTTATGCCTAACCAACTGCGCTATGGTGGCGGCCCTGTCTCACTTTTAAAGGGGTTTTGTAATTGTCGAAAAAAACAGTTATCTATCACGACATGTTCAGTCGCGCAATTGTTAGCGCGGCGGTGTTTATTCAAAAGGTCCTGGATTCGATCCCCGACGGCGGCACTCATCCTTTTCGACTATTTGTCTCCCACCAATATGTCGATAATCGCAGATGTGGGATAGCAACTGGGGGCTAGGAAAAAGAGTATTGGTAGTTCTATTGTTAGAAATAGGCTACCAGGAACACATTGTTGGGCCGCTTGGATATATATAAAAGGTTGTTGAAAGCGGCGTCGAACCACATACAAACAAACAAAACCATCGCATATTCATAGTCAATAATGTTATCACAATGTTTGCAACAAGCAAAATAAATAACACATGGAAAAGCTATAGTTACAAAGTTTTGGTTCCCCGCCGATACCACGTCAAAGTTAAACAGACCACACTGGCTTCGATACTAGTCAGAGCTCAAAGGCCTAACATGTTTCGAATCGCATTGGTTTTGCAAACATCTTTATCCCTGGGATCATTTAAGTAGGCCTATTATAGATTGTTCTTCAATATTTTGCCTGCATGTACCTTTCCAAGTGCTTACATTTAATATAGATGTCCAAAGACGTTTCCTTTTTCTTTAATTCCCAGTGTTTGTCCTTCGATAGCAACCTTTCACGTGACTCGTAATAAATGGACCTTAAACGTGGGTCCTCTACAGAACAAAGGGTTGCATTTTTTTTCTTAAAACGGAAACTTTGCAGAATAACTAAATTAAAATGTTGTTAAAAAGATCCAAAGTGTTCATTTTTAAAAAGGAATTGAGATTATAGATTGTTCAAATCTGTCGCCTTTTTTAAATCTCAATTTGAAAATGTGAAAGGGAGTACAGAAAGGCTTGATTCAAGTAAACTGGTCAGCTGTATACATATAGATTAATATCTTATAACCAGAATCAGTTATATATCAGCCTATTCTTCTATTGATTGACATGCAGATACATGATTCACGAATTTCTCCCCATTTTAATGAACAATTGTGAATAAGCATAACTTCAAAAAGAAATAAAAAAAAAAATTAAAAAACTTTTTTTTATAAATACTCGATTCAAGTTAAGCGTCTTTTCAGACATTTCATCGGAAAAGATTATGACGTCACTGTCTGGTTTTGAACGTATTCTCCGCCCATAAAGACCTTAATTCACGTATCTCACTTATTTGAGCAGATCGTCAGGTTATGGGATATATTTTTTTGAATTTCAAACGAAATAGCGACCTTTTATTGGCGGAAAAAATAGGGCGATCGGTAATAAACCCTTATGTTCCTAATTTTGAAGCTCGATTTAGCCGAACGTATCGCCATTATCTCAATTGTTGCTATCATTCTTGTTTTACATCAATTTAGAAACCGACGATTCGTTAATTGATTGATTGGGTGGAGTTTTACGCCGCTTTCAACAATTTCGTAGTTATATCGCGGCGGCTGGAGTACTTAACAATGGAATCCCGGTATTTCTCTCACCAGTACAACCATCACATTCTTTCCTAGCCTCCAGCTGCTATCTCACATAGGTCTACGGTTATCAACCTATTGGTGAGAGATAGTCGGAAAGAATGAGTGCCGCCGTTGGGAATTGAACCCAGGACCTTTAGATTGACAGTCCGACGCGCTACCAACTGCGATCTGACGGCGGCCCGACAATTCGTGATAGTTCATTAATAAGCCTTTCCACCAAAAGATTTTTGTACAAATAGAATTGTTCTGGTGCGACGTTTGTTTGTGGTTCAGTATATTTTAACATATGTGACCTCAAACACTAAGGTCATGCTTTTTCAAAATACTTCAAAGATTTTTTAATCGGGCTCAAAATTGGGTAAAAGGGTAGATCAATAGTCAAAACCTATTTCTGTTCTATGGGTCACAATTTGAACACAGTCATTGACAATCACTGACATTTGTCAGAATGTATATCTTGAAAATATCTAGGCCATGTTCAGAATTAGGTCACGATTTTTCAAATCGGAGAAGAAAAATCTTATTACTGCTTTAGAAGGTCACAAATTTAGCTTATTCACCGTAGATATTTGTCAGAATATTTAGCTTGATGGTATATAGGTTATTTTCAAAATTATGTAATACCACGTCCAACATAAGGTCTCTGGGGGCAAATAAGAGAAAAAAAACTTAATTTTACTCTAGAGATCTCAATTTCGGCCAAACATTGTCACAAATATTAAGAATATTTATCGCTAAGAAATCCAGGACATGTTAAAAAATATCATGATGATATGTTATAAAGGTCACTATGTACTAATTTATTTATTTTTTTATTTATTTATTTATTTATTTATTTATTTGAAAAGCTATTAACCATTGACTGGATTGTTCAGTGTAGTAACACTGGTGAACGTCTACGTCCACAAAAATCGTTCATTTTTTAATCTTTTTATTGGAGAACACCGAATCCAAATGTTACTATGTTTGGTGAATGTAACCTTTTTTATGCCCCCGTATCGAGGGATCGGGGGCGTATTGTTTTACTCATGTCCGTCCGTCTGTCCGTCCGTCTGTCCGAAAACTTAACCTTGCCAATATCTTCAAGCGTATTCAAGATACAAAGCTAATATTTGGCAGGATGATAGATCTCAATGATCCGCATCCGCTGGTACCAAAGTCAAGGTCATGTGTCAAGGTCATCTGTCAAGGTCAAACTTTGAAAAAAAATGCCGTTACGGGGACATTCGTGTTCCACAAACACATCTTGTTTTAAATCTCTTTCCTACCATAAACCTTTTTTTTTTTTTTAAAAAAAAAACAGTATTTTTCCTTTAATACCTTAAATGTTCAGATTTAAAAAAAAAAAGAGTTATCTCGAGGGGTCAGTGCAACACTATTGTAAGTGCCTATAAATATATAGGCACTTACAATACTGTTGCACCGACCTCTCGATCTGGCCTGCTTAAAGGTTAGCGATCTATTATCCTAATGATGGCAAATTTTGTGGATGTCGGATGATTCATAGAAAATTTCCAGTATATTCTTTGAAGTTACTAAATTGACTTTTGTTTCCGGTGAAGATCCCCAAAATAGATTGTAGCGCTGTGAAGTTAAAAGGGGTATAGAAGATTATAGTTCAAAACTTCGTGTCGAATTGATAACTTCTTCGAAAATTTTTGTAAAACATAAACCTCGAGGATACTTTGTGCGGACAAATCTCTTCTTTTATTATTGATTAATCAATAGGCTGAATACGAAAGTTTAGATGACAAAACTAAAGGGGGAATTATATAGTTCGTAATGTCTTCTTCGTAAAAGTCGCTTATAGCCCCCGTCTGTGTTAAGACTAAAAAATGCTATTTCGTGAACATTCTTTGAATAATTATTCTTGATTTAGTCTTATGAAAGATGTGTTACATAAAAATACAAATCAATCGACAAATGGTAACTTTTTCGGGAAACGCATAATCCGGAGTATAAAGTAAAAAATGTAAATGAGATTTTGGTCACGTGAAATACGCCCACGCGAAGGAGCGGTAATATGCTCTATTCAAATAGGAGTCCTAAAGATTGCGGGTCATAAATATTCATCAAGTTAGGCCTATATTTAGATCATCGCGTCATAATCATTTGCATTACCGAATATTGGAATGAAAAATTCTAGCTTATATTTGTGAATAAAAGTCTAGATTTTGTGTCTAAGATCATTGTCTTGCGTTTCAGAAATGTTCACGAACACAGACGGGAGCTTTAACCCCATTTACAAACAGCGATAATCAAATCTTATCGGATTCATTAATGATCAAATACTAACACTTTTCTTCAAGAAAAAGTATTCTCGATGTTTGTTTACTAAGACGCGTGTCGCCAATTTCCAAAAGAAAAGAATGAGCACGCACCCATTCCGCTCTATTTATTTTAACGCCATTATTCGTCAATTCTTGTTCTAAAATTGTCGAAATATTTGTCTCGTTGTTTCATAACAAAAAAATTCGTAGCGATCGGCAGAAAGAAGTGTTGGTCTATATTTAACCTCACTTATTCTATATTTGAACTCAAGTTAATAATCTCATACTGTTAAATGCTGTAAGATAAATATTTCAAGGGCCATTCTGACACTTTGAATAGAGAAAATGTTGTACTTAGTTACAAAATAACAATTATTTCGCACTTGGGTATATACGCGTAAGTGCCTTCTGCATGATTATTCTTCAAGATTCTACCATTTTGAATCACCATTATAATTATTTGTGTATGTGAATTTGTCTGTTTTGAAATAAACAGTTTGAATTGGTTCTGGTTTGAATAAATACCATACATTCATTGGATAGCTAACAATGAAATATCATTTTTCAAAGTGTGAAAATATAACTCTTTAATTAAAATCCACTTGCGTTTCATTAAGAACCCAGCAGCAGATATTGGAGAAAACAAAATAGTTTCAATATATCAGCGAAATCTCGGGTTATCTCGCTATTATCTCATAACGCACCATGAGACACGATAGGGGGCGTTGTAATACACTGGTTCCGGGAGATATCCCTTCCTCGAAATTCCTTCATTCGATTTATTTTGCGTCTTTTGTATTTAAAGAACTTGTTTAATTTGGTAGTGCATGCAAAAGATTGCCACTTACAAAAACCAAATATTATTTGATAAAATAATGATGTTTTGAATATCGTTTGCCAAAAAAATGGCACCCCTTCGTTTAGTAGTCCAATGCCATTATCCAAGAAAAGAGTAAAATCTCAAATTAACCACCGTTTAAATAGTCATTCAAGAAACAAATTATTCTTGTAAACGAGTCGGTGGTTGCTATTTTTGTTTCATCTGATGATAGGGTTCGATATTTAGACAATCATAACGGGAATCGCATTCCAAAACGATGTAGTCAATTTTTGTTATGTTATATAACTCTTCAATAAAATATAAAAGTAAAGAAAAGAACACACCTTTTTAAAAAAAAACATATTTTTACAACTTAAATACCGTATGTACATTTGATCAAATTTCGAATGATCGGAAAAATTATCAATACTTATTTCTATAATGCTTTTCGGTTGTATATCAAGGAATAACGGGAGTCTATCATTTTTATAAACTTACTGCCTAACCAGTGAAATTATGTGAAACTTATACCCTGCTTTCGTTCTTTTCCTATCTGACGTCAGCTATGCGGAGCAGAATAAATGAAATCTTCATAAACGTTGCATATAAGAATCACGTGTAAAATTACGCGCTTAAAGATAATTTGTCTCATTTTCGCATTAAATAAATTGAATAATCGTATCGTTTGTGTTTCGAGTAAGATCTATTGACATTTCATTTCGTGAACAACAAAATCTATGTTTTCACTTGTGGCTCCGCCACTCGTGTAAATATAGCCTGCGTTATTCACTTAGTGAAATATAAATGGATCTTACACTGAATCAAACGATTATCCTATATGTAATTTTCAACCAGTCTGAAATGCTTTAGTTTACTGGCGGCTTCCGTAACTTTCACAGCATCCACCACAATTTTATTCTATGAATCCTGGAAAAGAGAAAATTTAGTGGTTACCTGTCAATTCAAAATCGCATTAAATTAAAATTACTTCTGTTCAAATAAGTAACGGTTATATGTGAAGCATGGAATTAGAACTCAAATGCCAAAAAATCAAATCAGTCATTTTTAAATACAGATTGTTTGATTTTTTTATTTTACTTTGAAGATGTACGCGTATTTGTTTCAAATTATTTCAACTACATTCGTCGGCCTGTCTTTCTAGAGGTCCTGAGTTCAATCCCGTTGGCGACACTCATTCTTTACGACTATTTTTCTACCACTAATGGGTTGATAATTGTGGACCTATGTTGGATAGCAGCTGGGGGCTAGAAAAGGGTGTCATGGTTGAAATTATTTGGAAACCATTGTAAACACTGTTAAAGTTCATTACTTCCGAAACGTTGCGGAACTATTAGGGGTCTACTACCTCAAAAGTAAATAAATTTAAATCTTTGAAATAATAATGAAATGTCTTCCGTAAAGATGTTTTTTTTTTTTTTTTTTTTTAATTCAATCTTAAGAAGTCGTAGTAAATATTCGATCAGTCCATCGGCGTACGTTAGTTTACTCGTGATAAGTTTTAAATATTTTATTTTTTGAATACATAGGTGTATAATACGGGGTAGTTCTAAAACTTTAATGTCAGGTGTGCAAGTGTATAACAATAAAACTTTGAGTTTAAATGTGGAAGGTTGGACTATTGACGTAAAGTTTGGCTATTCCCGTAAATATTTGCTTTATGAGTAACTGCATGCATTTTTTTCTATACAGTTAACAAAATCGTGGAATTGACAACGTAGATGATTTTGGAATGAAATTTAATGAGTGCGATGAGTGAGTTTTGAGTGAAATTAAAGGGAGGTAAATCAATATCGCCAATTGTGTTCAGGATGAACAAAATTAGCGATATTTATTACCTCCCTTTCATACAATATGCATACAAGCTCCATAAATAACTGACTATTTCTTCAAGGACCACTCACAGCTTATAATTTCAATTATGCCAAGGAAATCGCGCTTTTTTCTTGCTATATTTATCTTAAAAGTAACTTTTGTTCTTATCTTTTTTTGTGATTTTGGAACGTTTTTGAAAGGTTTTAGTGAGTGTTTGGAATGATTTGAGCGCTGAGTTAGTGATTGAGAATGTTTTTTAAAGAGATGAATGTTAATTTCACGATGTAATTAATTGTAGTCGACGAAAGTCCCAATTGTCTAAGTTAAAATTTTTGATAAGTCTTTTTGAGCATTTGCGTTGAGTAGACCGGACGTCAAAAATATGCGATTAGAAAAATCGCTAATTATCAAATGAAAACTAATTATCAAATGGAAACTTTGTTATAGTAAGTTACATTGTGAAATTGACTTTCACCGCGATCGAAACCATTCTTAATCGCTCGCTCAGCCCTCAATTCATTCATTCCAAACACTCATTCAAACCATTCAAAAGACGCTCCAAAATCGTTAAAAACAATTCGAAATCGTTCAAAACCAACAACTTTCATTGAAATTAATCAAATTATTCTACCATATTTTTCGCTGGTGTTGCTTTGGCTATGAATTGTGCGCGAAGACACACAAATTGGAAAATACAATTTTTTTTAAAGGGAGATAATTAATATCGCTAATTTCGTTCAACTTGGACGAAATTAGCGATATTGAATAATCTTCCTTAATCTTTTTCAAAAAAACGCTACACACACTCATCAAAAATTGTTCCGAAATCGTCCTATAAATATTCACCTTGTCAATTTCACAGCGTTATTAACGGCAGCTGTCTACCGATCGCATAGTGAAGACTCTGATCAGACTGTGCAGATGTACTGGGGGATCAGACGCTTTATGAGGCTAATGAATGATATATTAGGCTGATGATATTTTTGTCTTTTGTATTCGCAAAGTATATGCATTCAAAAATTGGCTTTATTTAAACCTATTTGTTTTAAACCGATTGGGAAACAAGTTCTTACAAATTAAACTAATCCCTTTCGATATTTCTTCCTTGAAAATCCACCAGTACTCGCGCTAAACGTGTGGGTAAATAAAAGTACCAAAATCGATAGCTGGTCCCGGGAATCGAACTCAGGACCTTTTGATCAAGAGGCCGATACTCTACCTCTAGACCACGGTCACCACACGCCTTGAATAATTGAGATAGTGAAACTACGCACATAACAAGAGCTAAACTGTCGTTATATGTACGTTTACCATAAAAGGTCTTTGGCATTTCATACGCCATTATTTACCCCAAATTTGGTATGACATTTAAAGACTTGATTAGTTTTTCTTGTAATCAAAACTCTGAAAATTGATATATATGCACATCTAAAAGTTCGTGGGCCAGATAGTTTTTAAAAAGAACGCTAAAATCCTGATAAAAATATTCACTCGCCGATGATAATTAACTGGAATCATAAAGGACCGAAAGAAGAAAGGAAGGGTGGCTTGAAGGTAGGAAGGAATGAATGAAGGAAGAAAGGAACGAACGAACGACGTAGAAAATAAGAAACAATTAAATGGAACTTTTTAGGATAAACTCATTGAAAATAAGAAAAGTTTATATATCACTTTATTTCGATCTTGGATATTGGGTTTGTCTTCAAGATTAAGATATGCTTCAGTAATTAGAAGCTTCTAGTTCGTTCATGGGTGTGCACAAGTTCTTTAATTGGCCAATCAGAAGAAAGTTAAACATGATACATCACAACCTTTCATTCAATAAATATGAAGTTAGTGTTCGATTTGATTCATAATGAAGTTGTTACCTTGAAACGATCGCATTTACTTAGCGTGAACTAAAACTCATTTCAAGAAAAAATATCTTATCGAGTAAATTTTGGTTTTATTCTCATAAGCAATAATAAACTTTTACAGTTAAAGATCTAAGCTGCTAGGAAATTAAGTATTTACAAAAGAGCTTTGAACTTATTCTGGTAAATAACTAAATATTTTAAATTACCACCGACAACGGAACATAAAAACGCGTTCTAAGACGAAACGACGTTATTTTTGACGTTAAAAATTGTAGATCACACCTAGTAAACATTATTTTATAAAAATGGAAAATTTATTTGGTGCTTTAGTTTTTCTCCAGATTCTTTTTGCCATCTTCCAGAAATGGTGAGTAAAAATTTTGTTTGTTCAATTGATACAGTTAATAACATCGTAAAATTGACAAGGTGAATGATTTTGGAATGATTTCGGAATGATGTTGAATGAGTGAGAGAAGTGAGTTTTGAGTGAAATATAAGGGAGGGAATCCAATTTCGCTAATTTTGTTCGTCCTGAACAAAATTAGCGATATATAATACCTACCTTTAATAAAGTATGTATAAAAGTTCTATAAATAGCTTCCTATTTTTTCAAGAACCATTCAGACGCTTAAAATTTCAATTATGTCAGTGAAATCGCGATTTGGTCCTTGCTTTTTTCATTTGAATGTAGTTTTTGATCGCATATTTCTTGGTAATTTTGAGCGTTTTTGAATGGTTTGAGTGAGTGTTTGGAATGAATGGATGGATCGCCGAATCAACGATTTAGAATGGTTTTGATTGAGATGAATGTCAATTTCACGATGTAACTAACTGTAGATAAAGAGAATAGGATATTTCTTTTTTTCATTTTCCCTACATTTTTTGAAATTTAATGATATGAAATATATTTAAAAATATATGATATAAAGGCCACTTTTTAAGTTGGAATGCGGAGCAATTCCAACTTAGATTTAACAAAACCGCAAAATGAACACAAGATAATTTCATTTCGGGTTTCTTGATAACACATATCACGTGAACAGGATGTGTGTACACTCCGGCCTAATTTGTATATCTCAACTTGACATAGACATACAGTTTATTTCATCAAGAAGTTATAATGTTGAACAACTACACAACTATCACTTCATGTAAATTATTAACACGCTTATTTATGTTTTAAACGAAATTTATTGAAACTTGCGTACGAATTTACTAGTAGCAAATGTTTGCATTACTATATTTGGAAATCATGTGATAAGTCAAGTCAAATAAAGTAAGCTATTGACAACAGCACTGTCCAATCACGTGATCGGCTTATTTGGTAATACGCGACCTGTTTTTCGTAGAATTGTGGCAATGGCACAACCAATCACGTGATCTGCTTATTTGGTAACGTCGCGACCTGTTTTTCGTAGAATTATGTTATAGCTTCTTTTAGAGGCCTAGTTTCCCTTTCTGAACGAACTTTAACACACTTCAACAAAATACCGTAGTTCAAATGTTGTTTTTTTTTATCTAATTGCTTCGTAAACCATTATTAGAAACGCGCAAAACCTGCAGATTATTTATCTGTATTAACAACACGATCCAGCAAATAATCACTTTTTATTACTTCTCTTAAAAAAACGGAACCCCATTTCCAAATCGAGCGTCAAATTCACTTGATGGTGGACGCAGCAAGGATCGATGAAGGTATAGATCCACAAGTTTAAGTGATAGATCAAAGGTCAATTTTGTCTATACCTGTATAGACAAAAATTACCTTTGATCACTCACTCTAAATTGCGGGTCTATAGGCAAACATTTATCTTCTCTTTCTGATTTTGTCCATTTTCTGTAAAATTGCTTAGACATAAATTCACTTGTGAAAAAAACGCACGTTCGCAATCCTTTAAATATCATTGAAGATTATCACAAGATAACTACAGCCTTTGTTTTTATCAAATATCTGAACGAGTTTACCAACCCCACGTGTTTTGCTCTCAGGGGCCACGTTCTAGAAAGTTCCTACGTCCGAAATTTGATCGTATCGCAATCGTACGATTGAAATTGGCTTTCAAGAAACATTTTTGGCTTTCAAAAAACATGTATCGTTTAATTTACGCATAAATTAGCGTTACCTAAAGGCTAGTCTTGAATTTTGCGATTTTGACTGTGCAAGCATAGTATTTTCTCGGATTTCATTTTTATGTGCAGCTTGAGGCGGTTGTATATTGGCGTCATCTTCTCCGTCTGTGTCTGTCCGTCCGTCCGTATGTACGTCCACTTTTCTTGTGAGCACAACTTCTCAAAAATTTTTGGTTGGATTCACAGAAAGTTTCTAGTCACCTGACCTAGTGCCTATTGGCTAGGGTTTGGCGAGTATTAGCCGTGTCATGGAAAAAGAGGCCTTCATTTGAAAAATCTTGTGAACGCAACTCCTCCTCCATTTATGGACCGATTTGGATGAAACTTTTACAAAATGTTCCTAGTCATCTGACCTAGCGCATATTTTAACGCGGTTTGATGAATTTTTTAGTCAAAAGTCGAGACCACCTGGGCGGGATGCGTCAGCTTCGTTAGTGACTTGATGTCATAGTCTCTTGAACGCATTCCAACTTATCAGTACTTTCAGTACTTTGATTACTAACGTTATTAATTACCCAACTTTGTAACTACAACTTAAACCTGTTTTATGCCAGATGAAATTTACGTTAGTTCGGCAACTTCATCAGTAAACTTAATTGAACTTATCATTGTGTGATAACAAAATCTTTGGTAATCTGAGCATTACTTTAGATGTATGAGAGTTCAGTTATTCATTAAATTCGTTATTTTGTGACAAATCGCCTCTAAAATCTCGAACAAATCCGGATCATTTAACCCTAGCGGACTTAAGCTGTCCAAACTGTTCATCAATGTCATTGGTTAAACGTTCTTGGGGATAAAGTCCATCAGTTTACACCAGTTTTACAACTGAGGTTTTCAACGAAAAACTGAACCAATGCCGTATTCGTATCGGCTTCCTCCCATTATATTTAGAATGAACAGTTGCTTCCCCAGAAAATGGGGCGGTATTTTCCCAAACCTTAAACGAGCATTATGCATGGTTCAATAAGTAGTAGACTTGATGATTTGGTAACTACTAAATAGTCAATTTGGTAAACCCCATTTTTGCTTCCAAATAGGCTTTCACATTTTTGAAGTCAAAAGTAAGAACATCACGAAATAGAGAAGATTATTGATTTTTCAACAGTTTTGGAATTTAATTGAATGAGTGAGTGTGTGGAGCGAGTTTTAAGTGGAACTAAAGAGAAGTAATCCAACATCTAATTTTGTTCATCTTGATATTTATTATAGTGCGGTTTTATTGACTTGAATCTGACCCCTGCTATTTAGATGAATAAAAATCTGATTATTCCTACTCGGCTTTGCACGTGCTTTCATAGGAATGAATAACAAACGATATTGAATGTATTATACATTTTGTTAATTGATAAAATATGTCGGTAATTGTTATTTAAGCATTTTTTCCACAGAGGTCAAAGTCGGGTCAAATTAACCAGGCTATACCCCCCTTTTATAAAATATACGTACCTTTCTGTTTGTGTGACTTCGAGAACCATTCAGACACTTAAATCTACGCTAGCCAATAACATCGTAGAATGATTAGACTGGTGACAGTCTCTTAAATAGAGGTTTATATGAAAAAAGAAAGATAGAAACAATGTTTAATGTCTGTAAGCCTGATTTAAGAGTTTCAGATAAAGGAAAATTAACTCAATATATGTGTGTGGTTGGTTTGTGGTTTAAATAGGTTATGCACCTTGTTTACTTATAAATCTTAACTCTGGGACTGAATGCCAGTCTATAGAATGATTTGATCGATTTGAATTAAATGCCGATCGTCTTGAACAATTTCGTAATGTTTTCTAATAATTTCGGAGCGTTTTTGATCGATTTCAGCGAGTGTTTGGAATTAATGAATGGGGCGTTGAGTGACTGATTTAGAATGATTTTGACGACTTCAAGATGTTTTTAACTGTAAATACTCTTGAAATCATAAGTAATTGTGTAATCTTGACTGTAATGAAATATACAAGTATACACTATCAAACACATACAAGTGCATTTATATTACATTAATTGCATTTTCTACAGGAATGGGGAGGGTTTTTTTATTGACTTTAGTACAAGTGACGAATATCGGATAATGATGCGGTCGCCAGACCTGCGTTCAGGATCTCAAAAACGGTGCAAACAGTTCTCCAATGATACCCCGCTTTGCACGTGCACTTGCGTGCAAAGCGGGGTATAATTGGAAACTATTTGCACCATATTGTCACCATCCTGAACGCAGGGCCTTTGTCTTGAATGATTAAGCCAAAGACCCTTTATTGTTGAGAAGGAAACGGAAAATTCTGATTGAACATACTTAACCTTTTAAAAAGCGTCTTACTCTCAAAATCGCATCTTAGATAATACTGTGAAAACCCGATCGGCTTTGTTTGAAGGCCTTAGTTAGTTTATACTAATTTATTTAGTTCGATTGCGACGAAAGCTTAAGTTTATAGAATCGCTCTCGAACACTCAATCCTGATGTTTTCACGTCTTTGAGAGAGAGGCAGTGGTTTAAACCCATTGCTACCCATTTATACAGCTGGGTGAACTGAAGCTGGATTTCAAGTGTTTGCCCATAGACACACCCCGGCGACAGTGGGGCTCGAACCACGGACCTCCAGGTCACGGGTCGAGTGCATTTACCATTAAGCCACCGAGGCAGTGGGCCTAAATACCAGAGAACAAATTCTAAAAGTTTCCTACTTCTAAGTATGTGTTATCTACCAGCTGCATGACTGCGGTTTTAACGAAAACTTGGAAAAGGCAACGTAAAAAATGAAAGAGAAAATCTGCAAATACATCAATTATAGTATCAATTTTGTACTTTCAGTGTGAGTACACCCACACCATTCTGGTGTCCCACGGGCAGATACCCGACAGATAACGGACAGTGTAGACTTTGTTATGAACATTGTGGAGGCGAAGGGTGAGCACAATCCCCCAATAGACGTATCGCCAGTGATTTCTAGTTTTATCTGGCAAAAGCGACCTTTCTTTCTAACTGAAAAATTAGTGTCATACCAAAGAAAAAATAAAAACATTTTGTACGCTTTCTTCTTACAACTATTTCCAAATCAATAAATGATTCATTCTTTATTTTGGTTGATGTTAAAAAGAAAGGAGTAAAAACAAAACCAAAAAGTTAGGTAATAGTCCGTTTCTCTACCGTGCTTATTCAACCCACATCACACTTTAAATAACCCCGCTAATCGATTTGAAACTAAGATGTTTAGATACAGTCATTATTAATGAATATTTAAGGAAATTGTATTTTTGATGAATAAGTTTTGTTGTTTTCATGGGGGAAATTCATATGGTAGCCCGGGAGTCGTGTAAGATGACGTTATAATTTAAAAACAACTGTAATATGCATGCGCAAAGAGGATATTAATGTGAACGGGGTTACCCTCTGGTTGTAGTAAACAAACTTCATATATAAGCTACAATAATTAATTGGCCCATGAAATATCGTTATCCCATTGACAAATGTGATAAACTCGTGCAAAATACTATTTAAAATGTTTTTTTTAAAGTAAAAGAGACAAGTTGTTGTTGGTTTTTTTTTTTTGTTTTTTTGTTTTTTTTTGTAATCGAATTGCTGTGCACTATTTTAGACGCCATTTTGGAACTGAAGTAACACCGGCCTGACCTAAGACCGGAAGCGACGAGGTTGAAAGGTTAAAATGACATCACTAGTGTCGAAACCGAAGTCGTTCTGATGGAAATCCGGCTTACTCGGGTGAAAACCGGGTCTAATATGAACTTACCCATATAGATTTTAGATCCAAATCTCCTTGAAAAGGAAAGTCACATAAAATGTACTTTGAGTATGTTAATGGGTGTTTAATTTCGAGCCTCAAAATGAGAAAGAACCGATCTACAACTTCTATTTAAATTAGCAGTGATATACGAACTAACAAAGTGTCACGATGTTTTGTCTTTGATAGAAGTCTTGAAGTCAAATGTACGTTTTGGGTCGTTATATAAAGATATGCATTCATTAACGGACAAAACCCGGGCGTTAACGGGAGAAAACGTGGATTAATAAGTAAATTCACTTGCCGTTAACGCCCGGCTTTTTCACTTAAATACCATTAGTCTTATGAGTCTGAACCACATACTTTTCAGTTTCTTTGCCTAACATTGATACATAGCATAAATAAGGACGTTGATCCGATTCCCGCGTTTAATGTTGTGACGTTATAAATTTACCAAGCAACGTCGATATAAACAAAAGTGACTGTTCAATGCATAACGTAATTTTTCTGGCACTGTAGTGGGTTCGGATCTTGTTTTAAAGCGTTCCCATGAATCATTCCGCAATCTCCGTTTCAATAAAAACTAAAGCCTTTCTTTTTATGCAATAATAGCGCCAATTCACGTTTTTTCGGGCGTTTACATTTGCAAAGACCCTCAAAATGCTTTAACGCCCTCATGCTTCGCACTCGGGCGAATGTTAAAGCCCTAAGAATCGAGAATTAACCCAATAAAATATTTCGATTTCAAATATAGAATATATATCTTTGTATTTCAATTCTGCTATCTTTGAAATTTCAACAACCTTTGAAAAGACGTCTTGCAAATAATTAAATAGGAAAAAATGCGGATGGCTTTGTTCATGTCCAAAGGTTAATCACATTCTGTTATTATAGCCTGGGAGATTTCTTACGAAATGAGCCTGTGCCTGGGATTTTCAACAATTTCAAAAATGCGCAAAGCAAAAACTCTTAACAGCCTGTGCATCCGCACAGCCTGGTCAGAGTCTCCACTATGCGTTTAGTACAGGTAAGATGAATGATTTTGCAATGAGTTTTGAATGGAATTGAATGAGTGTGTGGAGCGAGTGAAATTAAATGGAGATTATCCAATATCGCTATTTTTTTCAAGATGAAAAAAATAGCGATATGTATTACCTCCCTTCAATAAAATATACGTAATTTTCTGTTTGGTTGTCTTCGTGGGCAAATCAGACACTTTAAAAACCACTCCAAGTAATTATATCGTAAAATAACTTCATCGATTTGAATTAAATGATGATCGATTTGAACGATTTTGAAATGCTTTCTTATGATTTCAGAGCGATTTTGATCGATTTGTGAGAGAGTTTGGAATGAATGAATGAATGAATGAATGAATGAATGAATGAATGAATGAATGAATGAATGAATGAATGAATGAATAGAGCGCTGAGAGACCGATTTAGCATGGTTTTGATCACCGTCTGTGTCAATTTCACGATGTTTTAACTGTAGATAGATAAGGTCTCGAAGTATGCAAGTCAATTTATATTTACTGTATGTGGCTGTCTACGCTACCCAATGTTTGAACCTCGCTAACATTTCAAATTATTGAAAATTGTATTTTTTTTTCTATATACATTGTATTTTAGAATCAAAATAAGCTTTGTTTTATTACTCTCCGAACAACGCTAGTACATATATGTTAATCAAATTCAAAATAATTATAATTAAATACATATTGTATCGGTGTAAATTTCAAAGCGATTACTTTTCAAATAGGCCAAGAAACGAACAGTTTTTCGCTAATTCTTGAACATAAATTTTGGTTGCAGGGTCAATTCCATAGACGAAACTACTTCTCAGATACGTTATATGTTTAAAGTTTTAGCTTTTGTCGCGGATTCATGTACGTCTGGTTTCGTTATGAATTTTTTAGACACCAATTTTAACTCAAAAGTGTAAACGTGAACTTTTCGCTTTTGACACTGATTCTTGAAGAAGGCGACTTGTATGAAGTCCCGAGCCACAAAATTTACCATTTCGCTGGTTTTCGAATATATGATTTTAGTATCAATTTCGTATCAAAAGCTACACTCTACTGAGTCAAAAAGTAAAACGATTTTGTATTTGACACAGATTCTTGAATATGCGTTTTCACTGAAAATAGCATACTTGAGTAGTACTTTTTGCTAAAGAATTAATACTGAAAACTTTTCAGTATTAAATCTTGAGCAAAAAGTACTACTCAAGTATGCAATTTTTCCCTTAAGTCCTTGCAACATGTGGTTAAATTCCTCAGGTAACAACTCCTATTAAAAAGAAATAAAATCTCAACATTTTCGCTTTTTAAAATGAAGTTGCATCAGTTTGAATCCCTAAGCAACGGCTGCTAAAACGTAAATTAAGGTAGTGGAACCGTAATAGTTCCGCAACATTTCGGAACTCATGATCTTTCACAATGTTAACCAAGGTTTCCTAATGAAAATCATTAGGAAACCTTGGATGACATTGTTAAAGTTCATCACTGGCGAAACGTTGCAGGTCTATTACGGGTCCACTACCTTAATCATTCTGTTTTTCGTGTTTGTTATTTAGTTTTGATTTTAAGGTTTCATGTTAAATTCTTTTAGCAAAAGCTACCAAAATAGCTTCTACCAAAGAGATGATAAGAGACGATTTTGAGTTCGTCGCTGCTTATTGAGATTTGTTGCGTTATCAATTATTTTGAAAAAAAAAACACATTTCTACTGGACTGAGCTTTAAGGATGCTATTTCCATTTTTAACGTTGGTTATTTAAACATATGGTTTCATTCGCAGCTTTATAGAAAGAACATCCTTCGGAGATGTAAGTTATGAAAATTTCGGTCCAAATGTACATTATGGAGTCTCAAAAGCAAAAATTGCAGTTAAATACATCGTGAAATTGACAAGGTGATTCCATCTTGGAATGGTTCGGGAATGATATCGAATGAGTGTGTCGAGCGAGTTTTTAGGAATGTAATGGGAGGTAATCCAATATCGCAAATTTTGTTCAGGATGAACAAAATTAGCGATTTGGTTTATTTCCCTTTAATAAAATATGCATTAAAAGTGCTATAGATAGCTTCCTATTTCTTCAAGAACTTATTAGACGCTTACAATTAGAATTATTATGTCAGTGAAATCGAGATTTTTCTCTATCCAAATTTATTTTGAATGGCGTTGTTTATTCTATATATTTTAATGGGTTTGAGCATTTTTGAATGATTTGAGCAAGTGTTTAGAATGAATGAATGGATCGCCGAATCAGCGATTTAGAATGGTTTTGTTTGAGATAAATGTCAATTTCACGATGTATAGACCTGCAATTTCAAGTGAGTGATCAAAGATCAATTTTACATTGAAAATGATAGGAGATAACGGTTTCTCGGACCTCACTCTTTCTTGCGGAACTATAACTGTATATGTATATGTACACTGCCCTCCAAAAGTTTCTTCACACACACTTCTTTTTAAGATCTTTAGCTTAAGTAATTTAAAACAAAGTTTTATATTATTTTTATTAATAAAATGTACACTTTATATCTTTATTGCAATGTATCAATTAAGAAGCAATACCAGAAATGGCAAAATCATGTAAAATCGACAAAATCAGAATAGTTCACCATTTTGCCAAATTTTCTATCAAGGGGATCAACTTCTGTCAATATTTAGTGTAGCCTCAATTAGCAGGTAAGACAGCCTGAACATGCATCTAGGCATGCTATTTACAAGTCTCTCACAACGTTCAACTGATAATCAGCATTTTCTCCTTTTGTCTCAATATTTTCTGTTATACATTGTTCTAAAATAGTATCTTTATCAACAGTCATTTTGTCGTCTAAATTAGCGTTCAAATGGGAATAATCAGATGTTAAGTAATAAAAACTAATCTATAACTTTGTTTAAAAAGATTAAAGATGAAAATCTTATAAATGAAATGTGTGTGAAGGATCTTTTGGAGGGCAGTGTATATGAGTTAATATGACATTTCCGATCCTAGGAGCCCAGGCGTAAAGCATTACGGTTACACTTCGTCGATAAATATTTATTAGTCTACGGAAAAGGCCGACACTGGGTTACCGAGGATCGACATTTCAAACTCTTGGCTGTGTGCGTGATGGTCAAAAATTGATACTGTTAGTTACATCGTAAAATAGACATTCATCTCAATCAAAACCATTCTAAATCGCTCACTCAGTGCTCCATTCATTCATTCCAAACACTCTATTAAACCATTTAAAAACACTCAAAATTATTAAAATATATCAGATCAACAACTACCTTCACAATGAATACCGCAACAACTAAGTCGCGATTTAACTGACATAATTGAAATTTTAAGCAACTGATTGGTTCATGAAGTAATATATGAAGCTATTTATAGAACTTTTATTTTATTAAAGGGAGTTAATACATATCGCTAACTTTGTTCATCCTGAACACAATTAGCGATGTTGGATAACCTCCCTTAAATTTCACTCAAAACTCGCTCCTCTCTTTCAACATCATTCCGAAAACATTCCAAAATCGTTCACCTTGTCAATTTCACGATGGTGTTAACTGTAGGTAAAGATTGTTTATTAAAATGTTGTCGAAATGTGAACAAAGACTAAGTCATATGTCAAGGTTATAGTGAAGATCAGACTGTGCAGATGCACATGCCCATCTGAGCCTTAATGTTGCACACATGGGAAAGTGTTGAAAATGTTACTCACAGGCTACTTTAATATCACTGACGTATACGAGCGATTAACGTAGAACGTACTTTTTCTTCGATTCGAGGAATTTTCTACTTCCGTAAAGACAAAATTGTTCTCCTATTGCTCCTACCTGTGAATCTGTACCTGTACATTTAATTGAATTTATTTTGTAAAGTCAATGGTTATTCCCCATGAAAAATAGTGACTCGGCTATATTGTTTGCACTTCGATATCCGGTGATTCAAAAGTATCTTAAATGAAATATTTTATTTGAGGACAAAGTCTCTATGATAATTGTTACATTGGGTAAATAAATGTACAAAGTAGGGTGTGGTATTTAATCTCGTTTAATTTCAATTATTTACATTTAAGATTTCAATGATACTTATAACAGACCCTTTCTTGGGTAACAACCCACATCATACAAAAGCAAACGTATAGAGAAGTTTCATTAAAAGATGTACGTGGGCTGTCAAAAATGTTTCGGGAAAAGTGACGTCACGCATTTATTTTTTCATGAATCGTTGTTGTATCTAACAAAGCGATAGTTCAAATTACATTTGATCGATTGAAAAAGCTCATGATTTATAATCACCATAGCCATTTCTAGCTGACATTAGTTCGGCACTTGAAAAAAATATAAATGGGTAATCTCCTACAAGGTACGTTAGAGTAATTAAAGCTATTATTGTTTTATTTATACGGTTTTCGGGACAAATCAAACAAGACAAAGGGTCGTACGAAGGAATAAAATAAAAATAAGATGCTTTAAATCCTGTAGTCGGAATAAAAACAAAAACAAAACTGAAAATAATCACTGCCTTTCTTTAATGCTTTTCGGTGGTTTATCTAGAAATAATGGTTGATTATCACTTGATAATCTCACCGCAAAAGCAGTGAAATTATCAAAAAACTTATACCCTGCTTTTTTGCATTTCATCCTATTTGACGTCATCTATGCTGGGCGAAATAAGTGACGTCACAATGAACGTTGCATAGCAATCACGCGCATAATGACGCGCTTCACGAAAATATGTCCTAGAAATTTCTCATTTTGTCTCATTTTTGCATAAAAGAAATAGAATAGTCGTTTGTTTTTCGTGTAAGATCGATTAATATTTCATTTCGTGAACAACAAAGGCTATATTTTCACTCGTGGCTCTGCCACTCGTGAAAATATAGCTTTTGTTGTTCACTCAATGAATTATAAATCGATCTTACACTGAATCAACAAAAGATTATCCTCTATTACTTACAAAAAAAAAGAGTTAATGTTTACCAATAATAGTACATCACACAATGCCAAATATGAGCCTTATGCGTATATTGGAGCACTACTTTTTATAGACAGTTCTCTAAGAATCTAAACCATGTTTAACCTTTTCCTGTTTTACAAAATTTAAGACCTGTCCAAATTCAAAGGTTTTGCAGACGAAAATTTTAATTGGATTTAATTTGAAAAATAACCATGCAGTAGGGTAGAAAAGAGTTAGGAAAAAGAAGAAATTGCTTGTCAGAAGCAATTTCTTCTTTTTTCACAATGTTTTCTCAATCATAAAATCACTGGCACGTAAAAAGCAGGGATTAAACAGCAAAGGATTAAGTAATGACGTCGAAGTGTCCCGCTCAAGTTGATTAAATGTTGCTATGGTGACAATAGTTTGCTTATTTAATGTAGCTGAGTTATTGAAACAAACCCGTATCATTCAACGCCATTCTGAAATTATAAAAAAAATCATTCAGTTTGTTGAAATAACGATGTTAGTAAGTGTACCTTTAAGAAACATCAAAAGTGGATTGTTATAATTTATTCCAATGCTAATTTAGTTTATATGTTTATTACCTTATTCCAAACATCATGGTGGTTATAACTGAGGGAAATCGGTTGCAACAAAATTTAGCGAATCTACGTAATTACATCAATTAATTCTTATTTCTTTTATTTATGTTTTCGGTTTTCGGCCGATCAGTAAAATTACCAAAAGCCCATGTCATCGCGTTACCTAGAATTCTCATGGTGCGTTGTCAGAGAATCCGTTCTATATTTTTACATTCCTAGTCATTGTTGCATAAAAGAAATAGAATTGTAATTGTTGTTTGATTTTCGTGAAAGACCGATAAGATCTTTCCGTGCAACTATTTACATATTAAGTTATTGCCATCACCAACATTGTTAAAGTAATAAACAAACATTTTACTATCCGTTCACATGCATAAGATAGGCGAAGGTATAAAATGATAAAACGACAGATTATACTCTTTGATACAGTAGCAAGTATGGTTGGACTATATTTCAGAGTGTTTGCAAAACGGTTCGGTCGACCCATCACATACACGCATACGTCATATTTAAGCTAGGAGTAACTCCTAAATACTATGAGTAAATATTAGAGTAAAATCTCGAACATTAGGCTAAATACATTGACTAATAAAAGAGTCAAAAATCTTGTGGCTAAGTATATTAAAAATCAAAGAAAACTTTCCGCCTCTCAATTAGCTATCGTATTTGTATAACAAACTAATAATTAAACACTTGGCAGAAATAATATTTACATTTTGTTAGTAAAGTAAAGAATCATATATGGACCGGTTACTTTTAATCGGATTTGAATCTGAAAATATATTCACCATTACAAATAGTAACGTTCGTTTGTATCATATCTTCTTAGGAATTATTCTAAATTTCTTGTACAGTAGACAAATCTTATTACGCTTTATAAGAGATGCGTATATTCAAACTATATTAATGTCCTAGTTTTTAGCTTGGTCACAAAAAAGTACCAATATAAAAAACATCTCCTCAAAGGTTTTCAGTATTATCATGCTTCCATGTACGACATGGAGTTACCAAATGTTATCCTTATAAGCCGGCTTTCTCTATTTAGGGGAACTATGATGGTCCATATGGAGTTTGAAGCATACTTTCAAATAAGAATAACGGCACATATTCATTTATGTCACCGATGCTTCAGATTCCAGTTGCTGATAAAGAAAAACAATTTTTAAGCAAATTAAGCAATTCATAGATCGAAAGAGTATATAAAGATTATTGTGTAAGTATATACAATTACCATTATGACAAAATCGGAATATGAAACCAATGTCTGTCATTCAATGTCTACAAATTTTGACTATTTATTGATCCTTCTTCTCGACTCGAAAAATATTTACATTGCCAGTTTGATTTTGCATATTTCCAGGTGTACTGGCCCTGGTTCGAACCTAGGACTTGGAGGCTGTTCGTCGTGTTGGCTGTCATTAGAAGTTACCCATTCCGACTATGTGTGTATGTCACCGTTCGCCGAATGTCCATCTGACCACTACAGAAAAGTACAAATTGTGGACGGACATACACGAGCAGTAAGTTTTTAGCTCGGTTGTTCTCGGAGAAAACTAGGGGCCTGTTTTAATACACATCTTACGATCATTTTTTGCGTAAGTCAAAAATTAAAACTGCTTCTACAATAACTATATATGAAAATTATGTCATGCATCATCTCATTGGAATCGTCTTCGATTCCAATGAGATATTGCAAGGCAGAATCTAACTATGAATTAAATCACCAGGTACGATTTGTGATTTTGACTTACGATTAATGTTGTCGTTAGAAGTTTAGTAAAACGGGACCTTGTTGTATAGATATATAGCCTTGGCGTAGTTCTATATTGTTGGCAGCCGAGCAAAATAGACACGCAATCAAAATTGTATTCATTGAGGTCTGGAAACCATTTTTGAGCAAATAAGTTTTTTGCTCTTTATTGACGAAACATGAAATAAATTTTGACCAATGACAGAGAAAGATTCATCTTGTTACTTCGTATAGTAATCAGAGGTACAAATAACAGGGTATAGTGTCAGTTTAAAATCTTCATTTCTCATTGAAACCGTATGTTGTGGGTACTCATTGGAATCGTCTCGTTGAGACGATTCACATGAGTACCCACAATAAAGGATTTGTGCAAGTATTGTTGAACTAATTTACTTTGAAATCCAAAAAACCGCCCTTCATCTGTAGCTCTGGTAATGTTACCCGTCACGCGAAAATGGACCATCTGAGTAGTGCGTAAAGTGTCGACCCCTTCTCAGACTATGCGGATTGCGTAGACTGACTAGGGTCGAAACTTTTCGCACTTAGCTTATTTTCTGAATCTAGAATGATCAATTTACCATTCTGTGAAAGGATTTTTTTTAAATACGACCTTTGGTTGATCTATGCTGGATCCAATCTCATTTTTCAAATATTTATTATACAGAGTTTTCAGGGACCTATTTTACTAAATATATTACGATCACTTTTAATATTATAAGTCTGAAATCAAAGTTGCTTCTATATTGGTAACTAAATATGGAATTCTGTCATGCATTGTGATTATCTCATTTAAAGACGATTCCTATGAAATATTGAAAGACAGAATCTAGCAATGAATGAAAACACCAGGTACAATTTTAGATTTTGACTAACGATTAATGTTTTCGTAAGACGTTTTCTTATAAAGATCGCTTTTAGAAGTGATCAATCGGTTTTATTCTAAAAAATCTTTCATGGCATTGTAGTGCTCTAGAATGATTGTTTTCAGATAAGAATATCAGCAAAACGCTTAAAGTTTCGGCGCCAGTCAGCCTGCGCAATGCGCCCTGTTTGTCAAAGGTCGACACTGTGCGTATTATCCAGATAGTCAAGACCCTTGTCAATCGACTGGCGGATTGAATTCATAAGAATATATAGATGATAATCGTTTGTTTCAGTGTAAGATCGATTTATATTTCATAGAGTGAACAACAAAAGCTATATTTTCACGAGTGGCGAGCCACGAGTGAAAATATAGCTTTTGTTGTTCACTCTATGAAATATAAATCGATCTTACACGAAAAACAAACGATTATTCTATTTCTTTAATGCAAAAATGAGACAAAATGTGACATTTCTAGGACACATTTTCGTAAAGCGCGTCATTTTGCGCGTGATTGCTATGCAACGTTCATTGTGACGTCACTTATTTCGCCCTGCATAGTTGACGTCAGATAAGATGAAATGCTCAAAAGCAGGGTATAAGTTTTTGATAATCTCACTGCTTTTGCGGTGAGTTTATCAAGTGATAATCTACCGTTATTTATCGATAAACCACCGAAAAGCATTTCAAGAAAATTCGTTCTTTAACGCAGGTCTGTAAACGATGTCACCCACTGTGCCGCACATGCACCGGACCTACAGTTTCACACTGCGAGACGTGCAAGTTTTTCCGCTGGGACGGTGTTTGTGTCCGAGCCTGTCCGCCAGGCGCCATTGTTCGGAGTCGACGACGAGCCTGCGTCACTGGTTCCCATCATCGAGGTCGCGGGTACCCGGCCTATTTGTTACCCTATAGAAATCGACATTGGAACAGGCACCAGCCGTAGACTCAAACTTAGATCGACGTGAAGATAAATGTCTTCTAAAATAATTATTCCATAACGCAGACGAAATTTAACGTCATAGCTACGTCATAGATGACGACTTTACTGGGGATTCAACGCTAGGCTGTAGCAAATTTCTGCACTTTGTAGAGTTGCTGCAGTCTTGTTTTGAGCCATCAGAAAATTTTTATTTTGCTCATATTGAACATATTTATTTTACGGTGGACCCGTAATTGTTCCACAGCGTTCCGGAAGTCATAGTCTACACTTGAACAGTGTTAACCTTTTAAGTTTTCTAATGTTATAAGGAAACCTTCAAGGGCGTAATTATGCATATTACGGAAGTGCGTAATAAAATTTAAGCATCTTTAAAAAATATCTTTGATGAATAATTATCATAACATCGTAACCACAGTTTATTCAATCTGTAGTTACGATGTTTGATTATTCACCAACGCTACAATCATTAAAAATGGTGCCGGGTGGTGGACATTCATTTTTGTCACAGTCTATAAATAGCTTTTATCCTATAAATTCTTTGCTTGTGGCCTTCAGAGGGCGTATAAATTTTAAATCCTAATTACGCCTATGACCTCGATAGACATTGTGAAAGATCATGAGTTCCGAAATGTTGCGAAACCATTACTGGTCTACTGCCTTAGAAAAGTTTAAATAACCCCAGAAACACGTTGCATGAACAGCCCGATATGAGGTACATTGTTTTTGAGCCTGTGTGTGACATTTCCAACAATTTGATATATGCCTTAGGTACAAACATTAAGCAACCTAGGCAGCCACATAGTGCAAGAAGAAAAACGTTTGACAATCTATAGATACTCTGAACCCTTTTTTTAGCTACTAAGCGTATTGTAAAGACTCTGGTCTGACTGTGTGGATGCACAGGCTGGTCAGACTCTTTGCTTGGCGCCAATATAAATTATTATATAATACCTTATGACAAAATGAAATGATGATATTACTTCCATAAACTACTGATGTTTTCGTGACAACCAAAGTAGTAAATATCTCTTAAATATCCTCTTTGAAAGTATCAATGATTTTACTTCTGAAGACATCTTCAATAAATAAGGCTTATGATTTAAGAAAAAAATATGTAGATTATATTTTATTTATTTTCCACGTAACGTGTGTTTGGTGGTTGTACCAAGGGAGATAATTTTCACTATTTTGGTAGTTTGGTCAAACAAGTATTATATCCCTCATAAGACTTAAAGACTAAAATCTTAAAAAAGGTAGGCCTACTCACAGTTGTGGAAAAACACATTTTCCGCGATAATCATTGGATAAGTAAAAGAAGGTTTTCTAACTATCCAGGACCAAAATAAACATTTCAACATACATGTATACAAGAAAATAGATAAATTTGGAGAAAAAATTGATTTAAAAGAAGATAATGCTGGAAACCATCAGTTTCTTAGTAGCGCTTTTTCCAAATTGGCACTTGAATCTATTTGTCCAAGACAAATAGTCGTGATAATTGCGCTAGTCCGCAGACAGAAAAGCCCGTGTCCGAATAGGTCATAGGACATCCACACCAGTGTCGGATCCAGAGGGGGGTCGGGGGAAGGGGGTCAAACGAACCCCCTTTGAGGCTCATTTATTCAATTCCCAGAGGAAAATTCAATCAAAATTGGAGAATAATAGGAAAACTTACTCCCAGGTTTTTTGTATGACATCATCAAAATAGGATCCTAAGGATTAGTTAGCTTCTTAAGGGTCAGTGAGATTCTCTGTATTGGATAGATATGAAGTCTACCTATGGGGACAAACTTTAAGAAACGAATTGAAGACTGTTTTTAGCAGTCTTCAATTCTTTTCTAAAACTTATTTCAGGGGGTCCTGCCGACTTGCATCAGATGGTTTTTAGGGTCCTGGCTAAACCCTGTCGGAATTTTTATGTTCAAACCCCCTTTGCAGAAATGCCGGGTCCGCAATTGCACATTTCGGATAGCTGTATACATATGAGTCTCATACAGGCCTCCTAGTGAAACCTTTAAAACCTTTAAAAACCTTTAATTTCAGAGCAAACCTTTAAAACCTTTACATTTCCCCAGAAAACCTTTAAAACGCCAAAATAGCCTGTAATTCTCACTCAAAACCTTTATATTTGCTCTGACTGGTTGCCGTGCTAGCTGAAAGCAAGTAATGGCTTTTGTTCTGCATTTTCCCTTCTTTTATGTGTAGTTAAAAAATGCTGCTTTTGTTTCTTCCATCTTGAGTTTTTCAGAATGTAGTATATAACATAAAAAAATGACTTAGGTATGACTAATGGTTCACTAAAGAAATAAGAACCTCGACAAAAATAGCCTTTATTTACTCTTTATTTTTTTTATATTTTACACTAAAAGGCCTTTATTTTCATGCATTGGAGCCTTTATAAAAACCTTTATTTTCGATTAGGCCTGCTAGGAGGCCTGCTCATATTCTGCCATGTCAAAAATCGTTAATTATACAATGTACTAAAATTCCAACAACATGAGCGAACGATTTCCCTAATGTATATTAGATTAGAATAACGATATGATTACTCTTTCAAAACTGTGTCAACTCTATTTTTCGATTTTTAGAATTGATTCCACAAATTTATAACATTTTTTTCTACATTTAGTTTAACAAACTTTTGCCACTTGTGTTTCGCCCTCGCTTTTTAATCTTTCTATTGCTTCCTTTTATTGTTGTTGTTATTTGAAAATGTTTACTTGTAATTTTGTTTAACCCTCTAGTGCCCCGTGTAGCATATATGCAACACATTCTATTTTGGACTATTTATCAAATCTATATGTAATGATAAGAACTTGGGTGTTATATTCCTTACTACTATACAGTAAATGTCCCTTTTAGCTTATTACATCATCATTACAATTGTATGACATCACTTGATGACATCATCAAAGTGGCATCCATTGCCTTATTTGGCACATGGTTTGGGTGTGACGCCTATTGATGATAAATTCAACAAAAAAGTTATAAATTGGTCATAATACCAAATCTATATGCTAGTTAAAATGTCATTTTCCACATATGTATACATAGTTTTAAACCAATAATAACATTGTATTTCTAAATTTAATTTAAAATCCGATGTTGCATATATGCAACAATGGGCCCCATTTTTTTAACTGTCACAAATATGCAACATTGGGAAATAAAAGAATAAATCTTCAGATTTCTATTTTGTTGCATAAAAAAGGTTTATACCATGTTTAAAACACAAGATAAATTGGGAAATGTATCAAACTTCCAGCATATGTGTAGGAAACCAGTTATCTTAGAACACTTTCCTCGTTTCATATCCTTTCAAAGTAATAAATGAATTCCTAAAGATGTTGCATATATGCAACATCGGTCTTTCAAGATGGATTTTTTTAAACATTGGTTATTTTAAGAAATAATTTCAATTCTCATTCCTTTTATACTCTTTATGAATGTGGAGACAATGATAGTAAATTACAGATGACTGATTGATCACTGGTGTCTTCCAACTCTCAGTTGACCGGTCAATAGGATATGAAACATTCACAATTACTACCAAATGATAATTTATATGGCCTTTATAACTGTATTTTGTCATAAATCCTTTCTGTCAAACTTTAAGAAGATATGTCAGAGTCAAGTTATCAAGGTCGAGGTCATCTTGCAAGGTCGATGTGATTTTTTAATGGTAAAGTTAGCAAAATCCTACAAGAAAAATTCTGATATTTTCAAATTAAATGATGTTTTTCCTTAATACTAAGCCCATTATTGGCATGATGATAGTTCTCATCCATTGACATTGAAAGATACCAAGGACAAGGTCATGAGACAAAGTCAAGGTCATACATGAAGACCAGATATTTAAAGAAATTGATGTTTTAGGATATTAAAGTTTTACACAACTTTTTTTTCTTTAAGTTTGAATATTCTCTTAGATACAAGGATGAATTATCATAAAGGTTATATAGAATAATTGTTATTTTGTAATGTAACCTTAATTAAATAAATACTGTTTGCTTAATATTAGTAGAAACTAAAATGTTGCATATATGCAACAATATTTCAAATGCCCGATGTTGCATATATGCAACAGGTCCAAAAATGGTTGGAAAATGAGAAATTGACTAAATCTTGCCAGTGTTAGGATATAATCCATACATAGATTAAAAAAACTTCAATGCCAATTTTTTTTAACATGTACAAGGTTGTTTGGGCACTAGAGGGTTAAGTTAATTTTTTAAGTTAATTTTTTTATTCACAATGTTGCAAATAAATTATACTCAAACAAAAATCCCAGTAAATGTCTTCTTCTTCTTCTTCACAAGGTCTAAGAGAGAGAGAGAGAGAGAGAGAGAGAGAGAGAGAGAGAGAGAGAGAGAGAGAGAGAGAGAGAGAGAGAGAGAGGGGGGGGGAGGGAGAGAGAGAGAGAGCCGGAGAGGGAGCCGGAGAGAGAGCCGGAGAGAGAGCCAGAGAGAGAGAGCCAGAGAGAGAGAGAGCCGAAGTGAGAGAGAGAGAGATTACAATGTAAGCCGAATTTGACATACAAATGGGCAACAGAAATCTTTTAGTCACCTTATATGTAGTTGTACTTAGTCTATCAATTTGTGATTAATATAGTGTGAATAGATAAGATTAAAAATAAGGTCCCATCATGAAAAAAGGAATTAATAATGGAAAATCTATCGATCCTTTTGAATCTGCGTCCCACGACTATTCAAATAAATTTCGACTTGTGAAGAAGATGGGAAAGTCTGAGTTCATTTGACAATTTTCAGGTGCAAAACATCCCATTTTCAAGGCAACTATTTTGCACG
This sequence comes from Fragum whitleyi, assembly GCA_948146395.1. Classification (NCBI taxonomy): domain Eukaryota; kingdom Metazoa; phylum Mollusca; class Bivalvia; order Cardiida; family Cardiidae; genus Fragum; species Fragum whitleyi. The sequence continues at coordinate 46,820,396 of OX411554.1, forward strand.
AAAAGAAAATTAAGTCACATTAATTTTAGTACTTTTCGAATTGTATGTATGTATGTATGTCGAACATTTGATGGCGGAAGCAGGATTAACCATGGTTAATACCTTAGATAATCAAGGTCGTCTTTATGTTGAGAATTTGTACGGTTCATTTCCGTAAACTGCAACAGACCTCATTCGGAACATCGCTCGGACTTTTCCGTAAACTATATCGCTCGGATTTTTCCGTAAACTAAAAAGTACCTCGGAGTAGTAATTTCGGTCATTTTTTATGTAATTCGATTTCAAGTGGTACTTCGATTATTCAATGCGCGTAAAGAAAATCACATTTTCTTAAATCTTTCTGATCATCTGTCCAGAAATTTCGGGCATATTATAATTTGATAAAAAAAACAAAAAAAAAAACAAACAAACAAAAAAAAAACGAAGTAACATACTGCGTTTTGTTATTAGATTTTAAGATGTCCACTTTTCGTCTTTCCTTAATTTTGTAGAAATGCTATGCCAACCTTAAAAGGTTCATTGATGATGTGACGTCATTTAATAAACCCACGTGCGAAATGACGCGCTTCCATGGCAGCGCCCGTATTATTCCCGAGGTCTATTCCGTAGAATCGCCGAGGGTTCCGTAGAATCGCCGAGGGTTTCCGATTGAACTCGAATGTATGTAAGGTGGATATGTAACAAAATTGTGCATTTTATTAGGCGGAAACAGTGTAAGAAAAACTAGCGCGGAAACAACATGCGCTACCTTAAATTTATATCTTTTGCAGTAAATAACGGCTGAAAAATCCTAATTTAAGATTTTTTCAGCCGTTATTTAAGAATCAAAATATATTTATATTAGGAATCGATTGTTTCACGTAAGTGACTTAAACAAGTAGCGTTGGCGACGTCGAATGTTTTCACTCAAAGTTTCGAGGGCTAACGCCATTTTACTGACGTCATCAAGTTAATCTAAGGTTTTCCCGTATCTTTTAAAAAATAGGCCGTCTATGTACATCCGAGGTTGATCGTGAGATTGGCCGAATGGTGTCTTTGTTTAGTAATGTTTACGTATTGAAATCTTAATAAATCATGAAACTTGTCAATCACACACATTTTAAAGAAAAGTCGTGGGTTTTCAAAATTCCTATCAAAATTGACAGATCAGTAAAAGGAGAACCTATTTTCACGCACTTTGAACAAAGGCAAAGAAACGTAGGTGAAAACATGAATTTATTCTCAAATATCACCTAGATTTAGTAAACAAAAGTTTTCTTCAAAAAAAGATGTTTGTGAACACATTTTAAATTGAATTATAGATATCCAAATATTCCCGCTGACATAACGTAGTGAGTCAATCCCTAATTTGAAAAGGCGTTCCCAAAACATTGCTTGTAATATCACATATTTTTCAAAACTAGTTTATGTGACTGTCTGCCAAACTAAAATATATTTCTTGATAGAATTTTCAAATTTTCGCAATTTTTATCTATATTTAAAGGTACCACAACACAATGTATTGGGCAAGCATCTTACCTTTAATATGAAAATCTTATCTATTTTTTGCGTTTTTAGCTCACCTGAGCACAATGTATTCAAGGGGAGCTTTTAGGAACACCCTGACTCCGTCGTCCGTCGTGTGTCGACGACTTTGTTAAAACTTCTTTTCCTCCTAAACCACTTGGCCGATTTCAATGAAATTTTACCATTATGTTTCCTGGGCTAAAATCTTTAAAATTTGTTCGCTAAAATCTGATTGGCCCATGAAAAATGGCGTGGCTGGGCGGGGCTTATTTTGAGCCCGAAATCTTTGAACGACATCTCCTCCTGAACCACAGGCCCGATTTAAATGAAACTTAAGCAGAATGTTCCTTAGGTGACTCTTTTCAAAAATTGTTCGCGAAATTTTGATTGGCCTATAAATATGTGCGTGGCGGGGGGGGGGGGGGGGGGGGGGGCTCATTTTGAGCCCGAAATCTTTGAACGACATCTCCTCCTGAACCACTAGGCCGATTTCAATGAATTTTACCAGAATGTTCCTTTGGTGATCCTTTTCAAACAGTGTTTGTGAAATTTTGATTGGCCCATAAATATGGGCGTGGTAGGGTGGGGCTTATCTTGATCCCGGAATCTTTGAACGACATCTCCTACTGAACCAATGGGCTGGTTTCAATGAAACTTTACCAGAATGTTCCTTGGGTGACCTTTATCAAAAATTGTTCGCAAAATTTTGATTGGCCCATGAAAATGGGCGTGGCCGGGTTTGAGGGCTTATTTTGAGCCCGAAATCTTTGAACGACATCTCCTCCTGAACCTCTGGGCCAATTTCAATGAAACTTTACCAGAATGTTCCTTGGGTGACCCTTTTCAAAAATTGTTTACGAAATTTTGATTGGCCCATACATATAGGCGTGGCAGGGAGGGGCCTAATTTGAGTCTCCTCAATAATGAATGGGTGGGCAGCGTCTATTCTCACTTTAAAATCTTGGAATTTAATCTCCTAATCAACATTTAGGCAAATGTTAATAAAACTTAGCCAGAAAGTTACTTGGATGAGTTCCACTCAACCAATGAATTTCAGGTGAGCAATTTAGGGCCATTCTGGCCCTCTTGATTAATATAAGGACCCCTATTTGTTTAAAAATTCATGTAATCCTCATATTACTAGCACCAAGCTTTCATCATCTCAAAGCCCAATATGACGAAAAATGCCTACGATCAAATGACGACCATATAAGGTGGATAACCAAGAGAATGATGCCTTTTTAGGATGTAGCGAATAGGGACATAAGAAAAATGAGATAAATGGCACCTTTTTTTTCAAACTACGCAAGAAAATATCAGGCATTAACTTTTTGTTAAATTTATGACATTTTTAAATGAGAATTTTCACTATCTATACTGACGTCAAGAACAAAACGCCTCAGTGAAAATTTGGTGTTTCGTTTCTGTATGGCAATTTGCATCGTAAAAAATATAGCGTAGCTTACATAAAACTTCCTTTGCACGTGGCAAAATAAAAAAAATAACTATTTTCGATTTCCTGAAAAATTCATGCCATTAGATGAGTAGTGGCCACTCAGCGTTCACGCAACACGTGCGCCTTCCACACATTATTACTGCAAAGCAAAAATTACATGTGTGTCTTCAGTATTCGATATAGCCATGGTTCACGCAAGAAGATTTGACATATTCTTTTTTTTTTTTTTTTTTTTTTTTTTTTTTGCAAAGGTAAAATTACGATTATTGCAATTGAGATTTTGAGCTTTTGAAATGGGGACGGGCCTGGAAAAACGTGCTTAAGCCGTAAAGGGGGTCGATCTGGACATCTTGTAAACGTCAACAGTAGATAATTTAGTAGAATTTGTCAAAGTGAACGTGGTTCTATCTCGATGATATCAAACTGTACGTAAAAAGATACCAATCAATGGCGTAGCTCCATTTACGCACATTACGCAAGTGCGTGATAGAAATTAATCCTCGTTCGAAGAATGTCGTTGATGAATGATCGTAACATCGAAACTACAAGCTGATGTTTTGATTATTCACCAACGCTTAGATCATATAAAGGGGGTTGGGACGGACGGAGGTCATTCATCTTTTGTCACAGTCAACATATCGCCTATATTCTAACGTCGCCTTCTGAGCGCGTATACATTTCAAAATCCTAGTTACGCCAATGCCAAAGGTTTCATCGGAGGTACAAAGAAATACCAGGGAGGGGAGTAACCTTGCTTCGATAACGTAGCCCTCTTTCTTATAACCCCATACGACATGCAGGATCTACGGTCCCTTCTCAGAACATTTCCTATTCTTCTTGTCAAAATTCTCTTGTCTAAAATCTTATCGTATATAATACTTGCTATACCTCTATATGGCTATACCCTCCACCCATTTTTGACATAAAGATAGGTATCTTGAAGAACTCATTGTCACGCACATAAAAGAAATGCTTCCAATAAAATTATATTTGGAACAAAAATAACATGTTTCCCTATTATATTATCTTTGTTTAGTAATGTTTACATATTGAAATCTCAATAAAACATGAAACTTGTCAATTACACACATTTTATAGAAAAGTCGCAGGTTTTCAAAATATACTAGGAAGAAGAACAGCCGGGTAACCTAAAATGATTGTTTTAAGGGATAGATTATATAATTGGGTTATTATATTCATTTTTGTATGAAATGCCATCTGCATCGGAAATCGATTGAAACTTCAACAGCTGGTTTTATACATATGACCTATCAAAATTGACAGATCAGTAAAAAAAAGGCACCTTGAAAATAAAATAGTACGATCTTAAAAATACCATACAAAAAATTGCAGGCTACGATATCGTACAGCGACCGTGGCAAATGTAAACTAGGCTTAGTCATCCGCTACGTTTCTGTTCGATCCCCGACGGCGGCACTCATTCTTTCCGACTATTTGTCTCTCACCAATGGGTTGATAATCGTAGACCTATGTGAGATAGCGGCTGGAGGCTAGGAAAGAATGTGGTGGTTGTACTGGTGATTGAAATACCAGGAAACCATTGTTAGGTGCTCCAGCCGCCGCGATATAACTGAAATAATGTTGAAAGCGGCGTTAATTAAACTCCATTCAATCAATCCGCTACGTTTCTCAAAAACGTGATCATTAACAAAATACATGTTTAAGTGTTCCTAGTTCTTTTCCTTGTTTTTTTTTTTTTTTTTTTTTTTTTTTTTGGGGGGGGGGGGGGGGGGGGTCCTTTAAAACTTCCGAGAAGACATCACACATGTTGACAACAGGATGTTTCAGATTTTGTAGTCACTTATTGAATACATTCTTTTTTTGACAAATAACACTGTGACACTACTGAAATTCAAAGCATCCATCTACCTATCTTATTGTACTGTCATACGCCATCGCGATCATTTTAGACAGGTTTGCGCTGTCGAGCAATTTTAGTAAGTAGAAAAGAAAAAGACAAAGGCAGGACACTGGATATTGGCGATAAAAGATGATAGGTTAAAAAGCTTTTAAGATTTAAAAGCAGGTTATAAACAAAAACACACGGTTTTATAATTTTGAGTGCTGCAGTTTATATATTGCAGATTTGAAAGGGTCGGGTCCTGTAAACAGGCAGCAGCTTCAAGTAGTGCATTTTGAACATTGCACTATAGCCAAATGAAAGAATGCATGATTATTTAAGTTTTTTTGTTAGTATGGATCTGGAAAAAACGTCATTGACTGATTGCGTCTAGATAGTCTGTGTGTCTGTCGAATGTGGTCATGTATGGGAACAGCAACAGTTTTGTTGATTGTTTTATGAAAGAGACTGAGACGAACATATGACCGTCACGATTTTGTTCACGTGATCTCCAGCCAGGCTGGCCAATCATGGCATGAACACTTTATTTTTTGGGGGTATTTTTCTATCTTTTGTATGGGGATCAAAAAAAGCTCCTCAGAATTCTAGTTGGGGTCGCAACAGCGCTGTCTCCCTCATCTTAGGATTTCTATTTTTTATATTGCGGCGTATAAAGCCAAGTGTGCGATTTGTATTTCCTGTGACTCTGTCAAATCGGAAGGATCTGGCCATGCAAGGAGTACACTGTATTAAGGTAACTGCGGACACATAGAGGGCCAATTTTGGTCCAAATTTTAAATTGTCTGCAAATCATGCCTTATGCAATAAAACTGAACTTTGAAGTACCAGCTTTCATATTTCGGTCATAATAAGGAGTTTCATAACGTAGAGTTGACGTCATGACGTCAACAAGGGGCCGACCTCTTTTTTAGGGACCAAAATCAGTAATCGTCCATTTTCTTCGGAAATAGTAATCCGAATTTCATCCCGTAAACGCCATTTGTTTCGTTTAAAGACGCCTGACGTTATGTTTTATTGATATGAAGATTTAAGAGGAAGAAAGTACAATTAAGTGTTACGTATTTAATGTTAATGCCTTCTGTGTTGCTGCCGTTTTCGAGTACAGTCACTGGAAATATTGCCCCTTTTCTCGAAAATTTGTCCGGTGACCTATTTTGAAATTTAGATATGTTGCTGCCAAACCATTCCGCTGAAGAAATTTGAAATAAAAAACATGTGTCTTTGGGTTAGATTTTTTTGTAAAATTCGATTCCGCGAAGATATCGCATATCAAAGGATATTTCAACGTCGCGTCAAATGTTCACAAAAGCTGTCTTTTTGAATGAGTAAAACTTAAGTGAATATTTGTATTTCTTAAAATCACATTCAGATTTAATACTTTTGAATCTTATTTTTTACGATAAACCTTAATTTCAAATATTTTAGAATACGTTAATGCACGGATATTGGCGCCAAATAGGCATAGTGCCATAGGTTTTGATGCGACGTCGAATTCGACGAAAACTGTTCCCAAAACTTCACAAAATCGAATTTAATAAAAAATCTAACCCGAAGACATTTAATTTTTATTTGATTAATGCAAAGCATGTTCTTTTCGCTGCAAAATAACAAAAAAACATCAGCATAGGTAACCGGACGAAATTTTGAGAAATTTCTACTTATTTGCAAAAGATGAAATAAAAAATGGAACGTCAAATCTTAAAATTCGCGAAGAAGTTAGCGTTTCCGGCCAATTTTTCTAATTTAATGTGCACAGAAATTAAACGAATAGCTCGGGCGTTCTTGGACTTTTAAAATGAAACTTTTTTCTTGAAAATCGGCCGATTAATTCAGAAAATATTTGCAAATAATGATTTTGGCGGGTCAAAAAGGGGTTGGCCCCTTTATGACGTCACGACGTCAAATGAATGAGCTTCAGACCCTTTTCATTGCGAGTTCGCTAATTTCCGCACTTCAATTGTAAATCTCAGAAATTATTGTGTGATTTTAAGAAAGTCGAAAATTCGACCATGTTATCCGTCCGCAGTTACCTTAAATGCCTTCCTGGAAGCTGTCACGTGTACTTCCTGGCACTTGGAGGGGTTGAACTCCATGCCCCACCTGTTCTCCCACACCGACAGTTTGTCCAGGTCTGGTTGGAGTTTGGAGCTGTCTTCCAGGCCACCAACAGTCATGTATGTATACGATCGTGTCGTCTGCAAAGAGACGGCATTTAGAGGCGAGTTCTTCCGGAGATCATTTATGTAGTCGGGGAACAGGATAGACCCCAGAACTGATCCCTGGCCTGGCGTACTCCAGAGGTCACTGTTCCGATCCAGTCCGGGCTCGCCCTCGATTCATGACAACAGTTTGAGTCCTGTTACCCGGGAAAGCACGAATCCAGGATAGCCCTGGATTAATCCAAAACTTTTGAAGAAAGGGGATTATAGTTTATTATTAATTTCTTATTACTTTATTACTTTATTTATTACTTTATTTATTACTTTATTACTTTATTTATTACTTTATTACTTTATTTACTTATTTAGGCCTATTGAAACACTAAATATGAAACGGATTTGTAAGCCGGTTAGAGGGGTGTCGAGCTGAAATATTCACTTTTGTACACCTTTGGAAATACTTTTTATAAAAAAAATATATATTACAGTTAAAAGATAAAGATTTATATGGAAATTAGGGCCGATCTAGGTACTGAATTTGGGTAAAATTATTGACTGTAGACAGGGCGCGTTCTGAAAATGACATTACCGTTCCTCTTTTACTTTGATACGTTGCAGAGTATTTAAGTATGTCGCACATAGTAAGAGGTTTTACTTGCGACTTTTAGAAGTGTTTGGAGTCTTTACTGATTTGACATGGTGATGTCGAGATTTCATTTCTTAGTCCGGGGGTCATGATGATGAAGTTTAATTCACAGCTTGGCCTACATATGTAAATTTGGTAACCTCAGTCATTAAACACAAAGCATATTTTTTTATTTAAAAATATATATATATATTTTCAAAGTTACTGCGTTGTCTTGGTTTTGTCTGTGCGTAAGAATTTGGTGTAATTAGTTTATTGATCTTTTGTACAAAATAAGAACGAAAGTGTACTGGAACGAAACGATTTCAAATAAAAAAAAGACATGACGAAAAGACAATCGAAAATTACAAAATAGAAAAAAATGTCCAAAGAAATCAAATCAAATTTATTCCACCAATTCTATCTGTAACAATAAATTTTATTCAACTAAAATTTAATTCGATATTAAACCAATCGCAACCGATAATTGGAACTAGTGCTGGACTGTCTTGCAAATGGCCGCGGTTAAAATCATTGAATAATTTTTTACAAAAATACAAATTTCTGCAGCTTATAGTTAAATTTTAATCATGTCATCCAGTTACCAAGGTATTTCATCACTTTGATCAGGATCTGTTTCAAAAAGGAATTCATTACTTGCACGTAAATCGGCAAACGAGCTTTCACTTTGGCCGCGGCACGCGTGCCCTCGTGAAAAGGTGTCGTGTAAAGCCGGCGTGCATTGTGTTGAAAATAACTTGTGTCTTTCACGTAAAGTCACGACAACTATAGTCTTAAACTTGCATTTTTATCGTACTCCTTTTTTCAACTAATAAATTTTGATTAATTTTATCAAAATTGCAGTACTTCAGTAGCAGTCAATTTTATTGTTAAGGGTGATATTGTGAAGGGTAAAAACTTGTTTGCCATCAGAATGATTACTAGATAGGTCTTTTTGTAGTGCTTAGAGGTTACTTTGAAATTACTGCAACATTGATTCAACACTTAGCCGCGGCAATAGCAAAGTTGGTAGCGCCCCGGACTTTTAATCCAGGGGTCTATATTCGCACGGGTTCAATCCCCGGCCGCGGCACTTATCCTTTCCGACATTTGTCTTCCACCAATGGGTAGATAATCGTAAACCTATGTGGAATAGCAACTGGAGGCTAGGAAAGGGATGTGGTGGTAGTACTGGTGTGAGAAATACCAGGAATCCATCGTTAGGTGCTCCAGTCGTCGCGATATAACTGAGAGATTGTTGAAAGTGACGTAAAACCCCAATTCAAATCAAATCAAATTGATTCAACACTTAATAGGGCATTATACCAGAAAATCCCTTAAAAATTTTCCTACTTGTAGTAATCAAATGACTCAAATGTTGGAAGAATGACCATGAAGTACCGGTGGTAGTCATTTCATTTTTTAGACAGTGCTCTCAATAAGCGGACGTCGACGTAATATGCGTCCAGAATTTCAGAAATTACATCCTGAAAATCAAACCTGGTTGTAAAAAAAACGTCTGAGATTCGAGGAAAACGTCCTGTAATTTGACCCTGGACGTTTGACAAATTTACCTAATAAAGGATTTATCGTAAGTCTACATTTCCAAAAATCCATAATCATCGCGAGGCATACACATTATAGCTGACCAAAACAAGCCATGTGTAACGCGCAGGGTATTTAACTGTCGCTATAACAACCAGTCTCTGATTACGTAATCTTGTTGGGTTAGCAACGCGTCATTGCTGCTTCTCTCATTATCTTTCTTAGTCGGATACAGATCATGAGGGTCCTTTGATAGGATTATTGAAACAAACAAGATTCAAATCAGGGGAAAATTCGTGATATCAAACGTAGTTCATGCAGTTCAGACCGATAAAATTTCGAAATATCGCTTCCTAAAACTCTTAGAAAAGATCTACAGGTAATTTATCCGAAGTGAAAAAGACACTACTGGAAAGCATTTACGAAAGGTCATTCGACTGTCCTCGTTTAAATACGTGTAGAATTGGCATCTTCGGAGAAGGTGGGGAAATCCCAATGATGTCATTTAAGTTGTCTGCATCATGTCTGACGAGAGATTTGAAATGACAAATTTTTCTTGACTTCTGCTATTTGGATAATTCTGCGTAAGTTTAACTTTAAGCTTAGAACTTTTATTGGCACTCTACCTAGAACGTTCGCCACCTTTGGAACGACAGGCAAAGGAAAATTTAAGCTGCATTAATTTCCGTAATATCAACGGATATCAAAATATCGTAGCTAAAATTTGAGTAAGCCGCATTTCCTAGGCCCACTGCGCAAGATACAGCTAAGGACCGATTCCAAATAGAAACTCCACATTTTCTCATATCAGTTTCATTATTCAATCATTATTACAGTCAAAACTGTCAATAGCGGCCACCCACGGGACATGACAAAATCGACCGCATACGGGAGTTGGTCGCTTAACGGAAAATACCCCCCCCCCCCCCCCCCCCCCCCCCCCCCCCCCCCCCCCCCCCCCCGGCGGCCGCAGAGACGAACAACATTTGGTTGTCATAACTCCATCGGATGGAACACCGAAAATTTAGTATTCCTGTCAAAAAGATTCCATTCAAAATCGGCGATAGAAGACCAAAATATTTAAAATATTTCTTGAATGGCGGTATTTACGATGTTTTGGTCATTCACGATCAATATGTTCTCACCTGGGGAATGTAAACAGCGTATGTATTGTCACAGGAACCAGAAAAGAATTTAATAAACTTCGTGTAAAAAAGATGATGTTTTAAATTTTGACACCGATAATATTCCTGATTACTTAAGATATATTATTATTCATTAGAAAAAGTGACAATTTCAAGTTCATTCCATGAAAGTATAAATGCGCCGGAGATATGACGTTTTTAGTGTTCATATTTTATAGAAGCGAGTTTCTGTGGATTTGGTGGCAATTTGTTTCGCGTGCGTGGGGTGTAAACAAAGTCGAGTTTTCCGGTATGCTTGACGACGTTAGTTGACGTCATTTGGAAAATCCCCAGACATTTTCGACAAGCGGCGATTATTCCACGGAATCAACCGATACTAATAAAAAAATACGGCGATTTCATCAATCTGTTATTTATTTTTTCATCTGTGTATCATTAATTTTCTAAGAGGACACGATTTTTGATGCAAAGAAGAGGAAAAACAAAACGGTTTTTCTGACAAAAAAAAATACTTCCGGAGCCGACGAAGGGAAATCCCCTACGAGATCAATCCGTCAAAAATGCGTTTCGATAGTTCGGACAAACAGCAACGTTTAATAGGCTTACTAATCGGAATATTAATAATCTGCTCCCGTTATAAATCAACTAATATGCGGGACGCTCAGACAACACAAATTAGTAGACTTGTTGATTAGGTAAGCGTCACGGTAAATGCATACGATAATCCAAACGCGTTATCGATTTTTCGTTAATCAGCGAGTCACCTGTCATAATTTGATGACTCGCGTGACCGCTTAAGGGGATATACAATGAGTGCTATACAGACAATTAAAGGTGACCGCCGGCCACATACGACAGAATGCCGCTATTCACAGTAACTTTAAAGAGTAAATTTGCGCGGGCGGACCTGAGCTGGCTGCATACGGCAGTTTGACCGCTATTCTCAGGTGACCGCTCGCACAGTTTTGACTGTATATCATTATTCAATGAGAGTAAAAGGGGATTGTGAAACCAAAGCTCGTCCCTACAGCTTAAAGTCATAGCTACAAGTTTTTCAGCTTGGAAGTCATTTATTTTTAGAGAACCAACCAGAATCATGGACTTTGGGAGCAAAAATTTAACTTACATTTAACAAGGAAACGAGCACTTACAAAGTGTAAGGATGGTGTTTGTGCTGGGGGGGGGGGATAGCAGATGGAGGGGTTAAAAATTCCTTACTTTATAAGAAAAAAAAATCCTGAAATTCCAACATGGAATTACTAAAATTCCCGATTTTGGCCCTTATTGAGAGCACTGATTTAGATGTTTTACTTTTGGACGTTTGTCATGTCAAGTTGGCTTAAGTAAAAGACAAGTGTTAATTACTATGTGGTTATCCTGTCAGATGAGTTAGAAATTGTCAACTTGGCACAAAAAGGCCCACATTTAGTCCAAGCAATCCTGCTTTGTTTTCAGATTATTCCTACTCAGGGTATCAGTATGGCACTGGGAGCCAGGACTATGGTAGTTCCAGTTCCCAACCAGCCACCACTCAATCTTCCTACAGCTACGGGACGACGGGAACTACATCTTATGACTATAGTCAGGCGGGTTACGGAAGTTATGACAGTTATTCAGGTATATAAATGAAATTTAATTTTGACAAAATGAAAAAAATTGATAATAGTAATGATTGTAGTAAAAGATGAAATGAGATGGAGCTGTCTCATGAGAAACAGAAAAAATCAAATGCAGGGCATGCAGAGGGGAAAAAAATCAGGCTCAAAAATCAAATATAACCTCGCTGGAACTTGTGAGAGTCTATCAGATGGGAATTAAATTGGAAATATTGAATATTTTAATTTGAAAACCAAAATACTCCCTCTATCAGTTCTGCTGCTCTAGGTTTGTAGAATAGGATAAAATGAGATAAAGTAGTAGAATGAGAATTAGGGGGACACGCATCTATGAAAGAATCAAATATGGGGGGAAGGGGGCACATAGAGAGAAAAAGCCTCCCACCACAAACTACTCTTTGCCAATAGCCTGAAGGACCTATTAGCCCTAAATATTACTGGTCCTTCTTGTTAATGCAGGTTCTATTTGAAAATCATGTTTCATTTTGAGCAGTTTAAGGAATAAAATTACAATGAAAACATTGTTGGAAAAGAAGAAATTGCATTTTTCTCCAGCGAAACTTTCGTCTGCACAATTTTGTATCAAAATATTCTTAAAAATAGTCCTGTTTTGATACCAAAAAATAAGTGTAGATGTATTCTTCCCTTAGAATTGAATATTAGATTCCAAAATATTTCAAAAATTACATCCTGTCTATGTAAACATGAACAAAAATAATTTGTAGCTGACAGGTTAACTGTACTAGTAACCGGACAAGCCTTTTTTCGGATACTTATAGACATAAAGAAATTAATTCAGCAAGCCAAGCAAATCAATTTACAGCCATCAGAATAAAAGATTTATACATTGTACTTAAATACAATTGACAAACAAGTTATGATTTCCAAAAATTAAATATAGTCTTTTTCATTATTTTTGTGAAGAATGTTTTTATCTCTTTTAATATGAATAATGGACAAATAACAACCAATGTGAATTTAGCATTTTATTATAGAAAAGACATTCTACCCTTTTATGTAAAGACCCAATTACGGGGTCTTTGATTAATAATAGTCAATCACAATTTGCTGAAGGAGACAAGCAAAAAACAACTATCATATTCAATCCCAGAGCTATAGCTCAATTCGATTTTTAAATGATATTACACTAATAATTTGCAAGTTTGTAACTTTACCTTGTAGTATGACAGAGGCTAAAGAATTCATGATAATTATAAGCATTACAAAACCTTGCCAAATTACCTGACTGTATATTTGTCATTATTTGATTTTTGGTAAAGGTATTGTGGCCTAAAGTTTTTCTGAGTCTAGGACAAAATGGCCTAAAGAAATTTCAGTATTTAGGCCATTTGTCCTGAGACAATTGAATCACTGAATGAGTAGCCTCAACATAGGGTTTCATAGAGAAACAAAGATTTTAGAATGGCATTACCCCCTCTTATCTGTACCTCTATGATAGAACTAAATAATTTCCTGTTTCTTTTCCAGCACAGTCTTATGGTAGTGGAACTGCAGGTTATACTAGCGGTAGCTACGATTATTCAAGCTATTACGCGAGCCAGCCTGGATATACGGGTAGCAGTGCCTCTCAAACTCCCTCAACATCCTACTCTGGAACAACGTAAGACTTTTATTTACATTTTAACCTGTGCTTGGTAGGGCTGTCTATCGGCTTACAAATTCACAATTATGATATTTTTACTATCGCAATATTAATATCATGATAGTATCACTAGATAAAAATCTTGTTCTTACTAAGGGGCACAGGTTGCCTAAATTCAACATTTAACATTAGGGAATGGGATATGGAAATTTTCTAAAAAAAAAAAAGTCTAGGGGTGACTGGGCCCCTGTTAGTCTTTTTCCTGCATATGTTTCAGGGTTTTCATTTATAGCCGATTGCCTATCAAAAGCATCGGTTAAAATTACATTTTGATCGTTTGTGTTTGCCGGAATAAGAAAAATTGATTGCAGGCCGAATTTGAAAAATTGATCGCAGGCTTGTTGTTTACATTTTAGAAATTTTACACAATTTAAGTCAAACACCGGTTTAGCGTCCAGTGGAATGTTGTGCGGTCATGATTGGTTTATTGTATTCAGTCATCAAATCGTTATTTTTAGCTCACCTGAGCACATCGTGCTCAAGGTGAGCTTTTGTGATCATTGAATGATCGTCGTGCGTCGTTTGTTGTCTGTTGTCCGCCGTCAACAATTTAAGTGTTTACACTCTAGAGGCTACAAGTATGATTCAATCTTCATGAAACTTGGTCAGAATGTTGGTCAGGTCACAAGGATGAACTCTATCGAAAATTGGAAGGATTCATGCCAAATCAAGGGAAAAGGGGCCTTATTGACAATTTTCTTGTTTATACTCTAGAGACCACAAATGTGGCCCAATCTTTATGAAACTTGGTCAGAATGTTGGCAAAGTCACAATGATGAACCCTATTGAAAATGGGAAGGATCCATGTCATATCACGGGAAAGGGGGCCTTCATGACAAATTTCTTGTTAAGGCTCTAGAGGCAACAAATATGGCCCAATATTCATCAAACCCTATTGAAAATGGGAAGGAATCATGCCCTATCACGGGAAAAGGGGCCTTAATGACAATTTTCTTGTTAACACTCTAGAGGCCACAAATATGGCCCGATCTTCATGAAACTTGGTTCGAATTTTGGTCAGGTCACGAGGATGAATCCTGTCGAAAACTGGAAAGATCCATGTCATATCACAGGAAAAGGGGTCTTAATGATAATTTCCTTGTTATAACTTTAGAGGCCACAATTTTGGCCTAAACTTCATGAAATGTGGCTTTGTGTAGAAGTTATCTCCTTTATGACATCTGCCTATTTAACCCTTTGCTGTTTAAGCCCTGCTTTTTACGTGCCTGTGATTTTATGATTGAGAAATCATTGTGAAAAAATGAAGAAATTGCTTCTGACAAGCAATTTCTTCTTTTTCCACACTATTTTCTACCTTACTGAATGGTTATTTTTCAATTAAAATCCACTTTAAAATATTTATAAAAACCTTTGAATTTGGACAGGTCTAACATTTTATAAAACAGGAAAGGGTTAATTGATGTGATTGATGTCCCAGGGGTCAAAGAGACTCAGGTGAGTGATCTAGGACCATCTTGGTGCTCTTGTTATACTTATTTTTCTATCTCAAATGGTAAAGATTTACTCAAAAGGAAAGATTGAGGGAAGTTTTGTTTTAATTTTCGCTTTTGGGTTCGAAGGCTACTTAATAATCCACAGAAAAGGATTTAAAAATATCTTAACTTTTTCAGTTCGGCACAGCCGTCTACCACATCTTACAGCACATCAGGTTACAGTAGCTCACAGTATTCTGGTAAAGGTAAATAGATTTGATTTTAGTTATGTCTACAGGGATGTGGAATAATAAATTATCCCAGCTTGTCCATGGACAAGTAAAAAATAATTTCCTACTTGCCCGAGATAAAAAAAAAACTTGTCCACCAAAAAAATGGATTGATAAATATTTAGAAAACATTGTTTTTAATGAAGAAAATGCTGTAGCCCAGCATTTTCTTCATTAAAGACAATTTTTCTACCCTTTGATACAAGTATAAGGATGACTTTTCTCCTAGTTCTTTTTGTTACTGTTCTAAGATTTGCTCTGATATTTACTTGTCCATGGACAAGTGACCTAGAAAAATGTACTTGCCCACAAGTGAAAAATCCCGGGTCGGACAAGTCGGGCATAAGAATTCCACACCCCTGTGTCTATCAATAATTTTATGTACTGATTGACTGTAAAGATGGTTTTATTTCCCAATCAAAACAATTTTGAGTACTCCACTGTTTTGTAAGGTTCCACAAAATGTAGACCTGCAAGAAATCTGTTTCTTAACTGACAAATCTTTAAATCCTTGCTTCATGACATTAAATTATAAGATATGAAGATAATATTTGTTTATTTCATAGAGATATGAAACTAAAAACCTTATCACTCTCATGTATGAATTCACTTTGAGTAATCATACTGTGTGATAAGGTTTTTAGTTTCATACCTGAACAAAATCAACAAATACTCTCTTCATCTCTTAATTTAAATATCGAAAAAAATGTTCTTTGGGGTTAACACAAAATTCCTTTTTGCCACAAGCCTACTAGACTTGTTTTTCTATACGCCTCCAATCATTGAGGAGGTGGGGGTGCACCAGACTCACAATTTTTGTTCATGATGTCACAAGTTGGAT
This sequence comes from Fragum whitleyi, assembly GCA_948146395.1. Taxonomy (NCBI): domain Eukaryota; kingdom Metazoa; phylum Mollusca; class Bivalvia; order Cardiida; family Cardiidae; genus Fragum; species Fragum whitleyi. The sequence continues at coordinate 46,836,557 of OX411554.1, forward strand.
CCCTTGCTACATTTTATGATATATTCTTCAGACATTTGTCTCCCACTTGTGGATTGATAATTAAGTCAATGTAAATGGATGACAGCTTGAGGCTAGGGAAGGATGTAGTGGTGGTATTGATGTAAGAAATACTAAGAACCCATTGTTCCGTGCTCAAGCTACCGCAATATGACCGAATAATTATAAAAAGTTAAACTGTTCCAGCAAAAATCATCATTAAAGTGATATAAAAATCTGACTATCACATTGTGTACACTACAGGGTTTAAAGCATATTATTTGTGAAAGCAAACTTCAAATCTAAGAGAAAGTTCTTTGGCAGGTGGCGGCAAATATCCTTTCCGATGTTTGTCTCTCACCAATGGGTAGATAATCGTAAACCTATGCGAGATAGAAGTCGGAGATTAGGAAAGGGTGAAATGGTAGTACAGGTGAAAGAAATACCAGGAATCCATTGCTAGGTGCTCCGGTCGCGCCATATAACTGCGAAATTGTTGAAAGCGGCGTAAAACCCATTCAAACAAACAAACAAGTTCTTTGGATTGAATCTGTGCTACTTTTCATAGTGGTGTGTTCTTGGGCTAGGCATTGAGTGTCAAAACTTGTACTTGAAAATATCTAAACTTTTGCTTTAACTTACATGACTGAAAAACTGTATTCAAAATTTAATTTCAGTTATAAATTAAAAATTTTGTATTCACTGGTAAATGTCCTACAAATTCTGTAGGAAAAAAAAAAATAAAATATTTAAGATGACACATTGATAGGTGAAAAAAAAAATATTTACAGCTGGATATAAAACTGTTGTTTCATGGTTTTGTTGCCCACTGATTGATTGACTGTCTTAAAGAGATATTTTGAATGAATTTCCATAATTGCAGATAGTTCAGGCTATACAGCCCCTCCACCTCCCCCGACTTCACAAACAGATGCTACTAAAGCCCCTGATTGGTCAGCTTATTACACCAGCGGACAAACTGGAACATACGGTTCTAGCGGTACAACAACTGGCTATTACGGAACTCAATCAAGTTATACCGACCCCTCATACACATACGGAAGTAGTGGTTACAGTTCTCAAACAGCAGCGTATGGAAATTCATCAACACCGGCTTACGGAAACTCATCAACGTCTGCGTACGGGACTCCGTCAGGTAGTTACAGCACCCAGTCTGGCAGTTACAGTAGTACATACGGGAAAACAGACCCAAGTTACGATTCATCTTCGTCTGCAGCATCAGCTTACGGGAAAACCGGTACATATGGGTCATCTACTGGCAGCACATATGGGTCCTCAACAAGTTATGGTAAAGATGGATCTACTGGGAGTAGTTATGGATCAAGTTCATACAGTAAACCAACCTCTGGTACATATGGTTCACAGTCGAGGGGTGGTTACAGTAATGACACATATGGATCTTATGGCTCTAAATCAACAGACTACAGTAAAGACAGACCAAGCTCCTATAATTCCTCATCAACAAGCTATACAAGCAGTGGCTACTCCTCTGGAGCCTACTCAGACAAGGGAGGCTATTCTGGAAGTCAAAGCAGTAGGGGAGGCTACTCTGGGGGTCAGTCTGATAGGGGAGGCTACTCCAGTAATTCTTCCCAAGGCTCCAAGTTTGGTGGGTCTGGACCATATAGCCAGAGTTCAAGCTACAAGAGTGGAGGATCTTATGGATACGGCAACAAAGACGGCCGGTATGATTCAAGCAGCTACAACGGCAATCAAGGGGACAGATCCTTTGGATCTATGACTCCAAAAGAAGCATTTTCATCGTCCAAATCGTACCCTGATCAAGGCAGGGGTTTCCAGAAGGGAGGATCTCATCAAACTCAGAACAACAAACAAGAATCAAAGAAGGAAGAAAAGGAAGAAGAGAAAATACCAGAAGGACCAGTCCAGAAATATATCGATAAAGACGGAAATATTAAATTTAAACCTGGAATCCCAGGTAAAACACCAGTCAGCAGCACTCCCGATACAACTACTACTACCACTAAACCTGCAGGGAAAACAACTAATGATAAACCAACTAAGGGAGAGAATAAGAAAAATGAAAAGACTTTTAAGAATGTAAATAAACAGCGAGAACCGTACGGTGATTGGGAGGAGCCTATGGAGGAGGATGGTGGTTTCTTTGACGGTGGTGATTTTGGCGGTGGTAGACGAGGACGGGGCTGGCGAGGTCGGGGAGATTGGGGACGAGGTGGGATGTTCAGGGGAGGACCACCCATGCCCCCGCGAGGATTTGGTCGAGGTGGAATGAGAGGGAGAGGCGGATTTATGGGAGATGGTCCACCAGGCCCACCACCACCGCCACTCATGATGCCTGGATTCAGAGGTGGCTGGCGCGGGTTTCCACCACCGCCTAGAGGGTTCCGAGGTGGTAGAGGAGGGTTCCCACCATTCCCAGAGCCACCCAGAGAACTTGTACCAGGAGCTTGGAAGAGAAAGAATGAGTTTGAATCTGGTCAACCCACTAAGAAAACGAACGAAGACCAAATCGATGTTATGCCATATATCAAGGAACATATTAAAGCACACTGTACAAATAACCCAGATGCCCGTAAACTTGCAGAAGAAGCCTTGAAGAAAATGATGATGCCCAACTTCTGTGTGCTCTGCAATGCTCGAATGAGTGGGGGTCAGAATTCTGAGATGCATTACAATGGTAAAAACCATGCGAAGAAGATCAAGAATTTTATCACAACAGGAATGACGAAATATGCAGAGAAAGTTAAAGAAGACGCGGAGAATAAAGGAAATAATCCTGATGAAGATGAAGAGAACAAAGGCCTAGATAAAAAAGTAGCCGAGGTAAGGTGGAATAATTTTAATTGGCTAATTGCATATTAATGATAGCAATTCACTTAATTATGCCCCCTCTTCAAAGAAGAGTGCTTTGCACTTGTCGGTTGGTCTGTCAGTCCGTCCTTTAGTAGACCGTTTTTCTATTCGAAGCTTATCTCAAAAAGTATGCAAGGTAAAATCTTGAAACTTCACGGGTGGATAGATCTCATTGAGGAAAAGTGCAGTGCACAAGAACCATAACTCTATTCAACATATTTTGTGGGTTAGTGCCCTTTGTTGATTGACAAAAAATAGGCTTTTGACTTGCTTTTTTGGGGGGCATAAATGTTTCACAAGCATCTCTTGTTGCAATGACTTCATGCACTTCAGACCAGTAGTCACTCAGGTTTATAGACTTATCATGAAATACCCATACTTTTTACCTGATAGTGTTACCTGGCATTTTCCTGCTATAGACAAAGCTTTTGCAGACAGCATTTACTAAGATCAGCTTCCACAGTCTAAAGCTTAGCCTGTATTGCTTGCTTTCAACTTGATCATTGCAGAGATAGCTAGAGGAACACTTATGAGGTCTCCAAAAAGTTGGTAGTTTGTTTGAAACAAAATTTGAATTCTGTACAGGGTAAATTATACCAGGCCTCTTGTTTGCTTTTGATATTGGGGAGTCATGGACTCTTCACCTATGAAATTTTAGGGGTCAAATCTGAATTAAAAGGGGTCAAGCCGCAGAAAATTTCTAGGGGTCAAATTAAGATATTTTCAGAATTTGGGGGGCTAAACCCTGGTCTAAGGGTCAAACACAAGCCTTGTATGCATTTTTAATTTCTTTTGTATCTTCTTTAGGCCCGAGTCATGTTGACGACAAGAGACAATGACTTCTGTAAATTATGCTGTGTGGAGTTCTCGTCAGAGCTGCAAGCCAAGCAACATTACGATGGAAAGAACCATCAGAAACGTGTAAGACAGAGTATGGCGCCACCAGACGAGGCGTAAGTACAAATAGATTCACTCCATCTCGATAAAAAATTGATATGTGTTCAGGTTTCTATGGGTGTTTGAATTTGCATGGGAAAAAAAAGCAAATTTTAAGTGCTTTTTCAATTACATTGATCAGGGTTCGACACTTAACTACTTTTTGCCACCCAAGCCTAAAGGACCTGTTTGTCCGAAATATTACAGATCCTCCCTCATAGCAACAGGTCCTGCATGAACACCATATTTGATTTTCAGCAATTTAAGGGATAAATTGCAAGGAAAACATTTTTCAAAAAGAAGAAATTGCTTTTGACAATCAATTTCTTCTTTTTATGCCCCCGATAGGGAGGCATCATAAATTTGACTTGTCCGTCCGTCCGTCCGTCTGTCCGTCCGTCCGTCATTCCGTCCAAAAACTTTAACATTGGCCATAACTTCTAAATCAAAGCGGTGTCGGGGGCATTGTCATCTTACAGTGACAGCTCTTGTTCTACAATGTTTTCCATATGGTAATGCAAATTTTAGTATTGGAAAGGCATTTTTTTTTCAAAAGTGGACATGTTTGAAATACTTAGTTCTGCCATTTACAACAGGGCTGAAAGACCTGCAGCATTGAACATATACCAGTCCTTCCTAAAATACACAGGTCTAGGGCCCGAGGACTGGTGTTAACCCTTTCCTGTTTTACAAAATTTTGGACCAGTCCAAATTCTAAGGTTTTGCAGATGAAAATTTAAAGTGGATTTAATTTGAAAAATAACCATTCTGTAGGGTAGAAAATAGTGTGGAAAAAGAAGAAATTGCTTGTCAGAAGCAATTTCTTCTTTTTTCACAATGTTTTCTCAATCATAAAATCACAGGCACGTAAAAAGCAGGGATTAAACAGCAAAGGGATAAATAGTTTTGTGCAGTTCTCTAGAACTGGAACTGCTATCATCCATGTATTATTCTAACAAAATCTTTAAAATGATACTCTTCACAAAAATTAATCCTTTGGAATTGAGCATGTAATTTAGAATTATAAAGGTTGTTACACAGAATCACAAAGCACTTTCTTCTTCACTATTTAACCCTTGTCCTGCAGAATCAAAATTTTGTTAATAAGAAATTTGCAATAGTTGGAAAAAAAATATAATGAAAAAACTAAGGTATACGGTAGTCAAAATTGCCTTAGTTGCCACCTGTATTCAGCAAACAACCTGTATAAATCAAGCCTCGGATATGTCCCCAAATTGGGCGATTGAACAGAAATTCACCTTTATTAACAAGCACCTATCTTGAGCAGGCACTTTTAAATGTCCCTAATGTGCTTGCTGAATACAGATTTAACTGTAGAAAGTAATGTCGGATTGTTAAGCTTTGGTTTAACATGTGTCAATCTGTATATGTCTGTCAATCTGTCTATCCTAATCTAAATCTAGAAACTAAGCATTCCATTTATGTTTTGAATATATCTCTTGTTGGTTCACAACTTGTGATCAAAAATGTTAAAGTCATCTGAAAAGTTCAGATGTCAAACATGGGGGTAAATTAAATAACAATTCACTGCTTAATCGGAGCATTTGTGAATGCATTTTTTTCCAGTTGTAAAGTAATACATCATTTGACTTTAATATGTATGGACAAAACTCTCTATCTATGATCACTCAATGCCTTAGTACAACAGGCCGCCGTCATAGCGCAGTTGGTAGCGCGGCGGACTGTCATTCTAGAGGTCCCGGGTTCGACCCCCGACGGCGGCACTCATTCTTTCCGACTATTTGTCTCTCACCAATGGGTTGATAATCGTAGACCTATGTGAGATAGCAGCTGGAGGCTAGGAAAGAATGTGATGGTTGTACTGGTGAGAGAAATACCAGGGATCCATTGTTAGGTGCTCCAGCCGCCGCGATATAACTAAAATAATGTTGAAAGCGGCGTTAAACTCCATTCAATCAATCAATCTTAGTACAACATGTAAAAAAAGGTTATGGATAATGATAAATTAAATATGGTATTGATTTGGAATGAAAATTCTAAATAAAAACCATTATCTTTGATGGTTGTTTTCACAGAAAATTTAATGTCATTACACTGGTCAGCATGCCCACTGAGTTTTCTTTTTAGGGGTATATGTACCCTCTTAAGTTTATAATTGAGGGTACCAAAAAATCTAGGAGAACAGCGAACCCTTTACTTTTTAGCTCACCTGAGCACGAAGTGCTCAAGGTGAGCTATTGTGGTTAGGTGGATGTCCGTCGTACGTCGTGTATCGTGTGTCGTCAACATTTACCTTGTATGCACTCTAGAGGCCACATTTTTTGCCCAATCAACCTGAAATTTGGTCAGAATGATTGTCTTGATAAAATCTAGGACGAGTTCGAAATTGGGTCAAGTGGGGTCAAAAACTAGGTCACAGGGTCAAATCTTAGAAAAACCTTGTATGTACTCTAGAGGCCACATTTTTGCCCGATAAACCTGAAATTCAGTCAGAATGATTGCCTTGGTGAAATCTTGGACAAGTTTGAAATTGGGTCAACTGGGGTCAAAAACTAGGTCACAAGGTCAAATCTTAGAAAAACCTTGTGTGCAGTCTAGAGGCCACATTTTTTGCCCGTTCAACCTGAATTTTGGTCAGAATGAATGTCTTGATGAAATCTTTGACATGTTCCAAATTGGGTCCACTGGGGTCAAAAACTAGGTCACATGGTCAAATCTTAGAAAAACCTTGTATGCACTCTAGAGGCCACATTTTTTGCCCCATCAACCTGAAATTCGGTCAGAATGATTATCTTGATGAAATCTTCGACAAGTTCCAAATTGGGTCAACTGGGGTCAAAAACTAGGTCACGGGGTCAAATCTTTAAAAAAACCTTGTTTGCACTCCAGAGGCCAAATTTTTTGTCTGATCAACCTGAAATGATTGAATTGGTGCAATTTTTCATGAGTATGAAATTGGGTCATCTGGGATAAAAACTAGGTCAAAGAGTCAAATCATAGAAAATTGTTGTAAGTCAACCTGAAAATTGTAAAAAAAGGATTCTCAAGTTGTATTGAAGAAATAGCATTGTTTAGCGTAGTCATTCATCATTCTATTTCATATACTACTTTTGAAAATTTTAGACAGCTTATTCAGGTGAGTGAATAAGGGCCACTATGGCCCTCTTGTTACTTTCAGAGTTAAGGGTGCACCATATAAATCTTATAAAAGTTACTCTATATATTACTAGTTAGAGAATAAATGATTTAAGGCCCGTAAGTTCTACATCATTTGCATGTATAAAATGTTTGATATATTGTAGAAACCTAGAAAATGGTGACTGTATACACCTGTAAGCATTTTTTCCCACCTTAAACATTTCTAATGTCCTAGAAATTTGGTACAGAATTGAAAAATATTTAAGCATTGAATTTCAGAGGGAACTACAAATGCGATATATGTAATGTCCACGTTAACTCTCAAGAAATCCTCGATCTCCACTTGAAAGGGGCGAAACACAAGTCAAAATTGAAAATAATCGGCATGGAAAAAAAGCAGAGTAGCATCGTGCCGGAAGGGGGATTAGTGGTGGACGGCGGCCCACGATTACGACCAGGTGAATAACCCCGTTCCCTGAACGGTAGAAATTTTATGCTAAGTTTTACCCGTTCCCTGATTCGCTGCTGGAAATTTCGACATTTATTTTGAGTGAAAAAGGAAATGGTTTAAATGAAGTCAATTCTAAAGGTTTAAAAAGAAATATTGTAGAACTCAGCTCTTGGTTCAGGATGCAAAAATGTTTGCAAATGATTAGGAATTGTGCCTAAAACTACACAATGCAAAGCTGGTAAACATTTCTCAAAACATTTCACAAACATTTTCATCTTGAGGACAGGGCTGCCATCAGAAGTAGAATTTAAATGTGAATTTGTTAAGAATGATTGTCAAATGACTTAACCTAGCATTTCTAGGAGTTATTGCAAAAATATTAAAAGTTGTACATAAAGGTGCTTTCAATATTTTTGCCCTAACCCTTTGATGTATTTGGATGTAATCTAAGCTTTAACCCTTGCCTGTTTTACAAAATTTTGGACCTGTCCAAATTCAAAGGTTTTGCAGACGGAAATTTAAAGTGGATTAATTTGAAAAATAACCATTCAGTAGGGTAGAAAATAGTGTGGAAAAAGAAGAAATTGCTTGTCAGAAGCAATTTCTTCTTTTTTCACAATGTTTTCTCAATCATAAAATCACAGGCACGTAAAAAGCAGGGATTAAACAGCAAAGGGTTAAGATTTTTTATGCAACCCTGTGTTTTCAATACATGTTACAATCATCTTGACTAGATAATTGTAAAATAAGTATCAAAAACAAAGGTTGAAGGGCAAATTATGGAAAATAGTTTATATTTGCAACAAAATGACCTGTCGGAACTTTTGGTGCAAACGATTTTATATAAACCTTGAGGTAAATATGAAAAGGTCCTTCATTAACCGATACAAATATATGATAGAAATTTTCATTTGATGACAAAATTCTTTAGTTTAAAGAAGTATTAAGAATATCACTCAAAATAATTGTAAGAAGTATATATAAGTAGAATACTATCATAAAGGAATACTGTGCATCAACTTATGGTTAGAACAAAATCATTGTTTGGTACAGTTAAAAAAATCGTGAAATTGACAAGGTAAATGATTTTTAAAGGATTTATGAATGATGTTGAATGAGTGAGGGGAGCGAGTTTTGAGTGAAATTTGAGGGAGGTAATCCAATCTCGCTTATTTTGTTCAGGATTAACAAAGTTAGCAATATGTATTAACTGACCTTAATAAAATATGCATAAAAGTTCTTAAATAGCTTCCGATTTTCTTCAAGAACCAATCATATGTTTGTTATGTCTTAAATTGCGATCTGTTTCTTGCTTTATTCATGTTGAAGGTAGTTGTTAATCTTATATTTTGCAGTAATTTTGAGTGTTTTTGAATGGTTTGAATGAGTGTTTTGAATGAATGAATAGAGCACTGAGTGAGAGATTTGGTTTGGATTGAGATGAACGTCAATTTCAAGATGTAACTAACTGTACCATTGAATGGTACTGTCCCAACAACAGTTCTTCAGAATAATTTTACCACTATGAATTTGATTATAAAAATGAATTGTAATTTGCCAAGCTTTGAAATCATCTTAATCATAAATAGCAGATTTAAGAGAAAAGCGTTAACCAAATTGCTATTCTTGTGGAGATTTCAACCATTTTGGCTTCATCCTTTACTACAATAATTGAGTATTAAGCAGTCAATGTAGGTTAAGATCAGACTGAGTTTGTGCAGGCTGATCTTAGTCTACAATGTCTGCCAAAGCAGCAGAACCTGTAATGAACACTAGTGATGAGCATATTAATTGATCATAATCGATTATCAGTTGATTTGGGCTCCAATTGTGATAATCGACTAAGAAATTTCATAATCGATTAATCAGTTCCTAACAAATAAATGACAGCCATTATATATTGTTTTCAAAAATGACATCAGATTGATAGCTCAGTGTGAAACAGTTGTAACTGCCTATATATTTATAGGCAGTTACAACTGTTTCATGCCGATCCATGGAGTTGGTAGAAAAATCTGCAGAAAAAGTCTTTAGGTCATGAGTTTTAACTGTACTTTCACAGAATGATACTGGCATTCCTGTATTAAAAAACAATTGTACAATTGATCATTAGTTGATTTACTCTTCCAACTAAATACTGATTATTGATTGTGATTTGAAACCGATTGCCCAACACTAATGAAAACCATGAGCTTGGTTAATTTCTACACTGTTGATGCACACTATTCATTACTTATATATGGTATTTAAATCTTCAAATCTTCTAGTAGCAAATAAAATCGAAGGATTTGCCCAAAACTGTTGTATAGATGCATGCATTGTGTATGCTTGCTAGCAACAGTGGTGCGCTAATCCATCGAAATAGGGTTATACTGGTAAAGAAAACGGTGCATTAATATTTGCCGTGCTCAGGTGAGTCAATGGGAATTATTGTTGCACTGATTTTGAAAGCATTGTATTTATGAAATACGTCAGTGTTTCAGGGAAGGGATTATCAACTGCATGGTTGTTTTGGGGCGGACATTCTAAATTTCTGCCTTGTCATTGTGAAGTAAACGAAAGTTTGGTATTTTCCACATATTTCTATTCAGTCAAATTAGCACTCTAGAGGCCAATATCCCCCTTTTAGCCCTTTCCTGTTTTTCAAAATTTTGGACCTGTTCAAATTCAAAGGTTTTGCAGACGAAAATTAAAAGTGGGTTTAATTTGAAAAATAACCATTCAGTAGGGTAGAAAATAGTGTGGAAAAAGAAGAAATTGCTTGTCAGAAGCAATTTCTTCTTTTTCCACAATTTTTTTCTCAATCATAAAATCACAGGCACGTAAAAAGCAGGGATTAAACAGCAAAGGGTTAAGCAAAAATCAGATGGTAATTCATGATGGGGTTCTTATCATACTCCCCATCTAAGAAGTAGAGGGGGGCATATTGGTTTCACCATGTCTGTCAGTCAGTCTGTCCTGTCATCTGTCTGTAGACCTATTCGTTTCCGGACTCTAACTAGAGAGCCAAGTGACCTAGAATCATAAAACTTCATGAAAATATTGCTTATTACCCAAGGAAGTGCTCTATTGTTTTGGGGTCCCATAGGTCAAAGGTCAAGGTCCCAGTCAAACTTAGTTCAATTTTAGTTTCTGGACTATAACTCCATTACGTAGCGACCTAGAATCATGAAATTTTTTTGCAAATATTGTTTATGACCCAAAGAAGTGCCCTAGCGTTTTTGGATCACTTAGGTCAAAGGTCATGGTCACAGTCAAATTTTGTTCATTTTCTTTTCCAGACTCTTATTCAAGAAAGTGACCTAGAATCATTGAACTTCATTCAAATGGTGCTTATGGCCCAAGGAAGCATCCTATCGTTTTTTGGTCCCATAGGTCAAATGTCAAGGTCACAGTCAATGTTTGTTAAATTTTTGTTAGACCTTTTCGTTTCCAGATTCTAACTTAAGTGACCTACAATCAATTACAGGCATACAACTTACTCTCAATATTTGTTTCAAACTCATCCTGCACTAATAGCACTTGTATTTTGGCAAAGCTGGTGGTGTGTGTGTGTGTGTGGGGAAGGGGTATTTGTCTGCTTTTCGACAGTTTAAGGTTGGTTTCAATTTTTATTATAAGATTACCACTAAATATTTTTTTTGTTGAGCTCCCTTGCAATGAGCCTTAGTGCAACCATTGGTCCATCTGTCCATTCAATTTTGTACTGACAATTACTCATGCGTTTATGGATGGATTTCGAAATTGATTTAAATGCCCTGTCAAATGTAATAAGGGCTTATGTAGCCCAGTTGAGTTTTTTCCCTTTATTTTTATGCCCCTCTTCAAAAGATCAGGTCGTATTGTTTTGATGTTGTCCGTCTGCCTGCAAAATTTAACCAAAAAACTTCCCATTGTTCATTGCGCATTACGTCAAGGCTGCTCAAGATATTAAGCTCACATCTGGTATATATGATGATGGGGCTTTCTACAGATACCAAGGTCAAGGTTTTGTGACAAGCTCATGGTCAAAGTTTAAACAATTTTTTTTTTGCTCCCCGAAGGGAAAGCATATAGCCGCCGCTTCGTCTGTCTGTCCGTCCGTCCCCACCTATTTCTCCATAACCCTTGGGCCAAATCAAATGAAACTTACCATATGAACTCCCTATGATATAGTGATGATGCACCTGTGACGTTTTTTGGATTTGAGGCCTCGTCACGGGAAAAGGGGACTTAGGGTAAAAAACAGTTTTTCCCAAATTTCTCCTAGTCTAACTGTCATAATTTAGTGAAATTTCATATTTGAGTAACAAATCAGATGCCCTTTACTATTAACAATTTGAAATTAACGTAAAAAAAAATTATCATGGAAAAAGGGGGCTTAATGTTTGTTACCTTTACGCTAGCGCGTAAAATACAGTTATACTTTCATATCTCCTAGTTTTATGCTCAGAATCTGATGAAATTTAATATTTCAGTAGCAAATCAGATGCCCTTTAACATAAACTATTTGAAATTTGTGTCTAAAATTATGTCATGCATAAAGGAGGTTTAATGTTTTTTACCTTTATGTTTGCTGTATAAGATTACACCTTATTTGAGTCCCTGCAATCTGACCAAAGAGCATATCTCCTAAAGTATAAAAGCTATTAACTTGAAACTTTATGGGTGGATAGATCTTATAGAGGAGAAGTGCAGTGTACAAAAGCTGCAACTCTTGCTTGCATAATTTTGGAGTTATTGCCCTTTGTTATTTTAGCTCGGCTGTTTTCGGAGAAAACCCGAGGTATTGCTATAGCCTCCGTGTCGTTGTCGTCGTTGTCGTCGTCGTCGTGCGAAGACTTTGACATTTTGTTATATCTCTGGTTCTACTGAAGGCATTCACTTGAAACTTGGCACACATGTTCACCATCAAAAGAGCAACCTGTACTATCAAGGGGGATAACTCTAGATCCATTTTGTGCAAATTATGCCCCTTTTTCGACTTAGATTTTTTCCCACAATCCAGCACTTTACAGCCGAGCGTAGGCACCCGTAGGCGGTGCTCTTGTTTATACTTAGATTTTGTCTGGAGCATATCTCCTAAAGTATAGTAGCTATCAACTTGAATCTTTATGGGTGGATAGATCTCATGGAGGAAAAGTGCAATACACCTGAACTACAACTCTTGCTAGCATAATTTTGGAGTTATTGCCCTTTGTTATTTTTAGCTCACCTGAGCACGAAGTGCTCAAGGGAGCTATTGTGATCGATCGTTGTCCGGCGTCCATCTGTCCGTCTGTCCGTCTGTCCGTCACGGCGTCAACTTTTTCTTTAAACGACATCTCCTCCTAAACTTATGGGTCAAAATCAACCAAACTTGGCAGAAATATTCCTTGGGTGGTCCCTTATGAAAATTGCTCAAATGGAAAGGATCCGTGCCATATCACGGGAAAAGGGGCCTTAATGACAAATTTCTTGTTTTCACTCTAGAAGCCACAAATATGGTCCAATTTTTATGAAACTTGGTCAGAATGTTTGTTAGGTCATGAGGATGAAGACTATTGAAAATGGGAAGGATCGGTGCCATTTCACAGAAAAAGCCGCCTTAATGATAATTTTGTCAAAAATGTCTTTAAACGACATCTCCTCCTAAACTTATGGGTTAAAATCAACCAAACTTGGCAGAAATATTCCTTGGGTGGTCCCTTATGAAAATTGCTCAAATGGAAAGGATCCGTGCCATATCACGGGAAAAGGGGCCTAAATGACATTTTTTTTGTTTTCACTCTAGAAGCCACAAATACAGTCCAATCTTCATAAAACTTGGTCAGAATGTTTGTTAGGTCATGAGGATGAAGTCTATTGAAAATGGGAATGATCCGTGCCATTTCACAGAAAAAGGCGCCTTAATGACAATTTTGTCAACAATATCTTTAAACAACATCTCCTCCTAAACTTATGGGTCAAAATCAACCAAACTTGGCAGAAATATTCCTTGGGTGGTCCCTTATGAAAATTGCTCAAATGGAAAGGATCCGTGCCATATCACGGGAAAAGGGGCCTTAATGACAAATTTCTTGTTTTCACTCTAGAAGCCACAAATACGGTCCAATTTTCATGAAACTTGGTCAGAATGTTTGTTAGGTCATGAGGATGAAGTCTATTGAAAATGGGAAGGATCGGTGCCATTTCACAGAAAAAGCCGCCTTAATGACAATTTTGTCAAAAATGTCTTTAAACGACATCTCCTCCTAAACTTATTGGTTAAAATCAACCAAACTTGGCAGAAATATTCCTTGGGTGGTCCCTTATGAAAATTGCTCAAATGGAAAGGATCCGTGCCATATCACAGGAAAAGGGGCCTTAATGACAAATTTCTTGTTTTCACTCTAGAAGCCACAAATATGGTCCAATCTTCATGAAACTTGGTCAGAATGTTTGTTAGCTCATGAGGATGGAGTCCATTGAAAATGGGAAGGATCCATGCCATATCACGGAAAAAGGCGCCTTAATGACAATTTTGTCAACAATATCTTTAAACGACATCTCCTCCTAAACTTATGGGTCAAAATCAACCAAACTTGGCAGAAATATTCCTTGGGTGGTCCCTTATGAAAATTGCTCAAATGGAAAGGATCTGTGCTATATCACGGGAAAAGGGGCCTTAATGACGAATTTCTTGTTTAGACTCTAGAAGCCACAAATATGGTCCAATTTTCATGAAACTTGGTCAGAATGTTTGTTAGGTCATGAGGATGAAGTTTATTGAAAATGGGAAGGATCGGTGCCATTTCACAGAAAAAGCCGCCTTAATGACAATTGTTTTGTTTACTCTCTAGAAGCCACAAATATGGTCCAATCATCATGAAACTTTGTCAGAATGTTTGTTATGTCATGTGGATGAACTCATTTGAAAATGGGAAGTATACGTGCCATATCATGAGAAAAGGGGCCTTAATGACAATTTTCTCGTAAGAGCTCCAAACGCCACAAATATAGTCCAATCTTCTTGAAACTTGATCAAAATGTTTGCCAGGTCACAAGAATGAACTCTGTTGAAAATGGGAAGGTTCATGCCATATCATAGGAAATGGAGTCTTAATGATAATTTACTTGAAATATCAGGTGAGCGATTTAGGGCCCTCAGGGTCCTCTTGTTATTACTTAGATTTTATAGGAGGCAAATCTTTGACAGTACAAAAGAATCTTTTATCTATTAGGCATAAGACTTCCAATCTGGAAGTCGTGGGTTCGATCCCCGGTGGCGGCAAATATCCTTTCCGACGTTTGTCTCTCACCAATGGGTAGATAATCGTAAACCTATGTGAGATAGCAGTCGGAGGCTAGGAAAGGATATAATGGTAGTACAGGTGAGAGAAATACCAGGAATCCATTGTTAGGTGCTCCGCAATATAACTGAAATAATGTTGAAAGCGGCGTTAAACTCCATTCAATCAATCAATCAATCAATTCTTCGCGGGGGATGTCCATGTCCAACATGGCTTTTGTTTTTGTGACAATGCCTTATTCGGGGAGCATAATGCGTCTCTGACGGCTCTTGTCTTAAAATCTTCTCAGAAACTACCTGATGAATTTCAACCAAACTTCACAGGAATAATCATTGGGTGACCCTCTTTCAAAGTTGTTCAAGAAATTTTGATCGAATGAAAACTGGCTCTAATGGGTGTGGCTAATTTCCAAATGTAAAAGGTGACTTTTCTCAGCTTCTTCTTAATCAGGCAAGTGAAAAATATTGTGATCAGATGAAAATATGTCTTTTTATGGGCAGAGGTCATTTCTCTATATGTTACAAAGAGGAAACTTTGAGAGCCATTTTCTCAAAACCTTATCAATGGATATAGAGGATAATCGTTTGTTTAAGTGTAAGATCGATTTATATTTCATTGAGTGAACAACAAAAGCTATATTTTCACGAGTGGCAGAGCCACGAGTGAAAATATAGCTTTTGTTTTTCACTAAATGAAATATTAATCAATCTTACTCGAGAAATAAATGATTATTCTATTTCTTTAATGCAAAAATGAGACAAAATGTGAAATTTCTAGGACATACTTTCGTAAAGCGCGTCATTTTGCGCGTGATTGCTATGCAACGTTCATTGTGACGTCACTTATTTCGCCCCGCATAGATGACGTCAGATAGGATGAAATGCACAAAAGCAGGGTATAAGTTTTTGATAATTTCACTGCTTTTGCGGTAAGTTCATCAAGTGATAATCTACCGTTATTTCTCGATAAACCACCGAAAAGCATTAAAGAAATAAATTAAATTTCACATGAATGATCCTTGGATGACCCTTTGTCAGTCTACAAAAGTTTATAGTGATCAGATGAAATATATTACTTTTATGGCCGGAGATCATATCTCTATATACAAATGTAGTTGAATTTTTGAAAATCATTTTCCAATAAACTAATTGATGGATATTAACCAAATTTTACTTGAATGATCCTTTAGTCGCCCTTTGTAAGTCTACAAAAAATCATTGTGATCAGATGCAAAAAGAATTATTGTGATCAGATGTAAATATGTCTTTTATTATTTGAGTTCATTTCTCTATATGTTATATATCTTATAACCTCTATTTGTCTTCTTTTCGTTGATGTTTCTAATTGAAATGCAAGTTTCTAAAAATAACCCCATTATATCAATGTTCTAAAAATAACTGTGATACCATAAAAAATGTCATACGGGATGTTGTTGTAGTTCACTCTAGCTCAGCTATTGTGATCATTCAGTTTCCAGATAGGTCAGGTTAATGCCTGTATCCAATTACTACAATAATTAGAAATGCCCAGTGTCCTTGCAATTGAACATTGCTATTGCAAGAATGTCACTGAAATGGTATAAAAAATAAAAAAAAAAAAAACAGATGGGAACTATTTATCTCCAAACTCCCATAAATGTATAAAAACGTGACACCTTTATTGTTGGAAAATCTTGACGAAACAGAAGAGGCACAAAAGGTGAGCAAACAGGGCTTGTTTGATGCTCTTGTTCTTATCTTTTTTTCTACATTTTAATTTGGTGTTTCTCTTCGAATAAATATAGGGTAATATCGAACAATCTAGATTTATCTAGACTTATGATAGTGGTACAGATGAGAGGGGGTTAAGGCAGTCTAAAATCTTTATTTCTTCATGAAACCCTATGTTGTGGGTACTCATTTGAATTGTCTTGACAAGATGATTCCAATGAGTACCCTTTATATAGGATTTGTGAAAGAATTATTGAAATATTTCAATTTGAAATCCAAAATACCCCCTCTATCTGTAGCTCTGTTATGCCAGAGGTTATTTCATTGCTCTCCAAGTCTTGAAAAATTACACAAGTTAAAACCATTTGTGCCATAAGTTAAACTTTAAAGACCAATTATGGTAGCTTGTCTCTGCAATAGTAAGATAAAAGCAAAGCAATTCTCTTTCCAATCAGTTTTAATTTGATATCTTTAATTTAAAACTGATTGATCTCTAAAGTTTCTTAATGCTTTAAATATTTTCTCTAATTTCTTCAGGTCAAACCGTGCCCAAAGGTTTTATCGTAAAGCCATACGTTGAGCCGACCAAGAATGATGCTTTCACAAAGAAATTTGACGGACCCTCAGGATTTTTTTCTGATAATCCGACACCGGTTGAAATCATAACAGAAGAAGAGGAAAAGTCCAAAAAGAAGAAGAAAAACAAGTCTTATAAAGATTATCAAGTTATATGAGCTTGTGAAAATTTGTGAAATAGTAAAGTTACTGAAATTTGACCTTTCTGCATAAAAAGGACCATCTGGGTATGCTTTTGTACAAAAATGGCCTTCTCACATTGCAAAGATTGCGCAGGCCAACAAGGGTTGGAATTTTAACTTACTTGAAAGCATTTGAAAAGTTCATTCTCCCTTTTTCACCATTTAAAAAGGTTTTGATTCTGCGGATTCTAATCACTTTTCAGATATTTTGAGGGGTCAGTGCAAATCTATTGTAAGTGTGCTTTTACAAAAATTTTGTGCTGGCCCCTTGATTTATACTTCAATTTTTAGCTGGGCAGTTTTTGGAGATGTCGTTGTGCGAAAACTTAGACATTTTGTGATATCTCTGATTTTACTGAAGGCACTCACTTAAAACTTGGCACACATGTTCACCATGGAAAGAGACACCTACGCTATCAAGTGGGATAACTCTAGATGCATTTTGTGCAAATCATGCCTCTTTCAAGTTAGGTTTTCATCCGCTATCCAGCAATCAACAGCCAAGTGTAGGCACCGGTAAGGGGTGCTCTGTTTACAATCTGATCCAGGTTCGATGCCTGACGGTTTCACTCATCCTTTTCGACTATTTGTCTTCCACCAATGGTTTAATAATTGCAGACCTATGTCAGCAGCTGAAGGCTTGGAAAGGATGTAATGGGGGTACTGGTGTGGAATCCATTGTTAGGTTCGCCATCTGTGCAATACAATTGAAAGATTGTTGAAAGTGGCATAAAATCCCATTCAAACAAACAAAACAAATACAATTCGATACTGGGATTTTTGAAATATGTCTCCAACTAATTAGTTTATGATCGTTAATGGGATAGTTGCTGGAGGCTGGGAAAGAATGTTGTAGTAAAGCTATTTCAAAAGTTACTAGGATTCCATTGTTGGGTGCTTCGGCTTCCAATATATGACAGAAAAATTGTTAAGTGTGATCTGAAACACCATTCAGACAAACAAACAAATCAATGTTCACCAGGTGGTTCCTTATTATGGTTATTCAAATGTATAAATGTAAAAAGTGCTTCACCCAGAAAGCTAGGTTCACTGTTATTCTTAACCCTTGTCATGCTGAATAAATTTTGGCTTAAAAATTTCATCAAAATCAAAGGGCAAAAAGCACTGAAAGTAACAAGTGTAGGTCAATTTTTAATTGAAAAACTAAATCTATTGACAATTATGGTTTGAAAGTGAGAAACAGGTGGTGTAGACTTACATCAGGCTGCACATATGTGCAGGCTGATGTTTGTCTATGGCTCCTGCCAAAGCAGGAATATTCCGGGCTCAGCATGACAAGGGTTAAGTGTAAAATCATTCATGAATTGATAATATTAGTGGAACCGTTTTAGTTCCGCAACATTTCGGAACTTATGATCTCTGACAATGTTGACTAGGGTTTCCTTATGAAAATCATTAAGAAACCTGGTAAACACTGTCAAAGTTCATTACGTCCAATATGTTGCGGAACATTAACGGGTTTACTACCGTAAGGCTAAAATCGAATTCTCAATGGCTTTATACTTAACAATTATTGTCATTGAATTTTAATGTTTCAGGGCAAAACTTTTGATTTTGTAGGCACTTGCAATTTTAAAGTGCTTTACCCTTGAAATTGGCTGAAATATAATGGAGCTGTTTCTGATAATATACATGTCATAATATTTTATTCCTGGGGAGAATATTTTTGTGTATTAGCTAAAATATGTTTGATGCATTTTATGACACTATTATGTTTTAAATTGTGCAAGAATAGTTTATGCCAATTTGTGTAAATACTAAAGGTATGTTCGAGGGGTCAGCACAACACTATTGTAAGTGCCTATAAATATATAGACACAATAGTGTTGCATTGACCCCTTATATTGTTTTACTCTTGTCTGTCAATTTCATCTTGTGGGTTAAGTGCAAAACCCTTTTAGGTGCTTATGAATATTATCTTATAACTATACAAATATCCATGTGATAACACCCCGTATGATATTTTTTATGATATCACACAGTTATTTTTAGAACAATGATATAATGCGGTTATTTTTAGAATCTTGCATTTCTGCTAGAGACATCGACAAAAAGAAGACAAAAAGAGGTTATAAGATAAATATAATACGTGCTTAGTGTATTGTATGAAAAAAAATATCAAACTCGGTTGTTAGAATTGATAATTGTCTCGGCAGAGCCTCGACAATTTTCAATTCTCCCAACCTCGTTAGATATTTTTTTTCATATAATACACTTAGTACGTATTATATATTTATCAACACTTAGAATAGTGTTTGAGAGGACCCTTCATTCTATGAATCAGGCCGCCATCATAGCGCAGTTGGTAGCTCGTCGGACTGTCAATCTAGTTCGATCCCCGATGGCGACACTCATTCTTTCCGACTATTTGTCTCTCACCAATGGGTTGATAATCGTAGACCTATGTGAGATAGTGGCTGGAGGCTAGGAAAGGATGTGGTGGTTGTACTGGTGAGTGAAATACCAGGAAACCATTGTTAGGTGCCCCAGCCGCCGCGATATAACTGAAAAATGTTTAAAGCGGCGTAAAACTCCATTCAATCAATCAATCAATCATTCTATGAATTACTCCAGTCATTTAAGGCTCATAATTGTTTCCAGATTTTGTATATGATAAAGTGGGAGGTTGTTCATTTATCTCTCAATCATTGCTGTTCTTGCAGTGAGCAAGCTTAAAAATTGATCAGCCTGTTTCTGAAATTTTCTAATGATTCAAAGAATATTTACCCTTTTCTGAGATAATAAAAACAATGTTGTTGTAATTTGTTAAATGGGTAGGGGTGTTTCATAACAATTTGCTGTTTTCCTGTTGTTGTTTAGATAAGGATTTGTTGGATTCAGTTTGACACTTATTTCTGACACACATTTCCGACACACATTTCTGACACTTTTATTTCTTTAAATCAATTTGATTTACAAAAATTTTAATATTGCAAAGTGGCAGCAACTTCAGTTCTATGACTATAGGTTCTGGCCTCATAAGTTGTTGCCCATGGCTTTGGCCCACAGGTTTGTTTGACGAAACTTCTTACAAAAAAATCAATCACAAGTAAAATCACAAATTGTACCTTGTGATTTTCATTCATTGTTAGATTCTACCTTGCAATATATCATTGGAATTGTCTTAAGAAGACGATTCCAATGGGATAATGCATGGCAGAATTCCATATTCAGTTACTACTGTAGAAGCAACTTTAATTTTTAGCTTACACAAAAATGATTGTAAAATGTTTAATTAAACAGGTCCGAGGTGCCTAAATTGATGCTAGGGTCTATGCCTGACTTACATTTTCTCAACTAATACAAAGAAAAAAGCATACAGTGTAGGCTAAGATTAGACTACCCTATGCAGGCCGGTCCTAGTCTATTCTGTCTGCCAAGCAGTTATATGCCCGAAGAATTAATAGAGTTAATAGAAAATGCGTGTTGAAAAAAAAATTAATTGTGATTTATGGCATTTTCTACTGTACATAAACCTTTGGCAGACAGTAAAGATTAAAATCAGCCTGCACAGATGTGCTGTATGATCTTAGCCTTTACAGCCAGTCAATTTCTCAGCAACTAATGGGCGGATTTTATTGAAACTCTACATATGTGATCAGTATCAGGCAGAGATTTGCAAGTGATGTTTTGGAGGGGATCCATTGACTTTTGACAGAGTAATGGCCCTTTGATGGAAATGGCTTGTCATTCTTGACTTGTAGGGGAATATTAGTTTGTTTTTTGGACTGACTAGTTAATGTGTGAAAACTTTAGCAAGACTGGCTGTATGTAAAGAATGATATGAGCCTGTACATGAGATTTCCAACAATTTCAAAAATGCACAATGCAAAAACTGAGGCCAGCCTGTGCATCTGCACAGTCTGACCAGGGTCTTCACTTTTGGCTTTGTAGAAAAATAGAGTCTAAAAGTTTCTTTAGAAAGTCGAGCAAACTCATAATTGTACTATGTGGTAGTTGAGGTCGGTTAATGTTGGCTCTTCATGCACATGTCAAATTGTTGGAAATGTCATGCACAGGTTCATATCCCTCTTTGTTAAAAAACAAAATTTGAATTATGTCGATAAGGTGATTACCTTTCCAAAAATTGTAGGTATTCATGGTATATAAGGATGTAATATACTTGCAAAAAGTAAATTCTTTACTGCTAAAAGGTAGAAAGTACCTGTATAATTTAATGGCTTTATTTTTTTTTTAAATCACTGTGTTTGTTATTGTCTGTAATGTATCTGGGGAGAAAAAAAGTAAAAGAAAGTTTTATTTCACTTAATGTTACATTTCGTCTGTGTTCTGCTAAAATCTTGTAACTACAGCTTGTTAAAATCTTTTAACAAGCTGTGTTTATGAGGTTTTGGTAGAAAATTGATGATTTATCATCTCAAGATAAATAATGTTCTGAGTGGCTCTCTTGTTGGCTGGGTTAAAAATAGCATGGCATGACAGACTTTAGCCATGCCCTTCTTTGGACTTAAACACAGTGAAACATGGTATCTGAGTTTCATTAGTTCTTTTGACAGTAAACAATCTAGGAAGGTACATGCATTTTTGAAAAAAAAAGTATACACCAATAAGATTAGGGGCATATTATTTGGTTGTTACGCATTTGTCTGTCAGTCTGTTTGTCTGCAAGACTTAACCAAAAAACTTAACATTGACAACTACTTCAAGGCTATTCAAGATACAATGTCAATATTTGGCTTGATGATAAATCTCAATGATATGCATCTGGTGTTATCAAAGCCGAGGTCATTTGACATTGTCAAGGTCATCTTCCAAGGTCAAAAGTTTGGAAAAAAATTTGCTGTTTAAGGGTCATTCTTGTGTCAAAAACTTAGATTGATCTCGCTATAAAACACCTGCAGACAGCTCAGTGCAAAACAGTTGTAACTGCCTATATTTTTATAGGCAGTTACAACTGTTTTGCAGACCTATGTGGGATAGTAGCTGGAGGCTAGGAAAGGATGTAATGGTGGTACTGTTGTGAGAAATTCTAGGAATCCATTCTTTGGTTGCCCCAGCCTGCACGATATAATTGATAGATTGTTGAAAGCAGCATTAAACCCCATTCAAACAAACAAAACAACTGTTTTGCATTGAGTTGGCATCTTATTATTTCAATGCCATGCTCTGAATGAAAGGACTATTTCACATTAGTTTTGCTGTTTAAATTTTATTTGATTTATTAAAAGTCACGATATTTAATCATTCAATTTGTGAAGAGAAAGTCATATTTACTATCTTCGTCATTTAGAATTTACATGTTTGGCTAATGTTCTTCATTCAGTGGAACTGGGTTTGATCCCTGACGGAGGCACTCATTCATTGACTATTTATCTCTCACCAGTGGGTTGATAATCGTAGACGTATGTTAGATAGTAGCTGGAGGCTAGGAAAGGATGTGATGGTAGTACTGGTGACAGAAATACCAGGAATCCATTGTAAGGTGATCCATCTGCCACGATTTAACTTAAAATATGTTGAATGCGGCCTAAAAACATACGCTTATCTAACTCCGAAACAGTTAGTTGATTGGGCAACTAAAACCTTGTAACTTCACCTTGTTATACACTGTAGTTATGAGATTTCAATGACCCACTGACATATAATGCTAAATGAATTAGAAATGCTACATAAAAAGAATGATAAAAATTCAAGGTGGAATTGGTGCAGATTGAAATCTTAAATCAGTTTTGTATAAGGAAAACATAGTTCAGAGTTTAAAACACATTTTAAAGTTAAAAAGATATATGAGCCTGTACATGACATTTCCAACAATCTAAAATGTGTGCCAAGTAAAGACTGGCCAGCCTGTGCATCTGCACAGTCCCACCAGAGTTTTTCTTTGGGTTTTGTAGATAAATCAAGTCTCATTGAATCTTTTGACAGCCAGGTATTTTTCGTTTTAGACTACGGTCTGCTCAAGGTTTGCCCTTGACACACATGTCAAATTGTTGGAAATGTCACAAACTGGCAAATAGTATATAAACAAGAAGAATTTATGTTGATGTAAATATTCTGGAAGTCTTTAAGGAGGTTTTGAAAAAGCATTGATGCTGCTACGTTACTGGAATTAAACTAGGTTAGAAATGAACAGTTTTAAATTTGTAATATGCTATAGATAAATTGTTCTGTATTTTTCTGATTTCCTCTGCTTAAAAATTCTTGTATTATTTCATAATTAAACATTGTCATGAAGAAAATAATCATTTGTTTCTTTTGTCAAAACCCTCTCGACATAATTGAGACTTGGGTGACCCAGCGACTGTTTTGCAAAGATCGCTGTTGGGTTACAAATTTATCGTAAAAAACATTTAAAACAACTTTACAGTATTTTTGATGCCCAGATAAATATTGCTGAGCAAGATTACTGTGTATAAATAAAGGCACCTACAACACCTTTATACTATCACAGATTGCACAAATGAGCACAACATTTTCAAGGGGAGCTATTAGGATCATCCCGAGTCTGTTGTACATCGTCCATCGTCAACAATTTAGAGAAACTTCATTACCTGAACCACTGGGTGGATTTCAATAAAACTTTGCCAGAATGTTCCTTGAGTGATCCTCTTTACAAATTGTTTGCAAAATTCTGATTGGCCGATAAATATGGCATGGCAGGGCGTGGCATTTTTAGCTCGGCTGTTTTCAAAGAAAACCCGAGGCATTATGATCACATTTGTGTTGGCGTTGTAATTGGCGTGACAAACTTAAACCTTGGTCATAACTTTTGAATGGTGAGTCATAGAGCCTTAATTTTTCACGTGATTATTGTTTGCAAAAAGACCCTTCTGCAGGTACCAAGTTGAAGGTCATCCGTCAAGGTCAAGGGCACTTTTCAAGGTCAAATTTCTTTGTAAAATTTAACCTTGGTCATAACTTTTGAATGGTAAATCATGGAGCCTCCAAATTTCACATGATGATTGCTTGGGACAAGACCTTTCTGTAGGTACCAAGTTCAAGGTCATCAGTCAAGGTCATTTTTCAAGGTCAAATTTCCTTAAAAAAATTTAAGCTTGGTCATAACTTTTGAATGGGAAGTCATAGAGCCTTCATATTTCACATGATTAATGCTTGGGACAAGACCTTTCTGTAGTTACCATTTTTGAGGTCAGTAGTCAAGGTCATTTTTCAAGGTCAAATTTCTTTAAAAAAAAGCCTTGGTCATAACTTTTGAATTGTAAGTCATAGAGCCTTCATATTTCACATGATTATTGCTTGGGTCAAGACCTTTCTGTAGGTACCAAGTTCATGTATTTACATTTGCCTCAGAAATAATAAACAGCCTAGTGTTGGCACCGGCTTGCGGTGCTCTTGTTTCACTTTGAAATCTTTGATTGGCATCTCCTCCTGTTCTACTGGGCCGATTTCAATGAAAATTTACCAGAATGTTTCTTGACTGACCCTTTTCAAAAATTGTTTGTGAAATTTTGATTGGCCCATAAATATGGGTGTGGCAGGGCATGGCTTACTTTGAGCCCGAAGCCTTTGCTTGACATTACCTCCTGAACCAATGGGCCGATTTCAATGAAACTTTACCAGAATATTCCTTTGGTGACCCTTTTTAAAAAATGTTCGTTAAATTATGATTGGCCCATAAATATGGGCGTGGCATGGCGGCGCTTATTTTGAGCCCCAAGTCTTTGAACGACATCTCCTCCTGAACAACTTGGCGGATATCAATGAAAATTTACCAGAATGTTTCTTGAGTAACCCGTTACAAAAATTGTTCGCGAAATTTTCATTGGCCTATAAATATTGGTGTGGCAGGGCTTTGCTTATTTTGAGCCCAAAACCTTTGATCGACATCTCCACCTGAGGCAATGGGCCGATTTCAATGAAACTTTACCAGAATTTATCTTTGACCCTTTTCAAAAATTGTTCCCAAAATTTTGATTGGCCCATTGATATGGGCAAGGCAGGGCTTATTTTGAGTCAGAAATCTGTGAAAGACATCTGCTCCTGAGCCAATGGGCCAATGTCAATGAAACTTACCAGAATGTTCCTTGGGTGACCCTTTTCAAAAATTGTTTGCAAAAGTTTAATTGGCCTATAAATATGGGCATGGCAGGGAGGGGCTTATTTTGAGCCTTCTCAGTAATGAACGGGTAGGTAGCATCTATTCTCTCTTTTAAATCTTGGAATAAAATCTCCTATTCAACAAACTGGAAAGTACCTTGGACGTAAGTGTAGTAATTTTTGATCATTTTTAGCTCACCTGAGCACGAAGTGCTCAAGGTGAGCTTTTGTGGTAAGGTGGATGTCCGTCGTCCGTCGTTCGTCGTCCGTCGTCCGTCGTGTGTCGTCAACATTTACCTTGTATGCACTCTAGAGGCCACATTTTTTGCCTGATCATCCTGAAATTTGGTCAGAATGATTGGCTTGATAAAATCTCGGACGAGTTCGAAATTGGGTCAAGTGGGGTCAAAAACTAGGTCACAGGGTCAAATCTTAGAAAAACCTTGTATGCACTCTAGAGGCCACATTTTGTGCCCAATCAACCTGAAATTTGGTCAGAATGATTGTCTTGATAAAATCTAGAATGAGTTTAAAATTGGGTCAAGTGGGGTCAAAAACTAGGTCACAGGGTCAAATCTTAGAAAAACCTTGTATGCACTCTAGAGGCCACATTTTTTGCCTGATCAACCTGAAATTTGGTCAGAATGATTGGCTTGATAAAATCTCGGACGAGTTCGAAATTGGGTCAAGTGGGGTCAAAAACTAGGTCACAGGGTCAAATCTTAGAAAAACCTTGTATGCACTCTAGAGGCCACATTTTGTGCCTAATCAACCTGAAATTTGGTCAGAATGATTGTCTTGATAAAATCTAGAATGAGTTCAAAATTGGGTCAAGTGGGGTCAAAAACTAGGTCACAGGGTCAAATCTTAGAAAAACCTTGTATGCACTCTAGAGGCCACATTTTTTGCCCGATCAACCTGAAATTTGGTCAGAATGATTGTCTTGATAAAATCTCGAATGAGTTCAAAATTGGGTCAAGTGGGGTCAAAAACTAGGTCATGGGGTCAAATCTTAGAAAAACCTTGTATGCACAAGAGAGGCCACATTTTTTGCCCGATCAACCTGAAATTTGGTCAGAATGATTGTCTTGATAAAATCTAGAATGAGTTCAAAATTGGGTCAAGTGGGGTCAAAAACTAGGTCACAGGGTCAAATCTTAGAAAAACCTTGTATGCACAAGAGAGGCCACAATTTTTGCCTGATCAACCTGAAATTTGGTCAGAATGATTGTCTTGATAAAATCTAGAATGAGTTCAAAATTGGGTCAAGTGGGGTCAAAAACTAGGTCACAGGGTCAAATCTTAGAAAAACCTTGTATGCACTCTAGAGGCCACAATTTTTGCCCGATCAACCTGAAATTTGGTCAGAATGGTTGTCTTGATAAAATCTCGAATGAGTTCAAAATTGGGTCAAGTGGGGTCAAAAACTAGGTCATGGGGTCAAATCTTAGAAAAACCTTGTATGCACAAGAGAGGCCACATTTTTTGCCCGATCAACCTGAAATTTGGTCAGAATGATTGTCTTGATAAAATCTAGAATGAGTTCAAAATTGGGTCAAGTGGGGTCAAAAACTAGGTCACAGGGTCAAATCTTAGAAAAACCTTGTATGCACAAGAGAGGCCACAATTTTTGCCTGATCAACCTGAAATTTGGTCAGAATGATTGTCTTGATTAAATGTCGAATGAGTTCAAAATTGGGTCAAGTGGGGTCAAAAATTAGGTCACAGGGTCAAATCTTAGAAAAACCTTGTATGCACTCTAGAAGCCACATTTTTTGCCTGATCAACCTGAAATTTGGTCAGAATGATTGTCTTGATTAAATCTCAAATGAGTTTAAAATAGGGTCAAGTGGGATCAAAAACTAGGTCACAGGGTCAAATCTTAGAAAAACCTTGTATGCACAAGAGAGGCCACAATTTTTGCCTGATCAACCTGAAATTTGGTCAGAATGATTGTCTTGATTAAATGTCGAATGAGTTCAAAATTGGGTCAAGTGGGGTCAAAAACTAGGTCACAGGGTCAAATCTTAGAAAAACCTTGTATGCACTCTAGAAGCCACATTTTATGCCTGATCAACCTGAAATTTGGTCAGAATGCTTATCTTTAGGAAATCTGGGACAAGTTCGAAATTGGGTCAAGTGGGGTCAAAAACTAGGTCACGAGATCAAATCTTAGAAAAACCTTGTGAACACTCTAGAGGCCATATTTTTAGCCCAATCAACCTGAAAATTGGTCAGAATGATTATCTTGATAAAATCTCGGACAAGTTTGAAATTGGGTCAAGTGGGGTCAAAAACTAGGTAACGGGGTCAAATCTTAGAAAAACCTTGTTGACACTCTAGAGGCCATATGTTTAGCCCAATCAACCTGAAAATTGGTCAGAATGATTATCTTGATGAAATCTCGAACTATTTTGAAATTGGGTCAAGTGGGGTCAAAAACAAGGTCACGGGGTCAAATCTTAGAAAAACCTTGTGGACACTCTAGAGGCCATATTTATAGCCCAATCAACCTGAAAATTGGTCAGAATGATTATCTTGATGAAATCTCAGACAAGTTCGAAATTGGGTCAAGTGGGGTCAAAAACTAGGTCACAGAGTCAAATCTTAGAAAAACCTTGTGGACACTCTAGAGGCCATATTTATAGCCCAATCAACCTGAAAATTGGTCAGAATGATTAACTTGATGGAACTTCGGACAAGTTTGAAATTGGGTCAAGTGGGGTCAAAAACTAGGTCACGGAGTCAAATCTTAGAAAAACCTTTTAAGATTGTTAATTCAGGTGAGCGATTAAGGGCCACTATGGCCCTCTTGTTTGCCTGATTAACCTGAATTTTGGTCAGAATGATTGTCTTGATGAAATCTCTGACAAGTTTGAAATTGGGTCAACCGGGGTCAAAAACTAGGTCACAGGGTCAAATCTTAGAAAAACCTTGTATGCACTCTAGAGGCCACATTTTTTGCCCAATCAACCTGAATTTTGGTCAGAATGATTGTCTTGATAAAATCTCTGACAAGTTCGAAATTGGGTCAACCGGGGTCAAAAACTAGGTCACAGGGTTGAATCTTAGAAAAACCTTGTATGCACTCTAGAGGCCACATTTTTTTCACAATCAACCTGAATTTTGGTCAGAATGATTGTCTTGATAAAATCTCTGACAAGTTCGAAATTGGGTCAACCGGGGTCAAAAACTAGGTCACAGGGTCAAATCTTAGAAAAACCTTGTATGCACTCTAGAGGCCACATTTTTTTCACAATCAACCTGAATTTTGGTCGGAATGATTGTCTTGATGAAATCTCGGAAGAGTTTGAAATTGGGTCAACTGGGGTCAAAAACTAGGTCACAGGGTCAAATCTTAGAAAAACCTTGAATGCACTCTAGAGGCCACTTTTTTTGTTCAATCAACATGAGATTTCGTCAGAATTATTGAATTGATGCAATTTTTGATGAGTATGAAATTGGGTCAACTGGGGTCAAAAACTAGTGACGGAGTCAAATCTTAGAAAAACCTTGTAAGTCAACCTGAAAATTGTAAAAAAGGTATTATCAGGTTGTACAGAGGCAGAAGAATATTGAAAAAATTTAGACAGTTCATTCAGGTGAGCGATTAAGGGCCACTATGGCCCTCTTGTTAGTCAATTTTATGTGATGTGCATGATGTGCTCAGGTGAGCTTTTGTGAGCATTGAATGTCCTGTGTGCGTAGTCATGCATCAACAATTAAAGTGTTTATACTCTAGAGGCCACAAATGTGGTCTAGTTATCAATAAACTTGGTCAGAATGTTTGTCCAGTCATAAGGATGAATCCTATTGAAAATGGGAAGGAACTGTGTCATATGGGAAAAGGGGCCTTAATGACAATTTATCTTGTTTACATTCTAGAGGCCACAAATATGGCCCGAAATTCATGAAACTTGATCAGAATGTTGGTCAGGCCACAAAGATGAACCCTATTGAAAAAGTGAAGCATCCTTGCCATATCACAGGAAAAGGGGCCATAATGACAATTTTCTTGTTAACGCTTTAGAGGCCACAAATATGGCCCAATCTCTATGAAATTGGTCAGAATGTTGGCCAGGTCACAAGAACTAAACCTATTGAAAGTAGGAAGGTTTCATGCCATATCACGGGAAAAGGGGCCTTCATAAAAATTCTTTTGTTTACACTCTAGAGACAACAAATTTGTCCCCTCTACATGAAACTTGGTCAGAATGTTTTGTAAGGACACAAGGATTATCCTTTTTGAAAACAGGAAAGATCCATGCCATATCACGGAAAAAAAGGGCCTTAATGACAATTTTCTTCTTTACTCTAGAGAAGCATTAAGTGTGGCCCAATCTATTTGAAATTTTGTCAGAGTATGTATAAGGTCACAAAAATGAAGCCTATCAGATTCCTGCCATTTTACAGGACAAGGGGCCTTGATGAAGATTTTCTTTTTTTCACTGTAGTTTTATTACATACACTTATGTTCAAATAAGGTCTGTGTCAAGGCATATCCTGTTTATATAAAAAAAAAAACAAAAAAAACAATTTGACTATAAATCTTGGTTGAAAGCATTCTTGTTTACATCTGCCTATTTAATAGATGTGATGTCCAAGGGGTCAAAGAAACTCAGGTGTGTGATCTAGGACCATCATAATCCTCTTGTTAAGGTAATTCGGTTTCTGGTGGTACTTTGGTCAATACACGTGAAGATAAAAATTCTTAAATGCTTTCCGATTGTTTAAGTATGTCTTTTGGGCATTTAATGACTTGTTTACTAAACGCATTAGAGCACTGCGTTTTGTTATCAAATTATAAAATGTCATGTTTTAACCTTTCATTGATTTTGTTTTTTGCAACACTTGACATTTTATAATTTGATAACAAAACGCAGTGCTTGATTGCGTTTAGTAAATAAGTTATTAAATGCCCTTTAATTGCATTAAATGCATTTAATAACTTGTTTACTATACGCATAATAGCACTGCGTTTTGTTATCAAATTATAAAATGTCATGTTTTAACCCTTCATTGATTTTGTTTTTTGCAACACTTGACATTTTATAATTTGATAACAAAACGCAGTGCTTTAATGCGTTTAGTAAACAAGTTATTAAATGCCCTTTAATTGCATTAAATGCATTTAATAACTTGTTTACTAAACACATTGAAGCACTGCGTTTTGTTAACAAATTATAAAATGTCAAGTTTTAACCCCTCATTGATTTTGTTTTTTGCAACACCATCTTCAGTTATATTTCTGATGTCACATAAACCCATGTGCGTTATGATGTGCTTTAATGTCTGTGCTCTCATTATTCCTGAGGTCTATTACCTAGAATTGCCGAAGGTTCCCGAGTGCCATGTGTTGATGCCACTTTCATAGCACAGTTGGTATTGTGTTAGCCTCCTTATCACAAGGTCAAGGGTTAGATCACCGACAGCAGCACTCATCCTTTCTGACTATTTGTGTCCCACCAAAGAGTTGTTTTCGTAGACCTATGTGGGAGAACAGCTGGAGGGTAGGAAAGGATGTAATGGTAGAACTGGTATTAGAAATACCAGGAATCTATTGTTAGGTGCTGTAGCTGCAGAGATATAACTGAAAGATTGTTGAAAGCAGCATTGAACCCAATTCAAACAAAGTGTTGGAATTGTAAACTTGTGTGGAAAGTTCTGAAAGGAAGCCCTTGTTGTACATGTAAGAGAAATACTAGGAATCTTTTGTTGGTTGCTAAGATGTGATATGGCAAACAAAATTATTTTAAGTTAGTATCGCATTCAAAATGCACTTATCTCTCCATATTGGTGTTTGTGTTTGAAGAAGGCATTTCAAATAAGCTAGGTACCTAGTCTTGAAGTACAATTAGAAGTGTGTATTGTTATGGGGGGGGCCACTCTCACCACTGTCCTGCATAGCTTCATTGGTTCAAATACAATGTCTGACACCTGTGTCAGGGAAGATCTTCTTTGGCTCGGTGGTTAGGGCATTGGACTTGAAAACCAATAATTTAGATATTACTCGTCTGCATTGTGCTATATCTGAAAATATTTTGAAGCGGCGTAAAACTCCATTACTCGTCTGCGTGGGTTTGACACAGGTTTTCATCAGTAATTTTCAGCTATGCTTAGGCTGCAGACAGTTTGTTTGTAAGAGTATATTGGTTTCACCATGTCTGTCCCTCTGTCTGTGACTTTTCATGTTTCAAGAATGAACTTTTGTAGAAATCATGAAAATAGATAGTTTTTGCCCATAAACAAATTAATTGCCTTGTAGTATTAATTTTATGAGGGTCAAAGGAAAAGGTCCCTATTGAACTGTCTGAAAAAAGTTTACCAAACTTTGGCAAGGTGGGGTTTGGGGGTATTAGTACATTTTGCAACAGATCCAGTTACCGTATTTTTCCGAATAAATGAGCACCTCAAAGAAGAAGTCTAAAACCTCCTAAAATTTAGGAATTTGAATTAGGTTTTCTTGGTGAAAAATGTAGGGGTACTTCAAATAGGGAGGGTGCTATTATTAGGGGAAATACTGTAGCTCAGTTAATATGAAGGGCTGTTATAATCAACTTGCCTAGCATTTGACAAAAGCCATTGTAACAGATGTCACCTAACCAACTGGTAGCTTAGTTTATTGTTGAGAAACAACAGGAATCTGGGTAGATGCATAAAAAAACGCAATATAATGTAAATTCTGTTGAAAGTAGTGTTAATTTCCACACAATCAAATCTGATCTGTTTTACCAAGGCAATGCCTAAATATGTGAAATTGCACTGTTTGATGGCCCGGAAGAAAAAACAGTTGTGGAGATAAGAATTTTTTTTTACAAGTAATATATTTATTGTCCAGAATATTTTTGGCTCACCTGCAGGGATCGTCAACAATAACTTCTTTATGTAAGGAGTCCATTGGACTACCATTTTTAGCTCCACTGGCTGAAAGCCACTGGGGCTATTGTCATGGCGTTGTGTCCGTCGTGCATCCGTCTGTACTTGCGGCAGGTCGTAAACTTTTTCTTTAAAAATCTTCTCCTCAGAAACTATTGGATGAATTTCAGCCAAACTTCACAGGAATGATCCTTGGGTGACCCTCTTTCAAAGTTGTTCAAGAAATTTTGATCCAATGAAAAACATGGATTTAATGGGCGTGGCTAATTTCCAAATATGGTAAAAAGTGAATTTTCTCAGATTCTAATCAATTGATACCAATTAAATTTTACATGGATGATCCTTTGGTGACCCTTTATCAGTCTACCAAAAATCATTGTGATCAGATGGAAAATATGCATTTTATGGGCGGAGGTCATTTCTCTATATGTTATATAGTGGAAACTTTGAAAATCATTTTCTCAGAATGTAACTGATGGATATCAACCAAATTTCACTGAATGATCCTTGAGTGACCCTTTATCAGTCTACAATAAATCATTGTGATCAGATGAAAAATATTCATTTTATGGGCAGAGGTCATTTCTCTATATGTTATATAGTAGAAATTTTGAAAATCATTTTCTCAGAATGTAACTGATGGATATCAACCAAATTTCACTGGAATGATCCTTGAGTGACCCTTTATCAGTCTTCAAGTAATAATTGTGATCAGATGGAAAATATGTATTTTATGTGCGGAGGTCATTTCTCTATATGTTATATAGTTGAAACTTTGAAAATCATGTTCTCAGAATCTATTGTTTAAATTTAAACAAAATTGCACTGGAATGATCTTTGACAGATCCTTTATCAGTCTCTCAAAAATCATTGTGATCAGATGGAAAATATGCATTTTATGGGCGGAGGTCATTTCTCTATATGTTATATAGTGGAAACTTTGAGTATCATTTTCTCAGAATCTAATTTTTGGATTTCAACCGAATTTCACTTGAATGATCCTTGAGTGACCCTTTATCAGTCTACCAAAAATTATTGTGCTTTGATGGAAAATATGTATTTTATGGGAGTAGGTCATTTCTCTATATGTTATATAGTTGAAACTTTGAAAATCATTTTCAAGATCAGTAGAACCCAAAATATGTAAAAATCTAGTCAAAACTTTTATTGCTTTTACAAGAATTTCAAGCCTGTGGAGCGACTCAAGCCATTCATTGCTTTCTAGTATAAAATTATGAGCCCAAACTAAAAGTAAGGAGTCTGACTTTTCTTAATGGGAGACAACTGTTGAAAAGAAGAAATTATTTCAAACAATTTCTTCTTTTCAACAAGTTTCTCCCCCAAAATATCTTCAACAACTTATGTAGTGAACAATCTACAGTTTTGACAAGAGATGAAAAGGAAACTGGTTACTGCCCTTTGCATTTGTTTTTAAAAATATTCTCATAAGATACTGGAAGTCCATCAGACTCCTGTCTTGCAAAATGAAGAAGTCCCAACTGATAAACATGGAGTCTCGGGTTCCCCTTTGTGTCCAGGCCTGATCTGAAAATGGAGCGCTTCAGGTGAGCTATTATTTAAGCTATGTGCTGCATCCAGCAAATGTCAAAATCTTGTGCTGTGTGCTGGGTTCAGCAAATATCAATATCTTGTATGCACTCTTGAGGTCAAATTTCTGGCTCAAATGTCTGTAAACCAGAATGTTGGTCTTAATGAGATCTTGGACCAGTATTTAAATTGGCTCATGTTGGGTTGAAATTCTTAATTCAAAATCTTCTCAAATTTCAATTCAAGATCAAAGCCGCAATTCTGTTTTATTTCTCATTCCAATGTATTAACATAAAAGAAAATATTGATATTATCTTGTATTTTCATTCAATTGTTAAAATTTAAAATTTGAGAAAATTCTCAGTTGAGAATGAGAAAAGTTTTATAACCTTGGGCCCTGATTTGGGTCATGTGGGTTGAAAAACTAGGTCACAAAATTAATCTTTAGAAAGTTTTCTGTGCTCTCTGGCTAAATTGCCTTGAAACTCTGTCAGATTGTTTGTCTACATGATTTATTGAACAAGATTGAAATTCAGTCAGGTGAAAAAAAAAAAGGTCAGAGGGTCAAATCCTGGAAAAAAAACTGCATCATAGAGGACATGCTTAAAAATTGCGCAGAGTGTTTACCTACATGTAAACTTTGACAAGTTTTTAATATCGACATTTTGAGGGTTCTGTGCAACACTATTGTATGAGCCTATTATTACTATAGTGTTGCACCGACCCATCAAATTTTGTAAATAATGCTTTAGATGATCCTTTAGGGCTAATGACCTTGATTTCTCCTTTTTGAGTGGTTCTATTTGTCTCCCAATAATTTGAGAATAATGGGAAAAACAGCTGGGTAGAATGTTATTAGAAACACCTGGAAGCTATGAATAGGTTCACACACAGCCTTAAGATAGCAATGGACACATGGCGTCATTTTTTTCCGCCCAATGATCTTTTTTCTTGGTCAAATATGTTGTAGATTAACATTGTGTAGTCATTTTATCAAAATTTGAAGGTACCTTTCCGTGCTCGTTTTCATGCTAGAATTATCTGCCCTTGAGTGGTATTGGCCATTTTTCAGTAAAACGTTTATATTCGTTTTAGGTCTATTATAAACTCAGTACCAACTTATAGCTATAAACCACACACATTTTTATAGACCTTATACATGTTAGACAATGGCTGTTGCCAAGAAAATTTCTTTTTGATCAATTTCATTTACACAGTTTGCCTTCCAAAGTTAAAAATGCACTAATTTTTGTAATTTTACAGGGTAAAAATGCCACAAAAACCTATTTTTTGAAGAAATGACCCAATGAATTTCTCTTATTTTCCGATATGTTTAAAACCAATATTTCTCCTTTATTTGGTAAAAGATTCAGTATACCTTTCCATGCAAGTAAGAAAGTTTTCGTTATTTTACAGTGACCCCTCCTTATTGAATGACGCTTGTAACGCATTTTTGTTATTAAATTTAATGATCCAGTGATTCAATTGATATCAAATGTTGAAAGAAGCTTAATTATGAAATTTTACCATCACAATTGTAAGTTATTTCCATATGCAGGATCTTAGGAAAACCAGTCTTTTTAAACAATGCACAAAAAGAGCCGTAGAATAAACGAAAACCCACTTCCGGTTTATAGAGTCAGGAGTCCGCTGTACATTGCCACCTTAATGTAAATTGTGATTTTCTTCCTGATCTTGAATTAGGGAATGAGGGCATTTGAGGGAACTGTTTAAAGGAGAAAAATGCTTATATTTGATTTACAGTTAAATATGTATTAAGTGACCACCTAAGGGACATGCAAAAAACAGTTATGAAAGAGACTGTTGCTTAGTACACATTTTGTTTACTGCTGATACCAAAGTCAATGTCATTTCAAGGTCATCTGTCAAGGCAAAATTACTCTAAAACTTAACATAGCCAATATCTTCAAGCCTATTCAAGATACAAGCCTCGTATTTGGCATTATGATAGATCTCAAAGATGTGGATCTGCTTTTACTATGATAAAAGTCATGAATGTGATAATTTCAAGGTCAGCTGCAAAGGTCAAATTACTCAAAAACTTAAACAAAAAAGTTAACATTTCTAATATCTTGTAGAAATATAAAATAGATACAAGCCTCTATTCGGCATGATAAAAGATCGCAATAATGAGCATCAATAGATACATTTGTACCAAGGTCAAGGTCTTATGCCAAGTTCAGGTCATCTGTAAAGGTCAAATTATGTAAAAATATCAATGTCTTGAAGCCTTTTCACAATACAAGCCTCATATTTGTTATGGTGATAGATCTCAATGATGTACATCTGCTTATCAAGGTCATGTGCCTGGACAAGGTTAAAGGTCATCTGCCAAGGTCAAACTTCTTAAAAACTTTATGTTAAAACTCAACATGTTCAGTTTATTCAAGCCTATTCAAGAAACAAGCCTCATAATTGGCACAATGAGAGATTAAGTGCATCTGCAGGTATTTAGGTCAGGCTCATGTTACAAGGTCAAGGTCATCTATCCAATATTTTGAAAAAATGCTTTTACTGGAGCATTTGTGTTTCACAAACACATCCTGTTTCCAAAGGAAGCGGTATTTTCTTTTTCAAATTTGATATGAATTATTTTTCCATAAATCTAAATGTTGATCAGAGCAGGGTTCCCACGCGTCAGGGAAAAGTCAGGGAAAAATGGATTTTTGAAAAAGTCAGGGAAATGGCAGGGAATTTTGTTGAGTGTCAGGGAAATTTGGCAAATAAGGCAAAAGTCAGGGAAATGTCAGGGAATTTTGAAAAGCCTGTCAGGGAATTTTGAAAAGCATGTCAGAGAATTTTTCATTTCAGGAGTATTTAACACAAAGGCAGTCTCTAAAGATTTTATCAGCAAATTATTTACTGAAAGGTCTAATGTCTTATTAATTTTAGACTAATTTATGTCCTTAAGCTCCTTCATCTATCATTGTTTGTAAGGTAATTTCAGTTTTGAGGTTCAAAGAATTATGTTCAGAGTATTGATGAATTGATTCTACTTAATACAATAACATGATACTTTTATCTTAACCACAATGTGTATGTAAGATGATTTCATAATTTAAATTCTTTAATTTATACACATCTTGAAATCTAATGGAATTGTTGTAATAAAATGGCTTCAATTCTTTCTGCAAATCTGTCTAATGTTGTCAACAATACTAAAAAGATGTTGATTACATTTTCCAAAGTGGTTATGTTGCAAATATTAGATTTGTTAGCTTCAGACTGGACCATCATAATTGAAAAGAAATCTGATCAAATATAAATTTTAAGATCCTGTTTCTGTGGACCTTGAATTGCTTAGATGATAATTACTTTAACATGCCTTATAAGACCCATTTGGTCAATGAAAGTATTCACTACATGACAGATTTTTGTCTTACTTAGTACATGTTGCTTTCATTTTGATATAACTTGTACAGTTACAATTTATAATTATATCTCAGTCATGTAAAAGGCTTTTGTTTAAACCTGTACATGTATTAACGTTACATCCATTGGGAAATAAACTTGGATTTATCCCCCACAAATACGGCCTAAAATAGGGTTATAAAAGAACTAAAGGATGAAAAACTTCTCTGCCATGGACGGCACTGTACCTCTCTGTCACAGACACCATAGGCTTTGACTTTTGATAAATGATATGGGTACTTTTGCATTAGACCTACTGGTATTTGAAGAGTTTGTGATTGTATACATGTATGTGTACTTTATGTATTATTTCTTTATGTACTATAATTCCACCAATAACACTTTAAGGTGATTGTCATAAACTTTAAGGCCCTTGGCCTTTGTATTCCTGAGATAAAGTTTCTTTTGTAGTAAAATATCCTACACCATGACTTGAAGGTGTTCCAATTGAACATATTAAGCATGTTTTAGGTTTTCTCTTTCATAGTATTGCTCTTTACTTTTGAGCTATAACAAAGTTTTAGATTCCTACTACATATACTGATTGTCTTGTACAAACTGTACATGCTAAGGGCTTCCTATTTCTAGGGAGGTAGGAGAGAATCTCTGCCTCTCATAGGGCCTCTTTATTAAATATGCTTGCCCTCATGCAACAAGTGAGTTTAGGACTGCTCATCTTTCGATTAAAAGTTTGACCCCTACAGCTTCTAACATTCTTTTGACAAGATTGAAGTGTGTCTCACAAATTGGTGAATAATAACCTATATTGGATGTGCAGCTTGATGTTTCAGATAGGACATCATATTTGTAATGGCGAGATAAGTACCATAAATGGTTAGATTTTGAGCCCTTGTTCTATACATGAATTAGTTTGGAAAGACGCTTTTAAAACCTACGCAAGCAAACTTGAATTAAGAAAATGTAATACATTGTATTTACTGTATAGTGCTCAAGATAGGGAGACTAAAAGGAATATTTCTAGAGCTATTTTATAATTTTACATAAATACATTTGATAAAATTGTAAATTGATAGAATAACATGTGCCGAAACGTCCATTTAATGTCAGGGAAAATCACTTTCTTGTCAGGGAAATGTCAGGGAAAAGTCAGGGAATTATGGGACTGTAGGAGCGTGGGAACCCTGCAGAGTTGTCATCATTATGCAGTTGAGAGCGTGCTGGACAGTCAAGCATAAGGTCCTGAGTTTGATCCCCCAGTGGCAACTCTTATTGTTTCTGACAATTTGTCTCCCTTAAATGTGTTGATGAATTGCTGGAGGCAAGGGGCAGATGAAACAGTATGTTGTGAGCAATAACAGGAATCCCTTTTTAGGTGCTCCAGCTTCTGCAATATGTGTGAAGATGTTAAAAGTGGTTTTAATATCCATTCAAGCATGATGAAGTAGTTCAGATAAAATATTGTTGTCAATTCAGTATAATTTTGTGAGGAAATATTAAACACAGTTTATATAAATAAATAGATCAGCATATTGTTTTATGCTTGTCTCTTTATCCATCTATCCATCTGATTGTCAGAGAAACCTTATCCTGCAAACTAAACATTTTCCAATAAGTTCAAACCTATTCAAGTTCTTTTTTAGCTTAAATGTTCAATGCCGATGGCTCAATGCAAAATAGTTGTAACCGCCTATATATTTATAGGCAGTTACAACTCTTTCCCATTGAGCCAGTGATGTATTTTGAAAGTCAAGGTATTCCGACAAGGATAAGTTTGATTATCAAGTTCAAACTTCTACTGTTAACAACATTGTAAAATTGACATTCATCCCAATCAAAACCATTCTAAATCGCTCACTCAGCGCTCTATTCATTCATTACAAAAACTCACTCAAACCTACAAAAAGGCTCCATAATCAATTAGAAATAATAAGGTCAACAACTTCATTCAAATAAAAATAGCTAAAAGATAATCAAGATTTTACTGACACGATTGAAATTTTAAGCGTCAGATTGGTACTTGAAGAAATGGGAAGCTGTTTATAGAACTTGTACATGTATGCGTATTTTATTACAGTGAGGTAATTAATATTGCGAATTTTGTTCATCATGAACCAAAATTTTAAACTAGCGAATTTCATTTCCTCCCTTTAATTTCACTCAGAACTCACTCATCACACTCACTGAGTTTCAATCCATAATACAGTAAAACTTATTAAGCGACCACCTAAGGGACCACCAAAAAGCGGTCGTTTATGGGAATGGTCGCTAAATACAAAATGTTATAATAATTGTGACAGTTCATTTTGATCGCATTTATAGATTGTAGGTTTAGTCGTACTGAATCCTATGATGTTTAAACCCATTAGGATCGTCTTATTGAGACGATTCTAATTGGTTCAAACAACATAAGATTCAACAATAACCACTTTTTCGTTAAGAATGTCTTCTTTTTCAGAGATTTTGCTTATGTTGAAGGGACTTTTATGGTGGTGGCTTAACCCTTGTCATGCAGAATAAATTTTAGCTAAAAATTTTCCATCAAAATCAAAGGGTAAAAAGCACTAAAAGTCCAAACAGTAGGTCATTTTTTATTTGAAAAACTAAATCTATTGACAATTCTGGTCCAAAAGTGAGAAACAGGTGGTGTAGACTAACATCAGGCTGCACATATGTGCAGGCTGATGTTTGTCTATAGCTCCTGCCAAAGCAGGAATATTCCGGGTTCAGCATGACAAGGGTTAATAAAATTGGTCGTTTAATAGACGTGGTCGCTCGTGCAATATTGACTGTAATTCCAAAATTGTTCACCTTGTCAATTTCACGATGTTAATTTAGACGAATTCTTTTCACTTTTCTTTCAGCAGGTGGAGACGTTAAAAAAGATCCTTTGAAGGAAAAGCAAATAGATCTATTGAAGGACAAGATTGCAAAAAGTTATAAACAAACACCTCCCCCTCCTAAAATTCATATAAACGAAGACCTAGCGAATTATCGGACACCCAGCGGAAAATTCTACTGTCCAATGTGCGATGTGACGCTGAATACAGAAACACAGTTTGCGCAGCATACATTAAGTAGAGGACATCGCCAGAAAAAGTTGAATAAGAAGTATGAAGATATGAATGTCCCTACGTCTAAGTGACAAGTGGCGTATCCTCTAAGTTCATTCTCAATATTATAATCTCGGCTGTTTTTGTAGAAAACTCTGAGGTATCAGGGATTGACACTAACTTCAGCAAGTAACGAGTCCATTGGACTCCCAATTTATGATATTAATGAGTTCTAACTAAAAGTAAGGAGTCTAAAGTTATAAAATAGGAAAATATTTTGGAAAAGAAGAAATTGCTTGTGCAATTTCTTCCCTTTCCACATGTTTCTACCCAAAAAGAAGATTTCTTTCTTTCAAAATACTACTAGATGCAAGTAAATGTTCTCTTCAACATCTTTTGCAGTGTAAAGAGCTATAGTTTAGACAGATGTTGAAAAGGAAACTGCCCTGTGCATTTGTGTTTCAAAATATTCTCATATGATTTTAGGGATCCCTCGGACTCCTGACTTTAAAAAATGAAGGAGTCCCAACTGGGACACAAGGAGTCTCGGACTCCTGGACTTCCCTAAGCGTCAAACCCTGGGTATTGGTGTAGCCTTTGTGTTGTCGTCATCATTGTCGTCATTGTTGAGCAAAAATTGAGACATTTTGAACATCTCTTAAAACACCAATAGAGGCATCAATGCATACTTATTGTAAGTGCCTATGAATAAGTCATAAGTGTTTACACTGTGTGTGCACTGGACAGCTGAGTGTAGGCACCCATAGGAGGTGTTCTTGTTGTATATATATAGTGTTCATGTGTTTGTCATTTCAAAATGGTTAAGAATTTTCATTAGACATTTTATATGTGTATATGGGGATATTGTGTGAGGAATGCTTGTTTTAGAGTGCATGTCGAAGGGTCAGTGCAATACTATTATAAGTGCCCAATAATCATATAAGCTCTTACAATAGTGTTGCAATGACCCATCAATGTTGAGTCAGTGTAATTTTTTTCTTCATTTGAAAAATTCTAGAGATTTCAGCGCAAAATCAATATAATTTAGATATATTACCAATTTCGTACTCTTGTTAAAGAAATCAGCAGGAATAAAATTAAACTATATCAAATGATCATCAAGCTTCATTTCAAATGATTCCAACTCTCCATTGATGGCTGCAACTTCTTTCATTTTTTACACAAATTTGAGCCTGTGCGTGACATTTCCAACGATTTGACATGTGTGTAGGGGGCAAACAATGAGTATGGTAGAAAGCTATGTAATCCAAATAGAAGATTGCCTGAATGTCCCAAGACACTTTCAGAATTTTATCTATCTACAAACTGCATAGTTAAGACTCTTGCCAGACTGTGCAGATGCACAGGATCGCAAGAGTATTTGCTTGGGGCACATTTGAAATTGTTGGAAATGTTACATACACAATCATTTAAATAAAGAAAAATAGGAATGAGAAAAGGAGCAATTGCTATAGAAACTTTGTTTTAATTGCCTATTAATCATAGATTGATGCAATGTGTGAAAGATTTGAGAAAATTGTCAAGATCTGATGGACGAAATTGAGAAATGTATAGGCAGTTACAACTGTTTTTATGCTGAGCCATCGATTTATCTGAGTGAAACACATGTATGTATGCTGAGGTATTATGATTATCATCATGAAGGATGCAAGATATTAAATATGTTGTATATACTGGAAAAATGTTATAGGAGACATATTTCTTTGTGCAGAAAGGAACCGTATATAAATTCCATGTTATAATAACTTTTTATCTGATTTTTAGCTCCACTGGCTGAAAGCCACAGGGGCTATTGTCATGGCCTTGTGTCCGTCGTGCATCCACCCGTCCATGCATCCGTGCATGCGGTCGTAAACTTTTTCTTTAAAAATCTTTTTCTCAGAATCTACTGGATGGATTTCAACCAAACTTTACAGGTATGATCCTTGGGTGACCCTCTTTCAAAGTTGTTCAAGAAATTTTGATCCAATGAAAAACGTGGATTTAATGGGCGTGGCTAATTTCCAAATATGGTAAAAAGTGTGTTTTCTCAGGTTCTAATTGATGGATACAAATAAAATTTTACATGAATGATCCTTGGGTGACCCTTTATCAGTCTACAAAAAATTATTGAAATTTGATGAAAATTATGTATTTCATGGGTGGAGGTCATTTCTCTATATGTTATATAGTGGAAACTTTGAAAATCATTTTCTCAGAATCTAACTGATAGATATCAACCAAATTTAACATGAATGATCCTTGGGTGACCCTTTATTAGTCTACAAAAAATAATTGAAATGGGTTGAAAAATATGTATTTTATGGGCGGAGGTCATTTCTCTATATGTTATTTGGTGGAAACTTTGAAAATCATTTTCTCAGAATCTAAATGATAGATATCAACCAAATTTTACATGAATGATCCTTGTGTAACCCTTTATCAGTCTACCAAAGATTATTTGTGATCGGATGAAAAATTTGTATTTTATGGGCGGAGGTCATTTCCACTATATGTTATATAGTGGAAACTTTGAAAATCATTTTCTCAGAAAGTAACTGATGGATATCAATCAAACTTCATTAGTATGATCCTTGGGTGATCCATTATCATGCAGCCAAAAATTATTGTCATTTGATGAAAAATATGTCTTTTATGGGTGGATGTCATTTCTCTTTATTTCATAATATTGGAGACTTTGAAAATCATTTCAACATCAGTAAAACCCACAATATCTAAAAATCTAGTCAAAACTTAGATTTGCTATTACAAGAAATTCAAGCCTGTGGAGCGACACAAGCCATTCATGGCTTTCTAGTTTTACTTCTTGTAGGATCAACATGAACTTGTCCGCTAAAAAGAGAATAGAGAAAATAGAAAAATTATTATTTTTAAAGAAGAAAATGCCGGAACCCAGCATATTCTTCATTGAAAACAATATTTTCTACCTTTTGTTACAAACATTTGGCTTATTAAATTTCGTACCATTCCAAGGACAAGTGGCAAAGAAAAATGTACTTGTCCACAGATAGAAAAACCTGTGTTGGACAAGTTGAGGCATAAGAATTCCACACCCCTAATAGATGTACAGTCTGATCTTAGCCTGCTTTTATTCTTCATTATTGTGAAAAATGCTTGAGCAA
Organism: Fragum whitleyi; assembly: GCA_948146395.1. Classification (NCBI taxonomy): domain Eukaryota; kingdom Metazoa; phylum Mollusca; class Bivalvia; order Cardiida; family Cardiidae; genus Fragum; species Fragum whitleyi. Next base: position 46,879,684 of record OX411554.1, read on the forward strand.
GACCTTTGGAAATATCCCTAAAGGTAGTGGACCTGTTATAGTTCTGCAACATTTTGGAACTCATGATCTTTAACAATCTTGACTAAGGTTTCCTAATGAAGAATTATTAGGAATCCTCAGTTAACACTGTTAAAGTTCATTACTTCGGAGATGTTGCAAAACTATTACAGGCCCAATACCTTAAATTGGCTGTTTGTTTGACACAAGATTTTTAAAATACTGCTGGATAGGGGCTAAAAGTAGTGTGAAATACCATTTCAAATATCGGTGTTTTAAAGAATATTACTGTATTTGAAACAAAACAAACATAAAGAGAAAATGATCATGGTCACAAGGTACATTCTGTTGGCTTTGGTAATTGTTAACAGTTTATGAAATTTCAAAAAAAAAATGTTTTTTTGCTCAGCTCTTTTCATAGGAAACCTGAGGTATTACTAAAGCATTGGTGTCGTTGTCAAGTCATCCTTGGTGAAAACTTTGACATTCCGTGATATCTCTGGTTCTACTAAAGGCATTCATTTGATACTTGGCACACATATTGACTGTCAAAAGAGCAACTTATATTATCAAAGGGATTATCTCTAGATGCAATTTGTTCAAATTAAGTCCTTTTTATGACTTGGATACTTTATCCACTATCCGGCATCCAATAGCCAAGCGTAGGCACCCTCAAAATTTATGCTCTTTAAAAAAATAACAAAATCATCATATTTAAAATTTCAAAATTCTTCTTTTGATATTGGAAAAACATCATAGGGTATATTATATTATATGCATATTTGTTAACACCTAGAGGGTTTGTTTTGTTTTTTTTTTGCTTTAAACAGAAGTAACTTGTCAGTCATTTGCCTCTGTAAGCTTGTAAATATTGCTTCCACTTTTTTCCAAAAAAATAGTTTTCTAGTTACATAATGGGGAAAAAGAAAAATAAACCGAACTAAACTTTTTGTTGTCTTTAGGGTTAAATAAATGTGACCCATCATGCAAAAAGGGACTATCTGGGAAGCGAGTTAAGTGTCCATCCCAGTCAGACTGTGCGGGCTGACTAGGGTCGAAACTTTTTATACTTTGATGTTTTTGAATTTATAAAGATAGTTCTACCTTTCTGTATAAGAATTTAAGAAATGCTTTCTTTGGTTGGCAGATCTCCTTTTCAAATATTGATAATGCAGAATTCCCAGTTTTCCCTTTTCGAGTGATGGGTCACAAAGAATCATTTACATGTTACTCTTCCATTAAGTCTTGCTGTAAGATTGCTTTTAGATGCCCCCAGTTCAATAGTAGAAAATTTTAACACTTTCTCTTCTTTTATGTACAACATACAAAACATGACAAAAGTTTGGAAAAACAATCAATTTCTTCATTTCCAACAACATTTTAGAATATTAAAAGAAAAAAGATTTCATGTAACCTCTTTGTATTTGAACCGAAAAAAAATCTAAAAATCAAGCAGGAGGCAGATGGTAAATGCTGAGACCAGGCTGCATTACTGTTTTGTTCAAATTTGATTTTAGATGGATTGTTCTATAAATATGAGCATTCCATTTGAACATAATAACTTTGTAACTTAAAGTGTAGACCATTGTAATAAACAGTCTACCATATTTCTTTTCATAGAAGACATAAATTATGTTAACATTAAGTAGAAAAATTAAAGCTTGAAAAGTTTTGTTCTAATTTAACTTAAGATGCATTGTTCTATAAACTCAGCATTTCATTTGACCATATTCATTATTCTGTATTTTATTGATTACAGTTTAGATCATCAAAAAATCGACCAGCTGATGGATTTTGGAATGAGTTCTGAATGAAATTGAATGAGTATTTTGATTGGAATTACAGGGAGGTAATCCAATATCGCTGATTTTTGTACAAGAGGAAGAAAATTAGTGATATTCATTACCTCCCTTTCATAAGATATGCAAACACATTCTATAAATAGACCTACGTCTTCATGAACAAATCAGACGCTCACAAAATCCAATTAAGTCATCGGTGACATCATTGAATTTTTCTAGCAAATTTTATTTCGAATGTATAGGTGTATTTTCAAAACTGAGCTCTGACGTAGACGATGAGGTCATTACCATAGGTAAATCGGGTATGATTTAAAGAGAATATCATAGGAATTAAACCTGATCCCTTTCACTGTAATTATGAAGGTACATGTTTGTGTGCACCTTACGTTGTAAGACAAACAATAACGTTGGTTTAAAAGGCAAATTTTAAACTTTTTTAATGCGCTATTTCAACCGGACAAATGGCACGAGAATTCACGACTCACTGTGCAAAATTTACCTATTGTTGTTAATCTTATCTATTTTGACATTTTGAAGTGTTTGAATGGTTTTGGTGAGTGCTTGGAATGATTGGAGTGACGATTGAGCGATTTAGAATGATTTCGGTTGGAATTAAGAGTCGTTTTTAAAGGTGTTCTTAACTGTATCTGCTCTAAATTGAAGATGAAATTATTGCAAAATTTTGCCTACTTTGCAAGTTTATTAGTCCCCCACCGGTTACCGGTTGGGGGACTATAGGTTTGCTCGATTCCGTCTGTCCATCCGTCTGTCCGTCACACTTTTGTCTGGGCTATATCTTCTAAACCATATGTGCTAGCAACTTCAAACTTGGTACACTTATAGATCTCATTGAGGAGAAGTGTCATGTTCAAGATCCATTACTCTGCCACACCCACTTTTTGAGTTATTGCCCTTAGTTGTTTTTAGCCTTACATTCTTGTCCGGAACATATCTCCTAAACTATAAGTGCTAGCAACTTTAAGCTTGGTAGACTTATAGATCTTATTGAGGACAAGTGTCATGTTCAAGAACTGTTATTTTGCCACACCCACTTTTTGAGTTATTGCCCTTTGTTGTTTTTACCCTTACAATCTTGTCCGAAACATATCTCCTAAACCTTTAGTGCTAGCAACTTCAACTTCATCCACTTTTTTAGTTATTGTCCGTTGTTGTTTTTTATCCTGACATTTTTGTACGGACCATCAGTGCTCCAGCTAGACCCTTTCTGAAGGGTGCCCTGCCCTGCCGTCAAAAATCGGCGCCCTGCCCTTTTTCCAGCGCCCAGTCCTAAACTAGTCCCTAAATTGTAGCTTTACATGTCAAATCAGCGATATTCTAAATTTAACAACTTTTTCTCGATCCATTTGCAAACTTTAACGTGATCGCAGATGCGAGTAATCAACCTGCGAAGGCCATGACTAATTACAGCCAGTAGAGAAGAAGGGCGGGACTTAAATCGGCAAGTCAACCAATTACAACGCGCGATTCTTTATCGTGGAAGCAGTATCCAAAAATCTGTGGATGGACATCAGCGCGTGCCCGTATCAAAACAAACACAATTATTGCGTAAATGTTTTCCGATAAGCTATTAACAAGGTTAAAAAGGGGTAATGATCAACTTTTACACCCTTCATATTGAAAATTTAGAAACGTTGTAGGTCTTGGAAGCATATATTTCAATCCCCGAAACCCGTTTTTTTGTCCCGTCCGTAACGTGTTTTTGTTTTGTGTTCGAAAATTTCTTCAATTTGTAATCGTTTGGAACAAAAAATGTCTCTTTTCACACTATTATTTCCTTTGTATCAGGCTTCAATATGTTTTGGGGTCTTTTTATGCCCCCGATAGGGAGGCATCATAAATTTGACTTGTCCGTCCGTCCGTCTGTCCGTCCGTCCGTCTGTCCGTCCGTCCGTCATTCCGTCCAAAAACTTTAACATTGGCCATAACTTCTAAATCAAAGCGGTGTCGGGGGCATTGTCATCTTACAGTGACAGCTCTTGTTGCTTAATACTTTTTATGGTGTAAAAAATGTAACATATATTAATAAATAAAAAAAAGGCATGCAAAAGCATCACACATATTGAAAGGACTCAAGTAGACTAAGGTTTATTATTGTTGACTGAGTTAGCAAAAAAAGAACTTTCTTGTCTGCATGTTCAGTAATTCAAAGGAATCAATGCAAGTTTGCTTTTTGCATGTCTCATTAAAAAAAAAAGAAAATAAAAAGTTTAAAAATGAAATAAAACAAAAAAATGAAAAATGAAAAAAAAGCAAGAGAAAAAGACTGTAGCGGGGCAGTATCTGCAGTATTTCCATCTAATAATTCTACTGCCACCTGCCTGATGAGACCCATGGAGGGGTTGAAACAGTCACCCTTTTTTAATACCAAACCCCTTTTTTAAACTCACCAGAGCCCATCTTTAAGCCCTTAAAAATCAAAATCAAACCCCCCTTGTGTGAGGGGGACACCCCCTCCCACTTCCTCCCCCATTTGTCGCTTTTTTTCAGGACACTTGGCACCCTGCCCTTTTGGAAACCTAGCTGGAGCACTGGACCATATCTCCTGAGCCACCAGTGCTAGCAACTTCAAACTTGGTACACTTATAGATCTCATTGAGGACAAGTGGCATGTACAAGAATCATTCTTCTCCAACCACTTTTGGATTTTTTGCCATTGGTTGTTTCTACTCTTATATTTTTTTTGGGACATTTTGTTCAAAACCTAATGTGCTAGCAACTTCAAATTTTGTATACAGTAATAGATCTAGTAAGTAGGAGATATATTATAAGAAAGGATTTTTTGTAATCCGGTGGGGGACTCCTGTATTGCATAGCAATACGACATGCACTTGTTTACTTGTAAAACAGGATGCAATTTCTACTAACTTCAAAATGAGCCTGTGCGCGAGATTTCCAACAATTTCGAATATGCGCAAAGCAAAAACTCTGACCAGCCAGTGCATCTGCACTGTCTGACCAGAGTCTTCACTATGCGTTTAGTAGATAGATAAGGTTTCAAAGTATCTTTAGACCATCAGGTAACTTTATATTTACAATATATGACTGTCAACACTACTCAATGTTTGCTCCTCATGCACATTTAAAATTATTGAAAATGTCATGCCCAGGCTCAAATGATTTCTCAGCCCAAATACAGGGTTGTTTTTAAATTGAAGAAAACGAAAATGTTCAATTCTAAACTGGTCGAATTTATTTTACAGATGCCTATTTCATTGGTACTTTCCTGTTAAAACTTCATTTACCCATATATGTAAAAAATTTGCACCAGTACATTTCGTTAGATTTGTGTTGATAAATATAGGTAAAAAATAAAGATAGAATTGTTGTTATTTTTTCAATTTCACCTGCATATAATTATCAATTAATTCACATTCACTCTATTTCTTTTTTTTTTTTTTTTTTTTTTTTTTTTTGATGACCTTCAAAATTAATAGAAAGTAAAGGAAAACGTTCTGTTTTTTGCATTTTCCACTATAACATCTATTCAAAAAGGCCAAATAGAGCATTACAATGTACTAACTTTGTGTTATTCTCTGCAATATCTTTCAAAATTGATAAATCTTCGATCTGAAAAAAAAAATAAGTTAAGCCAGGATAGTTTATTCCTAGTTTAATCCTAGTGTTGTGAGTTTGATACTCTACTCCACTAACTATCATCCTACATTTGACAAAAATTTTAGTTAATTTTGTTGATTTATAGATGATTTAGAGAAATTGTTTTGAAACCTAGAAATAATGTTTGGATTTTTATTTCTGTTACTTTCAGGAAGTAAGGGCGAAAGCTCAAAATCAGTCTTAAAAAAAGGAATATTTGTATTCAAAAATAGTATTCGAATATTAGCAGGAAAAACAAATACTTGGATATTCGTTCCAATCTCTAGAAAAAATGTCATGCTGAACGCAGAATATTCCTGTTTTGACAGGAGGTATAGACAAAGATCAGCCAGCACCTCTGTGCAGTCTAATCTTAGTCAACACCACCTGTCTGTATCCTTTCAAGGCAGAGTTATTGAGTTATTAATGAATTTAATCTTCAAACTGAAAGATTATCTACACCCTTGGATTCTAGGGCTTTAAGTACTTTGATATGAGTGCAATTCTGAAAGAGGACTTTAATTCAGCATTACAAGGGTAAAGAATGGTCTACTTAATGCAATCACCTTTATAGGGTTATAAGATGTGTAAGGGTGTGCAGACTTATGTGATTGCAATCACCTTTATAGGGTTATAAGAATGTGTAAGGGTGTGCAGACTTATGTGATTGAGTATTTTGGTGCAACTTGGTCAAGACCAAGTAAATCATAATAAGACAGTTCTTAAAAGACTTCAAAGTGTGGTTTTCTGTCAAAGTCAGCTTTCTTGAATGAAAGTATGAATGTATCACTTTAAAGACATTATACCATATATCTCATAATAAACGATCCTGGGAGCTATTCAGCATGGTCAGGGAGCTTGATTTTTTTTTTAAATCATTGAAACTGACTTCTTTTATCGCCTTTTTCCTTTTGATTTTCGGTGAATTTCCTCTAAACAATCATTTATATGATTGTTTAGAGGAAATTCACCAAAAATTGCAGAAGTCTCAAAAAAATCCTATAACTTCGATATTACACAGGTGTAATTACACTAGTTGAATAACAATGCAAATAATCTTAACACGTAAAGCAATGTTATAGTTTTGCTGCGAAAATGGCGTCATAATACATTTAAATACATTTAAATACGCCAATTTGCAAACAGCATTATATGTTTCACGGAATTACTTGACCTCATAAATATCTGGAATTTCCTCGAATTATTGCGAAAATGCAGGTCATTTTATTAATAGAATATCAAATTCGTACTCATATAATACCGAATTTATTAAACTCATCGTCTAAAACAGATAAAAACTCGGCACAGTCTGGTTTTTATCTGTATTTAGATGACATGTTTGATAAATTCGGTATTCAATGACAACCCATTCAGTATCATCTATTTTATCTTCAAAAGTGGTAGATAAGTGCATTCTGTAACAGATATTTATACTCGATGAGAGCAGTTGAGTTTGTCACTGACACCATGTTAAGCTGCTAGCACCACCACAAAATACCGGTATTTATAAAAGTTAACATATTCAACAATCAAGTTTAAAGAAAAGATTATTGGAAAACTTAATTTTGGCAACAAATGAAGGCCAAGTATCAACTGTTACAAAATTACACTACAGAATTTATGGACATTTCAACACAAAACAAAAGGTGGTTATGGCGATTTAATCTTGATGTCGCTGATGTAATGACATGTTTAACATTTGAGCTTTTGCGCGACATTTCAAACAATTTGAAATGTTCATGAGTAGTAAACATTTAGCAGCATAGACAGCCACATACTGTAAATATAAAGTTATCTAATGGACTACAGATACTCTGAGAACTTATCTATCTAGTAAGTGCATGGTGAAGACTCTGGTCAGACTGTGTGGATGCACAGGCTGATCAGAGTCTTTGCTTTGCGTATATTTGAAATCGTTGGAAATCTCACGCACAGGCTCATTTAATAGTAGTAAATTGAGGTTTAGGGTGATTTATTGAAAAAGGTTCAAGTACAGTTTATGTTTTGAATATCTCGACGTCAACTTCATACGTTATAAACTTGTGGTGTGCCCCGTTTGGCACATGGTGCATCTTTTTGGTCGCTCATATAATGACCTCTGTCCAGCGTACTCCCATCATATTTGGCGTGTTTCCAAAAATGGGATAGCATAATAAGATGATGTAATTTATATATTGACACGATCAACAGTCTGTAAGATATGCATCAGTCCAAGAACTTCTGAAAACCCCTCGTATGAATGAATTTCGCTCAATTATTTTCTTAAATTGTTTTTGCTATCTTTTTGATATCTATGTCATGTTCAAAAATAGACCATGCCTGGTAAAAAAGATATGTCACTTAGTCAATTAACCCTTTCCTGTTTTACAAAATTTTACTACCTGTCCAAATTCAAAGGTTTTGCAGACGAAAATTCAAAGTGGATTTAATTTGAAAAATAACCATTCAGTAGGGTAGAAAATAGTGTGGAAAAAGAAGAAATTGCTTATCAGAAGCAATTTCTTCTTTTTTCACAATGTTTTCTCAATCATAAAATCACAGGCACGTAAGAAGCAGGGATTAAACAGCAAAGGGTTAAGAAAAACATTGTTCTGCATGGTACCAATTAATTGTCAGTCTTACAATGATATGATGGTCCTCCTGAAAAAGTCAGTTACAAAAGGAATGGGGTTTCTCAAATTTTGAACTTGCATGTTAAGGTGAGCGACATAGAACCATTGTGGTTCTCTTGCTTTCTTAAAGTCAATCATCCCACTGTTTTCTCCCATTGTTTTCTTTATGTGCATAAAGTGAATTAAGATAAAAGAATCTATCGATGAATATCTAAATCGTGTAATAAACATAAGCGATTATTCTTACAGATAACGTACATCGTAAAATTAACAAGATGATTGATTTGGAATGATTTTTAAACGAAATTAAACGGGTGTGTGGAGCGAGTTTTGAGCGAATTTAAAGGGGGGTAGTCCAAAGTCGATAATTTTGTTAAAGATGAACAAAATTAGCGATATTTATTACCTCCCTTTGATAAAATGTACCTACTTTACTGTTTGTGTGTCTTCGTGGACCAATCAGACACTTTAAAATCTACACTAGCCAATAAAATAGAAGAACAATTTGATCGATTTGAATTTAAATGTAGATCGTCTTGGGCGACTTCGAAGCGTTTTAAGTACTTTCGGAGCGATTCGAGGCAGTGTTTGGATTAGATGATTTGAGCGTTTATCGATTGAGTTTGAGTGGTTTTGATCGGAATCAGTGTCAATTTCACAATGTTGATAACTGTAAGTGATCATCATAAAGAAGAATTCCTTAACACCACAGTTATATTTCCTTCTTTTTTCCTGAAAATGATGCTTCGAAAGGCCTGTCTGTATTGCGCATTCCATATACCGTAAAATATCCAATTCAAGCACGATTGTGCCACCCCTGGGACGTACAGATAGTCTCGCGAGCAGATAAAAATATCGTTGGATTTGTCATCGGTATAGCTGTATATGAAATTAACAGTTATCAAGGGTGCCCAGCATAAGAGGAAAGTCACGTACACAATTATCATCAGTTTGGTTTTCTTAAAAGCACTCGCCCCGTTCTGCTTTACAGCATAACTTTTCATAATTGCCCTGTCAACGAAAATGTATATCACAAAATCTAGACACAGGATGACCCCAATTAAACTCCCCATCTTTGTATAATGTGAGGTTTCAATGATGGCTGTGTTTTTGCAACGAATCTTTGTGTCGTAATTATCGAAGTCGTCAAGGCCATGATCCAAATAAATAGTTGTACTTCCGCCAATACAAAGTATCCACGTGACACAAATAATAACCCTGATCACATATTTGTTTCGAGATCTAATTCTGTATTTTAACGGAAAAACTATAGCATGGAACCTATCAATTGAAATCAACGTCAGAAAAAACACAGAGGAACAAACTGAAATAAGGACTAACACGAGTCTAGTTACACAAAAATATTTATAATGACTGATTCCTGGATGAATTCCCTCCAAAGGGTATGACAACATTGTGATACCAACACATAGGTCTGATATCGCCATATTTACGATATAACTTTACATTGAGATGCCGTGAAAGTATTTGAACTTCAGATAGCTTATGATAATGAGTATATTACCGAACAAAGTTGGTAGGGAAAACACAGCCATAAGACACATGTTAACTTTCTTCATGGTGGATTCAACACTGCATGTAATGACATCATTACGCACTTCGAGATCTTGGTTTGTTGTCGTAGAGGTGAAGTTACCAGCAACAGCGATGAACGAATCCATTCTAAAATCACAGAAAAACAAATCCATACATATCAAATTCATTAATCATCAAAATACACGAAGTACATGTAAAATAAAATAGGAAGAAGAATATGAAAATGGATGAAATAAAGAATATTTCTATGCCATTGAAATTGCCCTAGGATTTGAAGTTTGCAATTTGACTTATGAATTGTAATTGTAAAAGACATTTAAACCCAAAATTTCTACATATATTTTTAAGTAATTTTAGCTCCACTGGACTAAGTCCTGCGGAGCTTATGTCGTGGCGTGTCGTCCGTCCGTGCGTAAACTTTTCATTGAAATCTTCTTCTCTGAAACTACTGGGGTCAGAATTTAACCAAACTTTATATATATATATATATATCTGTCAGATTTCTATGTTGAATTCTGATTCGGTTAATAACATGGGCGCTTTGGGCTGACGTATCACCAAATATCACCATCGCGTGCGCTTTGAGATGATACCCCGCTTTGCACGTGCACATACGTGCAAAGCGGGGTATCATTTCGAAAGCGCTTCGCTAACGTTTTCATCCTGAACGCCGGGCTTGTTTCCTTGGGGCAATTGTAGTGGAGCAATACTTGGCCTCCCTAGGCCTCAGGTATTTCTTGTTATATGTATCAACTTTCATTTCAATAACAGTAACGAGCTTATTAAGTAAGCGTATTTAATCAAAATAGACCATATATTTCAACGAAGAATTGGGAAATTTTAAACAGTAATCAATAAATGAATAACATTTTCTATTTAAAACAATATGTTAATGTGGAACGCTAATTTGAGTAGGCAGCTATTTGCATGCTTGTGCACCCAGTAGTTCCATTTAAACTTAGCAAATTTAATAAAATGTCACCATTCTCTCATCAGCATGAAATTCTTTTATTAAAACAGATAAAGAGAATATTTCATTTTATTGTCATACTTCACTACAAAACCGCGTTCTGTTTCCAAACAGAGTGATAAGGTAGGGATTTTATTTCGTGCCTTAATGAAGATAAACGAAAAACAAAAAATAGTATAAATGCGAAAAAACTAGAAATGGATATTTTCGAGGTCTCCGTCTCTAAAGAGTTTTCCTGTTTCGAAAATGCATTACACATGTATGTACTTGTAAACAGGCATTGTAAAATCCACTGCCACTTGTAAACTTGTTATGTTATATTCTTACCTTATTGAAAAATTCGACCTCGAATTAAATTTTATTTCAGCCGTTTTCTATTCCTCTCTTCAACATTTCAACACATAGAATCTTCGAGTTTTCTTTTTCTTTTTTCCAGTAAGAAAAACGTCGTTTATGTGGTTTATCTGCAAGTAAAACTATACACATAGAGACAGATATCTGCAATTTTATGAAATAGTCTTTTTATGGTCCAGCATGCACAACTGACTTTATGACAGATGTTGAGATCCGGGTAGGATCTTACACAACTAAATCATCGCCATGCTGTATTTATTAGATAACCAGAGCACGAATTGCTCAAGGTAAGCTTTTGTGATGGTCCAATGTCCGTCGTTAGTTGTGCGTCGTCCACAGTTTTTAGCTCCACTGGCCGAAAGGCCAGCGGGCTATTGTCATGGCGGGGTGTCCGTCGTCCGTGCGTGCGTCCGTCCGTCCGTCCCTCCGTAAACTTTTACCTCTTCTCCTCATAAAGTACTGGATGGATTTCAATCAAATTTCACAGGAATATTGGGTGACCCTCTATCAGATTCCTTCAAAGAATTTTAATCCGTTGAAAATTATGGCTGTAGTGGGCGTGGCTAGTTTCCATATATGGTAATAGGTGGCTTTTCTCAAAAACTAATTGATGGATATAAACCAAACTTCACATGAATTATCCTTGAGTGACCCTCTATCAGTCTACAAAAAATTATTGTGATCAGATGCAAAATGTGTATTTTGTGGGCGGAGGTCATTTCTCTATATGTTATATAGTGGAAACTTTGAAAATCATTTTCTCAGAACCTAACGAATGGATAACAACCAAATTTCATTTGAATGATTTTTTAGTGATCCTTTACAAGTCTGTAAAATATATATTGTGATGAGATGAAAAATACGTGTTTTATGGGCGGAGGTCATTTCTCTATATGTTATATAGTGAAAACTTTGAAAATCATTTTCTTAGAATCTAATTGATGGATATCAACCGAATTTCACTGGAATGATTCTATAGTGATCCTTGATCAGTCTGCAAAAAATTATTGTGATCAGATGCAAAATATGTATTTTATTTTCAGAGGTCATTTCTTTTTATATGTTATACCATGGTAATTTTAAATCTGTGAAGTTGTATCATGCTGCAAAAAAATATTTGATTAGATGAACAGCATGCTTTTTATTGGCAGAGGACATTTCAACATATAAAGTGAATATTTGATCACTTTTGGTATCACCTAAATGATAATTTTTTTAGACTCATTAAATTTAATGGGTGTAAGGATTGTAGGTTAGAAGGAACATAAGCTTTGTTGGAATCCAAATGTGTAGAAACATTTGTTGAATAAGCCTGAGAATACCCCCTGAGAATTGGTCAGTTAAGTTGAACGAAGGGTGACTGCACAAAGAGGACATACAAGTGGTGTTCAGTGGCCCACTGCGGTTCAGAGTGGGGAAAAAAAGAGCTGAGTTGACTGCACTCTAAGGCATTGAACAGAATAAATGTATTAGATTTAATAATATACTTCTTATTATCATTAGTTAGAATTTTTTTTGATGACAAACAATTATTGTGAAGTAACACCCTTATAGTGATGTTTAATGAAAAGCGGACAGATCTACAATCAAAATTTTGTAGATAAATGGCCCGTATATTGTGCAGTAATATTCTGTTAGTGTTGAAATTTTTATTTTTGGTATTCAAACAAATTACACTGGATTGACCATTGTTTTAAACCGCCTTTTCATCCTCTAATAATCATAATCAGGATATTCAGGCCTGTGGAGCGAATCAGGCGCACAAGCGCCTCTAGTTTAAACATCTTTTCCTCTTAAATCGTAGGGCAAATCTTGATGACACTTGACAGGGATGTTCCTTTCACACTTGACAGGGATGTTCCTTTCGTAAAGTTCTACCCGAGATGTTCAAGAAATCAAAATCCACCCTTAAAAAGAAAATACGAAAATCCTTAAGATCTCCTATGAAAACAGAAGGCAGGTATTTAGCATCGTCAAGTGGACCTTTTCCAAGTTACTAGGGTAATATTTGAGCTTCGCCTGGGGGCATCCCGTTTAACATAGAAATAAAGACTGAAAATGTTCTCTGAAACCAATAGGTGGACAGCTTACATATTTGGTATGTAAAATCATCTAGATGACCCTCTCGAAGTTTGTTCGTATTATGTTACTGAGCCATTTGCATCCCATTTTCAATAGACATAAAGAGCGAAAATCTTCAAAATTCTTCTTTTATGAAACTAGAGGACAGACAGCTTTCGTATTTGGTATGTATCTGATCTTGTGGTCGTCCTCCAAGTCTCTTTGTATCATAACCCTTGGATCACATTTGGGCTCTGCGCGGGCGTATCCCGTTTAACATAAAAAACAAAGAGCGAAAATTATCTTCTCTTAGATCTTAAATATTCTCTCTTCTCTGAAACAAGATAGTAGACAGCTAGAAATTTGGTGTTTAGCTTCATTGAATTCAAATTCATGAGGTTTGTTGGTAGGATCACTTACTTGGGCTCAGCCCATGTGCATCGAATTTTACAAAGTAGGTAATATTTCAAGTATAATCTGAAACCAGTCCAAGGAATTAAAAATATTTACAAATTATCTTTTAAGAGGGGGGTTTTCTGTCAATTTTATTGATTGGATGTCCAAGTGGTCAAGGTCAGTCAGGTGAGCGATATATATATAATACGTACTTAGTGTATTATATGAAAAAAAATATCTAACGAGGTTGGGAGTATTGAAAATTGTCGAGGCTCTGCCGAGACAATTATCAATTCTCACAACCGAGTTTGATATTTTTTCATACAATACACTTAGTATGTATTATATTTATCTTATAACCTATATTTGTCTTGTTTTCGTCGGTGTTTCAAACTGAAATGCAAGTTTCTAGAAATAACTAACAATATATCATTGTTCTAAAAATAACTATGTGATATCATACAAAATATCATACGGGATGTTATCATACGGATATTTGTATAGTTATAAGATAAAGGACCATCATGGTCCTATTGTATTTTTTACACTAAAATCAAGGTACTGAGAGCACTAGAATAGGCCGAGGGTTGGGGATAATTTTACTTTTGATAATCTATTTCATAAAAATCTCTACCTTGAGAGTGAACAAACGGGTAATGTAGATTTAGATCAGGCTGCACACATGTGCATGCTGACCATTGTCTACATTGCACGTAAAATGAGAATATTCTGGGATCAGGGGTCTGGGGCCTGTTTAATCATACTGTTTAGGGCGTATTTGTGTCTTAAAAACGTCCTAGGACCTTTTTAAGGCAAATTTCGGGTTTCATCAAACTCGAAAGATAAAGGAAGTTCCTAAATATTGTCCAAAACGCAGGACGCCGATTTCAACGTTCCACGCGTTACTTTTGTCATAGATATTGTATTAGAATAGAAGAAGTGGCTTTTACTTCTAAAATGAATATGTGGGGAAGGATGACAATTCTCGATCAAACAATGGCATAGACAAATTATTTTAATGACAAACAAATATATGTAATATAGAATTGTTGTGTTAAAATTACCGAAAATGGCACAGTTCGATTAGGGACCGCGCCCTCTTTGAGTATGTACAAAACAATCGCCGTGGAGAGTGATGAAACAAGTGCCCAGAAGAACCGGCATGATTTTTCCTTCATTATGGACGAAAGAATGGTGCAAGCGCAAAGAAAAGGCCTATAGCAGACGATAAGCGGTTATTTTATAACGGTCTATGCGCGTCCGTAACGTAGTTAAAAATATTTGTAAACCGTTGCTTTTGCGATATACGTAATAACCTAAACAAACAAGGGCACTGCATACGTATGCCGCCGCGAGACTGTCTAGTTTTGGAGGAAGGATACCAATCTGAATAAGAAAGGTACATAATTTGCAAAAAAATGCATTGTGGGTTATCACTCTTGTTAGTTTATGGTGGATTCTATATAATTTCAAAATATCGAAAAAGTTTTTGCATGACAGCAAGACAACGCATATGACGTGAAAGGGCTTAAAAATCTATTCCCAAGGATCAGAACTGGTATGAAACCTCCTAGATATTTTCAATGTGTGAAGTTTCATCTGGATTGTCTAAAGGATTTACGCTGTTAAAGACTGCATGCATCACTATTTTACATCATTCTAAACGAGGGTCATTTATAGAAGTTAAAGTTTAAAAAGAGATATCAAAATTGTCATAACCCGGAGAAGGGCCCCTGTTGGTTTGCCGGTACATGGGTATCTAGCTTTTTCACAAGAAAGCTTGTTATAAAAAAAAAACTTTCTTCAAACCACTTCAAAGATTAAAACGGTATGAAGCAGAAACTCATTAGCAGATGAAAGTTCTGAGTATTTCTGCTAAGCTGCCGTTGAACACCCACTTTAGATCCTGAGTATATGCTCTACAATTTCGTTATTTTCCGCTCTATTTTTGCAAATTTTGGCCACCATTTTCAGGTTTTATGAAGCGTATGAGAACGAATGGAAATTTTGCTATTCTATCGAGTCCGTTTAGAGTATGTTTAATGTTTAATGACACCTCTTGTCCTCTTTTTTTAGTATCAAATACATAGAGGATATTGAATGAGTGGTAAGGGAATACCGAATTTATTAAACGAGTCATCTATGAACAGATAAAAACGAGGCTGTGCCGAGTTTTATCTGTTTTAGATGACGAGTTTAATAATTTCGGTATTTTATGAGCACAAATTTTATATTCTATTTATAATATGACCCGAGTGTTTGCTATAAATCGTCAAAAAACTTGAAATTCAACATTTCAATTTTCTGCGAAACTTATAACGCCGTCTAAAACTGCCATCACAAAACATAGATTATGACGTCATTTTCGCAGTTACAAAATAGCGTTGCTATTCGCCCTGAACTCATTTGCATAGTTATTCCACTAGTGTAGTAACACCCGTGCATTATCAAAAATATTCAACGGGGTTATTTCAGGCACTCCCGCGACGTAGGTCATATTATAAAAAGATGTATATCAAACTTTTACTGAATGATTCAGTATGAAGCAGTTATGCGCTGCTTCTTGTCTGATTGAAAAAAAAAAGAATTCAATATATTTCTAACTATTCACTCCTATTCTGTAAAAGATTTAGTTGCGATTTCATTGCTATCGCCGCAAGGTTGACAATTTTAGTTCATATTCGAAGTCGTCAATTCGTAAAAATTATTTGTATTGTCATGGAAGATATCGACGAATATGCCGAATCTTAGTTGGAAAAATGTTGGGCCCCATTTTCCTAAATTCCATGTAAATTTGTTGAATAAAATAGCTAGTAATATTTTATACGTCAATGGCAATAAAATATGCTGAATGAAAATGATTAAAAACGGCAAAGTAAAAGTAATGGAATCAGAACAATATATTAGATTGTATTCAATAAAATAAAACAATGACATTGTTAAATGCGAGTTTTGTAGAAGCGGGAAAAAAAACAATTAAATTTCATTGAACTTAGTGCTTGTGTTAATGATTGTGAAAAGACTTTATTTCCAAAACTGAATAATAAGATTTTCAGGTATGGTTGCTTCAGGCCAAACTTTGTTCTTTTAACTTTCTGACAAAGCTAGCATCAACTACTTTCTCTAACGCACATTCTCTCTGCCGGACGTAAGCGATGAGTTGATATTGTACAAAAGATTTCTTTTTTTTCTTTTATTTATTTCGACATTTAAAAGTAAAATTAATGGTACCGTTCATTTTATTCTCTTTTAAAAATTTCTAAGTTGCTAATATCTACAAATTTCAAGAAAGGTCAATTTGCGGAGCTATGATTAGCTCGCATGTGATTTTATCACGTGCTTTTGGGGGGGGGGGGGTTAAATCGAGCATATTTAAATTAGGACAAAGTTTGATGAAACGCCAATGTACGTCCTAGGAACCTTTTAGGATGTTTTGATGAAACTGACTTACGAACGCCCTAGGATATGTCCTACGACATATTTAAGACACATCCCAGAACATTTGTTGATGAGACAGGCCCCTGTTTCATTAAACTATTTAGGGCATATTTTTGTCTTAAAAACTTCCTAGGACATTTTTAAGACATAAATTGGGTTTCATTAAACTCCAGAGGTTGGGGAAGTTCCTAATTTTTGTCCTAAACGTAGGACAATACGAACAAATTCCGTCGGTTCCAAATCCACGCCGTTTATATCTACATTACAATGTAATTACAAAACTTTTGCCGAATAGCTTCGAGCTTGACTTAAAGTTCGAGTCCTCGGACTAACCAACACCATTGCAATCTAAAGATTGTTCTTTATCGGAATGACGGGAAATCCGCCCCGTGTTCAGGATGTAAAAGCGTTTCGCGAGCGCTTTGAGATGATACCCCGCTTTGCACGTACACATACGTGCAAAGCGAGGGACCATTTCGAAAGCGCTTCGCTAACGTTTTCATCCTGAACGCAGGGCCGATTTTGATCATCGTAACTGGTATAACCCCAGTCACTTTTGTCTCTTGGCGCAGGCGGTCCTGAAAACCATCGTAATTGCGGCGAGTCTTTGATGTACCCTTTTATAGTTTTGATAATTTTTCAATCTCAATGAATGTTGTTGTATCGACCCTTCCAATTTCGATGAGAAAATCCTATAGGACAATCTGCGGATGGCTCATTGCGACTTGACACTGTAAGTCCTGCTGAATGAGAATATCCGTTAGTCCTATTAGTAAGGTTTCGATTTTCTTCATTATGATTTAAATTCTTTTGAGTATGGACATCTTTTCCGTTTGAAGGAAAAATATTTACAGGTAGGTCATTTTTACCCTGACCAAGGATTGGAAAAGCCAACAAACTTTGCGTATTCATACCATAATTATGGACGGAGAACCTTAAAATCCACTGCCTCTCTCTCTCGGGGACGTGGATGACCACCATAAGCTTTCGCTTTCATCGCAATCAAGCTGGAGTTACGAGGTTTTTGGTAACCCAAGGATAGCAATTGCTCAGAAGGTTCACCCTTTGGATTTTAGAAAACAATGATGTGCACGTGTTAACGGTAATTGTCCAGCATTTTTTTATAGAGACAAAAATCTTGAAAAGTAAACTCGCCATTTAAGCCACGCCCTGCCAGATGAATAAAAACGCAGAATACTAAAACAGAATAGTATGACACTAATGCCCTCTTGCAAGCTATGTTTAAGCCCGCGATCACAACGGATAACGGGACCGCTCACTTGCTGAGTCCTGGATTTGGCCAAGACAAGTCTTTTTCTCAACGGAGTCTCGATTGGCTTGCATAACTATATCGATTTAACCGTTAAATTCCCGGGTTCAATCAAACTTACTCCTTAGGTGGTTTGGTTGAGCCAGACTTTTATATTTATATTTAAATAATTCTTAATTTATGTATTGGTAATATAAAGTCGATTTAATTTTTTAAATAATTTTATATTGAATTCTTAAATTAAGTGTCGGAAAAATATTACTATCTGTGAATAGAAAAGAATTTGAAGAATATACCCTGACAAAATTGCTTAAATTGCATATACTGGCATAAATAATTAAATCGCAGTGATAAAAGTCTTACGACTTGGTTATCAATTTAGAGTTTCGAAATTGCTTGGTTAATACTTTTACATCTACGACTGCTTCATAATTTTTTGTCAAATTCGGCAATAATTCAAATGATAAAAGCCTGGTTTTGAAACAATCACATGTATTGTTCGGCTAAAAGATAAGAAACGTATATTAATTGTCGTTGGTAACTAAAACATATGAATTTAAACTGCAAACAAGAGTAAAAGTTCTTGTTCCCTTCGTAGAAAACGTAACTACACGTATTTCTTACAGTAAAATTAACTTGATTTTCAATACACTTGCGAACTGTTACGTTTTAGCGTTGACACGAGCAATTAACGAGAGAAGAAATCACAACAATACAAGCTATAGCTCAAACCTAGGCTTGTCTGAGCCCGGGATCAAAACCGTTATGGCAAATGGTCATGAAGTCGAGATCATCTCGGGTTCAAGTCCGGCTTATCTGAAATCGGATTCAACTTGATTTTACCGTTTGAGCCACACAGTAGCCTGCAAGCGGGCATTAAATATGGAGTGACCTCACTGGAATTTTCTTCCGGAGGTAAAAGTAGATCCTTTAGAAAAAGTAGTGCGACATTGAAACGTTATTTTTGAGAGTAAAATAGTAACCCGTGTGCTCATTTTTGTCCTTTTCACCTAGTTTGCATCTCTTCGTTGATTTAACGTTTGATTTGACCTTCTCTGTATACGATTTCCTTTGCGAAAGGACGGATAACGGGTGGGGGTCGTACCCAAAGTAACTGTCCTCTTCATAGGTGGAAAAAAGACGGTACCTCTTCTTAAGCTTGGGTACCCCAAAAGTTGAAGGAATTTCCTAGATATTTTTTACTTTAAGGTAGCACATTGAACGAAGATGAATGGCTAAAGAGGTCAAAGGTCAAACCTTTCTGTGGAACCGACCACAGCACCGGAGTGCAATTTTATATAGAACAAAGAAGGCTCAAAATCCGGTGGGGTCACACCATATACCATTCAGAACACCACTCGGCCAATATCACGATCAACCTCGGATGTACATAGACGGACTATTTTTAAAAATTACGGGAAAAACTTGGAAAAACTCGATGACGTCAATTAAAATGGCGTTAGCCCTCGAAACTGTGAGTGAAAACATTCGACGTCGCCAAGGCTACTCGTTTAAGTCACTGACGTGAAACAATCGTATCCTAATATAAAATCTTTAGATTCTTAAATAACGGCTGAAAAAATCTTCATTTTTGAGAATGATTCGTTATTCTCAAAAATTAAGATTTTTCTGCCGTTATTTAGGCCTACTGTAAAAGATATAAATCTAAAGTGCTAGTTTTCACACACTATTTCCGCCTAACAAAACACACGATTTTGTTACATACATGTACCAATTCGCCTTGCACACATCCGAGGTCTGTTGCAGTTTACGGAAATGGCCGAGTGGTGATCCGAATGTAAACTATACACAAAACTGTGAGAATGGCGATTTCTATATTACGGTGATCGATGTTTTAACCTAAATGGTCACAATCAGTAGTTCACAACAACGAGTACTTAGTAAACAAATGGAGTTGTTTTTGTTTGTATTGAAACAACACTCGAATGTTCTATTACTCCAGGGAGGTGATGAGCGTAGGTTTATTTATCAGAAACGTTACCTTTTCATCCCACGTCTAATATTCTAACTGATATTTATATCATATTCATAAAATTCATCCATCATTTGCAATTGTTTACCTAGTACAGTGTAGTAAAAAAGTGTCCGGTGTAGAAACGTGCGAGATGGGAGACGTAAACAATAATTAAGTGTAAGTACATTTTCAATCTCACAAATAAAGGTTGTTTCAATGTAATTTCTCTCTTTTCTCGATGTTTTCTGCATTTTTGTTGAACCTTCAATGAACTTTTATCTGTGGCTAGAATTTTTTTTAATTTGGACTAGTCTTGAATTGTTCATTTTGCAAAATCTGGTCAATACTATTGAAATTACAAGTGTCATCATTTAGGCAGCTTGCCTGGATATGGATCAAATTCACACTCATTCAACTTGTAAAACTATTCCGGTTATTAATTGTGTCTTCTTTATTTATTTCTATGTATTAATTATCGGAGGTTCTCTTCTGGAAAACTAGAACATCACTTAACAATGTTTACTGATGTTATCCGGGCAAGTTCAATCATATTTAACTAATGACATTCTCATTGAGATGAATCGATCGACAGACCAGCATTTAATTGACATTTATAGCATAATAGTTCCTGTATCTCGAAATTCATATCGTATAATTTATCTTAGGCTTTAAGAGGTTTTGTGTGTGAGATATTTGGATACAAAAGGGTTCGTTTTTTATACGTTTGATGCATAAGATACTAACACAATTCCTTTTTATTGGTTAAAAGTATCCGTGGTTTAAACGTACATGGCGGAAGGAATTCTTAAATAAGTGTGATTTTCATTTTTAATTTCTTACCTTCATAGATTTAAAACAAATTTTCTTAAATGATTTAAGTTTGAATATCGAGAAATAGCGTTTGATAATCATTTGATAAGCTCACCACCTAATTAGTGATATCATCAAAAACGAAACAAACAAAATACCCCGCTTCCGTTCATTTCGCCCTATCTGACGTTATCTAAACCGAGCCTAATAAGTGAAGTCATTATGAAAGTTGCATATAATCGTTTATTTTTCGAGTAAGATCGGATGATATTTTATTTCGTGAAAAACAAAATCTATATTTTCTCGTGTAGCGATTATTCCATTTCATTAATCAAAATCTTAAACAAAATGTGAACGTTTTCGGCATAGAATTAACCTAAAGCAGATATGCACGCATTTGCTATACAACGTCATAGCGTCATTTATCTATTTGGTCTGCTTAAGATAGTGGAACCGTAATAGTTCGGAACTCGTGATTTTTCACGATGTTAACAGAGGTTTCCTAATGAAAATCATTAGGAAACCTCGGTTATCATTGTTAAAGTTCATTACTTACGAATCATTGAGGATGTATTACGGGTCCACTACCCTAAGTAGCGTCAAAAAGTGTGAAATAAACGAACGCAAGGTCTTGTTTGTTTAGTGTTTTTTTCCTCTATTTTTTGGGGGGGGAGGCGGGGCGGGTTTTATATTATATACCGCTATTTCAAGGTAATCCTCCGAAGATCATTTGGTAAATTTCAATTGCAGGAATCTGAAGGCATGGGTGAAATAAACAGAACAACTTTGGATATTGACCGAGACAAAGAGATATTCGAGATAGCGAAACAGTGTCTCGAGGATGGAACCTTTAACATCGTTACTCTGACAGTTGTCGGCCTAAGCTTGTTTCCTGCAATATTTGGAAATATCATCATAGTGTTATGCTACCTTAAATTTCGGTGTTTCCACGACAAAGCAATATATCGGTTTATTGTTAATCTAGCAATATCTGACTTGCTGCTTGGTGGGACCTTGCTACTGTATCCACTTCAAGACATATACCCAGAAATTGGACACTATAAATACTTCTGTATATGTAGATTTTCCCTCGTTTTGTGGTCAATTTCGTCTTCGACGTCATTTATCTCAGCAATTTCCATTGACCGATATCTATCAGTGATTTTTCCATTTCATCATATGGTTGAGTGTCAAAACAAACGCCTGATATGGTTGGTAGTTATTTCATCTTGGGTAGGAACGTTCTCGGCGTGTTTAACCCAAGCATTCTTCAATAATCTAAACGATTTTGACGTCTACGACGTCAACGTTCCTTGCGTTAATTCCGTAACGGTGACGGATACGTGGCATTACATCACAGATTTCGCTATTATCATTTCGCTGTTCTTCGATGTGATATTTTACCTTTTTGTGATGAATTCTATCAGGAAAAATAGACAAGTCTCAACAGAGTCGTACTCACTGGGAAGTGTTATCGCAAAGACGAAGGTCATGATTATTGTATATGTAACATTCGTGGTGTGTTGGCTACCAATGATATCAGTAGATCTATACTTTTTATTCCATAAAGACACTGCGAGTCGCGCTTTCATCTGTTGGAGAGACTACTTGTTTGTCCTTGGGATATTACAGTCGTGTACCAATTGGATATATTACGGTATATGGAACGCACAGTTTAGAAAGGCATTCAGAACCATGCTCTCGTGTAAGGCGTCTGTACCTGATCAAAGTTTAAATAGACCTACTACAACTTGAAAAGATTCGAGCCTTGCATGGCATTTCAAACATTTTCGCAGGTGTCCGAGCCAATAGCATTAAGTAGCATAGATTACCACATAACGCAACAAGTATAATTGCTGTTTATAGAAGGTCTAGAATCATATTGATGGAAGGAGTGCGTAGTGAAGACTCTATATCGATGGCTCAGCGCGAAACAGTTGTAACTCCCTATATGTTTATTGGGAGTTACAACTGTTTCGCGCTGAGCCATCGACATGTAGTCAGATTCTGTAGATGTACAAGCTAGGAGGGTACTTTGATTTTCACGTGCATTTATTTGAAATTCTTAGAAATGTGATGCATAGGCTCACTTTTTTTAACATTGACTCTTCATGAATAACCGACCATATTTCAATCTTGGTAGGGGACTTGGGTAGAGGTCAGCTACAGAGGTCCAGATAAGAGGGGGTAAAGCCAGTCTAAAATGGCTATTTCTCGATGAAACCCTATGTTGTGGGTACTCATTTAAATGCGGCATTCCCAATAAGTACCAATAACAATGCGTTCGTAGTTGAATAATTGAAATACTTTGATCGAAAATTCAAAATACCCCATCGGTCTGAACCTCTGAGCTTTATACATACAAGTATTTCTAGTCAGATCCGACCTGTCAAAATGCACGTGATATATATATAACGTGCTTTGTGTTTTGTATGAAAAAAAAAATATAAACGAGGTGGGGGGATTGATGATTGCCGAGACAATTATCAATCGGTCCACAACCGAGTTAGATATTTTTCATACAGTGCACTTATTACGTATTATATTTATCTTATAACCTCTATTTGCCTTATTTTCGTCGATGAAAACAGAAATGCAAGTTTCTAAAAATAACCACATTATGTCATTGTTCTAAAAATATCCATGTGATATCATAAAAGATATCATGTGGGATGTTATCACACGGGTATTTGCATAGTTATAAGATAAAAACTCTCATCCTTAAAACTTGCAAATTCTATTATTCCAAAAAAAAGAAGGAAAAATGTATTATTTCCAAAAAGAATTGGGTGTTTTGTATCTGTTCATGAAACCATTATCCCATAACGCGGATTTTTATGCATCGAGGACAATAGAAAGGGAAAACATTGATTTTTTAATCATTTTTTTTCTCTTTTTCTCAATATTTTCTACAATACCTCTTTTCAAAATTTAACTCGCATTGAATCTACTGATGAAAATCTTTGAATTTGGGTCAGTCTAATAATGTTCATTTTGTATAATCTAGATAAGACAGACGAAATTACGAAGTGACGTCGTTTATTCATGAATGTTTTCGTGGTTTACAGATCGTGTATATTTAGGAAACATGATTGAAGGTAGCCTTAAAAAAATATATGAAAAATATATGTAATGTTCTTAATAGCTCTGAATGTTCTTACTGACATTGGTAAGACTAGCAATGCCTTCAGGATGACAAAATGGCACAAAATGTTTGCAAATTATACCTCGCTTTTCACGTAGTTTTTATTTATTTATTCGTTTTAGGCGTGAAATGTTTCCGCTCTTTCTTCCCCACTCTGGACCTCAGTTGGCCACTTTACAACACTTTTCCTTTTTGTGCAGTCACCCTCATTCAACTAAACTAACCAATTCTCAGGGGGGAGGGGGTATCTCAGGCTCCCTATTTCGCGTAATGTATCTACACATTTGGATTCCAACAAAGCTTATGTTCCATCTAACATACAATCTTTACACCTATTAAAGTTAATGAGTCTAAAAAAATTCATCATTTATGTGATACCAAAAGGGTGATCAAATATTCACTTTATATGTTGAAATGTCCTCTGCCAATAAAAAGCATGTTGTTCATCTAATCAAATATTTTTTGCAGCCTGATACAACTTCACAGAAATAAAATTCCCATGATATTTGGTTGAAATCCATCTGTTTAAACTTTGAAAAAAGTATGTTTTACCCTATATGGGATATTACATCATATAACATATTTAAAGAAATGACCTCTGACAATAAAATACATATTTTGCATCTGATCACAATATTTTTTGCAGACTAATAAGGGACCACTAAAGAGTCATTCCAGTGAATTTGGTTGATATCCATTATTTTGGATTCTGAGAAAGTGATTTTCAAAGTTTTCCCTATATAACATATAGAGAAATGACCTCTGCCCATAAAACACTTATTTTTCATTTGATCAAAATATATATTTACAAACTTGCAAAGGATCACTAAAGAATCATTCAAATGAAATTTGGTTGTTTTCCATTTGTTAGGTTCATAGAAAATGATTTTCAAAGTTTCCACTATATATCATATAGAGAAATGACCTCCGTCCCTGAAACACACATTTTGCATCTGATTACAATATTTTTTTTTGTAGACTGATAGAGTGTCACTCAATGATAATTCATGTGAAGTTTAGTTTATATCCATCACTTAGTTTCTAAGATAAGCCACCTATTACCATGTAAAGAAATTAGCCACGCCAACTACAGCCATGATTTTCAACCGATTAAAATCTTTGAAGGAATCTGATAGAGGGTCACCCAAGGAACAGTCTTGTTAAATTTGATTGAAATCCATCCAGTAGTTTCTGAGAAGAAGATTTTTTAAAGTAAAAAATTACGGACGGACGGATGGACGACGGACACCCCGCCATGACAATAGTCCGCTGGCCTTTCGGCCAGTGGCGCTAATAAGGGGTCAGTGTCTAAAAATGTCAGATATCAATGTTAACCGGTCTCGGCTGTGAGAAGTTATCATCACTCGGGAGAGGCTCTTCATGATAAATTCACCCAACCTCGACCTTATATGATTGATATTTAAAAACATTAACAAATTATTCTCCCAATAAAATAATCGTCATGAAACCGCCATTATTATTTTTCATACCGACATCGCTGTGCTCATGTGATATCGCTGCGCTGTGGGTCATCTCATACCCGCTTCTATGACGACCTTTAGACGTTCTTATCACGTCGTCACACCACGGTCAATCCGCCGTCCCTCTCCTTCTTTGCCGACCTTCGGTGTTCCAAGGACGTAACTCCCATTACGCAAATCACGCAAGTGCGTGAAAGAAATAATCCTCTCTTGAAAAATTTCGTTGGTGGATGGTCATACAATCGAAAGTACAGCTTTTTCAAGCTGTAGTTACGATGTTTGTATTATTATCCAACGCTCAAATCTTAAAAAGGGAGCGGACGGAGGGGATTCATCTTCTGTCACAGTTCTCATATCGCCTTTATCCTATATATTCTATGGTTGTCGCCTACTGATTGCGTATACATTTTAATGTTCTAGATACGTCTATGTGTTCTATGTGATTGTCCACTACGCTCTCAATACGCTCTATATGAGCGACGCCATCAGAAGACAGTAAGTAAGTTGTTACATGAAATAGTGCAAGGATAAATGACGAAACAATTGCTGAGATCCTCCATGTTTCTTTAACGTTCTCGATGTAAAGCATCTTTAGACGCGTTCTCGGTTTAACGTCTTGAGATCCGAAAGACAGTTGGTTTGTCAGTGTGACAGTCCGGAAATCAATCCCAGGATAGCGACATTCGATAGTTTTGAAGTAAGGAGCTCTATCGACGGATATAAACGGGCTTACAGATCACCATTCATACACTCACGAATACAACAGAGAATGTGATAAGGTAGACAAACTCATAGTATCTTTAGAATGTTGAGATAGAAATATTAAAAAGAAAAGTTAAAAGTAGACAAACAAACAAAATGTTGTTTCTTTTATTTTCTTTTTTCTAGTTCAAAATTAGCTTAGGGACAGAGAGGTTCCGGGTTCAAATCCATACAGAGTCGAATATTTATTTGTAGGTTATTATGATACACACATATAATAGTAAGCTTTAGAAAGATAGAATGCCTATTTTAAGATGTCAAATCTACATTAAACAAGTATGCCGCTAAAGAGATGCTTTTCTTTAATGCTTTTCGGTGGTTTATCGAGAAATAATGGTAGATTATCACTTGATAAACTCACCGCAAAAGCAGTGAGATTATCAAAAACTTATACCCTGCTTTTGAGCATTTCATCATATCTGACGTCAACTATGCGGGGCGAAATAAGTGACGTCACAATGAACGTTGCATAGCAATCACGCGCAAAATGACGCGCTTTACGAAAAATGTGTCCTAGAAATGTCATATTTTGTCTCATTTTTGCATTAAAGAAATAGAATAATCGTTTGTTTTTCGTGTAAGATCGATAGATATTTCATCTCGTGAACAACAAAAGCTATATTTTCACTCGAGGCTCCGCCACTCGTGAAAATATAGCTTTTGTTGTTCACTCGATGAAATATAAATCGATCTTACACTGAAACAAACGATTATCCTCTATTTCTTTAATACCTTTTGGTGGTTTATCGAGAAATAACGGTAGATTATCACTTGATCATCTCACCGCAAAAGCAGTGAAATTATTAAAAACTTATACTCTGCTTTTGTGCATTTCATCCTATCTGACGTCATCTATGCGGGGCGAAATAAGTGACGTCACAATGAACGTTGCATAGCAATCATGCGCAAATTGACGTGCTTTACGAAAGTATGTCCTAGAAATGTCACATTTTGTCTTATTTTTGCATTAAAGAAATAGAATAATCGTTTGTTTTCGTGTAAGATCGATAAATATTTCATTTCGTGAAAACTAAAAGCTATATTTTCACTCGTGGCTCTGCCACTCGTGAAAATAAAGCTTCTGCTGTTCACTCAATGAAATATAAATCGATCTTACACTGAAACAAACGGTTATCCTCTAAACCATTCTGTTTCACGGTGTATCGTGTCGAAAGTTTTATAAAAGTCGAGTACGCTTAAAACAGACGTGTAACCGCAAAAGATATGGGTGCACCTTTAAACATTTGGGTGCACGTCCATGTTATGAACGTGTGCCCTAACATTTACGAGTCCATATCAAAAATATTGACGGACGACTCTTTCTTCTTGGTCTGATGGTTGATATCATTTCCATGAATATGTTCGGGTGCACCTCTCTTACAGTACAGGCTTTTACAAAAAAAGGATACACCATTAAAATTTACGCGCGCATCCTCTTTTTTCACGTTGACCCTTTTAATTTAGGGATTCACGCCCAAATTTATACGTGCAAGACAAAATAAGGAATTTTGATCCAGTAAGTGCGCCATACATTTATCCTACTTTCTAGTCGCGTTGCTTCTAAACAACACAAGAGATATAACTGGGATAAGCATCAGGAATATTGTAATTTACTTTATTTCCCCTTCAAAACTTCGATTTTTAGCTCGGCTGTTTTCGGGGGGAAAAAACCCCGAGGTGTTGCCCTTTAGCCTCGACGTCGCCTTGGCATTTCCATACATAATTGGTATCATCAGAGGCATTCATTTGAAACTGGGCACATATGTTCACTACCAACAGAGAGATCTATAACTATCAAGAGGGAAAACTCTACGGATGAATTTTGTGGGGACTAACCACTTCAGACACAATCAGTGCGCCATACATTTGTTCCACTTTTTAGTCGCGATGCTTTTAAACATCTTAAGAGAGGTAACTAAGATACCACATCTGGAATATTGAAATTTACTTTATTTCCCCTTTAAAAGTTCGATTTTTAGCTCGGCTACTTTCGGAGAAAAAACCCGAAGTGTTGCCCTTTAGCCTCGGCATCGTCACTTTTTAATCGCGATGCTTTTAAACATCACAAGAGAAGTAACTAAGAAAAGACATCTGGAATACTCGAATATACTTTATTTCCCCTTCAAAACATCGATTTTTTTTAGCTCGGCTATTTTCGGAGAAAACCGGAGGTGTTGCCCTTTAGCCTTAGCCTGGCTTCCAGGCTGTCAGTTAGTTTTAAAATCAATAAGGTAGACCACTCAAGTTTAACTATTTTATTTCAAATTACCTCCCATATTCTCAAAAAACTGACAGCCTGGTCAACTATGCAGAGCTTACTCCCAGAAATTCCTGGAAGAATTTGACCCCTCGGTCAGGTCACAGTTTTACTGATGTAAAATATTGATAAGCCAGCCCTGGTGGGAAGTCTTATGGCTCCCTAATGACCCTTATCAAATAACACAGACTGTACCTGGTCAGATATTTATTGCCAGAAAAAAAGTTTAGAAAGTATACAATAGTTGATGAAATCAAAGTACTGTAAGCACAGTAAATCCGTCGTTACTGAATGGTTGGACAGACTGGTGCATTTCAAACTTGAGAAATGATCAACATCTTTAAAAAAATGAAAATCGAAACAATATGAACCTAGCATCATCTTTGAAAAAATATAAACAAGTTACACGCAGATTGAACTAAATTGTGGCCCTTAGAGTGTGAACAAACATATTATCTTTTAGGGCTTCGCCCAAGTCTTTTTCAATCCAACCTTCCAATTTTCCATAGGGTTCATCCATGTGACCTAAAAAAATTATTTAGAATCATGGGTACTGAACCAATATTATGGCCTCTACAGTGCTCACAAAGAAATTACCGTTTAAGTGCTCCTGGTGTTTTCAAATTGGAACCTTACCACTTTTGTCATTTTATCCTTGTGACGGGACAAACAATCTGACCAAGTTCGGGTCAAAATTGTGCCCCCTCCCTAGAGTGTTTAGAAGGACATTTTCAAAGAGGTCCCTTTTACAGTGTATTCCAATAGAACCTTTCCATTTTCAATGTATGTTTTCTTTGTGACCTTACCAACTTTCTGACCAGGTTTCATGAAGAATGGGCCAATATTGGAGCCTTTAAAGTGAGAATGAAGAAATATTCAACTAAGAATGACAGAAGACTTTCAATAATCACAAAAATTACTTTGAGCATGATGTAAAATCTCTCAGTAGCACTGGCACCAAGAATATTTTTTGGCTTTTCTGTTGGTGTTTTGAAAGTGAATGCCAAAGAAAAACTTTGGCTAAGATTGATTAAAACCTAATTGAGATAAACATAACATTGGGTAGTCAGGTCACCCAGGCGTCGGCGTTGGCGTTTGTGTCGGCGTAATGTTTTGGTTAAGTTTTTACGTGCAACTGTGTCGAATTTCTGTTTCTAATAAAGCTATTGGTGTCGAACTTTGCACATGCTTTGAAGACCATAATAACAGCCTTCCAATGGGCCTATCAATGGGTCTACACGCTGCCTTGATCTAGGATAACTCCTAGAATAGATGTGCTCTTTCTCTGAATTACATTGAATTCTCATTATAAGTATGCGATAGTTGACAGAGATGACCTTTTATATTTCTTTGAGATGTTGCGCTAGAATAAAATGATGAGTGGTGAATGGTTCATAAAATTGACTTGCTCACTGATGGTTTACCTTATGGACATTGCTGATGTATTGACAGCCGGCTTAGATACCTCATGACTCGTCCATGAAAAATAGAAAAACTGTGATCTAGAACGTAAAGAGTTCCTGGTCATATGATATTATAAATGAGCTTTCTCGCCCTGTTTGCCCCCAAAGTAAAGCACTGGATGTTGTTATATTGATGCGCTTATCTTAGAATGGTTGAGCTATGACATCTCAAGGCACGTCGAAGTGCCCTTGGTGTTAAAGGTTTTATTGGCAAAATGACGTTCTCAAGTGCAACGTTATGATACCTTTAAATTTTAAAACCTTGCTTGATGATATTTTGTGAAGATGGCGATAAGACACAGTGGTATGATTTGCACCATTGGTACACCAACGTGGAGAATAGTCTTGTCTGTTATACATATTCATAAATATTAGTTTGTGGCACATTCTCTTAAGCCCTAGATCGTAAATTTTATTGTTGCCCTTTTTAGCATTGGCTTGGCTAATATCTACCTAATATTTGTCAAAGGTCATAATGGTATTCAACAGAGAGAAAAATCTTGTAAGCATAGACTTTCATCAATATTTGAATATTCGTCATATTCTTTGTATATTTTCACCGTTCCTTTGAAATTTTGCTGCAACACAGAGACAAATTTCTTGTAAATTCAGACATTCATGTCAGGTGAGCGCTTCAGGTTGATTTTCACCTGGTTCATACTGTTTAATAAACACAAATTCCCCCGTAACAGCAATTTTTCGAAAATGTTGACCTTTACAGACAATGTGAAACCTTGTAATACGACCTTGACCTTGATACCTAGGGCTGCACATCACTGAGATCTTTCTTCATGC
Organism: Fragum whitleyi; assembly: GCA_948146395.1. NCBI lineage: Eukaryota > Metazoa > Mollusca > Bivalvia > Cardiida > Cardiidae > Fragum > Fragum whitleyi. The sequence goes on from OX411554.1 coordinate 46,910,444, forward strand.
AAATTATGAGAAAGTTTTGTAAAAAAAAGCTTGGATAAACTGAACATATAAAGTTTAACGTAAAGTTTATAAGAAGTTTGACCTTGATAGATGACCTTGATCTTGGTGCACATTATCTAGATCTATCCTTACGCCTAAAATGAGGCTTCTATCTTGGATAGGCTTGAAAATATTGGCAATGTTATTTTTTTTTTTTTTTTTTGATAAGTTTTCCAGTTATTTGACCTTGACAGTTGACCTTGTCACATGACTTTGACTTTGGTATCAGCAGATGCCCACCATTGGGTCTATCATAATGCCAAATATGAGGCTTCTATCTTGAATAGCCTTGGAAATATTGGCAATGTTAAGTTTTTGGTTAAGTTTTCAAGTTATTTGACCTTGACAGATGACATTGACCTAGTCACATGACCCTGACTTTGATATCAGCAATTACGTACCATTGAGATCTATTATCCTGCCAGATATGAGGCTTCTATTTTGAATTGTCTCGAAAATATTGGCAATGTTAAGTTTTTTGGTTAAGTTTTGCAGGCAGACAGACCGGACAACGTTTTTTTTCTAATGAATTAAAATTTTGTTTTAATTTTTGTTATTCTTAATTGGAATCTAGTTAAGATTGAATTATGATTCAAAACAAAGTCCAGGTTAAATACTTTAAGTAGTCAGCGAATCAAGTATTTCCTTCCTAGAGCCCTGCCTAGAATTTTACATCAAGATAACCTTACAGATTAAATAATCCAATAGAAAATAGAAAGTCAGATCAGGAAATAACATTCTTGTTATTGTATAATAATAATAATAATAATAATAATAATAATAATAATAATAATAATAAAATCTTTATTTAAAGAAGGTAGCTCATTAAGCTGTCATCATACAAACAATACAATGAAGAACTTATTTACAATGAGGCCTTCTATAACAATAGGAGGTATTGATCATCATATATATTCATGCATTTGAAATGATATATGTAATGATTTAAAATTATACTAGTAAACATGAATATGACGATAACGTGTTATGGTTGGGAGTGATAATGGTGATGATGATGATGATGATGATGATAATAATAATGGTGATGGTAATTATGGTGATTATAACAACGATCAGAAATGATAAGGATATCAATTATTTATAAGACATACACAGTAGTGAATGAAAGGAACCGTTCTGGTTAAATCCCGTTATTTTCCATCAAATAGTTTTTCAAATATCTTTTATAGCAAGATGCATTTTCAATCATTCGTAGGTTATGAGGAATAGAATTCCAAAATTCCATACCTATATATGAGAATGATTTCTTTAAAAAATCTTTTTTGGGAGCACATTTATGAGATATTTGGTTGCAGTATTCAGATCGTAATTCATAAAATTGGTTATGACTAAGTGTTACAAATTTCGACATATAGGAGGGAGCTAACCCATGAATCGTTTTGTAAACCATTAGAATCGTGAAATATTTACGTCTGTTTTCAAACGTTAACCATTTCAAAGAAAGGACATTTTTCTCAGAATTAGACCGTTTTGGCTGGCAGAGAATAATTCGTGCAGCTCTTTTTTGAATCTTATTAACTCTTTGAATAGATGAGGATTTACAATGGCTCCAAAGAATACACCCATAGTCAAAATACGGAGTAATGTATGACTTATAAAACATTTGTTTCGTGTCGATTGTGAGAAAGTTACATATTCTTTTAAGTAAGTATAACTGTGATGTTAATTTGCTACACAATTGATCAACATGAACTTCCCAGCCTAACGTGTTATCAATATGTACACCTAAAAGCTTTTGAGAGGAAACATTTTCGATTTGCATACCGCTTATACTTAGTTTAATGCAGAACTATTTTTTATTTTATGTTTAGACCCTATTAGCATGCATGTAGTTTTAGTGGGATTTAGAATCATGTTGTTTTGTCTGCATCATCGTTCAATTCTTGTAAGATCGTCTTGCAAATATTTATTGATCAGCGGTACAGAAGAACCACATTTGTGTAGTGTTGTATCATCAGCATACATGTCCAAGTTTGACGTTAAAGTTAAAGAAAGATCATTGACGTAAATCAAAAACAGAATAGGTCCAAGTATCGATCCCTGAGGAACGCCTGATGTAATTAGTTTCATATCAGATTGAACAGTGTCATTTTTAACCACTTGACGTCTTTCACTTAGATATGAACGAAATAAGTTACATGTATTATATGTGAAATGATGTAGCTGTAGTTTATATAAGAGAATATCATGATCAACAAGGTCGAACGCCTTCTAAAATCAAGGAACACAGATCCCACCATATTACCTTGATCTAATTCTGATAACCACGTATCTACTAATCGAATAAGGGCAGTTTGGCACGAATGATTCTCTCTGAAACCAGATTGCTGTGAAAACAATACATCTGTTTGTTTTAGATAGGTTTTTAGCTGATTAGCGATGTGTCGCTCAAAGACGTTTGATAAAGTAGGTAAAATTGAAATGGGTCGATAGATATTAGGATCGTTCTTTTCGCCTCCTTTATAAAGGGCTTTAACACTAGCCATTTTAAAATCTTTCGGAAAAATACCTTTAGAAATACAATTATTGATGATACATGCAATGGGTTTTGAAATAAAATCTTTACATATTTTCAAGATTTTTGGCCAAATTCCATCGAGCCCAGTTGATTTATTACTGTCTTAATTATTGATGATATTTCGTACTTCTATAGGTGTAATGAATGTTACCTCAAAATAACGGTCGGACAGTTTTCTATCGAGCTGATTTTCAGAGTTTTAAAATAATCTGTATCAACATGAACCTTATCAACTATATTCGATATATTAACGAAATGATTGTTCAATGTATTCACGACATTTAGCATACCCTCAACTTCATTCGATTGAAATTTTAATTAAGAAGGCAATTGATGGTCAATTTTATTGCTAGTAATATAACGAAGATTTTGCCAAAGATTTTTTGGATCGGATTTCTTTTTAATTGCTTCATTAAAGTAATCTTTTTTACTTTTTCTTATAATTGGGGTTACTTTATTTCTCCAAAGTTTATACATTTGCCAGTTTCCTTGATGTTTAAATTCATCTCTAGTTAAGGTAGCAATGGACACATGGCGTCATATTTTTCCGCCCAATGAATTTTTTTTCTTAGTCACATATGTTGTAGATTAACATTGTGTAGTCATTATATCAAAACTTGAAGGTACCTTTCCATGCTCGTTTTCATGCTAGAGTTATCTGCCCTTTAGTGGTATTGGCCATTTTTCAGTAAAACGTTTATACTCGTTTTAGGTCTAGTAAAAACTCAGTACTAGCTTAAAACTATTAAACACATACATTTTGCAAGACCTTATACATGTACACAATGGCTTTTGCCAAGAAAATTTCTCTTTGATCATTTGCATTTGCACAATTTGCCTTCGAAAGTTAAAAATGCACTAATTTTTGTAATTTTACTGGCTAAAAAATGCCACTAAAACCTATTTTTTGAAGAAATTACCCAATGAATTTTTCTTATTTTCCGATGTGTTTAAAACCCATATTTTTCCTTTATTTGGTAAAAAATTCAGCATACCTTTCCATGCAAATAAGAAAGTTTTTCGTTATTTTACAATGACCCTCCTAATTGAATGACGCTTTTAATGCATTTTTATTGTTAAATTTAATGATCCAGTCATTCAATTGATATCAAATGGTTAAAAGAAACTATGTTATGAAATTTTACGATCATTATTCTACGTTATTTCCATAAGCAGAATATTACGAAAACCGGTTTTTTAAACAACGCGCAAAAATGCCGTAAAATAAACGAAAACCCGCTTCTGGTTTACAGAGTCGGGAGGCAGCTGTCCATTGCCACCTTAATATTGCATCTTTCATAGATTTATTATACCATTCTGGCTGTTTAAATCTTTTAACACGTTTTTCTTTAACAGGTAGATGCTTAGAAAGAATGTCATTTAATAACCTATAAAGAAACCCTAATGCCTTATCAGGGTCTGATATTGTTTCAATAGTATCGAAATTAATACGAGTTAAATCATGCAAGAAAACGTCCATGTTTAATTTCGCAAAAGAACGATAGGAAATCGTTTTGAAATTTTCCTTATTATGAAATTTAGCATGATTTGGGTACGTTAAAGCTATAGGGAAGTGATCGCTGATTGCAATTTTCGACACGAAAGTCTCGGGAATAAATTGCTTGCATGTACTATAAATATGATCTATTATGCTAGAAGAATTATTCGTTACCCTAGTTGGCGTTCTTATGTGCTGATAAAGGCCTAAGTCCTGAACCATCTTTGCCCATTTTGTATTACTGTAAGTAGATGTTAAAGAATAATGAATGTTATAATCGCCTAGACTAGTAGTAATATGAAATCCAAATTGGCAGCATCAGCGAAATTTAATTGCTCTTCATACCTATCAATCCATGCCTGTTTACTGTTTGGTGGTCTATATCCAAAATTAAGTAAAACTGATTTATTATTTGAAAACATAACTTCTAGCCAAATGCTTTCAATATCACTTATTTCAAGATCAGTTCTTCGCTGATAATTAATGTAAGCAGCTATATATATAAGTAAACCGCCACCGAGCTTTTGCAGGCGATCTTTTCTTTCAAAAACGTAACCGTGTAAGTATAAATCAGAATCTGTAACATTTTCAGTCAAAAAAGTTTCAGACAAGCCAAGGATACTAATAGAATGTGTTTTGCTTAGAATTATACGAATTTCATCTAATTTAGGAAGTAAATGCTGTATATTCAAGGAGGCTACGTGTAATCCCTTTTCTTTGAAATTAAATGCTAACAAGCTACTGACTTCTTCATCATCATCCGTATTTTGACTATTCTGTTGGTCTGATTTATGTAATTTTGCAAAGGGGTTTCGGTCAGTTTTTGCATGGTTAAAAAGCGAGCTTTCAGTGTTTATCTTTTTTGTACAGTTTACGTGTAACTTAGGCGAAGTGATGTTCGATGAAGTATTCGGGACATATTTTAAACTAACAGATAAATGATGATTACATGAATTAGGATAGTCACACAGTATATTATATCTGTTATAACATTTAACAGAGGAGTGTATGTCTAACCCGTCCTAGCAATTACTATATCTACACTCAGATTCAATATGGTTTGTTAGGCCGCAATTCCAGCATCGTCTTTTATTAGTTCTAAATTGATATGTGTGAGGTTTTCCAGCAAATGGTTTGTTTCTGTAGGTGTAGGAGTAACGTGGCATATGTGTGTCATCTTGGTTCCTTCTGGGATGAGTTACTCGTTTCTTAATGATCACGATTTCTCCATTAATAGCGTTTACTAAGGCACTAGATCCGCTCTTGTCGAGATGTATTGAATCACGACTGTATAACTGGCATACTGTTTTCCCATTAGCGAATACAAATGCCTGAAAGCACTCAATTAACCCCGCCTTCGTATCTTCACAAACTTGCTTTATTGTATCATTTAGCGGTATGACGTCAACATCACTTCTCGGACAAACAGTACACAAAAATACACTGCACTTTATTGCTGAAACCATCGCTTTCATTTCTTTGTAAACAGATTCTAACCGTCCTTCAGCAGCATCATTTCCACCTATGTACACGATGATATTTTTGTAAGAATCTAGATTCATTTCATCTAACTTTGATTTAATATCCTTTGTCTTCCTTCCTGGCAAGGTTTTAACATCTATTCTGGTATCGAGACCGCGTTTATTAATTCCCTTAAGTATGGAATCTCCAATAATAAGAGTCCTGTCAGCGGATATTTAGCTGGCGTCTTCGAAATAAATTTCGAGCCGCCGTCATAGCGCAGTTGGTAGCGCGTCGGACTGTCATTCTAGAGTTCGCGGGTTCGATCCCCGACGGCGGCACTCATTCTTTCTTACTATTTGTCTTTCACCAATGGGTCGATAATCGTAGACCTATGTGAGATAGCGGCTGGAGGCTAGGAAAGAATGTGGTGGTTGTACTGGTGAGAGAAATACCAGGAATCCATTGTTAGGTGCTCCAGTCGCCGCGATATAACTGAAATAATGTTGAAAGCGGCGTTAAACTCCATTCAATCAATCAATCGAAATAAATTTCGGTGTTTCCAGATTTGTTAGCGGTGTTTCCATATATAGATTTTCCGAATGCTTCCCTTTAAAACCACCTACATTTTCTTTCACGTTACTTGGTCCAGGAGTACTGATACTAGTAGTTGATTTCACGTTCTTTTCAACAACTTCAATGGCACTTTGCGGATATCTTTTATCAATCTGTTCTCGTGAAATAAATTTCACTGTGTTCTGGAGTGATTTAATCTGTTGTTGCAATTTATCATTTGTTTGTTTTGTTTCAATTATACATTGATCGTTTGATTGTTTGAGACAGTCCAGCTGCTCGGTAGTTCCCTTTTCCTTTAATGTAATTTGCTTTTTAATACTGGCAATCTCATCTCTTATTTGAGAAAACTGTAGGCTGGTGTTCATGTAGAATTCATCGGCTTCGTGCTTTAACCGTTGCATTAGAACATTCATGGATTTTATTTCGTTTACCATTTGATTTTGTTGTGTTCGACTCGCGTTGTGCATTTCCGTTTTTGCATTCTGATCTGAGTCTGGTCTTGTTTCCGGTTGTTCTAATTGAGGTGATGATGTGTTTCGTTGTGTGATTTCATCATTTGTTTCCGATATTTCAGGGGTAGGGCAATCTGTTGATAACCGTTGTTCTAATGGATGTGATGATGTGTTGCATTGAAAATTTTCATCATTTGGTAAAGAGACTTTTGAGCAATGTACAATTTTACCATCAAGCTCAGAATCCATTTTCTTCTTACCATCCGGCGTACCATTTAAGAATTTTAAAGCCAAAAATTTGACACAGTCATTCAGATCCGTAGCTGTACTATTCTCCTGTATAAGCCATTGTTTTATGTTCTCAACTATGTTCGGTAAATCGACTCTCAGAAAATGTTTTTCAAATTTTCCGTTTATCAGACTTGTGCATTTCGTATGATAAAGATTAATTGTAAACAAATTAGATTTATTTTGACTGATCTTCATTTGAGTCTCTACGAGATAACCGTTCTTGTCAACAATGGGTTTTTGATTTACATCATATTTTTCGGAAACAAAAATTGGCACTTGAATAACCTACTAACTGTAAACCTGTACATTGGCCTCTGCAGAGTTTACCAGTCCCATTGATCGGCCAGTCAGACAATATAAGCTGATAAGAAATTATCTTTCTCTAGTTGAATTTTGCCTACTTTTTCACAATACTTCAGATCAGTGGGACGGGAGCCAGTCTACTTTAGCCTCGGCTTCGTCACTTTTTACTCGCGATGCTTTTAAACATAACTTAGATGATAGTTTATCTGCCCTGCGTTGAGGATGACAAAACGGTAAAAAACTGTTTGTGAATTATTTCCCGCTTTGCACGGACAGAGAGCGCTATAATTTGCAAACACATGTAGTTGGACCCTGTTGTCATCCTGAACGCAGGGCCGATATCAAATTTATAGAAAAAGAAAAATACTTAATAATAAAGACGATTATTCAATTAGTTTGAAGCGCAAAAAAAGCATTCAACATTGTACTTTAAACACCAGACTGCTATGAAACAAAAGCAATAGATCTAGAATAATCGTTTGTATCAGTGTAAGATCGATTTATATTTCATTGAGTGGAAATATAGCTTATGTTGTTCACGAAATGAAATATTAATCGATCTTACTCGAAAAACAAACGATTATTCTATTTCTTTATTTCAAACTGAATGATACAAAATGTGAAATTTCTAGGCGCCGTAAAGCGCGTCATTTTGCACGTGATTGCTATGCAACGTTCATTGTGACGTCACTTATTTCGCCCCGCATAGATGACGTCAGATAGGGTGAAATGCACAAAAGCAGGGTATAAGTTTTTGATAATTTCACTGCTTTTGCGGTGAGATTAACAAGTGATAATCTACCGTTATTTCTCGTTAAACCACCAAAAAGCATTTAAGAAATTACATTATCATTTCAGAATTAGACTGGTCTTCTGTCAACTAGTGTACGAAGGCTTAAAATTATGTAATTCGACAGTAGAACCAGTCCGGATCGAGTAATGGGTGAATATGACTCCATTTTTTAATTCTTTGAGGTATGGAATAGCGGAATACCTTTGTTCGTAGCAGTAAATGTGGAGAAGCTGGAGAAGAGTATTTGAATGTTTACATGAAAATGAAATAATTGGTCTCTATAGTGGGGCCGTTTACCCCCCCCCCCCCCCCCCCCCCCCCCCACACACACACACACCACCCTCTGGGTCCGCCACTGGGCGATTCTTATTAAAGGCTGTTTCGTGGTCTTTCTCTTTTATTTGCATTTTTCTCGGTCATTGATCTAATCCAACTTAGAATCTACAGACGATAAACTAATTGAAACTAGTTAAATACGGGGAATACGGGAAAAGCGGATCAGCATTAAATCAAGATGTGACCGGTCTGACACCACCAGTTGATTATGACGTCACCATTTTGTGGCTATGTTATCGTCCTTTAACTTTTAATTTCTATAAGTTTAAAATCAATATTAAATTCTTTGTTCTAATTTTGCTATTGTAAATCGTTTTTATTCCCTTTTTTTTCAGAATTTATGCCCATTGAGAGAAAAAAAAGGAAAAAAGTTATTCTCACCGACCGGACACATAGCCATCGGTAAACAAAAATGGAACCGGTGTCGCATGGTTGCGCAAACATTTCATGATCAAAAGAAGGTGAGGAAGTGTTATTTTTAGGTCTTGTTATGATTCATAATTTCTGTCAAATAATAAACGGTATAATTTCAGACTATGTCACAGGAAAACGTTGGAAACTTAATGTGTCTTGAGTTCGATTTATACCATAATAGGTAGACTAGACGATTTCAGAAATCCATTTCTGGTTTGGTCACAGGTGAGTGGTTTCATTGAATGGGACGTTTGACAGGTTTAGTAATCCGAAGAATGTTTCATTTATAACCGATTCGGAATAAAGTAAAGGTAGGGGTTTCTTTTATTGGAAATTATCTAGTTTTAATTTGATTTATTGGATATTCGAGACTCTTTCACAAAAGGAAGGGACTTCCAGTTTAAAATAGTAGGGTGGGGGAATATTTTGTCCTTTATTTCTAAGGTAATCTTTTGACAAGTTATGTATCATTATTGATGTTGAGGCACAGAAAGAAAATTAATGGGTATCATTATTATTTGTCATCCAAAATTCTGTAAATTTCTTAGAAAGAATGATTGAACCATATTAATGTGACCAAATTCCTTTGGGCTTAGTGAAGGGGTCCCTTAGTGAAGGCAAACATTGTAGACACTGATCAAACTACGTCTGGAGCCTGTTTTCCTAAACACCTTACTTTGATTTTTTGTGTACGACAAAAATTAAAATTGCTTCTAGTAGGCTACAGTAAAAAATATATATGTAATTCTGTTATGCATCATCCCCCTGGAATCGCCTTCTAAAGATGATTACAATGAGATCTAGAGTAGGTCCGGGTAATTCCGTACATGCGGGAAATTCCGTACACTTGAATTAATTACGTTTTTCTTATAAAATGCATTTCAAATTATTTTAGAAATAAACCTGGTTTAAAACAAGCCAATATACCTCAAACCATATATCGGATAATTACCACGTCATCGCCGATTTAAGGCGGCACTACCTGAGTCACTCCCTCATTCTCAAATACCGAGTCAGATAAGTACGAAAAGGTCACTCGGTACCATCTGTCCAAATGTCTGTGTATATACCCAATGTTTACATGAATTGTGAATCATAGTTTAATTTATTGAAGAATAAGAAATACTTTTCACTCTCCTAGTAATATTTTTTGTGAAACCTAGTTCTTTGTAAATAAAATGAGATTTTTCATACTGTACGGAATTAGCCCACATTGAGAAAAGTACAATTGTGGGCGAAGCTAATTTCGTACAAGTCAATATTATTTTACCCATCAAGATCATAACAAATGATAATTGACATTATATATTTGTTTAGGATAATCAAAACCCTGTAACTACAGGTTGAAAAGGCTTGACTAACTTGCATTTGCCCAGCGGCCCCAGAGCAATTAGTTTTTCTTTGAGAAACAGTTTAGCATAATGAAGCAGTAGTTACAGTGTTTTAATTGCCTACTTACGTTTAAAGTTTTCTAAGCGGATGCGCAAAACCGTCTACCAAGCATGAGGAGGTCCCATTATTGCCTCATAGGCTCCCCACACTTAATACTTAGAAGCCCATGTTTGCCTTTTATGAACATTAAACTGTCTGAATTATGAATATGCCCCATCCCTCAAACTAAGCTATTACTTTTACCGCCCTGTTATTCATAACCGATTTTCCCGACGAAGCGTACAAAATAACCCGCTTATGTACGGAATTGGCCGGTATCAGCTACGGGCCTTTATTGTAATTTTTCTAAACATATGGCATAGTTTTTAGAGTTAAAAAAGGAGTATTGCTAGAAGAAATATAATAGCATTAAGAAAGTATGTTATTATGATCGTCCTAAAAGAGACGTTCTCAAAATAATCGAAACTATCCAAATCCGTACGGAATTACCCGGACCGACTCTATATATAGCAAGGCAAAATCTAACAATGAATGAAAATGCAATTTGTGATTTTGACTTATAAATATGTTTTTTGTGTAAGTAAAAAATTAAAGTTGCTTCTACAGTAGTGAATAAATATGGAATTCTGTCATGCATCATCCCATTGGAATCGTCATCTAAGACGATTCTAATTTGATATTGCAAGGCAAAATCTAACAGCAAATGAAAACGCGTGGTATGATTTGTGATTTTGACTAACAATTAATTTTATCGTAAGATGTTTAGTTAAACAGGCCCAAGCGGTCTAAACTGTTTATTGAACCTGTCTAACAGAATACTGATTTAAAATGATAGTTGAGACTTTGGTTTAAACTTATTCATCAATTTGGAAACAACTTAGATTAATTCCTCTCGATTCTGGTCCTGGAAAATTCACCAGTACTCGCGCCAAATGTATGGGCCAATGAAAGAACAAAGATTGATAGACAAAAAGACATTAATTGATGAATTTTTAGCATCACAAAGTATTCACTTAATAAAAGGCTTTAAGCTCTCGACAATGGGTTGACAATAAACGTAGACCAATGTGAGATTGCAGCTGGAGGCTAGGAAAGGATGTAATGGTTGTACTTGGGGAGAAATACCAGGATTCCATTGTTTGGTGCTCAAGCATTCACGGTAAAACTGAAAAACTGTTGAAAGCAGCGTAAAACCCAATTTGAACAAACAAACTTAATAAAAGCTTCTTGACCAGGTTTTGTTTAACTCCTCAGAGCATTTATTGAGCAAATTACAGTGTATATATTTTTATGTTAGTCACTTACAGTGTTACAGTTAAGAAAATTTGGAAATAAACAAGATGAATGATTTTGGGAATGAAATTGAATGAGTTTGTGGAGTGAGATTTCAGTGAATTCAAGGGAGATAATCCAATATCATTAATCTTGTCCAAGATGAACAAAATTAGCTATATTTATTACCTACCTTTAAAAAAAAAACCTTAACTTCTCTCTTTGTGAGTCTTTGTGGACTAATAAGGCACAGTAGAATTATCACCTGGAATAAAATAGTAGAATAATTTGATCAATTTGAATTAACATTTCGAAGGGCTTGGCAGATATTTATCCATATAAGTAAGGTCTGGAATGAAATAATGGAGTACTGAGATAGTGATTTAGAATGATTTTGATCAGAATGGGTGTTAATTTCACAGTATTTTTAATTGCAGTACAAAAAGGACAGCATTCTATTAATTTCTTTTTTTCTTTCAGGAAGAGCTTGTGGGCAGCCTACATGGCATGAGATTGAGATCCTTAGTGCTTGAGGGACTACACTGGTTTACAAACAACATTTAGGTTGATAAGGTTGGAAGTAAAAAACTATTACTGAAACATAACTTTAAGAAAGACAACTTTCAATAATGTCTGCAAGACGTATAAATCGTGTAATGCGTAATCAAGGTCAAGGTGGTGGATATAGTGGGAACGTTCACATAGTGAGACACGATGTCGTCAGTCGTAAGAGAGAAGAACGCATGGTCAGGGAAGCATATAGAAGAGAGAAGAAGATGAGCTCCTATCTGGCAGAAGATGAGAATTTTCCAAGCTTCAAGAATCAGTTGGCAAAGATTGGTCTAGAGCTTAGAGACATTCCTGGTGATGGGTGAGTTGTATTATAAATTTTGACTTTGTGTGACATTTTCTTGAATTTTGACATGAATTTTTTGTGAGTGAGGAGTAAATATTAAGAAGGGTGGATCTAGACAGCCACAAAATTTAACAAGTATATTTACTAAAGACACTTTATCCCTATCTATAGTAAAAAAGTGCAGAGTGATGACTGGTCATATTTTGCCGATGCACGGGCTAGTCACATTATTTGCTTTAAATTGCTTAGCACACATTTAAAATCAAAGTGCTGTCAGCACTGTAAATCGGACATCATTGAGAGGCTTGGATAGTGCAATAGTTCGCCAATCAAAAGGGCTCAAATTTGGACAATAAAAGTTGGTAAAATATTTGCCCAATTTTTGAGTTTTTTGTCTTAACACTCCATCTTTTCGAGGACATCGCCAGCTCATCCAACCTCGTGGGTCCGATTTTGAAAGTTTGCTGATTCGATAACCCTCTGATAGTCTAAATTATTTCTTAGCAGTTTTTTAGCTCCACTGGCTGAAAGCCACTGGGGCTATTGTCATGGCGTTGTGTCCGTCGTGCGTCCGTCCGTCCGTCCATCTGTCCGTCCGTGCGTGCGTCCGGTCGTAAACTTTTCTTTAAAAATCTTCTCCTCAGAAACTACTGGATGGATTTCAACCAAACTTCACAGGAATGATCCTTGGGTGACCCTCTTTCAAAGTTGTTCAAGAAATTTTGATCCAATGAAAAACATGGATTTAATGGGCGTGGCCTATTTCCAAATATGGTAAAAAGTGAGTTTTCTCAGATTCTAATCAATGGATACCAATTAAATTTTACATGAATAATCCTTGGGTGACCCTTTATCAGTCTACAAAAAATCATTGTAATCGGATTGAAAATATGCATTTTATGGACAGAGGTCATTTCTCTATATGTTATATAGTGGAAACTTTGAAAATCATTTTCTCTTAATCTAACTGATGGATATCAACCAAATTTCACTTGAATGATCCTTGGGTGACCCTTTATCAGTTTACAAAAAATCATTGTGATTGGATGAAAAATATGTATTTTATGGGCGGAGGTCATTTCTCTGTAAGTTATATAGTGGAAACTTTGAAATCATTTTCTCAGAATGTAACTGATGGATATCAACCAAATTTCACTGGATGATCCTTGAGTAACACTTTATCAATTTACCAAAAATTATTTTGATTGGATGAAAAATATGCATTTTATGGGCAGAGGTCATTTCTCTATATGTTATATAGTGGAAACTTTGAAAATCATTTTCTCAGAATTTGATATTTGGATATCAATTAAATTTCACTGGAATGATACTTGAGTGGCCCTTTATCAGTGTACCAAAAATTATTTTGATTGGATGAAAAATATGTATTTTATGGGTGGAGGTCAATTCTCAATATGTTAAATAGTTGAAACTATGAAAATCATTTTCTCAGAATGTAAATGATGGATATCAATCAAACATTTTTGGTATGATCTTTGGGTGACCCATTATCATGAAGTCAAAAATTATTTTGATTTGATGAAAAATATGTCTTTTAATAGCAGAGGTCATTTCTCTATCTGTTATATAGTTGAAACTTTGAAAATCATTTTCAACATCAGTAGAACCCCAAATATCTAAAAATCTAGTCAAAACATTTATTTTCTTTTACAAGAATTTCAAGCCTGTGGAGCGACTCAAGCCATTCATGGCTTTCTAGTTTTTACGTTGTTATAATGAGCACGCGCCAAGCTAAAAGCTTGTCTGTTAATATTATTCCTCTCTCTATAGAGTTTAAAAGCCTGTTTAGCAACAAAACATTTTTCATTAAACTATTTACAATTTTGATTACCAACATGTTTGTATTTCAAGCATTGGGTTTTCTCAAATACTATAAATGCATTTTCCCTCAAGAAACACGTGAAATCGCCAACTATGCTATTTATATCTTTGGTTTCTGACCAATCAATTGAATCTAGCAGCACTCTATGATTATTCATGAGTTGTTCTAAAAATAGATCGCTCTTATTGCTATCCCATATCAGTTTATCGTATGTTTTTGTCGGTTTATTTGTTGTTGAATAATTTTTCTTCATACTCAAATTTGAATATTTTGAAAATAGGATTGGAGCGTGATCAGAGTGCTCATTGAAATCAAATATTTCAAAATTACAAAATTATTTCTATTTGTTAACACATAATCAACAGTACTCATTCGAACAAAAAGTAAACTTCCCACGCTCCCTGTTCGAGTGCAGACGACCATTGACCAATGACAAACAACTTAATTGACACATTTCGAGCAAAAGATGTTCATTTGCATCTACCACGTGGTCTGAATTTACGCGTGGGTTTTGACGAGTGATAATCATTACAGAATTTGATTGGTTGTCAGCCCTACAACTGGTAAAAGACCGTTCAAGAAAAAAATCAGAGCAGTAATATTGTAAGTGCTACAAATTTATAATACAGTTAACCTATTGTATGTTTCAACTCCTTTACTCAACCAAAAATCTTGTTATAAAGACTGAAAATACTAACTGGTAATTACTAAAAGCGATGATTACATCAAATTTTGTATTAGCCTCTTCTCTATTTGTCGAAAAGTAAATAAGATAAAAACAAAGTTTGTAGATTGTGACTGAAAAGGCCGTTTCTTCGGTGTTTGAAAACACATAATTTGGTTTGAACATATTGCTCAGAAGATAATGGTAAAAATGTAGTGGGTCAAACAGACTGGATTTCTGGAAAACGGTATTTATAAATCGACTGCTTCGCAGTCCGATTTATAAATGAAATTATCACACACAGGGTGTCACAGGCTGAATTGGAATTTTACTTTTCAAATACCATACAATATTATTCAATAACCTTACTCTATCAAACAAATGCTTTCATAACACCAATACCATTTAATAGTGAGGGAGACTTAGTTGTCACAACAACAGTTTGTCACATGTACATGCCTAGTTTACATTTGCCACAGACGCCGTACGATATCCCAGCATGTGATTTTTTGTATGATATTTTTGACATCTGACGATTTTATTTTCTATGGCGTATGTGTTCACAAAAATGTGCAGTGTCCCCATGGGTTTTCATAAAACTTTTACGAGAATCAATGAGTTTCCCATGCAGCGATCGCAAGGTAATCGTACGGTGGCCGTGCGATGTCCGTAAGCCAAATATAAACAAGGCTTTAGTCAGGCTGTTTGTCTGTCCAATGTTCTTCATCATAAGAAATTTTTACACTAGCTCCGTGGGCAAGACCACAGCATGAGTTCAAACATTAAAATTCAGACTCAGTGTCTATTCTAGGTGGGGGGATTGCGCATTTTAGCACACACTTTAGATAAATCCCACCTGTTTTGGAAGGTATTGGGGGATTTTTTTGCTTAGAGTAAGAGAAAAAGTTTACAGTATCTAGTTTGGAATACTGACCATTTTCAACAAAATTGCCCCCTACTTTTCGAATCCTAGAATAGACACTGCAGGCTCTATGGCGGTTATCTTTGGTTAATAATGGCTCTAGGACATATAAAGCAGTCATAGATGATATAAATTTGAAAAAAATTATGTTTGAATCAAAATATATGTCTTGTATGGCATAGTTTTTGAAAGGTATTCCATTGACCAATAGGTATAGAGATATATACATGTAACATAATAGCAAAAGTCCCCCTATTAATGCACCAGAAATGTAAATACTATATTTGAGCTAGGACAGAGGACTTATCAATAGTTTTACCCTGACACATCAATAAACAGGAGAAGAACAAAAGAGACTGATCTTGTATTATCCAATAGATATAATAAATCAATTACACACTTCTGAGTACAAGTGAGAGAAATCCCTTAATCTAAGGTGTTACTATTAATAGAACCTATTTACCAAGCTGATAACTCTTGTTGTAACAAATTACAAACAGCCATAAATAAAATAAACAGTGGGTCCCAGCTAATGGCTTATCAGTCTTGGTTTCAGATTTCCTGTAACTCTCTGGATATAGCAAGAGGACCATTTAGCGTATAAAGCTTTCATGAATAAATGAACACAAGAAAATGAACAAATAAGAATTGTTTCAGTCTGCAAATAATTTTAAAAGAAAAAAATCTAAAGATGATCAAATTCAGCATAATATGTCATACCCAATTGTTTGCGCATTTACATGTTTGTCTGACTGTCCATCTGGCTGTCATGACATTTTGTGTGTGCAACTTCGCCTTAAGATTGCATTAAAATGACCTAAAACTTACTTAAATGGTTACTGGTATCTATGCTGTCTATTTTGCATCTGACATCTGACCCTTCGAATTCAAATCACTGAGGGGGAAAAAACCACCTTTTACTAGTGTGCGCAACTCATCATACAGTTACACTCAGATTCAAATCAGGCATAATGAATCTCGACAGTGTCTATGTGTGCATGTGCCATTTAGGATTCAGGCAACTTCAATCATCTGGCCTTGAATTAAAACAAAAGGGTCAAGATGACCATAGATCGCTAACCCGAGTACATAGTAAAACCATGAAATCAAACTTCAATTAGTATACATGGCCGTAGTTAAACAAGTAAATTGATTTTAACAAGACCTTTCTGCTGAAAGGTCTTTAAGATAAAGTGTTTGCAAAATACAGTTTATATCATTGTTCATGAAAGCGTTCAATTAAATTAGCTAAAGTTTATCATATAATTCCCAAAGTTGTGCTTTTGACCGTCAGGTCTTTCCCTAAGTACAAATGTTTAACAAGTCAGTTATGATCAAGGTTATTTGATCTGAAATTAGAGCAAAAAGCGCACTTTAATTATTGATGAAATCTATTTTTTAATTTAAGTAAAAAAAGTGTTTCTTGATATTTAAAATGTGTACTGCTTGTGAAACAGACAGTGTACATGCTATTATTTATTCTAAAGTTCAGAGTCAATTTCAACTCGGCCAGATGTTTTTGAAAAAAAAATCATAGAAATGATCATAGCCTTGATGTAGTTGATTTTTGCAGCTTTCTCAAGTCAAAGTTCGAATTATTTGACATCTTATGAAATACCTGATTTATTTAAACCTTGAAATTATCGTACAAACTAATTATCAATAGATCATACTATGCTCGAATGAATCCATGTGTATTTTTATGGCATAGCTCACCTGAGCACAATGTGCTCAAGGTGAGCTTTTGTGATCACATTTTGTCTTTTGTGCATCTTGCGTTGTGTGTTGGAAGTCGTGAACAATTCTTTAAACATCTTCTCAGTAACCAATGGGCTGATTTCAACCAAACTTGGCAGAATTGTTCCTTGCGTGAACCTTCTCAAAACTTGTTCGTGGAATTTTGATTGACCCCCAAATATGGACGTGGCAGGGAGGTTTTTTTTTGAGCCCGAAATCTTATAACTTCACACTCATCACATAAGAAATCTGTGGCGTTATACAGATGTTTTCACATTTTGTTTCTTGACATCAAGTCATGAGATATGATGAGAACACCTTTTTTTTAAATTCAAGGAGGTATGAAACTCAAATCTTGTCGCACATTTGATTTACCTGCTTTATGTATTCATTCAGTTTGATTATGATTCTAGTTTCATACCTCAATGATTAAGTATCCTCATCGTCTCTTCAGTTAATTAATATTTGAGGATCTCACTAGATGCTCGTGCTTCAATTAATTATGCGAGTGGAGGAGCCATGGTTAGTTACATCATGTGTTGCAATACTATAATAATGTTCAAAGTAGTCTCAAACTCCATGGAGCAACTTATTTCCAGAATTGTTAAAAGTCAAAAGAAAAGAAAACTTGAATAGTTGGACATGAAGATTCAAGACATGAGCGTGAGACAGTATTAAGTGTCCTCATGATGTATAAACACATATCACAGTCTCTTGATCACTGACCAAATCAATTGGTAAAAGACGAAACCAGAAAATAATTCTAACTTGTGACTGTGAGATGGGTATGTGAACATGACCAGAGTATCTAAATAAACCAATTATTATTATCTTTCACAGTGGTTCTCACTGGGGAAAGTTTATGTATGTAACTGTTAATATCTAATCAGCAGTCAAGTGTTGGCTATAAAGTTACCGTGGTGGAAAAGCTTGGAAAGGGGGGTATTTTCACTTATTCTTATAAGTATACATGGAGCTCATGGTCAAAATGGAAGTCTCTCACCTTGTCCTATTTACTAAGTACTTCTAATTGGTGGTGTTATCCTACATTGATTTCAGGGTTAAATGTTCCTCACACCTTTGTTTATTGACCCGCTTAAGCATGGTGTATCACAATAAGAAAGGAATACTGTGATAACGTAGCAGGAACGCGGGTTTACTTAATGCATACACCTCAGTACGTAGCATGATCTCCTCGTACACCGAGGGGTCGACGTATTTTCAAGTGTTCACTTAAAAATACATAGCATGTATGTGACAGCCCTCATACACCGCACTTATGTATTTCATACGCCGTAGAAACGAAAACAACGTAGCATTTATGTAGCGGGAAGGTAGCTCTTACACCTTGTATGTGGCTCAAACGAAATGCTAATCAATGATGATAAATAAACAGTTTTATACCCCAAAGTAAACCGTAAATGTTGTTACCCAAACGTGATTACGCAGCAACAACAATGCATGAACGAATGGACCGCCATGCTTATGTCAAGGTTACGCCGTGACAACCCCTTATACACCACGCTTATGCCTTAGACTATTGTACTTATGCTGCTGAATCTCCAAACAAACACGAGAACACAGCAGGAATGCCGCAGGAACGTAGTACATAAGCCATACCATTGAGATCGAACAAAATACGCCTTGGTCATCGGCGTTTGATCCACATAAAACATTTTTCACTCAAACGCCACAGATACACAAAGGTCTGAGAGCAGCATTACACATGACATTGTAGCAAATTTCCCCATTGAGGCATTCCTCCTTTTAAAAATTAGAAATGTATATTCTGTTAGTTCTTGCACAGACGACTTATCAATAGTTTTACACTGACCATTAATGAACAAGAGAAGACTATTGTATTATCCAATTGATGAAATAAATCAATTAGCTTCAAGGCGAAATTAGAAGTCTTTCACCTTGTCCAATTTACTAAGTACTTCTAATTAGTGGTCCTATCCAATATTATATGGGGTAAGTACATAATCAGCAACACCCCCCCCATTTAGGTATTCCCCTTTTATGCATTAGACATTTAAATTTTATTTGTTCTAGCACTAACGACTCTATAGGTTTACACTGACACATCAATAAACAGAATGAAGAAGAACAAAAGGTTCGGGCCAAAGGTTATAAAACTTTTCTCAGGCTCAGGCTCAATTTCCTCAAATTTTAGTTTGAAATAAATATATGAAAATAAAAGATAATATTGATAAGTTGTTATTTATAACAACTTATTAATATTACCTTTTATGTAAATACATTGAAATGAGTATTTAAACAGAATTACAGCTTTAATTTCAAATTGAAATTTGAGAAAAGTTTTTAATTGAGCCTGAGAAAAGTTTTATAATTTTGGACCCTGATCTTATTCTATCCAATGGTTTATACTAAATCAACTAGCTTCATTCAGGGGCAGTTCTTCACCTTGTCCTTTTCAATTACTCTCGGTTTCATCTACCTATATATATATATATATACGTAAGTCGACCCTAGTCAGACTGTGCTGTAGTGATGGGCAATCACTTTCAAAACACAATCAATAATTTTAGTTGGAAGAATAAATTAACTTATGATGATTGTATAATCTTTTTCTTAGAAATTAATAATACAGCACTCCTCGTATCATCCTTTGAACAATAGAATGTGAAAGTTTAGTTAAAACTAATGAACTAAAGACTCTTTCTGCAGAATTTTCTACTAACTTAATAGATCAGCATGAAACAGTTGTAACTGCCTATAAACATATAAGGCAGTTACAACTGTTTAACCCTGAGGCATCAAACTGATGTTGGTTTGGAAAACAATATATAATGGATTTCATTTATGTGTTAGGAACTGGTTAATCAATTTATGAGATTTCTTAGTCAATTATCACAATTAAAAGCCCAAACCAACTGATTATCGATGATAATCGATTAATCTGCCCATCACTGAGTGGATTACGCAGACTGACTAGGGTTGAAACTTTTCACACTTTCCCAAATGTCTGAATCTAGAATAATCATTCTACCTTCTACCTTCCTTTGAGAGAATTTTTGAGATGGGACCTCTGGTTGACCTAAGCTGGACCTAATGTCTTTATTAGATATCCATTTTTACACAGTTGAAGTTCCCAGATGGTCCCTTTTCACGTGATTGGTCACATATATTATACAATCTATTGTTGCTTTAATATATTTCAACAGATCTTTCAAAACTCTATTAATCATCAGCACCTATTACTCTCTTCAAGTAATTAATTAACACACATTTCATGCAGTCAGACTTATAAAATTAATTTGAAGGTGCATTATAAATGCATGGATTATCCCTTTTAGCCTGGGGTATTAGAATGAAAGGGTCAACTTGTTAGACTGCATTCTATATTGCATTATCTTTTGATCTTTTAAGATGACACTTATTTAATTCAATTTGCTTTCACCAGACACTTAATTTGTGGTTGTTGAAATTTGTTGCCAAAGGGAACTAAATGTCGAAAATCCAATTAGCTACTGAAAAAAAGGAATTTCATTGTTTAATCAAACTGATTCTGGTTATTTTTGCAAGATGTTTGATAAAATAGTTGGAATTTATATTTTCTTGTCCTAACCTATACAAACTAATCTTGACTCAACTTATTTTGTAAGTTTGAGTGAAAATAATACAATGTCTCTCTTTAACCCATTATCAGACAACAAAAATGTTAGACTTGGTCCAATTTCAAAGAAGACCTGGAAAGCAATTGAGTCTGTGTGTGACATTTTCAACAAATTATGTGAGCATGATGGACAGAGGTTGAGCAGCCTGGACAATCACACAGTGCAATGAAATTAATCTTGGGCTGTGAATAGGGCCCTTGGGTCCATAGCCATCTATTGAATGTGTAGTTAAGACTCTGATCAGACTGTGCGACTGCACAGTCTGATCCTGATCTTAACGTTGCACAGATTTGAAATTGTTGAAAATATCACACACAGGCTCAATTTAAAGTTGATGAAATTTTGTTGTCCTTTAGGAAGAAAAAATTGTGTACAATGAAATATTGCTTGTGACAAATGGCTTGTTTGTTTTTCACAAGCATTAGTTTTTACTTAATATTACAATTTTTTTCTTAACGAGCGTCAAGCAGAGGGATTGTGAGATAATCTGTTAACATAACAAATATTATTTCTTTGGTTACAATTTCTGTTGAATAGTATCAAAAGTGTCAACAAATTGGTGTTGTAACTAACAGAATTCATCTTTACAAAAGAAATGATCTAATTGTGCGTTCTGAAAACATTTCCATATTGTGTATTCTATATACTTTCACATAATTTCTGAAAGAAATATGTATAGATAAAAATGTAATACATTTTGTAAACTTTATATCATTAATATTTCCTATTAATTTCAATCAATTCTTTCTTATCCTTGTATAATATTTTTTATGATTCTTCAGATATATAAAGATATACTTTTGAGTAAATAAGCGCATCAAAATAGCAAAAAATATCAATCTTATTATATAAATGACTGAATTACAACTATAACTTGATTAAAAATTCTTTTAATGATATATTCTTGCACAAGTATTTTTTGGCCAACAGGTCCCAATTTGAAAAATTATTATGGCTAAAACTTCCGTGGCCAAAATGTTCTGGCCGCGAAGTCTATTGCCAAAACGTCTGTCGACTCTGTATAATATCCTACCATTGTGTGATATTGTCAAGTGAAAAGGGAAAACTTATGAAGGATGCATATTTAAGATTCTTTACTTGAAAGTGTTTACAGCTAAATATTCATTTACATAATTTTAATGAACTTATTTATAAACGTCCTTCAAGGTTTTACTTAATCTCAATTTTCATCCTTATTCAAACTTAAGAGAACCAAGAATATCGATTCATGTACTCCTGTCAAAAGATTAGGGCCCAAGGTTATAAAACTTTTCTCAGGCTCAACTGAGAATTTTCTCAAGTTTTGGATTTGAATAAATGTATTAACATAAAAGATAATATTAATAAGTTGTAAGTATAAACAACTTATTAATATTATATTTAATGCTAACACATTAATATGAGTATAACAACAGAATTACAGCTTTAATTTCAAATTGAAATTTGAGAAAATTTTGAATTGAGAATAAGAAAAGTTTAATAATCTTGGGCTCAGATGAATTTTGTGAACACTTGTGGGGTCCACTGTCCAGACAGGTCCATTTCTTTATCTGGAGCATAACACTGTCACCTTATGTCTGATTGGTACCTTTGCAGTTACATGTCTCTCGTGACAACGGAGTGCAGTGTACAAGAACCGTAATTCTACCAAACTTAAATTTTGAGTTATTTCCCTTTGTTGTTTTTAATACTTGGACATATATAGCAATGTATTGTGAAACTGTCGCTCATTCAATATTCCTGTTGACCTTCATTGACATTCGGAACACACTTCCTTATATAGATTGAAAATAAATGAACGTTAATCTCAAATAACAAATTAAACCCAGTTGTTATAAATGGCAATCTCAAATAACAAATTAAACCTTGTTGTTATAAATGACCAGATATAGATAAAGATATACAATATATGTGAAGGTCAAAGATTTGCAATGCAGAGGTCCGAAGATCAAAACTCTCCCTCGTCTCTTTTTTCTTCTTTTCTTTTTTAAAAAGATGTTACTTTTAAAGCTTTTTAGATCTCATGAAACAAATTATATAAACAAACGGTTTAGACCACTGCGCTAGGTGACAGGTAAGCTTTGTTTTCCAATAACAGATGTATCTTGTTTTGTTGTCTGTGGCCCTTGTGTGGTGTTAACTGTAGTCTGAATAAAGCTGGGGGAACTTTATGGTTGTAAGGGAATGACTGATTAAGGCTGAAAACATGAGAGTTTTATTTGTTTGATTGGGGTTTAACACTGCTTTCAACTATATTTTTAGTTATATTTAGGTGGCTTGAGCACATTAAACTTGATTCCTGGCATTTCTCACACCAGTACTAATTACATCCAGGCCTAATTACATCCTTTCCTAGCCTCCAACTGCTATCCCACATTGGTCTACAATGACCAACTCCTTGGTGGAAGGTTGAAATAGTTGGAAATGAATATTGCTGCTGTTGGAAATTGAATCAGGGGTAGGGTCTTTGAATGAAAGTCAGACACACTACCACTATGCTGTGACAGCCGTCCCATGAGGGTACTTTTGAGGTTTGAATGGTAACTTAAACTAACAAACCCCCATGAAATAATACCATGTTATAAAGGCCATCTAGAAATTAAATAGAGGACAATCGTTTGTTTCAGTGTAAGATCGATTTATATTTCATTGAGTGAACAACAAAAGATATATTTTCAGAGCCACAAGTGAAAATATAGCTTTTGTTGTTCACAAAATGAAATATTAACCGATCTTACTCGAAAAACAAATGATAATTCTATTTCTTTATTGCAGAAATGAGACAAAAAGTAAAATTTCTGGGACATTTTTTTGTAAAGCCCGTCATTTTGCATGTAATTGCTATGCAACGTTCATTGTGACGTCACATATTTCGCCCCGCATATATGACGTCAGATAGGGTGAAATTCACAATAGCAGCGTATAAGTTTTTGATAATTAGCTCACCTGAGCACAAAGTGCTCAAGGTGAGCTATTGTGATTGTACAATCTCCGTCATCAGTCGTGAGTCATGCGGCGTCCATTGTCCGCCGTCCACAATTTCTTTAAACATCTTCTCCTAAACCAGTGGACCAATCTTGATGAAACTTGACAGGAATGTTCCTTGGGACAAGCTCTACCAAAGTTGTTCAAATAAATAAAATCCACCCTTAACTTTCCCTTTACCCTTAACAAAAAGGGTGAAAATATGAAAATTTTCAAAAATCTTCTTCCTTGAAACCAGAAGTCAGACAGCTTTCATATTTGGTATGTAACATGTTCTAGTGGACCATTACCAAGTTTGTTCATATCAAGACCCTTGGGTCATATTTTGGCTTTGCCCGGGCCCAACCCTTTTTACAAAGAACCAAAGAGCGAAAATCTTTAAAATCTTCTTCTCTGAAACCAGAAGGCAGGCAGCTTTCATATTTGGTATGTAGCATCATATAGTGGGCCTCTACCAAGTTTGTTCATATCAAGACCCTAGGGTCACATTTGGGCTTTGCCCAGGCACATCCCTTTTAGCTCTTCTGAGCACGAAAAGTAAAAACAGAAAATCTTCAAAAATCTTCTATGAAACCAGAAGGCAGACAGCTTTTTTACTAGCATCATCTAGTGGACCTCTACCAAGTTTGTTCATATGAAGACCCTGGTATCTAATTTGGGCTCCCCTCGGGTGCAACCCTTTTTACATAGAATGAAAGAATGAAAATCTTTAAAAATCTGAAACCAGAGAGCACACAGCTTTCATATTTGGTACGTAGCATATAGTGGGCCCCTACGAAATCTGTTCATATCAAGACCCTGGTATCTTATTTGGGCTCCCCTCGGGTGCAACCCTTTTTACATAGAATGAAAGAATGAAAATCTTAAAAAATCTGAAACCAGAGAGCACACAGCTTTCATATTTGGTATGTAGCATTATCTAGTGGGCCCCTACGAAATCTGTTCATATCAAGACCCTGGGGTCATGTTTGGGTTCCATGCGGGCGCATCCCTTTTAGCTCATCTGAGCTTGATGGGTGCATCCTTTTTAACAAAGAATCAAAGAGTGAAAAGGCACATCCTTCTTGCTCTTGGCTGAAAATATTCCATAGTATTGATCCTATGTAGAAATGATCTCCTTTTTGACATCTGCCTATTTAATTAATGTGATGTCCCGGGGGGTCAAAGAGACTCAGGTGAGCGATCTAGGACCATCATGGTCCTCTTGTTTCACTGCTTTTGCGGTGAGATTATCTAGTGATAATCTACCATTATTTACAGACAAACCAACAAAAAGCATTAAATAAAAACCCTTCTCCTGCTGATAATAGCATACTTTACCTCATTTGCGGTTTTTCCGTTTCAATTTTTTGGCGATGATTTATTTTGGCACATCTTACATGAAACTCTTAAATAAAAAGCCTCATATATTTTTCATTTTTGTTGTTCAATGTATAAGAAATGCAAACTTCTAGAGTAGTGTCTGCTTTCTACAAAGTAAACAATATTTTGTTTTCACACCTTTTGTAAGAGTAACAGTTTTTCACTCATTTCCCCCTTGAATGTCATTACAACATATCAACCAACTTGAATCTGGAATCTTGAAATGTTTTTTTTTTATTAGACATTAACGACATTAACATTGTCTCTCGATTTTCCTATTTCAATTCGAATAAGTTGGGTCTGCATATCTTTGATAAAAAGTTAAATAAATATTGACTAAAACATACATTAAGCAAGATTATATTTCCCATATAATAATTTTTTTTTTCATTTAATGAGGACAAATATTCGCGTTGGAATAATTCTTGCGCATGTTGGCTTGACTGCCAATATAGCCAAAATAAAACCATCACGAAAATACCCCGTTTAAAGTATTCCTGCTGCACACAAAGTTTTGCAGTCAGTATAGACTCAGGGTTGTGGAATCCTCATGCCCTACTTGTCCAACACAGGCTTTTCCAGTTGGGGGCAAGTACATTTTTCTTGGCCACTTGTCCATATACAAGTAAATACTAGAGTAAATCTTGATGCAGTGCTTAAAGGATCTTAAAGGAGAAAAGTCATCCTATTGTTGGTATCAAATGGGAGAAAACGTCATTAATGATTTCTGCGTCAAAAAATAATGTTTTTCTCAATATCATTAATTCATTTATTGGTGGGCAAATTCATTTTGATCCAAGACAAGTAGGAAATTGACTTTTACTTGTTCATGAACAAGTGGAGAATAGTCGTATTTCCACACCCCTGATAGGCTAGATCAACCTGCTATTTGTCAACTCGGCTTTCTACGTAATAATTAGATCTATGGGAAACTATCTTAGTCTACTCTGTCAGCTTTGTACTGAATGATTAGGGGAAAATATAAGCCTCAATGAAATGTTTAAAAATTGGTGATTCGTTTTAAACAAAATTACAATTCAGGCATATTTGAAAACGGCCTCATTTGTTTTTCTTCAGCAACTGTCTGTTCCGAGCCCTTGGAGATCAGTTTGAAGGTCATGTGCGAAACCATTTCCGTCATCGACAAGATGTAGTCAAGTATATGATGGAACACAAAACTGATTTTGAGCCATTCCTGAGCGACGATGTGTCATTTGAAAGACATAGTAAGTAGACAGAGTTTCACAGGAATTAAGATTTGGAACATTGTGGAAATTGCTTCCACTATGCTTTGTTCCAAGGTTTGTTCAATTCCACCTATCCTATCATCATCAGGGCTTGAAAATTCTAATTGTCACTCGTCCTGCATGATTTTTTTACCTTCTTTGTCTATATAAGCAGGACAGCTAGATTTTAAAAGAATTCACTTGAAATTAATGTATCACTATATTTTCTTATATAGCAGGACGAGTAGAAATTTCAAGAATTTTCAAGCCCTGATCATTCAGTTTTTAACTTAGCTTTTTTAATAAGGATGTTTTAAAAGCTTTTTTCATCACCTTGGTGTTGGCTTGGCATGACAAACTTTACACTTGGTCTATTTTATGAGAAGATACCCACCTGAAACTTGGCATGTGTGTTTACCATCTGAAAAGCCAGTCAGAGACTATCAAAAATAATAACTCTGGCAGAATTTTTGTTAGAATTATCCCCCTTTTGACTTTCATTTTTTATAATATCCTCCTTGTACGGTCATGTGTTGACACATACATGTAATGTCTTTGTCAATAAGCTCCATTGAGTGTGTTTTAAAAGCATAGCATTTATTGACAGTTTTGATGATTAGTAATGGAAATTTATACAGCTTTTAACCTAATGAACTTAGGACCCTGTATGGGTCAATATTTGTATTTTGTTTCATAATAATCAAACAATTATTTGAATTTCATATTATTCAGTAATAGTTTGTTCATTGAATATTGATGTCCATAGCCTGTCTTCAAATAATCTGACATTTAATTCACCTGTTTTTAAGGGCTCTTCATAAAACACACCTTTATGTACAAGTGGGTTGTTTGAAAAATAAAAAAAAACAAAAAAACTTATAACCTTCTCATGCTGTTCAGGTATAGACTAAGATCAGCAGGCAATCCTGCTTCTACTTATTGCAGGAAAAATCAAGGCATCGGGTTGAAATATTCCAGGTATTGGATTTTTTTTAAATAAAATTCAAATTCAGCAGGATAAGGGTTAAATAAAATTGATAACTGTTTACAATTAAGTTGTGGAAGGCACTTGACTCCTGACCTGAAGGTCTGTCGTTTGATCCGTACTGTAACTGGGGTGTTTTTATTGGCAAAACACTTAAACGCAAGCCTCTGAGCCAACCAAGATGTATGCGTGGGGAGCATTCAGTTTACACCACTGTCTCTCTCAGGGAAAGGGGGAACTTGTGTTCAAGAGCTACAACTAGCTTTTGTCTCAATTGAACTCAAATGAATTGACATATAAAAAGCTCATAATCAATTGCCTAAAGTTGTCAAAGCTTTACTGAGAACATTAGATGGAATACTTTTGCATTCAAAATGTAAACTACCCTTGTATACTAGTGAGACACGATGAGGTAGGTACCCATTTGAATAATATTGATGATTCAAATGAGTTCTCACATCATAGGGTTATATTGAGAAAAAAAAAAAGAAATGAAAGTAAAAGATATCCAAGTTATAGCATGATATAATTGACCCTCTCTGAAAGAATGAATGCTAATAATAATTATTGGTTTTCAGAGATGATTAAATGGGCACCTACAGCATAGGGTTTTATATCAAAATTGCACTCTTAAATTTTAATTAAGGTAGTAGACCCCTTTCTACATGGTCCTTTGAATAATGAAATACAAAAGACATGCAATTAACTATAAATGAGATGGTCAACTCAATAAGCAGGATTTGTATAACAATTGGAAGAGGTCACTTAACAGCAAATAGAGACTAATTGTCTACCAGGTTTTCAAGGTTAATCGATGATTATAGTGGAGAGAGTGGCAATCCTGTGAATGGTTAAGAATTTAACCCTTGTCACACCACATGGAATGCATTTACTGTCCATCTTGCTTGAGCAACCCCTTTTATTAAGCAACCCCTTTTATTAAGCAACCACCATAATCACTGTAATCAAAATCTCCGAAAAAGTAGACATTCTCTAATGAAGCATTGTTTTTTATTGAATCTTGTGATTTTGGAATCCATTAAAATTGTCTATTAGAGGTTTTGTGAGTCTGAGACTCTCAAATAAGTATCCCAGGACCCCCAAAACAGATTTAATCTGACGTGAGTCTCAAAGACCCTCCAGGGATCGGCTTCAGAAAAGAAGTGACTACAGTTTTAAACATTCTTCAATTCTTAAGCATCAAATGGGCAATGTATAATCAATACTTTACTAGCCTTTAATGAGGAAATAGCTATACATTCATATTAAAACAAGTTTAGTACAAAAAAAATGGTCTATTATTTAAGCTGAAGGACCCCAAAACTTTAAGAAAGGACCTCTTGAATATGTATTATCAAGTCCTTTAGACCCTATTTTATTGAAATCAGACTAAAACCCTGAATGGAGATGCTGATTCCATATCCTATAAAGTTATTTCAATATATACTTTTAAAAAAAAAAAGTTCTTTGACATTGAAAACATATTAATTCTACGCGAAAATATTTATACATATGTACAGAAAATCGAGGAAGGTGAAATTCAGGCATCTCATCACTGAATTGAAAGAGAATTACCGAATATTGATCTAAGGTTTGCAATAGTGACGTCAACTAAGACTGTTACGTCTAATGTGTCTTGCTGTAGTAAGCCTGACCTCACGAATCTGGCCCCACAGTTTCTGTTCGGAGATTTAACGCCATCTAGAGACTTAAACTGTAATTATGGTGAGAGTGAAATTAACCAAACATTAATTGTTACGGTATTTGCCATGCTGGACGAATATTGTTTTTACGTATCAGACCTATTTGTCTCCCTACATAATGTAGAGAGTCGCTTAAAAGGATCACAGAAGTTGAAGATAGTACCTCACGAAGCAACAAACTCATTTACTATGCATTGTCGTTATGAATCCTGTCTCATGGCTACCTTTAATTGGCATGATGACATTGTTCCTCTCCACATTCATCCATTTTTGTTCTTAAATCTAGAGCTGCAAAGACGTTTTATGACAAAAACAATTTAGGAATTGGCATTTCATTCTCAATATAATTAAGATCTTTCAAGACTATCCAATGAATCTGAAAGTGCATGCGCTGTTTGTTTGAGTAGGGCAAATTTGGCGTAATTTGATGTTGACGTCAATATTTAGAAACGCTATCAAGTAAATCATGCAACTAGCATGAATTTCTTGTATTGGAGTAATAACTGTTTACAAAGCAACCAACAGTCATTGATTTCTTTTTCAAATTTAAGAAAAAAACAATGTTTATTTAATCGGTTTCAAAGATCTTTTTTTGAAAAGTATAAATCATTTTAAGCCATGTTTCTTTATTGAATAATGTATGTCCATAATGAATGAAAAGTATAAAACTTCAAATTTTTACTTATTATCACTACCATGAGGGTTATGACTATATTATACAGTGTATTTAAAAACATTGTAACTACAGCTTTATTCAAGATGTAGTTACCCCGTTTTGTAATTACACCAATGATATATTGGTCAAACTTTCCCATACATTATAATACAGTACAATTAGTATTCTTTAAATTTTTGCGGTCCAATAATTCAAATGAATGAAAGTATTTGTGAGCGATATAGACCTTATTTCAATAGGTCAGACCATATGACCTGTTAAATAATATTTTGATCTTAAATATGGACTATCATAAGATTTTTGCATCTATCCATGTTCTTTTTATCAATTGACTACTATCTTTCAATTTCCCAGCTGTTTTTTCTTAAAAACTTAGTGCATTTTGTTACACACCAGGGGCCTGTTTTACTAAACATAAAGGTTCATTTTTTGCATAAGTCAAAAATTGAAGTTGCTTCTACAGAAGTTACTATAATTCTGCCATACATAATCTCATTGGAATCCTCTTCTAAAGAACTATGAATGAAAACACCAGGTACAACTTTAGTAAAATAGGCCCCTGGGGCCAGTTTCACCAAAACATTTAAGACACATTTTTAGCTCCTGGCTGAAAGCCACTTGGGCTATTGTCATGGCATTGAGTCTGTCTTGCGTCAGTGCATCCGTGCGTCGGGTCGTAAACTTTGTTTTGAAGAATCTTCTCCTCAGAAACTACTGAATGAATTTCAACCTAACTTCACAGGAATCACCCTTGTGTGACCCTTTTTCAAAGTTCAAGAATTTTTCATCCAATGAAAAACATGGATTTAATGGGCATGGCTAATTTCCATATACATTGTATAGTAAAAAGTGAGTTTTCTCAGATTCTAATCGATGGATACCAATTAAATTTTACATGAATGATCCTTGTGTGACCCTTTACTAGTCTACAAAAGATTATTGAGATCGGGTGGAAAATAAGTATTTTGTAGGCGGAGGTCATTTTCTCTATATGTGATTTAGTGGAAATTTTCAAAATCATTTTCTCAGAATGTTAATTGTGGATATCAACCAAATTTCACTTGAATGATCCTTGAGTGACCCTTGATCATTACCAAAAATTATTGTGATCCGATGAAAAATATGTATTTTATGGGCGGAGGTCATTTCTCTATATGTTATATAGTGGAAATCATTTTCTCAGAATCTAAACGATGGATATCAAATTTCACTTGAATAATCCTTGAGTGACCCTCTATCAGTCTACCAAAAATTATTGTGATCCGATGAAAAATATGTATTTTATGGGCAAAGGTCATTTCTCTATGTGGTATATAGTGGAAACTTTGAAAATCATTTTCTCAGAAGGTCATTGATGGATACCAATGAAATTTTAGGTGAATGATCCTTGAGTAACCCCTTTTCAGTGTACTAAAAATTATTGTGATCAGTTGAGAATATGCATTTTATGGGCGGATGTCATTTCTCTATATGTTACATAATTGACACTTTGAAAATCATTTTCAACATCAGTAGAAAACAAAATATCTAAAATTTTATTGCTTTACAAGAATTTCAAGCCTGTGGAGCAACTCAAGCCATTCATGGCTTTCTAGTCTCAGAATGTAACTGATGGATATTTATCAAACTTCATTAGTATGATCCTTGGTTGACCCATTATCATGCAGCCAAAAATTATTGTGATTGGATGAAAAATATGTCTTTTATGTGCGGAGGTTGTTCCCTATATGTTATATAGTTGAAACTTTGAAAATCATTTTCAACATCAGTAGAACCAAAAATATCTAAAAATCTAGTCAAAACTTTGATTTGCTATTACAAAATTTTCTGCAACTCGAGCCATTCATGGCTTTCTCCTAGGTGTTCTACAGATGACTTACAAAAAATTTAGGACAATAAACATGTATCACCAATCTATAGATACCTATGTAAAAGTGATTGTTAATTTAATTGTTTTGAAAGTCATCAGTTAAGGTCTAGTTCCATTGCCAATGAGTCATAAATTACGCATAAATCATGTATAAAATTGGTTTTTGCAGTCTCAGTGTTCGTGGAGAAATTGGTCATTTTCTGGGGTGTGTGTGTGGTCAGAATCACCGATGAATTGCTTATCAACTGCGCATGTTTCACTTACAATCACTGACAAAGAACTAACATTGGACACATGACATCACACAAGCCAAACCCAATACAATTTCATTATTTTTGGGTGTAGCATGTGTTAATAATTTTAAGAGTGTGATATTGTAAATGGAACATACTTGGATTGTGCCTTTTTTGTAAGTAATATGTTCATGTTCTGTAAGTGATTTTTCAGTGATGTGCATGTTAGGAGCCAGTTTCTGACACACAAGCACTGACGGAACACTGATAGAACATGAACATATCACGCACCTTCCACGTACAAACTGCGCATAAATTGGGTATAATCACACACGTTGTTAGTGGAAAGAATTTGGACCGTTCAAAACCGGCGAGCACACACAAATCTGTATCCACATACAACTACTTACAAAAACTGATGCTCCACATGTGAAAGACATGGGATTTTCGCACTTCACTGGGGAATCACGCACAAAGAAAATATTATGCGCAATTCATGAGTAATTAGTACACAAATGCAGTGGGACTGGGACTTAAGACAAAAGTATGTCTTAAATGTTTCAAACTGGTCCCTAACTCCTAATATTCAATCATTGTATGTAATGGCTTTGAACCCAATGGGCAGCACAATATCCTTTCCAACAATTTGCTCCAATCAAAAGGCAAATAATTTCAAGTGGGTATTTTTTTTAGGTCCTTTTTGGGTAGTATTGGAGTGTGAATAACTTGGAATCTAATGGAATCATTGTTAAGAGCCCCAGCCGATGCAATAAGACTGAAATATTGTTAAAAGCGGTGATAAACACCATTGAAAAAAACAATTGTCATTGTTTTGATTGAAGATTTCATGCAAAAAATTGACTTTTTTGTGATTAAAGAGTCACTTAAGGTATTTATTTGAAACTTTGAAAAGAGGCAGCCTTTTGTAACAAGGGGGAAGGAGGGAGTTTTTCAATGCATATATATTCAATATATATATTTAGAAAATTAATTGGACTAACACCTGAAATACCAAATATGGCCTTTGAAAACCGTCAGCCTGATGACCTGCTATTTTAACCTGGTCATAACCTCGAAAGTTGGTCTTAAGCTATTACCTATCTATTTTTAAATTCCCTCTTGTGTTTGTCTGATCATTGAGACACACTTGAGCTTGTCCTTTTACTAACTGCATAGCTATATAGGGATTATTGAATGCTGATTCAATGTTTGGCATATCTGGGTTTGAAGGGAAGTGGGTTTTGTAAGTCTGAGACTTAAAAATATGTACCCAGGACCCTTAAAACTATCTCATGTGTGTTCCCTAGACCCTCTTGGGATCAACTTCAGAGTCTTCATTTCTTTCCAGACGAACAGACCCAAATGTTCATATATTCGATGGTTGTTAAAAAATTAACCGGATTTTGCCTCACAAATTTTTAGCTCCACTGGCCGAAGGCCAGCGAGCTATTGTCATGGCGAGGTGTCCGTCGTGCGTCCGTGTGTCCGTCTGTGCGTGCGTAAACTTTTCTTTAAACATCTTCTCCT
The DNA here is from genome assembly GCA_948146395.1 of Fragum whitleyi. Taxonomy (NCBI): domain Eukaryota; kingdom Metazoa; phylum Mollusca; class Bivalvia; order Cardiida; family Cardiidae; genus Fragum; species Fragum whitleyi. The sequence continues at coordinate 46,944,040 of OX411554.1, forward strand.
CCTAAACCAATGGGTGGATTTTGACCAAACTTGGCCAGATTGTTCCTTGGGTGACCCTCTTTTAAAGTTGTTCAAGAAATTTGAATTGACCCCCAAATATGGGCGTGGCAGGGCGGGGCTTATTTTGACCCTGAAATCTTTGAATGACATCTCCTGAACCATTGGGCCGATTTCAATGAAACTTTACCAGAATGTTCCTTGGGTGACCCTCTTCTAAAATTGTTAAAGAAATTTAGATTGACCCCCAAATATAGGCGTGGCAGGGCGGGGCTTATTTTGACCCTGAAATCTTTGAATGACATCTCCTCCTGAACCATTGGGCCGATTTCAATGAAACTTTACCAGTATGTTCCTTGGGTGACCCTCTTCTAAAGTTGTTAAAGAAATTTGAATTGACCCCCAAATATGGGCGTGGCAGGGTGGGGCTTATTTTGACCCCGAAACCTTTGATTGAAATCTCCTCCTGAACCACTGGGCAGATTTCTATGAAACTTTACCAGAATGTTCCTTGGGTGACCCTCTTCTAAAGTTGTTCAAGAAATTCGGAGTGACCCCCAAATATGGGTGTGGCAGGGCGGGGCTTATTTTGACCCCGAGATCTTTGAACTACATCCTCTCCTGAACCATGGGGCTGATTTCAATGAAACTTTACCAGAATGTTCCTTGGGTGACCCTCTTCTAAAGTCGCTCAAGAAATTTGGATTGGATGAGATCCCCTAGATCAATAAAATTCAGGTGAGCGGTTTAGGGCCATTCTGGTCCTCTTGTTTCAACGTGATATCTAAATGGTTTTCTTCCTTGTAATTTTACATATCAGTTAAATAAGTTCATTCCTTCATTAGTCAGTTTCAACTTAGGAAAAGTCAGAATTCCTTCTGAATGATGTTCACTTTCATTACCTTCTATTTTCAATATCTCTCTTTCAAATCTTTGAGATTTTTAAGCCAGTGGAGCGATACAGGCCCTCTTGGGCCTCTTGTTTTTGAAGTAATCAAACTAAATTTGGTATCATTCGCTGTCGGAATTCAATCAACATATGGTTATGTATAATTGATATAGTTATCGAACATAGCGCTTGTGCATCTGCCATATAAAACGCCATGGTAACGAGTACCCGGCGCGGCAGATAAAATAATCCATATATTTGGTCTATGTTTGTTAATATTCTTTCTTTTCTAACTGTTGAAAACTTGAAAATTAATTGAGGAGCTGGAATAAGTATTACAAATGCCTTGTCTTTTGAAGTAATTTGACTGTAGATTTTTTGGACATGGTTTGTTTAAAATGTGGTGGGGTAAGTGTTTGGAAACGTTCTAGACAACGTCAACTAAATGCTCGGAATTTTGATTTTTAATTATTCTATTCGAAATCTACAGAAATACCGAAAGACATAAAGCAAATACTTATCACACTGAAAGGGATTGGTTCATTCTTCCAAATGCTTTATTTTTATCGGTGAAGACGCTTCCGTTCCCCGTCAGATAAGAGGAAGAACGGACAGAGACAAACTTATCCAAGCAACTGTAGGGACGTTAAATGCCGAGTCTCTGGAAGATATGCGATTTTCTAAGGGACACCTTTCTGAGAACTTTGATTTTGCACCATTCGATTTTACCTTTATACAAACCATAAAATCACAGCTTAATTACAGGAATACTGAATTCATCCTTCTTCCATGAATAACAAGCCGTGACAAGCTAAATTACAAAACATCAAATGTTTCACTTTTCGAGAACGTTGCTAGCGTCATGTTCTGTGCGCCGCCATCTAATACCCATGTATTTTTGTTTGCGTGTGAAATGCTTCAGGTTTTGGCAAGTTTGAGCATATAAAGTGTCCTGTTAAAATAAGTACTTTTTTCACATAGCGATAAATCAATGATGATATATTGACCTAATCTGGATAAATTTTGAACATCCCTCGTATACCCAAGTTTTTCTTTATTTTTAACTAGGGAACAATTGGTTATTAATGTAAGAATTTCTGGCCTTTTTGTTTCTTTGTGTGTGTTTTAAAATAACTAAATCAAAAACAGGATGCATTATACACTAAATTATATTATTGCAGTATAGAAGTTGGTACTAAATCATAAACAGAAGTCAATGCACTTGAATATGAATTAAAAGTATTTAAACATTAAAGAACAAACATAATACATGTCTAAATCTTTAATTTCAGACAATTAAACCTTAAAAGAGGTGGTAAAACCCTTTGTATACAGGTGATATAACTTCTTTGGTCATGACCTTAATCTTTATTTATAGTTATGTACTTAAGCCCTTATTGGGCTTGCACATATTAGTCAGACTTAATCGCTTATAGCCATAAATATAACCAAAAAGAATAATATGAGCAATTAGTCATTAATCTGATCACATGTTCATGAAGCAACTTCATTTGATCAAGAAATTAAGCATTCCATAAATTGTCTATATTGTTGATATCAATATTGAATTCTTGTATTGGTTAACTAAAAATTTATTAACTTGATTATGGGCGGCCGTCATAGCACAGTGAAAGTGTGTCAGAATATCATTCAAAATGTCCTGGGTTCGAGTCCTAATGGAGGCGGCACTTATCCTCTCTGAGTAATTGTCTTCATTCAATGGGTTGAATAGTTGTAGACCTATGTGGAATAGCAGCTGGAAGTTAGGAAACGATGCAATGGTAGTACTTATTTGAGAGATACCAGGAATTCAATGCTAGCTGCTCTAGCCACCACTCTTTCCGACTATTTGTCTCTTCACCAATGGGTTGATAATCGTAGACCTATGTGAGATAGCAGCTGGAGGCTAGGAAAGGATGTAGTGGTTGTACTGGTGAGAGAAATACCAGGAAACCATTGTTAGGTGCTCCAGCCGCTGCGATATAACTGAAAAAATGTTGAAAGCGGCGTAAAACTCCATTCAAACAATCTAGCCACCAAAAACATGACTGAAATATTGTTGAAAGTGGTATAAAACCCCATTTAAACAAACACATTAACTTGATTATGACCACGAAAATTCAAGAACAAAAATTGTCAATTTATAGGAGTGAGATAGAGTACAACATGTTAGTGTCTTTGACTTCTCATGCTGTTTGCAGCATTTACAAAGCTTTTGTAGACTGTATAGACTGAGATCAGCCTGCACAGATGTGCAATCAGATCTTAGCCTACACTGTCTTTTTCTATTTATATATACTAAAGGAAAAATCAAAGGGCAGCGCCCAAGGACTTTGCTTTGCAAATAACTCCTCCCCCATCAGACTTTTTTCATTGACACATCATAGCAAAAATGAAATTATATCCATTATAACACAATCACAAATCTGAAAGTATTTTGTTTAACCTCTTCTGGATGTAAAATTGTATTTAAACATTTTTCTTGGTGTAAGATTATTGAAAAAATAATGATACTGAAAGACATATCGGGAGACATATAACATATGGCATATGAATTTTAGTGCAAATAAAGGTCTTTGTAATTTCTTCTTATTTCATGTATGCGTTTTACGCCATTCAGTTATAGTTGAAGTTTTGCCATAATATACACTTGAGCCAGACTGCTTGAAATGTCTAAAAAAAAATAATGGCAGCCAGTTTTCTGCTACCAATGCCAAAAGACCGATGATAATGATATTTATTTGTTATGGAAGCATGCAAGAATTCACTGAAACTTATTTTTTGTCTATTCTAAATAGCTATACATTATCATAGCCAAATATAATATAGGTTATTCAGTAATGGATGAAAGTTATACATGAGTATTGAGACAAATAAAATGAATCATATCCATGACATTTGATGAATATTACGAATCATGAAAATGAAATTGCTGCAATCTATTATCAAGAAGTATTGAATACTGTTTTTGTGATAGATGATTACTGAGTGGTCTTTGTTTCTCTGAATATTTAGGAGAAAATGACATAAAGCTTCAATAAACAAGTTCAAAACTATTGTAACTGCAAAAATGTTATATGAATGAAGCTTTATAGTATTCATCTTGCAGTGGGGGATCCAGAGTTTCTATAAAGCGGGTTCGATGTCAGTCTAGAATTCGAGTGATTTATCCCATAGTATCCTGATCTATAAAGATAGGGATACTATTGGACTAATTTCTCTAATTATGTATATCAGATATATTTTATTTTTCGATTTCAAGCTCATTTGATTCAAACACTACTTAAAAGAGGTCCATTTTTCTCTGTTGCGAATTTTTTTGTTAAATTTGCCCACTATAGTGAAGTTATTTGGATACAGAGGGGTTTCTTTCACCCCCCCCCCCCCTTTTCCCCTCCCCCAACCCCCTATAGATCTGCCTCTGGCTTGTCTGTCTGTCTGTCATATATTTATCCCAGTCCAGTGTTTTGACATTCAGCAACTTTTTTCCTCAATGGAGGTTCCTTAAATTTTGTATGTGGGTTCATGTCTCAGAGAAAGTTTCATTTGAAATTTCTGTACCCTTGGTCAGATTAATAATCTGTATTATTAGTACAATGTATTTTGATAGAAAATAAGTAAAATTGATCAGCCTTTAGATGATATTTTCAGGCTTTCATGAAATTAGGTAAATAGATTCATATATTCAAAGTAAATATAATTATGCATCATTGCAAATTTTTGAAAGACTCTAATCAGTCTAAATCATAATGGAATACCATATTTCCTCTAATAATAGTGCCCTCCTTCAAAGTAGCACCCCTATATTTTCTACTAAGAAAACCCACTTCAAATGCCTAAATCTTAGGAACTTTTTGAGACTTATTCTCGTATTTGGGATGAATTTCCAGAAATTCACCTTAAAACTAAAGGGAAAAGGGCCTAAAGGACATCAGTTTAATGATTTTTTTAAATAAAAAAATGCATAGTAAAGCTCTCTGACCATGTTATGTATAGCTCCTGGGAGTGTTTGTTAGGAGTAATACGGTACAACACGAGTACACTGTATTATAGTGCAATATGATACATCTGAGTGATGTGTTTCCCCAAAATTAAATACAGTCAAATCTGTCTTAAGCAAGCGCTTAAGGGACATTCAAAAAGTGCTTGCTTATTAAGACACCTGGTGCCTGCTTTATAAAGGTCAATTTTAGTGCAATTGGTTCTTTTGGGACCACGGTGGCCGCTTGCTTAAGACAGGTTGCTTTCTGAATACAGGTGGCCGCTAAGACAGGTTTGACTGTAATTGATTGAATTAATGTAAAAGCAAGTTATTTATCACTTGTGATTTAGAAAGAGAATTTTTGTTTCAGTAATCATTTTATTTCAATAATATCATTTGGATAGGAATACATTTTGTTGAGTATTTGTATAAATTTTATACCCTTACAAGTTTTTGTAAAATCAGGGTTTGATTTTAGATTTATGAATAAATTGGAATAAGGTTTCTCAGCATAAGTATGGATCTGTATCTAATGATCATCAATGGGCTACTAAAATGTCCTAGCTACAGCTTGAATTAAGCTGTAGATACAACATTTTGGTTGCTCAATTAAGTTATATATCTATCTATCCACACTTATGTACGGATGAGAAAATTTATGGCATTCAAATGTAAATAAGTTATCATAAGATGTAAATTTATATGAGTAATAATTTGATGAATTTAAAAATCTCACACCTGAGAAGTTATTGTAGGTGTAATAAGTATTCAAAGGGAATCCTTTGATGTCTTGCTGACAAGTTACAATAATGTAACCAATCCCTTCCACCCTTGAAATCTTAAAAAAATGTTCAGTACACAACAAGTGACCAACTAGAAACTCTGTGAGATAATTATTGATATATCAGAAGCATATTGTTTCACAGGTGTCTGTCTGTCTATGCGTCCGTCAGTTTGTATGTCTGCATAGAACTTGTGAACCAAGCAATTTTCAAATATTTCAATAATTTTCAAGTTAGTATGTCTGTATTGAATTTCGTATTAAGTACAGTACAAATACTGTCATCTTTTGGCATCTTTGAAGGTCAAGGTCATCTGACAAGGTCAAATCAATTACACGTATCTAAATATCAAACATTTGAAAAAAAATGCTGTTTTTAAGGCATAAGTCAGAGGAGTAACTAGGATTTTGATATTTATACCCTTTCAGAAGGTGACAAACATATAGAATATAGGATAAAGGCAATATGTGGAGTCTGTGTCTAGTGTCCTCTCTCCTTCTCTATGATTTGAGCATTTGTGAATAATCAAAACATTATAACTTCAGCTTGAATAAGCTGTAGTTTTGATGTTATGATCATTCAACCTCGACATTTTTCGAAACAAGATTTATTTCTTTTATGCACTTGCTTATTATGTGGAAAATGGTAGTTACTGCCTTGTAAATGTTTTGGAAACACAACATATTTGAGCAGAGAATCATTAAATCTTGTTACGAAATAAATCGTTTCTACTTTCAGTTCACAACCTGAAGAGCCTTGGTACATACGCCGGCAATGATGCAATTGTGGCATTTGCTCGTCTCCACCAGGTTAACATAATTATACACCAGCTGAATGACCCTTTCTTTCTGGTAAGCTTGTATTCTACGCTATAAATGACCTGGCAGGGCACGGCATAGCGGTTTCCTTAGCAATGTTTTGGGTTCTTTTGAGAGTTAGTTGACAATTATCATGAACAGGTTTTAAAAGTTACTGTACTCTAAAACCAAAAGGATGAATATGCTTAGCAAAAGTAAACAATTTTATTATTGGGTTACCAAAACCTTAAGTAACTTCAGCTTGTCTATTTAAAGCTGAAATTACAAGGATTGATAACCCTCTGACAATTTAACAAAAAAATCATGGATTATAATCCCACTAACCTAACAACACTTAATGCCTTTATACAGTGATTCTGTGTAATAAATGACCTGGCAGGGCGGGGCTAAGCAGTGACATAATTTGTCGAGTTCAATTTTTAATATTATCTGTTCGTTCAAAAAGTTAGTCTGTTATTATTGTTAACGCATGCAAATAACTGTACCCTTAAACCAAAATGATTTGCTTCCTTGGAGAAAATGAATATGTTTCATAGTTGGGTTACCAAAGCCTCGTAACTTCAGCTTTAATTTTGAGGGTTTGGTTACCAATCTACAATTTAAGGTCCCGAGTTATTCATGTCCACTATCTATGGGTTAAGTATGTAATTATGAATAAAAACTGATCTACCTTAACCGTAAATACAAGGGCATTATTTATGAATTATAAATTTTGATAAAACAATGCTTACAGACACAAGGAGATGCATGGCTATGTCTGAATTTAACAATGACTTTTCTAAGGATAAAAAGTCTGTTTAGACCATGAAATGTATTTAGTTACAAGAGATATATCTTATAAATGGATCAAATTATCTGCAGGAATAACCATATATTATGATAAAGATACAAACAAACAAAAAAACATTGATAATTTTTGCAATGCACATCAGCAAAATATCAAAATGAATCTGTGATAGAATAAGCAATCTAAATTTTACTTTTTGTTAGCAACCCTGATTTATAGATAAAACACAAGCTCTGTTCTTTAATTAGTTATACAAGAACAAATGAAAATATTCTTGGAATTCAATGAACAATGACTTCTTTTCTTTGCAAGATTGCAATAAAATAAAATTCATATGAATATACTAATGATGAGAACCCATTAAAGTAGTAATTTTCTATGCTTGATAGGTCAAGTGAAGTGGGTTAATTTAGTTTTTTTTGCTTTTAAGTGAATTAAAAATATATACCCCATAAAATTAAATGCTTGTCATTTTAAGTAAAGACCTACAAAATTAATATAAACAGTTGCCTTCTTTTTGGTTACTTTTTATGCCCCCGATAGGGAGGCATCATAAATTTGACTTGTCCGTCCGTCTGTCTGTCCGTCCGTCTGTCTGTCCGTCCGTCCGTCCGTCATTCCGTCCAAAAACTTTAACATTGGCCATAACTTCTAAATCAAAGCGGTGTCGGGGGCATTGTCATCTTACAGTGACAGCTCTTGTTATTAATGTGTATTAAGCTACTCAAAGTTAAATCAGTTGGTATTGTTATGAACTTCGGTCCTTGAATTTTGAGTTTGAACTTTTGCTAAGTCAACTTCTGTCCCTCATTAAGACAAAGTGACTGGATTATTGAGTCAATTGTCTTCCACCAATGGGCATTTGATAAGTTTAAGTTTCTTTACCCTTCTCATACTGAACTTGGAATATTCCTGCTTTGACAGGAGATAAAGACAAAGATCAGCCTGCACATATGTGCAGGACATAGTATTTTTTAAAAAAATACTGACTCACAAGTAGCAAATTCAGTAACTTCAGGACTTTTATTTCAATGCAATTTTGCCCAGGTTTTTATTCAGCATGACAAGGATTAAGAAGGATGGGCATGAACTGGTAAGAAACCTTGAAGAACAACTAAGCTTATCAGTACTAGGCAATTTTAAAAAGACATATGTCTATTTTTAGAAAAGCTTGGGCTGGATGTGCTTGGATTCCTTGTGTCCCTTTCTATTTCTCTCATAGACATGACCATATTGATGGCTCAGAGCAAAACAGTTGTAACTGCCTATGAACATATAGGCAGTTACAACTGTTTTCCACTGAGCAATCGTTTTATGACCCGTCAAGTGAAAAGGGATCATCTGTAAAATAAAAATTGGTCCAGCATAGGTCAATCATAGGTTGCATTTTGAAAATTCTTTCACAGGAAGATAGATTGATCATTCTTTAATTAGAAATTGGCAAAGGTGCAGACAGTTTTGAACCTAGCCTGTCTGCACCGTCCATACAGACTGACTAGGGTCAACGCTTTACAAACTTCCCAGATGGTCCCTTTTCACGTAACAGATCATATATTGATTGCACAGTGCAAAATAGTTGTTACTGTCTATATATTTACCTATTGCACAAAGGGTCTATTAAATCGTTAATCCACTTAAAAACTATACATTCCATTCCAGATTCAGGGTCCAGCTGGATTTTCTCCCACAACTAGACAGATACATATAGCGTACCATAATGGGGACCATTATTCCAGTGTTAGAAAAGTGGGAGATAATACAGAATCACCTACAAATATCAGATTAAAGGTAAAGTTCTTGAAATTAAAGAATCCTGAAATAATTCTAACTTCTTTGGAACAAAAGGAAAAGTATTTTGCTCTGTTCATGTGTAGTTGTTATTATATATCAGTCATAATTGATGATATTTTTTTTAGCAAAGCTATTTTTGAAGAAAACCTGAGGTATTTTGATCACCTTCGTGTCGGCCACGTTGGCATTGGCGTGACAAACTTTAACCTTGCTCATAACTTTTGAATGATAAGTGATAGAGCCTTCATTTTCCAAATGATCATTGCTTGGGACATGACCTTTCTGTAGGTTCCAAGTTCAAGGTCATCAATCAAGGTCAAGGTCATTTTTCAAGGTCAAATTTCTTGAAAAAAATTAACCTTGGTCATAACTTTCGAATGGTAAGTGATAGAGCCTTCATATTTCACATAATCATTGCTTGGGACAAGACCTTTCTGTAGGTACCAAGTTCAAGGTAATCAGTCAAGGTCATTTTTCAAGGTCAAATTTCTGTAAAAAATTTACCCTTAGTCATAACTTTTGAATGGTGAAACATAGAGCCTTCATATGTCACAAGATCATTGCTTGGAACAAAACCTTTCTGTAGGTACCAAGTTCAAGGTCATCAGTCAGGGTCAAGGTCATGTTTTAAGGTCAAATTTCTGTAAAAAATTTAACTTTGGTCATAACTTTTTAAGGGTAAGTCATAGAGCCTTCATATATTTTACATGAGCGTTGCTTGGGACAAGACTTTCTGTAGGTTTCGAGTTCAAGGTCATCAGTCATGGTCAAGGTCATTTTTCAAGGTCAAACTGCTGTAAAAATTTAACCTTTGTCTAAACTTTTGAATGGTAAGGAAACGGCTGTCATATTTCACATGATCATTGCTTGGGGCAAAGCCTCTCTGTAGATACCAAGTTCATATAATTGCATTTGAAATAATAAACAGCTGAGCGTTGGCACCTGCTTGCTGTGCTCTTGTTTGAAACTTGGTATTTATATCAATGGCTCATTGCAAAACAGTTGGAACTGCCTATGAATATATAGGCAGTTATGACTGTTTTGCACTGAGCCATTGATAATCTTAAATCAAAAGATAAACCCTTAATGTCAAAGAGATTTTTTCATGCATTTTGAAGGTCATGGCTTGAAATGAGGACTTATTTAGCAAAGACTGAGTTTCACTGACACATATCACAGATGCTGACTGAGTTTTTTGTCAAGTTCAAGATACTAGAAATAACCCATTTTGCTATATTTAGATGAGTTGACTCCCCTACAATTTTTTTTAGCTCCACTGGCTGAAAGCCACTGGGGCTATTGTCATGGCGTTGTGTCCGTCATGCGTCCGTCCGTGCGTCCGGTCGTAAACTTTTCTTTAAAAATCTTCTCCTCAGAAACTACTGGATGGATTTCAACCAAACTTCACAGGAATGATCCTTGGGTGACCCTCTTTCAAAGTTGTTCAAGAAATTTTGATCCAATGAAAAACATGGATTTAATGGGCGTGGCTAATTTCCAAATATGGTAAAAAGTGAGTTTTCTCAGATTCTAATCAGTGGATACCAATTAAATTTTACATGAATGATCCTTGGGTGACCCTTTATCAGTCTACAAAAAATCATTGTGATCGGATGGAAAATATGCATTTTATGGGCGGAGGTCATTTCTCTATATGTTGTATAGTGGAAACTTTGAAAATCGTTTTCTCAGAATGTAACTTATGGATATCAACTAAATTTCACTGGAATGATCCTTGAGTGACCCTTTATCAGTCTACAAAAAATCATTGTGATTGGATGAAAAATATGCATTTTATGGGCGGAGGTCATTTCTCTATATGTTATATAGTGGAAACTTTGAAAATCATTTTCTCAGAATATAACTGATTGATATCAATCAAATTTCACTGGAATGATCCTTGAGTGACCCTTTATCAGTGTACCAAAAATTATTTTGATTGGATGAAAAATATGCATTTTATTGGCAGAGGTCATTTCTCCATATGTTATATAGTGGAAAATTTGAAAATCATTTTCTCAGAATCTGATTTTTGGATATCAACTAATTTTCACTCGAATGATCCTTGAGTGACCCTTTATCAGTGTACCAAATTATTTTGATTGGATGAAAAATATTCATTTTATGGGTGGAGGTCAATTCTCAATATGTTAAATAGTGGAAACTATGAAAAACATTTTCCCAGAATGTAACTGATGGATATAAATCAAACATTTTTGGTATGCTCTTTGGGTGACCCATTATCATGCAGCCAAAAATTATTTTGATTTGATGAAAAATATGTCTTTTAATAGCAGAGGTCATTTCTCTATCTGTTATATAGTTGAAACTTTGAAAATCTTTTTCAACATCAGTAGAACCCCAAATATCTAAAAATCTAGTCAAAACTAAGATTTGCTTTTACAAGAATTTCAAGCCTGTGGAGCGACTCAAGCCATTCATGGCTTTCTAGTTTAAATATTTCTTGTATTTGCAGGAGGTGCTTTCTTTGAACTTAAATAGCTTAGTATTTTATATTTAGGTAAATGATGATTCCCCTGCAGTACAGGTGGGTCATGTTACTAAAAATAGCATATTATTTATTCTATATTTAGATGAATGAGGATTCCCCTACAGCACAGACCAAGTTTCATGGACATGCAGGGGGTGCTGATGGGGTTGTTCGGGCAATAAGAGACACAGACAGACTTACAGAGGAAGTCATGAATGCTACAGGATGTTATGTAAGTTATCAGATCTGTGACGAGTACTCAGGTATTGGGTAGGGTAACGTTCCTACCTAGGTCCTGAATCATTACTCACCCTAACTTTTGAATGAGCTGGGCCTTCTCTGGGGGTCGCCATTGTCGCCAAATGCGAAAATAAAATGAATTTGGCGATAAAAAAATGAAATTGGCGAAATGACTGGCGACAAAAAATCTGAATTTTGACCCATCAGCGATTATTGATTTTGACAAAGGCTGAGAGGACATTGTGACACGCGTTAATGTCAATTAATTGAGGCAAAGGCATGTATGTCAACTAGTAACCTCTTGGCTACCCATAACACTTCTGTGATTGTTGAAAAAAATTGACTTCAAATTATATGTTAATTGACATTTAAATACGACCCCCCTGGACAATGAGCTATATAAAAGGAACATGAGATTTATCAAGCACAATTTATTAGAAGAAAAATGGCTCCAAATTTGGCTTCTTGAATCCATATTTGGCTCAAATTTTTTTGATTTGGCAAAAGTGTTGGCGAAAAGAATTTTCAGTCCAGAGAAGGCCCTGAATGAGCACTATGTTCCTTTGATGATGATCAACTTTTGAAAATAATTGAAGACTGTTTAAACAGTCTTCAATTCTTTTCAGAAGTTTATTTCCTGATGATCTAATGGACTTATATCAGGTAATCATAAGGTTTTGCTTATTTTCGAGTCACAGACTTGCAACAACTGTGTCCATTATAACCATGTCAGATTTCGTATGTTCGAACCCTCTTTACAGAAATTTTGGGTTCATTTTGTATTCAGTTGTTAAAATAAATATGATAATATAATGTATATAATAAAATAATAACCAGCAGGTACTCAAATATCCATGGATAATGAGATCTTGGATACTGGGGTACAAAATTTCTGTTCGTTCCAGCTGTATAAGGGATATGCAAAGATTATTTTGAATTGTGTTGCTTTGATTTTTAGCTCACTCACCTGAGCACAAAGTGCTTAAGGTGAGTTATTGTGATCACTCACCGTCTGTTGTCCGTCCATCGTCCGTCTATCTGTCCGTCCGTCCGTCAACAATTTCTTTAAACATCTTTTCCTCCTAAACCATTGGGCCAATCAAGCTGAAACTTGGCAGGGATGTTCATTGGGTGAAGCTCTTCAAAAGTTGTTAAAAGAATCTAATTTTATGAATAACTCTGGTTGCCATGGTAACAGAAAGGCTGAAAATCGCGAAAATCTTAGAAAAAATTCTTCTCCTCCTAAACCACTAGGCCAATCAAGCTGAAACTTGGCAGAGATGTTCCTTTGGAGAAGCTCTTCAAAAGTTGTTAAAAGAAATTAATTTCATCAAAAACTCTGGTTTTCATGGTAACGGAAAGGTTGAAAAATAGCTGAAAATGGCCGAAAATCTTAGAAAAAATTCTTCTCCTCCTAAACCACTAGGCCAATCAAGCTGAAACTTGGCAGAGATGTTCCTTGGGAGAAGCTCTTCAAAAGTTGTTAAAATAATTTAATTTCATCAAAAACTCTGGTTGCCATGATAACCGAAAGTCTGAAAAAAAGGTCGAAAATGGCTGAAAATATTAGAAAAAATTCTTCTCCTCCCAAACCACTTTACCAATCAAGCTGAATTTTGGCAGGGATGATCCTTCAGTGAAGCTCTTCAAAAGTTGTTAAAATAATTTTATTTCATCAAAAACTCTGGTTGCCGTGGTAACGGAATGTCTGAAAAATGATCGAAAATGGCTGAAAATCTTAGAAAAAATTCTCCTCCTCCCAAACCACTAGGCCAATCAAGCTGAAAATTGGCAGGGATGATCCATGGGTGAAGCTCTTTAAAAGTTGTTAAAATAATTTCATTTCTTCAAAAATTCTAGTTGCCATTGAAAAGGAAAGTCTTAAAAATGTCATAAATTACCTAAAATCTTAGAACAATCAATTTTAAACTTAGCATGGATGTTCTTAACGTGTAGGTCTACTAAAGTTGTTAAAAGAATTTGCCATGGTAAGAGAACAGTTGAAAATTTACGAAAATTAAAGAAAATCAAACTGCAGGAGGACAAAATTTAACCACCCTAAATGTACATCAAACAAATTCTGGTATTCATAACATGGTTTGACAAGTTATTGGTGACTAACTCAGGTGAGCGATATTGGACCATCATGGTCCTCTTGTTCTCCTTCTGATGCATGGGTAGTGATGACCATAAAACCTAAAGTCAGGACCTCTTTCATCAGGATTTATTGTAAGGGTATGGAAACTTGTTAACCTTTTAAAAGGGTTTAAAGCAATAAGACATTAATTTGAAAGAAATTTTATTTTGGAAAATAGCTTCTAAGTAAGTTTACCAAAACTTTTTATATGCCTGTCAAAGACAGGACATATTATGGGATCTTCTGTTGCGTGCACTTCTTTGTGCGGAGCATAACTCTGCAACATTGTTCGATTTCCTTGAAACTTGGCAGTTATATTCTTCTCACCATTATGGAGTGCAGTGAACAAGAACCATAACTCTCCCTGGCCTATTTTTTTGAGTAATTGCCCTTTGTATTAAGCTCCACTGGCCGAAGGCCAGCCGAAGGCCAGCGAGCTATTGTCATGGCATAGTGTCCGTCGTGCGTGCATCCGTCCGTGCATGCATGCGTCTGTGCGTCCGTGCGTAAACTTTTTCTTTAAACATCTTCTCCTCCCAAACCAATGGGCGGATTTTCATGAAACTTGGTAGAAATGTTCCTTGGGTGACCCTCTTCTAAAATTGAAAAAGAAATTCTGATTGACCCCCAAATATGGGCATGGCAGGGCGTGGCATTTTTTCACTTTGAAATCTTTAAAAATCTTCTCCTCCTAAACCATTGGGCCAATTTCAATAAAACTTGGCATGGATGTTGCTTGGGTGACCCTTTACTTAAATTGTTTAAGAAATTTTGATTGACCCCCAAATATGGGCGTGGCAGGGCGGGGCTTATTTTGAGCCCGAAATCTTTGAATGACACCTCCTCCTGAACCATTGGGCTGATTTCAACCAAACTTTACCAGAATGTTCCTTGGTTGACCCTTTCCAGAAATTGTTCCTGAAATTTTGATTGGCCCCAAAATATGGGCGTGGCGAGCGGGGCTTATTTTGAGCCCATAATCTTTGAACGACATTTCCAACTGAACCATTAGGCCAATTTCAATGAAACTTTACCAGAATCTTCTTAAGTTGTTCCTGAAATTTTGATTAACCCCCAAATATGGGCGTGGCAGGGTGGGACTTTCTTTGAGCCCGAAATCTTTGAATGACATTTCCTCCTGAACCATTGGGCCGATTTCAACCAAACTTTACCAGAATATTCACTGTGACCCTTTTCTAAAGTTGTTCAACACATTTTGATTGACCCCAAAATATTGGTGTGTTAGTGGGGGGGGGGGGGCTTTTTTCGAGCCCGAAATCTTTGAACAACTTCTCCTCCTGAACCACTGGGCCGATTTCAACAAAATCTGCCAGAATGTTCCTGGGGAGTTGCTCACAAAATTTTGATTGGCCCATTAATATGGGCATGGCAGGGTGGGGCTTATTTTGAGTCCAAAATCTTTGAACGATATCTCCTGAACCGCTGTGCTCATTTCAATGAAACTTTACCAGAATGTTCCTTCTGCGACCCTTTTTAAAATTTGGTAGTGAAATTTTGATTAGCCCTTAAATACTGGCATGGCAGGGTGTGGCTTGTTTTGAGCCCGAAGTCTTTGAACTACATCTCCTGATGAAGATGGGCCTATTTCAATGAAACTTTAGAATTTTGGAGCATTGTGGGTCAGCTTATTATTATAAAATAGGTCTTAAGAGATTTCTAAGTGTTGTTTTCATTCAAAGAAAGCTTCATTTATTGAAAGTCTAAAGATGTTAAAGCCAGTGGAGCAATACAGGCCCTCTTGGGCCTCTTGTTGTTTTCATACTTTGAAATTGTCCAGAGCATATCTCTAGAAATATGGTAGCTATGATCATGAAACTTCATGGGTAATTAGATCCTATCAAGGGGAAGTCAAGTGCAAAAGAACCATAATTCTACCTGGCTTATTTTTTTAGTTATTGCCCTTTGCTGTTTTTTCATACTTAGATCTTGTCAGGAGCATATCTCTAAATGTATAGGAGCTATGACCATGAAATTTAAAAGGTAGAAAGATCTTATTAAGAGGAAGTGTAGTGCAAAAGAACCAATACACTACCTGGCTTATTCTTTTAGCTATGGCCCTTGGTTCTTTTTTAACTCTACTGGCCGAAGGCCATTTGGCTATTGTCATGGCGTTGTGTCTATCGTGTGTGCTTCCGTGCGTCTGGTCATGGACTTTTACCTTGGAAATCTTCTCCTCAGAAACTACTGGAATTTCGATCAAACTTTACAGGAATGCAATATCATAAATTATTCTTAAGGGAGTAGAATAAACATTTGATAAAAACACTCGATTACAATATTTCGGCAAAAATTTCCTTTTTCAAGAAAAATGAAACAAATCTTTAAACTACTACATAATAATGTAAATAGATACAGCCGTTTTATTTTATCTCATAAAGGATCCTTATATTATCATTGAATGTCCAAAACATGATAAATCTAGCCTATCAAACTTATGAAGTTTTGTTTAGCATTATGTAAATTGAAAATTAGCAAATAAAATATGTTTAAACTAAACCTAGCCTTTTCAAGCAGAATTTGTGATATCTTGGCAACCTTAAACAATTTCTATTTCTGAAAAAAAGATATATTTGTGACCCGTCATGCGAAAAGGGACCATCCGTGAATTCTGTTAAATGAACTTTTGAAAAAGAGATTTGATCCAGCATAGGTCAACCAGAAGTTGCATTGCAAAAATTCTTTCATTGGGAGGTAGGTTGATCATTCTAAATTTAGAAAATAAGTAAGGTGCAAAAAGTTTCGACCCAAGTCAGTATGCGCAGTCCGTGCAGTCTGACTAGAGTTGACACTTTATGCACTTCCCAGATGGTCCCTTTTGGAGTGACGGGTCACATATATATCCATACTGGATGTAAATCATGTACTAGAATCTCATAAAGGTTAATGTTACTGTGATTAGGGTATTGATGCGCAGTACTGTAGTTTATGGGCTTTTTAACTTATACATGTATTTTCATTGAGCGACAATAACAAATATCATAAAACTAGTTGTTAAAAGCTGGATTTATGATAATTGTTTTGGTCACCCAAAGACTACATATATTTGACAGCATCATCTCTATTTTGCAGGATGTTAACTATGTTCTAGAAAGTTTATGTGACTGTGATTATGATGTTGATGCCACCATAGCCTATGTTCTACAAACCATGGAAACCACCACCAATTGTAAGTGTTGTTTCTTTTATGCACATTTTCTATCACAATGCGAGATATTGCCATCATTGTTGGGTCTTAGCCTACCCAACCAAGCCTGGGCAGCTCTGTTAGTAGAGTTGTGGGCTCTCAATGTTTGGGTTGTTAGTTTGATCCCTGGCTTGGCCAGCTTTTGTCTTTTATTTGACAAAAGTCATTGCAACAGTTGTCATTTGTCTATGGGTGAATATATCAAATGTTAAGGTTTTAGATAATGATACATGGCTAAAATTACTTTGTTAAATACAAATCAACTGCAAAAACTATAGATGTAGTGTATTGCTATTAAAGCTTCCCTACATGTAAGGCATATGGGGATGTTTTTCAATCTACATGTCATTGATTTACATGCTTATACTTGCAATTTATTTACAGCTGCTATACCAGATGACTCCACTTCTCTAGCCTCACAAATGACGTCAACTGACAGTGGCATCTGGTCGGAGAATGGGATGAGCAAGTCTGGGGACTTTGTGGATATCAACCATAATAGGTCAGGGGTGAAAGGTCATTACCGTGACAACAGTTTTGGGGGGAGTTCTGGGTACGGGTCTGTGAGCAGCCAATCAGGAGGTGCTAGGCCCAAGTCGTCGGAGGTTAATACTCAAAATGTGCCAAAGGTTAGTTTATTATGTACTTTCAGAAACAGATGAATGTGGTGATTTTGTTATATGATAATTGAAACAATGAAGATTGTCGAAAAAAAAATCTAAACATTTATCAAGAAAAAGAAATGATTCTGATTAAAAGGTTTTACCTGCTCCACTCCAATACTCCTTATTTTAAGACTAGGAGAAAAAAGTTAAATATTGTGGAAATTGAAGAAATTGCCCTTACTATTTCGACAATTTTTTTTTACCATGAAAGTTGATATCATCTAGTCATCTGTTAGCTGAATTTGATTGATAGGAACATTCCAAATTCAGTAATGGAAGTTTTGATTGTTAAGAAATTCTATTGAGTCAGGCATTTGCCTTACCCCTGTAGTTTAGCAAATTATGAAATATTTCTTTTGTAGTTCAATCATGAATAGATTGAACTCACATTGAAGCAACCAATAATTCTCATTATTATGTACTCTGTTGAAAAAAAATTAAACTGTTTAATCAGAATTCTTAAGTTGATAAGCAAATACTCTTAATGCGATATTTCTGCTGCTAAAGGGCTGCACTTCATGCAAAGTTGAATGGATATAGATATCATACACGAGGCTTGAAAAAATTTTAAACGTCCTCGTACCTTTTCTTTACTTACACAGACAATTCCAGAAAAGCCAGGATCATCAAAGCTTACGAAGAAACAGAAGAAAATGGAGAAAAAGAAGCGGGCCGAAGAGAAACATCGACAGAGATTAGCTGGAAATGCTCCACAATTACCTGATTCAGATGATAATGATGTTGTTACAGTTATATCGAAAGATTTACAAATGGCAAAAATTTAATTCCATTTTTGCGTCATTTTTAGTTTATGTTTTAGTGCTAGATAATGAGGAAATACACAACTTTTGCCCTTGTCATACTGATCATCATCATTGGTTTAAAGATTTTTCACCATTGTTTTGGTTCAGCATTATTATAGAGTATCCCAGAGAAAACTGGTTGTTCATGAACATTTTTCCTGTGGTGGCATGACAATGGCAAAGCTACAATTGAAGCAGGTATTTTGGTTTTCAAATTAAGGTAGTGGACCCGTAATAGTTTCACAACATTTTGGAAGAAATGGACTTTCACAATGTTAACAGAGGTTTCCTAATGAAAACCATTAGGAAACCTCAGTTAACACTGTTAAAGGTGATTACTTCCCAAACATTGCACAACTATTATATCAAAATATTTCATTATTCCCAATATAAATCCTATGTTGTTTGTACTCATTTAAAATGTCTCTTTGAGAGGTTCATTGGAATAAAGATTTGGGACTGGCTTTTCTACCCACTTATCTGGACCCATACAAAGGCACTAGAAGTTAGAAATTAGTCCCTAAATTTTTTTAGCTCGGCTGTTTTTGGAGAAAACCCGAGGTATTGCTATAGCCTTGGTGTCGTCATTGTCATTGTCGTGGAAACCTTGACATTTTGTGATATCTCTGGTGGTATTGAAGGCATTCACTTGAAACTTGGCACACATGGTTCACCATCAAAAGAGAAACTTATACTATCAAGGGGATAACTCTACATGCGTTTTGTGCAAATAATGTCCCTTTTACGACTTCAAATTTTTTTCCACCATCCAGCACTCAACAGCCGAGCGTAGGCACCCCTAGGCCGTGCTCTTGTTTATCTTTGTAATTGTAAATGAAAGACTTGGTAAAAGTTGTTTGTTTCAGATTTATGTATCAGTACAGTCTATAGGGTTTTGTTGTAATGTTGGTGCGAATAATTCTGGAAATCAACATAAATTTAGGTTCTTAATTTGCTGTTATATGACAGTGTATATTAAATGTGATGTGATGACAAAAGTAGCATTAAGCCTCATTTACCCTATAGATTTTAACATTGAACAGGGATCAACACTTACACCAGCCCTGTGTTCAGGATGTCAAAACAGTGCAAACAGTTAGCCAATTTTACCCTGCTTTGCATGTGAACTGGCTCGCAAAGCAGTGTAAAATTGGCCAACTGTTTGCTCTGTTTTGACATCCTTAACGCAGATTAGGTCCTCAAGCCTGAGACCTTTTGTTTTGAGGGAGGGCTGGTAGAAGCTACCATGTTACAGGTTTTTCAGGCCTTTAAGCAATGGCCATGTAATATAAAATCTCTGGATTATTTCTTTTATTGTGCTTTTGCAATACATGTATTTTAAATATCTTATGGTAAACATTTTGGGAAAAGCAATGTCTTCTTTTCCAACACTGTTTTTCTAACAATTTACTCCTAAATTGCTAAATAATATATAGTTTTCTTGGACTACCTGTTTTAATTGGGGAGGACTTTTAAGATTAAGAGCTTACAGGTCCTTCAAGCTGGTGACAAAAAGTTGTTAGTGTTAAACCCTGTTGAACACAAAACTATATTTTCATGTGCCTGTATATTTACAGAAACACTAATTAGCCCCCCCCCCCCCTTTGAAGAAGAGAGGGTTTATTGCTTTTCACTTGTCGACCAGTAGGGCCGTCGGTCTTTCTGTAGACAGTTTTTTGTCCGGAGCATATCTCAAAAATTATGCAAGCTAGAATCATGTCATATTTTGTGAGTTATTGCCCTTTGTTGATTGACAAAGAAAAGGCCCTTGGCCTGCTTTTACAAACATCTCTTGTTGGCTTTGTCCTTGCCTCTTGATATTTAGAAGTCTTACATAGCTACATGGACATAAGACAGCAGACTTATCCAAGAAGGGATGAGCATTGCAGGTTCAAGTCTATCACAGGTCAAAGTGCATGATGGGTTTGTCATTTGTCTAGATGGTCATAGCCAAAGCTTAGTCAGAGTGAAATCAAGGAAGTGCATGAATAATTGTACTTTTTATGCCCACACATCAATAGGTGTGGACATATTATTTTTGACTTGTCTGTAGCGCCCCCCCCCCCCTAAAATCTTTAACATTGTTCATAACTTTTGTTTGGTTAGGGATTTTTCACAAATTTTCTAAGTGATCCATGTAAAGACTATGATCAGACTGTGCAGATCAGTCTTCTCTTTGAAATCCTTTCTTTAATGTTCCACACGAGTAATGCTTGTGAGAAGACCTTTATGTTTGCACCACTTTCAAGGTCATCTGTCAAGGTCTTTTTTTTCAAGGTCAAATATTTAGAAATTTTAGACTTCACATTAACTTTAGTATTGCCACAGACTACAGTATTGAATCATGGTTTGCTACAGATGATGCTATTGTATCAAACGACTGAAGAATAGCAGTTGCGGGAGCATTGGGTTTTCACAAACACAGCTTGTTCCCATTCAGAACATCACTCGGCCATTTCTGTAAACTGCAACAGACCTTGGATGTATGTCAGTGACTTAAACGAGTAGCGTTGGCGAAGTCCAATGTTTTCACTTAAAGTTTCGTGGGCTAACGCCATTTTAAGTGATGTCATCGTCCAAGGTTTTCCCATAACTTTTAAAAATAGTCTGTCTTTATACATCCGAGGTTGATCCTGAGATTGGAAGAGTGGTGTTCCAAATGATCTTGATCCAGGGTATAACTGCATGAGTAAAAGTGCAATTTTTCCAGTTGAGCTATTTAACCAGAGCTGATTTCACTTTACTTATAATGATATTTCATCTTATCCCTTGTCATGCTGAACCCAGAATATTCCTGCTTTGACAGGAGGTATAGACAAAGATCAGCCTGCACATATGTGCAGTCTGATCTTAGTTCATTATACCTGAATTTCATTTTTAAACCAGAAAGGTGTCAAACAATGCATTTGGTAACTTCCAGTGCTTTTAGCACTTTGATTTTACATTTATTTGACAAAGATTTTTAATTCAGCATGACATGGGTAATTTCAGCCTATGCATAACAATTCCAGCAAATTTTTGTAAAGTAAAGCAATCAATTTGAGCCCCAAAGATAGCAAAAAAAATAAATTTTAATCATTAAATTAGTTGCTACAAATCTAAATGCAACCATGAAATTGTCAAGACTGCTTGTTGTATGCCTTTTATGCAAATGTAAACTGGTTGGAAATGTTATGCACATGCTCAGTTTTTTGCTTGACTGTTTTCGGAGAAAGCCTAAGTTATTGCCATAGCCTTGGCGTTGTTGTTGTTGTCGTAGTGCGAAAACCTTGACATTTTGTGATGTCTCTGGTTCTAATGAAGGCATTCACTTGAAACTTGGCTAACATAATTACCATAAAAAAGTAGCCTGTAATATCAAAGGGAATAAATTTAGATACATTTTGTGCAAATTTTGCCCCCTTTTTCGATTAGATTTTTATCCACCATCCAGCACTAAACAGCTGAGGATAGGCACCCAAAGGCAGTGCTCTTATAATCAGCACAAGTCTGTACTGCTGCACATTTGCATGTTATTTATTGACTCCTTACCAGAATGTAAAACAATTGAAAAATTGACATGTAGGTAAAGGCACTAAAACTAGGCCTCAAGTCATTATACGCCCGAAGGGTAGTATTATGTTATGGTCCTGGTCATCCATCTGTCTGTCTGTACGTCCCTCCGTTAGCAATTTTTTGTGTGCGCAAATCCTCCTAAACTATCAATGGGAATGAGCTGAAACTTGGCACAATTACTTCCTATGATGTCTAGTTGTGCATAAGACCTTTGAAATTCAAATCATTACAGGCATATCTGAGAAATCTTGAATTATCTGCCCTTTAATTGAATAAAATCACTGTTTCAGGCATATATGCGCCGCTCTGCAAAGCTCTTGTTTTGTTCTTTGGGGAGGACTGCTAGTATCTGCCATGTTGCAGATCATCCAGGTCTGTTGTTATTTACATACATTATTATCTGACCTGAAGGAAAATATTGTGGGAAAAGAAGAAATTGCTTGTGACAAGCAATTTCTTCTTTTCAAACAGTTTTTTTCCGACATTCTGTTTGTCTACTTTGGTGTCTATACCTGAATCAATGGCAGACCTATTGTTATAAGGAAATACATGTAATATTTAGAAAGACAGTTCTATGTTTCGAAGCTTTAAGTGTCAAAACTAGATATGCAATCTGGTAAGGAGTTGACGCATCACAAAATTTATGTTATGTGGATACCTGGTAGTTGCTCATTGTTTTGTATAAAGAGTTTGTTTTTATGTCCCGCATGAGTTCAGTTTGTTTTATATGTAAAACTGTTGTTTTTAGCTCCACTGGCTGAAAGCCACTGGGGCTATTGTCATGGCGTTGTGTCCGTCGTGTGTCCGTCTGTCCGTCCGTGCGTCCGTGCGTCAGGTCGTAAACTTTTTTCTTTAAAAATCTTCTCCTCAGAAACTACTGGATGGATTTCAACCAAACTTCACAGGAATGATCCTTGGGTGACCCTCTTTCAAAGTTGTTCAAGAAATTTTGATCCAATGAAAAACATGGATTTAATGGGCGTGGCTAATTTCCAAATATGATAAAAAGTGACTTTTCTTAGGTTCTTATGGATGGATATCAACCAAATTTTACATGAATGATCCTTGGGTAACCCTTTAACAGTTTACCAAAAATTATTGTGATCGGATGAAAAATATGTATTTTATGGGCAGAGGTCATTTCTCTATATGTTAAATAGTGGAAACTTTGAACATCATTTTCTCAGAATCTAAGTGATAGATATCAACCAAATTTGACATGAAGGATCCTTGGGTGCCCCTTTATCAGTCTACCAAAAATTATTGTCATCAGTTGAAAATTATGTATTTTATGGGTGGAGGTCATTTCTCTATATGTTATATAGTGGAAACTTTGAAAATCATTTTCTCAGAAAGTTAGAGATGGATATCAACCAAATTTCACGGGAATGATTCTTGAGTGATTCTTTATCAGTCTACCAAAAATTATTGTGATCGGTTCAAAAATATGTATTTTATGGGCAGAGGTCATTTCTCTATATGTTATATAGTGGAAACTTTGAAAATCGTTTTCTCAGAATGTAACTGATGGATATCAATCAAACTTCATTAGTATGATACTTGGGTGATCCATTATCATGCAGCCAAAGATTATTGTCATTGGATGAAAAATATGTCTTTTATGGGCGGGGGTCATTTCTCTATATGTTATAATAGTGGAAACTTTGAAAATCATTTCAACATCAGTAGAACCAAAAATATCTAGACATCTAGTCGAAACTTAGATTTGCTATTACAAGAAATTCAAGCCTGTGGAGCGACACAAGCCATTCATGGCTTTCTAGTATGATATAGGTCACAGGTTAAATATTGGCAGTCCATAAATATGCTAGCCTGGTAAAAAATGCAGGAATTTAAGGGACACAGGTTTTGTGAGAATGCGACTCACAAATAAGATAATAGGATAACATGAGTCCCATTGACCCTCTGTGGATTAATTTCTGGAAAGAAATGAAGACTGTTTTAAATAGTCTTCAATTCTTTCCATAAATTGAACCCTAAATATTCATACACACCAAACACTTTCTACATTTTTTTGTTAAGGAAATCGCTCTGAATTTAAAAAAGAAAATATATGCATTTTAAAAAAATATTATTGCCCAAAAGATATAGTCTACATCTTAAGCAGGGATTCCAAACCTTGAAAAAAGGACCTTCAAGATTCTTATTATTGAGTCCTTTGGCTTTGGACCCTTTTTATACGCCCAAAGGGTCATATTTTGTTAAGGCCACGGTCATCCATCCGGTTGTCTGTCCTTTAATAATTTCTCATTGTTATACAGCCACAAGCAAGAGGAATGGCTTGCATCAGAGCCTCTCTTACTATGCATGTGTTTTAAAATGTTTAGTGCAGTTGGGAAATTTAAACTCCTTTTAAATAAATAAAGATTTGTAGCACCATGTCGATTTATATTGGTAGTTGAATGGATTTTAGTTAAGTTTTACACTAGTTCTTTTTTCAGTTGACTTGTTATAGTTGTTTGAATAAAAGTTTAAACCTGTTAAAATAATTTCTTCATGAAATACAATTTTATGACATTTAGTAGTTTGCATGCTGTTTCATTTAACTTACAACTGTTATTATGACGAAAATGTTTCATAAAAATCAAATGAAATTATGATCATAGTAAAATTTTGTTGCTACTTTCAGCAGAAATATAGAGGATAAGCGTTTGTTTCGAAGATGTGTAAGATGTTAATTTATTTCTCGATAATCCAAGGACCCTAAATAAATAGTCCATGGATAATCAAATGAAACCATAAAAGAAATTGGAATATTTTGTAAAGGCGATTCCAATGAGCACCTACGACATATTGTTTTAAAAAGAAAATTTGACAGTATATATTTTCACACTCTCAAGCTCTCCCCAACTTATTTGGAGCTCTTGAATTTAATATATAGAGGATATTGAATGAGTGGTCATGGAATACCGAATTTATTAAACGATTCATCTATAAACAGATAAAAACGAGGCTACGCCGAGTTTATATCTGTTTTAGATGAAGAGTATAATTAATTCAGCATTCCATGAGCACAAATTTTATTTATAGTATGACAAGATTTTTTGCGAAAAATTGTCAAAATTCTTAAAATTCACCATTTCAATTTTCCGCGAAACTTAAAACGCCGTTTGAAACTGACGTCACCATATATACATTATGACATTATTTTTGCGGTTACAAAATAGTGTTACTGAGCTTATTAGCATAATTATTCCACTAGTGTAATAACACCCCGGGTATATCAAAAATATTCAACAGGGTTAATTCATTACCACGACGAATGTCATCATAAATGTTAATCATTGTTATAATTAGAGATAAGTAAATTGTGATAGCTGATAAACCAAAATAACATTACTTTCTCCTTAAGAGCTGTAGTTTTAACAATGCTGTCCTTTATTACTTAACCCATTAAAAACAGCAGGATAATGGGTGAAGATTTAGATTTTTTTGCATAACTTTGTAGGATAGTTTATTATTGCAATGATACTTTATAATTTGTGATACTTTTTGTATGTCTATAGAAAGACAGTATATATTATTTGATCACTCGTGGCTTCCAGCGGCATCCATTTCTTTGTCCAGAGCACAATTCTGTTACCCTATGTGTGATTGTCTTTAACCCTTTGCTGTTTAATCCCTGCTTTTTATGTGCCTGTGATTTTATGACTGAGATAACATTGTGAAAAAAAAGGGGAATTTGCTTCTGACAAGCAATTTCTTCTTTTTCCACACTATTTTCTACCCTACAGAATGGTTTTTTTTTTTTCAAATTAAATCCACTTTAAATTTTCGTCTGCAAAACTTTTGAATTCGGACAGGTCCAAAATTTTGTAAAACAGGAAAGGGTTAAACCTTGCAGTTATGTTGCCTCTCAAGATTACAGATTGTGTTACACAAGAACTGTACTTATAGCTAGCAAAATGAATTTTTTTTTGAGTTATTTCTCTTTGTTGTTTTTCATACTTTGATATTTAACATTGTAAAGGTTGTATCTTGAGACAATAAACGATTGAACTTTTCGAAAAACATTTAGCCATAATTGCAAATTTTGTAAAATAGATATTAAAAAATGTTTTGATAATATTGTAAACTTACATGTTTTGAACATATTTATGTATAAAAAATACATGTAATTATAAATGTCACATTTATGTATAAAGGATAGATGATTGTTACATGTTCTTTACAAGTTTATTCATACAAGTTCTAAATAAAATAATGTCTCGACAGACTTTCTTCAATAGTGTTTTTGTCATAATCACACCATGATATCAAAATCTTAGGGCCGGACACATAGCCGCTATAATATGAAGGGAAGTAACTTGCGATGAAAAAGATTTTTTACGACGATGTTAATTCCCTTGACGAAAATTAGTTTGCGGGTATTATTTGGCTAATTTCGGTTGAGACTCTGCGCGTATTCTGTATATCTTGGGGAAATTTCTACGTTCTCATTGCATAAACCGTTAGAAATATATTTATAAACACAATTTTACCAGTGATCGAGAGATGGAAGTGATAGGTCAGATGGTCAAGGCTGGGACCTTCAATTTAGGATTCGTGGTTAACCCTTTCCTGTTTACAAAATTTTAGACCTGTCCAAATTCAAAGGTTTTGCAGACGAAAATTCAAAGTGCATTTCATTTGAAAAATAATCATTCAGTAGGGTAGAAAATAGTGTGGAAAAAGAAGAAATTGCTTGTCAGAAGCAATTTCTTCTTTTTTCACAATGTTTTCTCAATCATAAAATTACAGGCACGTAAACAGCAGGGGTTAAACAGCAAAGGGTTAAGATGCACACTCTCAATCATTCATCTAGGAGTAATAGTCTCCGACGAGCTTATTTTTCTTGCGCATTATGTATTTTGACCATAATACAAGCTCACAGTTATCAGTAAACGACCGATTTCAGCTGAATCATATTGATGCACATAATCCTTTATCGTTTTATGAAAGTGAATTACACACTGAACGTATGTACCTTAAATCACGGTTAAAATGTGATTCCTTTTTTTTTTTTTCTTTTTTTGAGAAAATAACTTTATTTTCTGATTAAGTCTTGTTTCGAGCCCGTCCCCCAAAACTACGAAAAAAATAACATTGCCAAAGTTACCTCATAGGCACCCGAGAATACTACAGCCCCCATAGTTGTTGTAGCATTCAGATTATTTTAGTAGTATTAGTAAAAGTCGTTTTTGGCCTGTTTTAGCAGGCCAAAGGAAACAGCCATATATCCTAGAAAGTGCATAGGAAAAACATAATCGAGTCATTTGAAAACCGAACAACGTGTGTACTACATAGTTTTTTCGTGCTCACGCGCGCGCGAAAAATAGGTCTAGTCACGTCATCAACTTATGTGCGTCACGAATGCTTTGTGTGTTCAACACAGTGCTTGCATATCACTATGCTGTGATAAAATCAAAGTACTGATAGTTCTGAAGGCGAGGCAACTGAATAGACGAAACAAAATACGAGGTCAATTTTGTGGAATATAACCTTGATTATTCACCTTGTCCTTATCATGTATACCAGATTTTTTTCTTACTTATCACTGCCAAAATCACTGCTGTGTTAAAGATACATATCTTTTATATTTGAACTTGACGGATGACCTTGCTAATAGGGATAAGAAGAAAATGCTGCTAACTAATACTTTCTCCTCCCTTATATTATCTACTCTTTCTGCTACAAATTTTACTAATTTGCCCACATGTTGTATATCGATGGGTCAGTGCAATACTATTGTAAGTGCCTATATATTTATATGCACTTACAATAGTATTGCACTAAACCCTCGATAAAATCTGCAACCCTTTACAATTTGGACCTGTCTAAATATTTATGCCCCCGCATCGATAGATTGGGGGCATATTGTTTTACTCATGTCCGTCTGTCTGTCTGTCCGTCCGTCTGTCTGTCTGTCTGTCCGTCCGTCTGTCCGAAAACTTAACCTTGCCAATATCTTCAAGCCTATTCAAGTAACAAAGCTAATATTTGGCATGATGATAGATCTCAATGATCCGCATCCGCTGGTACCAAAGTCAAGGTCATGTGACAAGGTCAAGGTCATCTGTCAAGGTCAAACGTCCGAAAACTTAACCCGAAAACTTAACCTTGCCAATATCTTCAAGCCTATTCAAGATACAAAGCTAATATTTAGCATGATGATAGATCTCAATGATCCGCATCCGCTGGTACCAAAGTCAAGGTCATGTGGCAAGGTCAAGGTCATCTGTCAAGGTCAAACTTTGAAAAAAAATGCCGTTACGGGGGCATTTGTGTTTCACAAACACATCTTGTTTTGTCTTGTAATGGATCAATTAAAATTAGAAAAAATAAAAGCCTTGTCCCATCCTTAAATAGAGGACGAAATTTTAGACTGGGCCAACTTGGAACAGGGTGTAGACAATAAATCAACATGAGCGTAATTTGAGTGTAATATATCTAGGGTAGAAATTAAAATATAATGGGTTATAAGTATAGGGAGAAATTGACCCCATCAATTTCTTGTGTTCCCATAGTAAAATACAACTTTTTGGAATTCAATTCAAAGTAAAAGAAAGAGCCGACGAGCTTGTGCCCCTAGAAAACAGCAATACTACGATTGCTAGACGGAATGATCGAATGGATAAATTGACCGACTAGTAGCAAATAAATGAACTCAACTAAAATCATAAAAACGCGAGTTGCGCCTGTCTGAAATGCGGTATCCGGCATAGTAATCTTTACCTTGGGAATTAGCTGTTTTGGCGGACTCGGCGCTACATAGTGAGCATTTCGTTCGACATTTCTTCTTTGAAGTGAGTTTGGAATGTGGGTTACGATCCCTAAAGGTAAATGGAACCCTTGGTTTCCCTCGCCTAAAAACGTCTTGCCAAAAAGATTTAAAAAGTAGAGTACATACCTTCAAATGTCACCTTGCCTCTTTATAAACCAGGCCTTCAGCTCTTTTGGCGCTTTGATCTTGTCTGTGTGTGCGAGAAAGCACTGAGGAGACTTGTACCTTCCCGCCGGAAATGAGTATTGCATTTATTTTTTTTCGAAAAAAAAAAAATGATAAAGCGTAAAGAAGGTAAAATGACAACTTTAATATAATATAAGCTCAAAATTTAGATAAAAAAGAGATCGTGGTCATATTTAAGTATGTCGATCTGTCTAATTGTCGGTTTGTAAATGTGTCTGCAAAACGTAACAAAAAAAAAAAAAAAAAAAAAAAAAGAAGCAAACAAACGTTAAATTGGCAATGACTAGCAGCCTATTCAAATTTCAGCACTCATATTTGGGATAATGTTGAATTTCGTCGGTACGCATCTGCAGATACAAAGGTCAAGGTCATGTGGCAAGGTCATGGCCATCCGTCAAGGTCAAAGGTTAACATAAAAGGCTGTTCCGGAGGATTTGTGTATCACAACACACTTCTTGTTCCTTTTCAACTGAACCCTATGTTGAAGATACTCGCCGAAATCATCTTGTCGAGACGATTTCAATGACAATCCCGCAGTGAGTCTGACAATGAAAAGTAAGGGTACGGTTGCGTTCGTTCCCCCGGCAGTGGCGGATCCAAGTTTTCTATATAGGGGGTTCGATATCAGCAAAGAGGTAGAGTAATCAGTCTCATAGTATCCCTATCCTTATAGATAGGGATACTATGGGATTAATTGCTCAAACTCTGTCCATAAGATATTTTTCACGGGTGGTATTTCAAGTTCCTGTGATTTGAACGCTACAAAAAGGGGACTGTTTTTTTCGTGTTGATTAAGTTTGTCCACTTCAATGAAGTTATTTGGTACATAGGAGATTCGTTCGAACACGCCCCCGAACACTGCCTGGATCCACCTCTGTCCGTTTATCCTTGCGCACTTAGCCGTGATCGTAGGGTATATGGTAGAGTGATGAACTGCGAATTATGGATAAGAGATTCGATTCCTGGCGCTACAAAATTCTAGCGTGTACTCGTCTCGTAAATAAGTAAGTATAAGCAAACACTACTGAAAGTGACTAAACCAAAATGGGTTTTTAAAGACGTGTCGATTCTGCAAGTATTTGACCCTTCAGCTTTTATTAGTCCCCTGTCGGCGAAGCCGGAAGGGTACTCAAAGTTTGCACTCCGTTTGTCGTCCACCCATCAGTCTTTTGTTGTCTTTTTTTTCTAAATCCTCTGAGATATAAAGCTTGTTTTTGGTGTGTGTGTGTGTGAGTGTGTCCGTATCAATGAGCTAGAGAACAAGTTCAAGTTCAGTTCTTGCCCATTTTGCTTGAAAGAAGATACGGATGCAAGACTAGATAAACTTTTTTTAAAGCCGGTAGGGGTCTTGGTTTTTCCATGCTTGAGAATGCTTCAAAACGGTCATAACTACTTCAATGACACTGGGAATTCACATGTGACAAATTATATTGAAAATCGTTGATGAAGGTATAAAGTATGCTCGGGACGAACATTTTACCTTGACCTTGTGTTCTGGTGACCTTACCTTAACGTGCATAGCAAAATTGTCAAATAATCTACACATTCAGGGAAAAGGACCGGGGGGGGGGGGGGGGGGGGGGGGCGTTTGTTTTTTCTTGTGTGCGTGGAATGTTAAAATAATTTAAAATCCACCTATAAATGTTGGAGTTGAGACCCGAATGGAAGCAAGAAATAAATAACGGAAGGAAAATGTGATGAATTAGTGTAATCTAAAACGGTTAAATAACAGTGTTACATTATGTAACAAATAGATGCAAATCTAGGTAACTTCAAAATAAACGATGCCAGGTCAGCGGCTTTATTGGACAACATGAGGTTTATTGGGTGTAAGTTCTGATAAATGTATTGGAAATTAAAGGGCATGGTTCTATTTTTTCTTCTTTTATTTCTTTAATATCAGGGTAAAATTGACATAATCCTGAGCTTACAAAAGAAATAGATGTGACCCGTTATCCAAACAAGGATAATCCGGAAAATCCTTAAAGCACGCGAGACCCATCACGGGAAAAATGGACTATTTTGGAACTCCGTACAAAGATATCAGTCGGTATTATTCGAGCGAACACGACTATTATTTATCTATTAGGCGACCATCAAAAAGTGGCCTTCTTAAAAAAAGTCTTTTATTGACACTCATGTTGTTGGAACCTATATGAATCGTCTCAATGAGACGATTCTGATGTGTTCGGACATCATAGGATTCAGTAAGACGTAATCTATATATGCTAAAAAAATAACCTGTCTCATGAAATAAATGATTTAAGCGACCAACCCCATAAGCGATCGCTTTTTGGTGTTCCCCTAAGTGGTCGCTAACTTAAGCTTTACTGTATTTGGAAAGGTAATTTCATCGAGCGGAGGTTTACCAAAAGCAAAGTATTATGACATACAGTATACATTTTTGGCTCGGCTGTTTTCGGAGAAAACCCGAGTCTTTGCTATAGCCTTGGTGTCGTCGGCGGCGGCCTCGTTTTTGTCACCGTCGTGCTAAAACTTTGAAATTTTGAGATATCTTTGGTTCTACTGAAAGTATTCATTTTAAAATTGACACACGTATTTCATTATCAAAAGAGAAACATGTTTTATCAAGGAGGATGACTCTAGATGTTTTCAATATTTTGTGCGAATTCTGCTTCTTTTTCGACTTAGATTTTTCATCCATTGTCCAGCAACCAACAGCCGAGCGTAGTCATCCGTTGGCGGTACTCGTGATCAACAATAAAAATGTTAAAGCTAACCAGAAGTCACTTTCAAAATTCTCAGATACAGGGTCCCCACAGTCAGAGAAAAGTCAGGGAGAAATGAAAAACAAATCAATGTCAGAGAAATGTCCCTGAATTTTGAAATTAGCCAACGAAATTTAAAATAGGGCAAAGTCAGGGGAAAGTCAGTGAATTTCAGAATCAAATGTAAAAATTATAAAGAAAGTCACTAGTGAAGGCAAAACAGCAAATGATTTTGATAGTTTCTTATAAAAAGGTATATGTGTGTTTATCATTGTATCTCGTTGGAAAGCACGAGTTGTTGATTTGTTGGTGAACTTATCTCTAATTTGAGTCTCTGTTTAAGAGAGAAAAATGCTTATGAGACAGTTGTAGAGTCAAGGAAAGGGATTAACAAATTTTAATTAAGGAGCCCAGACTGCCAAAATTCAATAATTAACATTAAGGAGATATGCTTTTCTCCAATTGTTTAGGGTCCCAGCTGAAATATAGGGGCCATGGGTGACTTGTCCCTTGCTAGACATCACAATTTAGCTCTGTCCGAAAACCATTTACCGAACTGGGACAAAGCGCTGGTGGGGCTATTAGTCATTTTTGCAACAGATCTGGTCAATTTATCTGAAGATGGTAAGGGTTTGCTAAAGGGGTGGAAGGACACCAACATTAATTTGTAGCATCACATACGCTAGGTAAATGTTGACAATTTTGGTCAGGGATTTTTGAGATTGAGTCAGGTAAAAGTCAGTGAAAAGTCAGGGAATTTTACTTCATGAAGTTTGTGGGAAACCTGATTTTATAGGAAAAGGTGAAATATCATTGTAGATTCTGATAATATTCAGAAAGCAAAAAGTTTCGAATCTGCCCTGTGTTCAGGATACAAGAACGTTTTCGACAGTTTAACCCTTTCCTGTTTTACAAAATTTTAGACCTGTCCAAATTCAAAGGTTTTGCAGACGAAAATTTAAAATGGATTGAATTCAAAGAATAACCATTCAGTAGGGTAGAAAATAGTGTGGAAAAAGAAGAAATTGCTTGTCAGAAGCAATTTCTTCTTTTTTCACAATGTTTTCTCATTCATAAAATCACAGGCACGTAAAAAGCAGGGATTAAACAGCAAAGGGTTAAGAAATGTTCCCCGCTTTGCACGTTAATACACGTGATAACAGGGATACCTTTTCTTAAACGTTTACATCTTGAACGAGGTCATTTTACACAAACTGGGCCAGGGTCGATACCGTGACATTTCGTCCCTAGTTAGGGACAGTTAGTATAATCGTAAAATTGACAAGATGAGTGATTTGCGAATAAAAATTGAACGAGTGTGTGGAGCGACATTCGAGTGAAATTCAAGGTAATCCTATATCCATAATTTAGTTCAAAATGACTAAAATTAGCGATATTCATTATCTATTTCCCCTTTAATAAAATATTCATACTTTTCTGTTTGCGTGTTTTCTTGGACCAACCAGACACATTCAAAGCCCACACCAGCCAATAATAATCGTAGAAAAATTTGATCGTTTTGAATAAAATGTTGATCGCCTTTAACGAGTTCGAAATGTTTTCTTACGATTTTGGAGCCTTTATATCGATTTGAGTGAGTGATTGGAATGAATGAATTGAGAGTTGAGTGAACTTTTTAATATGATTTTAATCGGAATGAGTGTCAATTTCACGATGCTCTTAACTGTACCATTTGGTTGGTGGTTAACCGAAATTTGAAAAGAAAATCTGAGCCAGCAGAAATCATACGGGGAGTGGCAATTCTTTCAAAGTAAGGTAGAATGACCATATTACATTCACTAAACCAACCTAGCGATTATACTAGTAATCGATTCTGGTCGGATCTTGCATTCCGATGAGTAATTCAATATCAATGACCCATTTTATTCCGATCATGCTCATTAAAATCGTCCGCACTGAAGATTAAGAAATTATGAATTTAGCATAGGTAGGCTAAAGGATGACATCACATCTTATCACCCATTTCAGCCATTAAAAGCCCGTCAGTCATTCGTTCAAAACTTACTCCTTAGTCAAACCAAACACAGTATTAGGAAATGTAATGAAAGTGAGTTTTGTATTATGCAGTTGTTTTAACCTTCGGCAAAATATGAATATGATAAATAGGAAGCAGTTAAGTTAGCACTGCACGCAACAATTATTTACTGCTCGCTTTGATATTGCATATATGTCTGTAAGGCATACTCTATTTATATGCTAATGTTAGTTTGTTGCATAACCATTTATTTTTCGTCGCTACCGTAGCATTCTCCCCATGAAAGGTTTTGTTGTAAAAGAGGGGATTGCAAGGATACAAGAAGAAAAACTGACTTGACCGAGCCGTATAGGATGTTAAACGACACACAGCACTTCGAGAAAACTCTTTATCCGAAAGATCGCGAGTTTATTTTTGTGCCATTACTGAAATCGAATCATTTATACCGAGGTTTGGAATTGAGCACTCTTCGACTGAGCTACATGGGCTGTTATAATGCTAATATAAAATTTTCTGCTTTAAATCAAGTAAGCTGTTCGCAATAAGCGACAACCGACACTGTATGAACGTAGGCCAATTTTTATATGAGCCTGTGCGTTACATTTCTTACCTGTCAGCCCGATTAGCTCAGTTAGTTGATTGATTGAATGGGGTTTTACGCCGCTTTCAACATTATTTCAGTTATATCGCGGCGGCTGGAGCACCTAACAATGGATTCCTGGTATTTCTCACGCCAGTACTACCATTACATCCTTTCCTAGCCTCCAGCTACTATCTCACATAGATCTACGATTATTGACCCATTGGTCAGAGACAAATAGTCGGAAAGAATGAGTGCCGCCGTCGGGGATCGAACCCGTGACCTCTAGTTTGACAGTCCGACGCGCTACCAACTGCGCTATGACGGCGGCCGCAGCTCAGTTAGTAGAGTACCGGATTTTAAAACCACTGACGATTGAAATTCAACCTCGTGGGTTAGATTCCCGTGCTGGCACACAAACAAACTAAGCGTCTTTCGGATGAGACGTTAAACCGAGGTCCCGTGAGACATTGCTTTACACCGATCACCTTAAAGAACCATGTCGGATCTCAGCAGTAGTTTCGTCATGTATCCTTGCACTTACCCCCGTAACAACTAATCGTCTTCTGGGGGCGTCGCTCATATGGGCATGTGCTACGGTAGCGACGATAAATAAACGGAAATACACACATTTCTTACAATTTCAAATGTGCGTTAAGCAAAGACACTGGCCAGCCTGTGTATCTACACAGTCTGACCAGGGTCTTCACTTAGCGCGTTGTAGATTGACAAGGTATCTACACAGTCTGACCAGGGTCTTCACTTAGCGCGTTGTAGATTGACAAGGTCCAATAGAGTCTTTAGAAAATCAGACAAACATCTAATTATTCTACGAGGCAGTCAAAGTTGGTTAATGTTGACCCTTCACGCACATGTCAATTTGTTGGAAAAGTCACGCACAGGCTTATATAAAAGTACTTTAATGGTTATAATCACATCATTTTCACTGGCTGAAAGCCAACAGGGCATTGTCACTGTCTTGTGTCCGCTGCACATCCGTTTGTCGGTATGCCAGACTGAAAACCTCGTTCTTACTTTGTTTTCTAGTTAGAATCCTTGGTTTATTGCAGGGTTCGACACTAGGGGGAGTCTGGGAGTCCGAGACTCGTTATTTTCCACACAGGCCTCCTTTATTTTGCAAGTTAGGAGTCCAATAGTCTCCTTGATCATATGCGAAGCTTTTGACAAATAACATAGAATATTAGTTTTGTTTTTACTTTTACAGATAACATTTGTCTGCATGTACTAGTAATTTTGAAACAAATCCATCTTATAACTTGGTGAGGAACTATTGCGGAAAAGCAGAAATTGCTTTTTTCCAAAACAGTTCTCAGATTACAGATAATCGTAGACCTGTGTGGGATAGCAGCTGGAGGCCAGGAAATGATGTAACTGTTGTACTGGTGAGAGAAATACCAGGAATCCATTATTAGGTGCTCCAGCTGCCGCGATATAACTGAAAAAATGTTGAAAGCGGCGTAAAACTCTATTCAATTAATAAACCCCTATATGGAAATTTTGAATCTTTACTTTCAGCTTTGACTCCTTGATTTTATAAATATGGATTTCGCTGGATTCCTTACTCACAGAATTAGTGTCAACCTCTGTGATTGCCCCTATTATATTGCACAGCCACGTTAATGTACTATGTTTTAGCTTGTTAATTGATCGCCATATGAGCGCGTGTTTGACATATTTAATAATCTTACACGCGCAATGTAAAGCCTCTGGCCAGTCAGTGCATCTGCATAATCTGATCAGAGTCTTCAATTTGTTCTCTGTAAAGAGCCGATGTCTTTACCCTTCATCTGGCGGCCAGAGAATGATCTTATTACACTGAAAAATTGTCTAGGCTGATCATTACAGTTAGTAACATTGTGAAATTGACATTCAACTAAATCAAAACCATTCTAAATCGCTCACTCAGCGTTCCATGCATGGTCCATGCATTCATTCCAGACACCCACCCAAACCATTCAAAAACGCTCAAAATTACTAAAAGATATAAGTTCAACAACTACCTTCAAAATGAATAAAGCAAGAACCAATTCGCGATTCCACTGACATAATTGAAATTTTAAGCGTCTGATTTGTTCTTGAAAAAATAGCAAGCTATTTATAAAACGTTTATGCGTATTTTGTTAAAGGGAGGTAATATATATCGCTTATTTTGTTCATCCTGAACAAAATTAGCGAAATTGCATTACCTACCTTTAATTTCACTCAAAACTCGCTCCTTTCACTCATTCAACATCAATCCAAAATCGTTCACTTCGTCAATTTCAGGATGTTATAAACTGTATTTGTGCCTCGCTTACTAGGCCTTCAAATTGTTGAAAATGTCCCAACCAAGCTCATATATCTAAATAATTTGTACGGCCCAATCTTTAACTAATCACATTTTCTTCTGCATATCAAAATCGCAACACAAGTAAAATAAGACAATGATGCCAAAAGTTGATGTCTAAATTCCGACAAATAGATCACATTGTTAATATACCAGGTCTTGATCATCTTGTATTTTCTGGTCGAATGGGTTTTTAATCTACTCAGTCTGTCTAACTGCTCTTGTTTTAGATTTTATCAGATTATTGAGATCTGTTACTTGAAAAGGGGCAAACTGGTGTCTGCATAATAAGTCTAGCATGTTTAGACTGTTTACATACCGCTTATTCTGAACTGGCAGGGCGGGCCATAGCCGTGACGTAATTTGTCGAGTTAACTTTTAATATTTTGGATTCATTGAAAAGTTAGTCGGCAATAATCGTGAACGCGTGCAAATAACTGTATCTTAAAACCATAACTAATCACGTGCTTAGAGAAAGTGAACACATTTCATCGTTTGGTTACCAAAGCCTCGTAACTTCAGCGACGGTTTAGTTACCAACCTACGCGTTACGGTCTCAAGTTAATTATGCTAATTTACCTTAACCTTAAGTGCATCGACCCGTTACTTAGGCTCCGCCCTGCCAGGTGGAAAATCGTGGATTATAGATGGCTCAAATTTTAATGAGGTCAAAATATTTTGCTGTAGAGTAGTATGTGCATTTTTTGTACATTTATTTCCTGAAATTGACACTGCGTTAATTTGGAAGCATCAGATTGGACAATTTTTCTAAAGAACAGTTTATTTTTATCCATGACGGAGGGAGGGGGTTTAATTTTTTCCCAAATTCAACAAAAAGCGGTATTCTCCCTCCCTTTGGCATTGTTCAAAACTCGCTCATCTTTTTCTGTCAAATAAAAAAAAAAACAACACCAAAACCCACGATAGTTTGTTAATTTCACTGAACTGTAGTAAAAAGCCATAATCTTCACTTGATCTAGAAACTATATAATAATCTACTTGTCGGAATTTTGAAATCAACTTTTGGCACCATTTCTTATTTTTCATTTTTCTGTGGTGATAATGATATGCAAGGAGAAATGTGATTAAACATAAAATTTGGCCAGCCTATTCTCTTGATATATATCGATGACCATGACAATCTCATATAATTTCAACAATATTGGGTCACTGATGTGTTGGAAATCGTAGACCTACATGGGGCAATCACTTGGAGGCCAATGCAGTAAGGGTGCCGTGGTACAGTTAACAACATCGTGAAATTGGCAAGGAAAATGATTTTGGAATAAAATTGAATGAGTTCAATGAGTAAGTTTTGGTGAAATTAAATTAAGGGAGCTAAATCAGTATCGCAAACTTTGCTCATGATGAACAAAATTGGCGCTATTTATCACCTCCCTCTAATAAGATATGCTTTTAAGCTCTATAAATAGATTTCTTCTATTCAAGAACCAATCAGACGCTTGAAATTTAAACTGCGTCAATGAAATCGCGTTTTGGTTTTTGCTCGATTCATTTTGAAGGTAGTTGTTGATCTTATATTTTTTAGTAATTTTGAGCGTTTTTGAATATTTTCAGTGAGTGTTTTGAATGAATGAATGAAGCGCTGAGTGATTTAGAATGGTTTTGATGGAGATGAATGTCAATTTCACGATGTATCTAACTGCAGACATTGTGTGAGAAATACCAGAAATCCGTGGTAAGGCGCTCAATCCCGACGAGAAATACCGAAAAATATAAAAAGCGGGGTTAAATCCCACGGTAAACATAAAAACACATTGTAGCATGTGTAGGCTCATAGTTTCAATGTTGTGCTGTTTAAATCTTCAATCTTACCACGACTCGTCGTTTGCTCAATTGTGTGTGTTTAACGTCACATTCAACAGTGTTTCGGTAATATCGCGGCGGCGTATGTACCTATATTTGACTAAATGTGTTTTTAACACTAAATCAAGATTACATCTAGGAACATCGTGAAATTGACAAATTAGATGATTTTGGAATGATTTTGGAATTAAATTGAATGAGTGTGTGGGGCGAGTTTTGAATGATTTTCAGTTGAGGTAAAACATTATCGATGATTTCGTCCAATTGGACGATAATTTTTCACATCCCATTAATAAAATCTATGTATTTTTAATTCAAAAGGTGTCTATACGGTAAAATCAGATACTTAAAATCTTCATCAACCAAATAAAACCATTAATCATTTGATCGATTTGATTAAGATATAGATCGTTACTGATGATTTCAAAGCGATTTGAAATGATTTGAATGAATGTTTAGAATGAATGATTAGGTCGCTGAGCGAGTGGTCATAACTGATTTTGATCGAAATGAGTGTCACTTTCACGATGGGGTTAAGGTAGTGGACCCGTAATAGTTTTGCAACCTTAACTGTACCAGCTGCTCATTAGGGTTTGTGCTAGTGTTTGTAATTAGGAAGTCATTGACCCCTTAACAATTAAGTTCCGGGGGTCAAAACAAATTATAAAGGGGTCAAAGACAAAAAACGAATTAAACATAAGTTAATTCGACCTTTCCTTTTAAAAATATAAAGTAAGAAAATGATTTGTAAAAGTTTAGAAAGTATATTGGATACATTTTAAAAAAGTTTTGAGCCTTAAACATTTTTCTTAAGGGGGTCGGTCGAACTAAGACATTATTAGATTTTTGGGGGGTCAAGACACTGGTTTAAGGGTCAAACACGAGCCCTGGCTCATACTCATTACTGGATTCGTTAATGTAAATAACTGTAGCGGTCTCGTGATCGATTGCTCCGCCCCTTGTCCTACGTCATGACACATCCCCTCAGATATCAAAACGTCATTTTTCGCTTTAAATATAGGATCCGTTATCCAGAAACCCTGTCTAAATGACACATAAGATTGACAATAGACATAAAATCAAATGAGCCTGTGCGTGACATTTTCAACAATTTCAATTCTACGCTATGCAAAGCCTCTGACCAGCCTGTGCGTCTGAAAGTCTGACCAAAGTCTTTGCTATACGCTTTGCGGATGGATATGGTCCAAAAGTGTATAAACTTTAATTTCTAAACTATCTTCTAAATTATATTTTGGAATGTTCAGACTGCTTAAAGTTTGAACTCCCACACTTATTTAATTGTTGGAAATGTAACACACAGGCTCATTTGAATTTATGTTACTGTCAATGTTATGTGTCATTTAGGCAGGTTTCCTTGAGAACGGACTACATATTATGCAAGCTGCAATCACGACATTTTTAAAAGCTGTCGAGCCACGGAACTGTTTGAAACAAACCGGTGGAAAATGGCGGGGTTAAACAGGCATCGCATTAAAAATGTGTTTTTGAATTGTTAATCTATATTTAGATTGTTATAACGATCTGTTATTTAGTTTGGTAATAATGAACGTATGGATGGTATAATCCATGATTTGTGCCCTTGCATAGTCTACAATTTTTACATTAGAACGTCTCAAACCATAATTGGTTACCGAACCTTAGTACCTTTAGATTGTACTATCTGAAGGTACTAAGGTTTGGTAACCAAACGATGCATTGTGTTCACTTTTGTTAAGCATGCTGATCTTTTTGGTATTAGAATTTATCTTATAACTATACAAACATCCGTGTGATAACATCCCGTATGATATCACATAGTTATTTTTAGAACAATGATATAATGTGGTTATATTTAGAAACTTGCATTCCTGTTAGAAACATCTACGAAACCAAGGCAAATAGAGGTTATAAGATAAATATAATACGCACTAAGTGTATTGTATGAAAAAATATCTAACTCGGTTGTGAAAATTGATACTTGTCTCGGCAGAGCCTCGACAATGATCAATTCTCCCAGCCTCGTTAGATATTTTTTTTTCATATAATACACTAAGTACGTATTAAATATATCGTTTTTATCACGAATTGGCGATAAGTTTCGATTATCTTTTGAAAGAACTCAAAGTATTGAAAAGTGAAGTCGCCAAATTACGTCACGGCAAAGCCACAACCAGCCAAGTGAATAATAACGCAGAATAGAGGTTCTATGCACTTGTTCAAAAGGGAATTGTAGACAAAAACTAAAAAAAGACACTTTAAGATATTTCAACAGTTTATTGCTTTGTTTTAAGACTTTTCACTTTTAAGTTTTTTAACGACACACTTAAAAAAAGATATAAAGGGGAAAAAGAGAAGAAAAATGAGATGATTTAACATTAGAGGGTATGAGAAGATTGTCTTTTTAAATAGAGGAGGAAGTGATGCATAGCCAATAAAAAATAAATCGTTAAGTATATCAGCGGTGTTAACGTCCCCGTGCACGTAACGTCAACGTCGTGGTCCATCTTCACTTCTTGTTGATTAGTTGCCGTATTTTGTCTAAACTCGTGTCCTGAAAGTAAAAGACGCCATTTTTTACAATTTTTTAGGGAAGTAGACTCGTAATAGTTCCGCAACATTTCGGACCACATGTACTTTCACAATGTTAATCAAGGTTTCCTAATGAAAATCATTAGGAAACCTCGGTTAGATTTCTTTAAGTCCATTACTCCCGAAACGTTGCGAAACTATTACGGGTCCACAACTTTAAACAACAATACCAACAACAACAATTTGTCCTTTCCGTTATCCAATTAAACTTCATGTCATTCATTTAATTAAGTCTTATTTGCGAACTTGTCGGGATTTTTTCTGTAAAATATTACTCTAAATGGTTCGGTTTGCCGCAATTATTCCTTTAGATAATGCCGTTTTGCTGTTTACTTTTATCAGAAAATTATATAGAGGATAATCGTTTGTTTCAGTGTAAGATCGATTTATATTTCATTGAGTGAACAACAAAAGCTATATTTCACGAGAGTGAAATATAGCTTTTGTTGTTCACGAAATGAAATATCAATCGATCTTACTCGAAAAACAAACGATTATTCTATTTCTTTAAAGCGAAAAATGAGACAGAATGTGAAATTTCTAGGACATATTTTCGTAAAGCACGTCATTTTGCGCGTGATTGCTATGCAACGTTCATTGTGACGTCACTTAATTTGCCCCGCATAGATGACGTCAGAAAGGTTGAAATGCACAAAAGCATGGTATAAATTTTTGATAATTTCACTGAATTTGCGGTGAGATTATCGAGTGATAATCTACCGTTATTTCTCGATAAACCACCGAAAAGCATTAAAGAATGTCGTATGTTCTCTACTTATTCCGTTGTATATTCGTAATAACAGTATTGCTGTATATCCTAAACGGACCACGTATTCACGGTGTTAACTATTATTAGTAATTATACTATACACAGTGCATTCCGTAAGAACAATATTGCTATTTGTTTCCTAAACGGGCGCTTGTGAATTAGTAATATCAGTATTACCCTACAGTGTTTATTCAGTAATAAAATATTGTGTATTACCAAGACGGACACATGTACATTATTGATTGCAGTGTTTCTTTACAGTGTGCGTTCCGTAATAACAATATTGCTGCATATTCTAAAAGGACGCGTGCGCATTATTATAAAATATATTTCTTTACATTGCGCATTCTGTAATAACAATATTTATGTATATCCTGAACGGACGCATGTGCTTAAAAAAAAAAAAAAAAATAGAGTGAACTCCGTAATAACAATATTGCTGTATATACTGAGTGGACACATGTGCATTATTACTAACAAAATTAAGTTTACAGTGTGCATACCGTTATTACAATATTGTTGTTTGTCCTAAACGGACCCATATGCACTATTCACAACAATGTTTATAACACTATAACAATCTACATAATACTCACCCGTGTGCATTCCGTAATTACAATATTGCTGTATAGTTTCGCTTTTTCTTCTAGTCCGGTACAACATGACTTCGCTCGGGGACATATTTCAAAGCCTCCTTTATTCATGGCGAACACATTTCGGGCACCTTCGGGACAACACTCTGATTCTTCCGTGACGTCATCACCTGATCGACCCATTCGGGGAAAATAAAAACTCTGAAAAACGCAAATGTACCATCTAAAAGGATTGATAAGAAATATAATAAAAATTCTGCGTAAAAATTTGGTATACAAAGATATGGCCAAGGTTATAGTATGTCACGCCATCACCAACACCGACGCATACGACGTTAAGGTGATGGCTTTACCTCGGGTTTTCTCCGGAAAGAGCCGAACTAAAAAAAGCTGTTATTACCAGATATTTTTTTACATAGGAAAAGAACACACGGAAGTTTTAAATTGAAATAGTCTTTGAATGTCTTTGGCTACAAGAAAAGTAATATGAATGGAAAAGAAATCATAGTAACTGAAAATGAACTAATCTTTTGTGACCCTTCCTTGTGATAAATCATAATGTATCATTTATAAGACTTACTCATTTCTGTAGGGAAAACATTTAAAAAGTGCGAGATCATAAATTTAGAATAAAGCTTGCTCCACGCAGTCGTAGATATCTCGATTATGAAACATGAAGCATTTGTTGATAGTTTAGGTTATTTAGAGAACTGTAATTTGAATTTGACTTTTAGTCTGCCAGGACCGGATAGTTTACACAGTCGTCAGATTTAAATAGTTTCGAAGTATGGGAATAAATGAATTAATTGATTGGTTGCTCATTTTGGATTGTAAACGGCTAATCAGTAAGAAGTCAAAAGTACTTACCATTGCTCTGCCTTGTCTGGGAAAGGCAAAATAACCCTGAAAAATAATAAGTAAATAATAAGTCAGTTTGTTGGCAAATTATTTTGTATGCAACCTCCTCCAATGATAGAGGGGATATTTGTATGATTAGATCTTATACAATCATTCTTGAACAAAACTAAAAGTGGTTAGTCCTCGTTTGAAATGTCTCGG
Source organism: Fragum whitleyi (assembly GCA_948146395.1). NCBI lineage: Eukaryota > Metazoa > Mollusca > Bivalvia > Cardiida > Cardiidae > Fragum > Fragum whitleyi. The sequence goes on from OX411554.1 coordinate 46,987,641, forward strand.
CGAGACAAAACATATGAATTCCCAAAACATTATCATTTGTTAAAAACATTTTTAGACTAGCATTACCTCCTCTATTACTACTCTTGAATACCACCTTCTTTCCCTGTACAAATAAACCAAATCTTCATTGTAAGTAATAATGCTAAAAGAGATCTAATATGCATTTTCAATATACTTCTCATTCCAGTTCTGCCACAGAGATATGCTAAAAAGTAACATCCCATTTTCTGAGCATGCTGAAACGGGATTTTTTTTAAATAATACTATTACACAACTTTCGTGTTCTATACAGAAGATCACAGTCAAATTCAAGGCATCTAATTACTATTTGTACATATATATCCAAATTTTAAATACATTGTTTTGTAAAATCAATTTGCGTTTACTCTACGGAATGCATGCCTATTGCTGAAATATACTCAACAGCAGTCTATCGCCTAAGTTGAAAACTTTCCTAGTTCAATCTGAAAAATAATATCCATGACTTTTATTTTCTGAATGACACTAAAATTCATAAACCACGTCTGATAAGATTTTTTCTATGAATAGATATGTATTACCTGGAACAGCTTTGAGCTGTTGATAGCCAAATAACAAGCAAATCACTTAAAAATCAAATCAATTAACGAAAAAAGGTCTAAGTATAAAACAATTCCTAAATACTTCTATTATTTTCAAATATCAAAGTTGCAGAATGGATTTTCACTTAATAGTTTCGTTCTATTCGAGTAAGGGATTTTATTTATTTTTTTTTTCTAATAACATCACATAGACGTCACAAAACATATCGAGATACATTGAAATCACAACAAATATTATGCTACGTTACAGACATACTCACAGAATATACGAAAAGACATTTTTGTAATACGAACATACGTTAGCAAAGAATATATTCAGTGATCAGGTTGAATTAAGAAAAATAATCATATAATTTTTCTTTCTTCTTTCGTTCTCTTTTTTCCTTCTTTTATTCGCCGTTATTTGCATTTTTCTTTTCTTTTTCTGTTTATCTGCCAATCTTTATTTCTTCATGTTTTTCTGCGTTAGTTCGACTTTTCGTTCTTCTTTCTTTATGTTTTTTTCCATATTTCAAGAAAAAGCACCTTTTATCTTTTTTTTTATTTGCTAAATACTATCTCGGTGATAATAAACACTATACAGGGTATGTTCCTAATCAACCTTAAGTCTATCTTGCTTGCGATCGCGTTCGTTAGGTTACCATTTTAAAAAGTTTCTATACGGATGCGTAATCTGTTACAAAGTAGACACTTGTGCTCTAAAACGTTAATTCAGTACACGAATCCTATGTTGTAGGGAATAATGAGGGCACAGACATGAAAGCGCGTCATATTGCACGTGGATTTTTTGGTGACGTCACACATAGATGACGTTGCGAAAAACATAAGCGATGAAAGGTTATACTGGACACTTTATAATTTGATGATAAATCGAATTTGTTTTTACTGCGTTTTGTCACCAAATTATAATATGCCCCAAAGATCTCAACAGACGATCGGAGAGCATTATCGAAACGTGTTTTTCTTCAAGCGTATTAACCGAAGTACTACTTGAAGCCGATTACTGAAAATACGACCCCAAATTACTACACTTACGTCCGAAGTACTTTCTGCTACGGAAAAGTCCGAGCGATATTCCGAATGTATTAATCCGTGAAACGTTTGTCCTTCAGCATTCGGAATATCGCTCGGACTTTTCCGTAACTTGAAAAGTACCTCGGACGTAAGTGTAGTAATTTTGGGTCGTTTTTTAGGTAATTCGGCTCCTGGTGGTACTTCGGTTAATACGCATAAAGAAAATCACATTTTGTTAATTCTTTCCGATCGTCTTTTAAGATCTTTGGGGCATATAATGATTTGATGACAAAACGCAGTAAGACACTGCGTTTTGTTATCAAATTATGATATGCCCATTATTCTTCTTTCGTTGATTTTGTTTTATGCATCGTCACCCTTAGCTGGATCGTTTATCTTTGTGACGTCATATAAACCCACGTGCAAAATGACGCGCTTTCATGGCTCCGCCCTTATTATTCCCGAGGTCTATTCCGTAGAATCAGCGAAAGTTCCCGATTGACGTCCGAAGTACTTTCTGCTACGGAAAAGTCCGAGCGATATTCCGAATGTATTAACCCGTGAAACGTTTGACCTTCAGCTGTGACCTCGAACTTGGGCGTATCCTGATAAACACTTTGCATGGCACTAGCACTCACCCAGGGGAACAATTGTGTCAACTTATTTTGACATTTATACATAAATGCTGAAGTTTTGCTTCGGGCAAGAATGGGGCAAACACATACGCACCAACGATTGCACGCTTATACGGAATGAGATAACTCTATATACTCGTCGCGATTTTTGGCGGTGGCACAAAAACTGCAAAGAAATATATTTCGGTTATAAGAAGTAGAGGGAGAAAAGACGCTGTGCATTTTTCTTGCTGATAACAGATTAGAATCTCGTTAAATTCATTGAAAATTGGTTTAGAATCAGATTGCATTCAGAGAGATAATGTTATCCCAGGAATCAAATTAGCCTATCTGTAAGCAAAGGTTCTGAAAGACGCCATGGTGGAAATGACAGTTGAACATGCAAAAGTTTAGAAGAGACTATCGGAACAGTTATGTTGTTTGAACATTTTAATATCTTACCAGACAACATAAATTGATTTTAAATAAAAGACGTTGTAGATGACAAAGTAAAAATTGATTATGAAAAGGAGAGGTTAAAATACCATGTCAATAGGTTCTCTTTTAAGTCTAGGTTGATCTATGAAGAGTGTTTGACTGTATGAAAGTTTACCTTGATCAATTATTATACTTTGGTACCAAATTACTACAAAACTCTTATTTTTGTAACACAATATGGCATATTTCTAAAATATATTCATAATATAGAATCCATAAGAACCTCTAGTATTTCCACAAAGTCCTCTTCTAGCCTCCAGCTGTTACCCCACTTAAATTTACGGTTACCCAACCACTGGTAGAAGACAAATGTCTGAAAGACTTGTTCAACTGCAGGGGATCAAATCCGTGAAAACACGATTGAAGATTACAAGCTTGACGAGCAGCCAACTGTGTTGTGACGGTGACATATTTAATATTTGAGCCTGTGCGTGACATTTCCACCAATTTGACCCATGCATAAGGTGCAACAGTTCAGCAGACAATTACTTAGTGTGGTTATAGTGTTGTCTAACTGTCTACAGATACTATGAGAACTTATCTTTTTACAAAACGCAAAGTGAAGACTCTGGTCAGACTGTGCGGATGCACAGGCTGACCAGAATATTTGCTTTGCAAACATTTGAAATTATTGGAAATGTCACGCACAGACTCATTTAAAATATAGAACCAATTTATATAAAGAATCGCAATTATTTCCACATCATTCTTTCCCAGTAACAAACTTCTCGTCTCACCTTTCACCATTATCCGCCTATTAGTGAAGAGATAGATGACGGGAGGATTATTTGCCGCTACTTTGAAACAAAGACCTTATAATTGTGAGAAACATTATGAAAAAAATACATGTAGTTGTTAACGAACGGCAAGACAACATACTGAAGAAGTTGTAGTTCGAAGTAAGGAAAAAGTAATTAAAAAGTTTCACAGAGAATAGAAGATCACCAAACGATATTAGATTTCTGAGAGGATATTCACAGTTAAGAACATCGTGAAATTAAATCTCTTCTTGATGAAAACCATTCAAAACCACTCACTCAGCGCTCCAATTATATATTTCAATGACTCACTCTAGTAACCCCCCCCCTACCGACCCCCTGAAATTATGGATAGTATTTAAACATCCCCTTATAACTCACTTAAAACTCGCTCCTTAAACTCCTTACACTCATTTCAATTTAATTCCAAAGCCATTCCAAAATCATCCAACTTGTAAATTTCACGATGTTATTAAACTGTATATGCAATACGACATTATGGCCCATGCTTAGATTTAGGACTCACGTCATCTTTCTCTGCAGCTGTATTATTTGCATTTCCAAGCAAATTCAGAATATCTTGACGATGGCTTAGGAGAAATTTAAGATCTTCTTCGCTCAAAGCGAACTGCTGTAAATATGATGCAAAATATACAATGGCTGTTTTATCCAATGCTAAACATTATATAAAGTAATATTTATCCTCTTATTTCGGCAAATTTATATAGTCCAATCAAAATCAAGTAACATTGCAGCATGTCTTGTAAACAGATTGATTTCATTATTTACAGGTGAACCATGTTCAATTGTTTGTAAACATTTGCAAATAAAAGAAACGTAAAAGCAAGCCTGCCGATGGGAAATAAAACTTTACATCAAGCTTTATATTTTTCTATGTTAAAGAATTTAAAATATTGATAATGTGCGAAAATCAAGGAGACCATAAAGAAATGAAAGGCTTGATAAATAATAAATGAAAGCAAAATAATGCGTTCGATACCATGACCAAGTGTAAGACATATTTCAAACATTAAAACGTGGGGGCAAACTAGGACAAACTAAGATAAGACTTTTCATGTATGCAGTTTGATCTCTGTCTATGACCTCTGTCAAACTGGAGTATTTTCGATTCGGTTACCTAGATGAAATATTCAGCTTCTGATTCATTGACTTTGCAATCTGAATATACCTTTTGATTGATTTTAGTTTATCAGTAAATATTCTTAAATGCAGGGTGAAATAGTCATTGTGGCTTCATATTTCTCTTTACCATTTTGTTATGTTGTTTGTTTGAATTAACTCGCACAAGTACTACCATTATATCCATTCTTAGCTACCCTACCTATGTTTTCGTCTATGTACTCTTAAACACACACGTGAAATTGTTTGAAATGCCATACACAGGCCCGTCTGAAAGAAAATGTTACTTACCTTTTTCTTTTGTGTTGATTTCATTTGGAATTAGGATTTATGGCAATGTAAATTTCATATCATAACATGCCTTAGGATTATAGGGCGAATAGTGAAGAAGGGACGTTCAAAGATCGGAATTTAGGGATATAATATCCTTTCTTTATTGATATGAACAACATGTTTACAGATTAAAATGAATAATTCATGATTACTGATATATTAAAAAGTTCTGAGTTTGATGCTTTTTCTGAGGTAGTCCACGTTTCAGATAAATGTTCTAATAATAAGACGAATGTCCCCGGATATTCGTTAATACAGTTATTTTTCATCATTATCTTCTCCTACCGGACTCGATCTTCCTATTCGTAGAAAGGATTCCTGTAGACAAATTAAAGAGAATTGTTCAAGAGGATATTTCATCTTAAAGCATTGCTGTTTAATCTATGCTTTTAACGTGCGTGTGATTTTATGATTGAGAAAACTTTGTGAAAAAAGAAGAAATTGCTTCTGTTTACACATTATTTTCTACCCTACTGAATGGTTATTTTTCAAATTAAATCCACTTTAAAATTTCGTCTGCAAAACCTTTGAATTTGGACAGGTCCAAAATTTTGTAAAACAGGAAAGTGCTAAAGCATTGAGTTGTTCTGAAAATTAGTATGTTTTCAAACTGGTCATACAAAGAATTGTTAAATATGTGTATGTATGTAAAGACCGGGGCCAATTATCAATAAAATTTGAAATTGATGTAAAACACTGACCTATTTGTTGTGGAAAACTATAAATCAGTTTGGTATTAAACAACAGCTCTAAACCAAAAACTGTTTGATTTAGTTATTTTCGTTTTGGTATAATTTGGTGAAAGGTTAAGAAATGATAAAACAATACACTGTGATGTGGCAAAGTTATGGTAAAATGAGAGTATTAACAACCACAAGATGGTAGAGTTACATTTTAAGAGAAAAAATGAGCTTTATGAAATTCTCTTTAGCCGTTATGGCCCAGCATTTGAGATGATACAAAATTTGTGTTATATCTAATTTATCTATTCATTTATTTATTTTAAATAGATTGCTGCCGGATTGAACGTCGGCCCGAAGTAAAAATACCGTATATGTTGAATTACTTTGCATATGTATAAATTATATATCATTTACCGTTTCCATTCTCTTTGGCCTGCGACCAACTCTCAGGTAATTCTGATAAGAAAATGACAGATGTTTAAGATGTTACAAATGCAATTTTAGTTCTCTATAATTGCAAAATTTTTAAGGTTTCAAAAAGCGTGAATGAAATTGCACTTTTAAAAAAAATGTACTTTCGTTACATAGGTATAGGTATATAATGCACATGTTCAAACAAAAAAAAAAGAGAGAGAAAAGGTTTTATTAACTTATCGAAATACATAAAATATTACCATTTTAGATTGGTAGGATCAAGCTTTATTTTGGCCTTCAGCATTTTGCAGAGATGTTTACATTTATGATTCAAAATTGAATTTGATAATTCGTTGAAAGTGTTTAATTATTTCTTTTTTAAGCATTTCAAAAGTATTTGTATATGACAAAAACTAAAGTACCATATCTAGTCGCTTTGGTCTGCCACGCAATACTCTGACCAAATCCTCGTCCTCCTGCGAATACGAAAATGCGAATAGTTTTGTGAAATATGGTTCATAAAAAATAATAAAACGTTTTTGTTGGTGTTTTTTTTTTTTTTTTTTTATTTATGGAGGTACTCGTGAAAGCATTGCATGTAAGACGCATGATTATTTATGAAGATTTTAATAATGAATACTTAAACCATCTTTTTCTAGAAGTGATTCGATTACTTTTCATAATACAAATTCGGAAGTGAAGTTCTATAGACTATATACTGCTATCTAGGACTGTTTCCACTATCCTCATTATATTTGCAAATATCTTTTTTAAAAAAAAGTTATCACTTAACAAAATGATAAGTCGTTTTAACCATACCGTATCTTCTGGAAGTCGGCTTTTAGGGCGTCCTCTTCCAATCCTTAGGAAACTCTGCAATAATTCATTTGATGTTTCAGATGATATTATGCGATTTTTTAAATGTGTGTTTATAATTTCGGTGTATTTCACTGTGTTCCATACCTGCAATTATTTTTTATTGCAGATTTTTTTTTATTGATTTTTAAACTTGTTTGAAACTAGTTTTTACAATTATATTGAACTTGGTTTGAATGTCGAAATATCGGACGTAATTTCAAATGGAATTTTTGTCTTGAAAAAAATTATCGACAGACAAGCTAAATCGATAAATGAAAATAAAGGTAATTTCATATGATAACAAAACAGCATTACCCGCTCCTCCTCCATCTTCGGTGGTGTTCTTCCAATTCTTAAGAACTAAAAGCAAAACATCAAACGTAGCAAAACATGTCCATAAGACAAAAAAAAAAAAAAAAAAAAGACAAACAAAACACATTCTAAATTATGTTAATGTCATAATTATACAACGAATGAAATGTCACTGTTATAAGGGTTCTTATGAATCAGATGTATTTATAGTTCCTGTCCATGATTCCATTTTATAACCTTGGTTTAACAATCTGGTGCTAATAATGTATTATTGAAATAGAAATGTTTATTCCCGTGTTTTAAGTAAATACAATAGCACAATAAATTGGATGTAATTTCAAAATCATTATTTTTAATTCATTTTTAGAAACAAAAACAAAAGAACAGCGAAGTCATAACATACGCTTAGAGAGACGTACAACATTCAGGAGCGGATTACTTCTTTTTAATTACTTCAGTCAAAGATGCCCTCACCACAAGATAAGATAGAGATGTTATATACACATAAAAGAATCACTACGCACATTTACCCATACACTTTGAAATAGATTTTAGTTTTGAATCTCTCTTTATTGTTTATCTATTTATCATTTTCTTGTATTTTTTATTTCAAAAATAATGTGTTCATGAATAATCTTCCAATCAAAGACTTGATTTGAAGACCACAGCCAATTTTCTTTTGAATTTTGTCTAGATTTGAACAATTAATTTTCATCGCACTTATATTTCCATCATTGCTTGCAAAAATTATGATAGATCTTTCTGATTTAAAGTTGAATTATCAATTGATAAATAAATCGCTAGACAGATGAAATTACAAAACATTATTCCTGATTGTTAAATAGAACCTATCATAAACTTAAACACGGCCAATTTATTATTTCCACTAATTATCAATCATAAGGTTTATTACAAAATAAAAAGACATAAAGATACCCATACCTGGCTCCTCTTTGGATCTGATTTTCCAATTCGTAGAAAACCCTTGAATAAAGTACACGACATTCGTTGTAGAAAAATTGTTGGTTTGGTAGTTTTGAAATTTTAAGTATTGAAGATAAACGTATCTTACTAAATAATGATCAATTAAGCCACCAAAGCTGATTCTAATTTATTTGATGGCGAAAGAACGAGACATACCTGTTTTAGAATAACCTAAATTACCCACGTTGTTAAGGCATGATAGATAGAATACGATATAGCAAGACTTCATCATCGTAATACATCTGTTGTTTTAAACGGAATATTTTAAGATTCGGAAAAAGAGGCAGTGATAGTCAATCATAAATACCCTGGAATGTTTGCAAATGATATAAAGCAGCTTCATGGGTGCTTTAAGTCTTTCAACTAACATTGATTGCCGTCAGAAAGGAGTTTGTCCCTCATTAATGTTAGTAGACTAAAGCATATTCTTGAATTGATTTTTTATACGAAGATGATCAACCGAATTTATATAAAGTAGAAAGTGTTGGAAATATATAATTGTATAACTATACAAATATTTGTGTGATAAAAGCCCGTATAATATTTTTTATGATATCACATAGTTATTTTTAGAACAATGTAATTATGCGGTTATTATTAGAAACTTGCATTTCAGTTTGAAATATCGATGAAATCAAGACAAATAGAGGTTATAAGATAAATTTAATACGTACTTAGTGTATTGTTGGAAAAATATATCTAACTCGCTTGTGAAAATTGATTATTGTCTCGGCAGAGTCTCGACAATTATCAATTCTCCCAACCTCGTTAGATATTTTTTCTTATACAAAACACTAAATACGTATGATATATATCTAAGCGTTCAAAAATGGTTAAAACGCATAATGTTTATATAAGAATAATAATCTGTTACTCAATGTTGTTTGAGACAAACTAATCTTTACCTTGTCTAGAATAGAAATGCTATCGAGATTGCCAATGCTCGCTTAATAACTTTTCAATTCTCAAGTAGACGCGGTTAAGATCAGTCAGTCAAAAACAAAATCTCATAAAAGATTCAATATGTCCCGTTTCTTACAACTGCAGCTTAAACTTTTGATTTTGAATTCATTCGAATAGAAGATTTACAAATGAATAGAAGAAAATTAGTAACAAAAGAAATAAATAGGATTGGAGTAAATGTATGTATGAACGACAATGAATATTTATAACGTACCGATCTGCCAATTCTTAAAAATCCCTAAAAGAGGCAGAATTAAATTCGTAAAGACATGAATTGAAATACAAATAGAATTTACATTAACTTTCAACAATTTACATGAATTACTTTAAGATAATTCTCCAGAATTGGGGTCTGTTTTTGATAATGTCCCATATTATACTTAAAAGTGATAAATGCAATTATGGTTTCACTTTATCAATGCCAAATCAATTGCTTTTTATATGCAAATTACAAAATCTTCTGATTTCGAACATTATGGGATATCCATTAAGTCTAAATACATGTATACACGCTGAATCTGATGTCTTAAATAGTTTTATCTTATAACTATACAAATATCCGTGTGAAAACATCCCATATGATATTTTTAAAATATTGCATGGATATTGTTAAGAACAATGACATAATGGACTTTTTCCTTAGAAACTTGCATTTATGTTAGAAAACATCGACAAAAACAAGGCAACTAGAGATTTTAAGATAAATATAATATGTACTTAATGTATTGTATGAAAAAATATCTTACTCGGTTGTGGGAGTTGATAGGTGTCTTGACAGAGACTAGACGATTATCAATTCCCAAAATCTGGTTAGATATATTTTCATACAATAAACCAAGAACGTATTATTTATGTTCATTGTTTTTAAATCAGGGTTAGATATTGATCGGTCAAATAAGCTCTGATGATAAGGAGTAAAACGCTTTTTTTCACAATATATCTTTCATATCACAGCCAGATCCGCCTATTAATCTGCCTTTTGGATATCACTAAAATTAGGCTAGGATTCTGAAATGTTTTCCAAAGCGAATCGGATATCCACTAATACAAACAGGAGTCTATGATAGAGAAATGTCTCGACCAAATCGAATCCAATCATTGGTTTACTCCTATATATCTTAATGCATACAGGAGTCCATGAATAATAAACTTTTGAAAATAATTTTAAGATTTGAATCTTTTGTGATATTTACGCTTTCATTCAAAAAGTGAAACGTTCCCATCGATTTGATGTCGCTGAAAAACAATAAGCTGTTTACCTACGGCGTCGACACAGTGATACCAGCGATCTCGAAATTAGAAATATAAAATTTGCGCCGAATAAAAATGCCTTTGTAATGGTAAAAATCGATTTACATTCTCTTCCAGACGTGAATAATACTTATGTCCATAAGCCTGATGTTAAACACAGGTTATGGGATAAGAACAAGTAGTAGATATATATATATATAATACGTACTTAGTGTATTATATGGAAAAAAATATCTAACGAGGTTGGGAGAATTGATCATTGTCGAGGCTCTGCCGAGACAATTGTCAATTCTCACAACCGAGTTAGATATTTTTTTTCATACAATACACTAAGTATGTATTATATTTATCTTATAACCTCTTTTTGTCTTGTTTTCGTCGATGTTTCTTACTGAAATGCAAGTTTCTAAAAATAACTGTATGATATTATTTTTCTAAAAAGAACTATGTGATATCATAAAAAATATCATACGGGATGTTATCACTCGGATATTTGTATAGTTATAAGATAAAAAACTATACAACTAAATATATGTCAAATTGTTAAGGCCATTTTATATCTTGTACATGTATTCTTGAAGCTGGCAAATGGATACAAAAGGGAAAGAAAAAACACTTTTCGTTCTTGATTTTTTAATACAACGAAAATAAAAACAATTAACACATTAATATGAAATCTTTCTCTTTTTGACAATGAGAGCTATTAACGTTTTGTGGGTCAATTCTTTTTATGGTATTGATGCCACTGTGATTTACTCGGAAAACGTCCTAAACTTTGTAAAGATCTAAAATGTCTTCCAATTTACTCTTTACCGTTAGTATAATAGTGGTTAGAAATATTTGGTCCAAGCTTCATGGTATGAAAAGAAGATCTAATAAAATACATCAAAGAAAGTAAATTTGTAGATACATATGCATATTTTATGTCCTAAAGAACAGTCTTATTTTGCACAATTTCATACATCATGATCTTGCACGATGGCTCTGCCGATCCGTAGAAAAGACTGAAAAAGAAGGAATGATATATAAAAGGAAAGAGTGAGAACGATTGCAAATGTAGGAAACATATAAGTGACCCGTCACGCGAAAAGGGAATTATGTAAAAAGCATTATTGAAAAAGAGATTTGATCCAACATAGGTCAACCATAAGTCGCATCTCAAAAATTCTTTCACTGGGCGGTAAATTGATAATTCTAGATTCAGAAAATAAGCACAGTGCAAAAGGTTACAACCCTAGTCAGTCTGCGCAGTCCGCGAAGTCTGACTAGGGTCGACACTTTACGCTTTTACCAGATAGTCCCTTTTGGCGTGAAGGGTCACATATATGTAACGTATGTAACGTATGTTTTCTCTGCCAGATCATATGTTTCCTAAAATGTACAAATAGAAGATGTTCATTCGCAACTCTGTTGACTTTAAAGTCATAAAATAGTAACAAAATGAACCATATAAGATAGTCATCATAGTAAATGTTTATAAGGCGGTAATTAATAGTTTGCCAATGGCATAAATACGTCTTTTGAATGATTTAAATTCATAAAAAACTAAACAAAAAAACTATCGTGTGCAATGCTTCTATTGGATTCTCCGTGCCTACATTAGGGTTATTGCTTTATATTTTTAATGTGTTTTTTTTTTTTTTCTCTCTTTGAAAAAATGCATAAAATAGGTATTATTAAAAAAATTAAAAATGAGATATAAGAAGAAACAAAAGAAAATAAAACATGTAATTATAATTCATAAAGAACCTAAAAATTAAAACTAGAAATAAAGCCATACCGATACTCCATTATTTCTGTAAAATCGAGATCCACTCCTTAACGTGACCTTAATGACAAAAACAAAAATAACAAAATTTAAAGAGAAATCAAAATAACAAAAACAAATGATTTTTAACAAAAAATAAAAAAATAAAGTAGGCTACCAAAGAAACAAAAAAGACATTATTTTCAAATGACTTTCGAAAGAATCGTTCGTAAAGCATCTTTAATTCCCCAGAGAACTCCTTATAGGTTTGAATACATGTGCAAAAAGGTTGATTTTTTCTTGGTACTTTAAACTTATTTGAAAGTTACCATTTACATCGAAACTTAGTCAGCAATATCCCTATCCTGATATTATCATCAGATTACGAAATAATTACCCTTTTCAAATTATTTTCTCCTTCTTCAGGGATACCATCACCTGGCTTTCGAAACAAATATAAGAAAGGATTTTATCATTATTTTTGTACGTACTTAAAAAATTGCATTATAAAAATATGTTATCTTTTTAATATGACTAATTAGCAAAGTTTCGATGAAACCTTTGCAGTCTAAGGAATATTTTCTTACAGAGATAAAAGACAACGATTTGTTTCTCTTGTCAAATTAATAAATAGTGTTTGTAGAAATGGTACTGACAAAGCAATAATTCTTCGTTAAAAGTAGGATAATTTGACTTGGTACTCGTGTTGAAAGATTATTACTAGTACATGTAGTTTGAAAGAAATACTATGCATGAAACAATTCTTTCAATCGGAATAACTCTATTCGTAAGAATGAATTAGATTTACTCAATCAGTGGAAGGCAATAACTTAACTGATTTTGTTTTGGTTTCGTTTAAAAACACATAATCGTTTTTCCAATAAAAGTATTTGCTTGCGCTTACCATACTGTCTACGACGTATGTTCGTTTTCCTGGCCTTGGAGCTCGAAATTTATAGCCGGATGTTGGCCACTTTAAACAAAATGAAAGTGCAGTTAAATACTTGGAGAAAAAAACGAAAAGCTCAAACAAACGACGCTTCGATTATTTTTGAAATTTTGATTATATATGCCTAAGAAGCATGTAAAAATAAATAGTATTTACTGTGGTTGAATGGTCATTTATTTTACCAAATACAATGTTTATACGTTATTACAATACGTACTCATTTATTCGAAGAGACCCCTTGAAAGGCATAATGTTTTATTTGTTTTTATTTGTGCATGTTTGGTATAAATTCTTTTCTTATCGGATCGAGATCACACCTTTATATCTATCCTAATCTTTTTTTAGGTAAAAAAAAAATAAAAAAATGTTAACCTAAAATTTGTCTAGGTTTTTTACTTTAGGAATAAAGCCCATCAAATCAACCTTTGTAAACGTACCCCTTCTGGTCCCCGTTTCCCTCTCGGTGCAGCAAAACGCTCGGATCTCTACAAGAGTATTGTAGATTTCATTAGATTAAAGGGTCTTTTAATTGAATTTTAAAAACCAAAAAGCATACCAGTAACGTAAAACATAAAAAAAAAAACAAAATAAAAAAGTCAACTATATTACTACAAAATTAAACAATAATTCTTTATACTTGAGTAAACATCACTTCGGCAGCTGCAATAGTGTGAAAAGGAGTGCACTCTTTAAAATTATAACTTGTATCTGCTAAGTAACTTAAGCTTCGTTTAAAATGTACAGGATGTGTTTGCCAGATTTTAAAAATATTATAAAAAAGGTAAAATAATAATTGGAGAGGAGATTGAACGTAGAACAAAAGGAGAAATAGAAAACCAACCTGTTCAAGACTAGAAAACCTTGGAAGATTTACTGCATCGGGATTATAAATGTCCTACGTAGAAAAAACACAATTTCTTTCAAACGTTTTTGAACTTGGTTGATATAGCAGTTGTTTCCTTTTTTCCAAAAGAGAACTTTTCTTTGCTACAGACGAAAGCCTTATCTCTTTTGAAAAAATACTCAAACTTAATTTGTATAGTCAATTAAAACCGCGTGTAAATATCTTTCCATACTTTGAAGTTGTTGTGTGTCAAATTTAAAATTATATTTCTTGCTAGTAAGTTTCTAATTAAATAAATTGATTTTTAATTGTAAAAGGATTAAACAGTTGTTACTTTTTTGTTATATTTCATTTATACAACTGCAGTTAGTACTGTTCGATTCAACTCTGGAATTGGTTTCATTGGTTATTTGATTTTGTTTCATTATCTAATAAAAAATTATAAATTCGTATGAGATGAAACGAAAGTTTAGAATAAAATATCAGAAATCGGACAGAAACCATATAACAAAGGGAAACTAAAAATAACACATACGAATTCATCAATTTCTGGATAAGGCTCACTCCTTTTGCCTGCTCTCGGCGTCCCAAATCTGGTAGGTCTCTGTGACCATTACAAAGAAACGAAAATACAAACAAATGAGTAAAAAAATAAAGTAGAGGAAAATCATATTTTACTTACACTAAAAAATGAAGAAAATGAAATAATTCGATGAATGAATTTTTTTTCAAATCAAAACAAGTAAATAAACATTTCAAAAATCTCTTCAAAATCATTTGAAAAGGAAATAAAAGATAATGTTAAGAAATGAATAAAAAACTATAAAGTAAAAGAATTCTATGTTTGTGCAAAAGTAGGAGCTATCAACACTTTTATTAACTGACTCTCCGAATGTTAGCAAAGTTTTCCTTGTGCTTTAAAGTTTACAAATCCTTCTATTCTTTAATAAACATACCAAGGTACTATGCAAGAAGATATTCAGAGAACACCATTAATTGTTTTATGAATGAATGTTATCAATCATATATGGGATTCGTAAGTATAGTGACACTGAACTGAAGCAGGGTAAAGGAAAAAAGGAAGGATTTAAACGAAGTTCTAAGGCCAATGCACTCAAACGTATTCTTACATTGTACTTTGACTATCTTAACAGTTCACTACCAGCTTTAACAAATTACTGGGTTCATAGACAGACGAAGACGCAATAAATTCCATTTGTTTCTCCAATTGTCCATTATTTTCAGTGAGAACGTATCATTTACTCTAAGAGCTGTTTTAAAAGAGAGAAGAACGTTGTTCTTAATGATTTGACACGCTCTACACTCGAAGAAACATGCCACGATGTATCTGTCAAGCCATGACAGAATACCCTTGTCTTTACAAAATGACTAGCTTTGTGTATAATGTTAATGTATGTAAACTTTAACTAAATAAAGAACACTGCAGCATGTTTATTATATTCAGAATAACAAAGTCAGACAAGGGTAAATGAGCAGATATGAGTAATAAATAACAGTTTTTCCCAAATACTTGATTTTATTGCTCTTCTATTTCATCATTCGTCATAGTTCCAGGAAAAGTGAAAATTCCTCTTAAAACTTCTATAATTCGATAATATTGTCTGCAGGTTACATAATTGACCCAAATGTCTGTTTTTCTGGATTTTTTCCAAATCACCGATGTTTATGTGTCATTTTTTGGTGAATAAAACCTTCTGATATCTCTTAAGTTACAATCGCATACTGCGATTTCATTCGTATGAGTAATTTAGTAATATATTAAATCTTTGAAAAGGGCTAAAGTCATGTCAAATCGTCTTATGCTTATTTTGAAGCACAAAACTGCATCATTTACTTCGGATTAAACTTTGCCACTTGGCAGGTTTTGTTGTTTTTTTTATAGAGTTACAGATATGGAGCTAATGTCAGTCTATATCTGTATCTATGATCTTATATATTTTAGTAATTTTAAATGGTTTGAGTGAGTGTTTGGAATGAATGAATGGAGCGCTAAGTGAGCGATTTTGAATTTTTGTGATTGAATTAAACATCAAATTCACGATGTAACTAACTATAATTATATAAATTTGAAATAAAACAATCCCACTGTCTATAGCTGTAGTATGTTTGTTGTTGTTGTTTTTTGTAAAGAAACGGTTACTTGTCTTCCACTGTCCACTAATTTCGTTAAAGTATATACTTTAAAGAGTTCACAATTTGACATACATATACACGGAGATATACAGGAAAATACAAACACTTACCACGTGAGACCAACGATCATATACAAAGAACAGATAGAAATTCACGCAGCAACTACTTAAACAGTTCAACATTAACATATATGTATGTATTAAAATCTAAAATCTAAAACTTCTTTCAATAACTGTACTTTGAAATTTCGGGGTTTTTTCATAGATGTACTTCATAAAATTAAGTATTTTTTCTCTATCCATGGCTATTTAAGATTGCTAGAAACATTTTATTTCGTTTCAAAACTGTACTTTTAAACTTCAAGAAACATTTAAATTTCCTTTCGTAACTGTACTTTTAAATAACGAGGAACGGTTTATCTTATTTTCATAACTTTTCTTTAAAAAAATGAGAAATATTTTATCATTTTACACAGCTATGATTGGAAAATTCGAGAAATGTTTGATTTCTGTTCTTTTCTGTACTTTTTAATATCAAGACACTGATTTTAATGGTAAAAGGTTAGCACTCAAAGTCCGTAAGTTGGCAATGGGAGTTTCCCAGAGTTAAGCTTTAATCGTAGATAACTTATTAAAGCCACGCAGACGGATAGATATAACAAACAGAGTTTGAGACATGAAAAAGAGAACAACATTCACAAAATGATAGATTACTCAAAAAATGGTATACATGTAGATGTTTCACACATTTTCGACCTAATGAAAATTGATTTATTCAGTTTAATATGCTTAGATGTAATGTTGCAAGACTTCTAAGTTCTACAACTTTCAATATGACTGTTTCGTTACTTTAAAAAACACTAATGTATGCAATAAAGCAATTATTTGACCTGTATTGAGTCAAAAATGGACATCCTATAGCCTAATAGAACTATAATCCATCGATGGGGAAGTCGTTTTTGTTTTCTAACAAACATTATTTTTTTCAATAAGTGCATAAATGGAAATATTTTGTATTCTAAAATAATTCCAATAGGAAACAAGAAAACAGCCTGTTTTAAGCCTTTTTACAACCACTTTAACAATATCTTATTAAAGTTGCTGTAAAAGGCTTAAACGGGTATATATTCTTTAAAAGATAAAAAAAAGAGTTTTTCTTCGCTTGCCTTATGCCTTGTAAGTTATGTTTGTGAATATTCAAAGAAAAGAGCTGGCAGACTCCACAATGTACATTGTACCACATATGTATAGAGCAGATCTTAGAGTTCTGATCAATAGAGAGGGCATGCTTAATTTACCATTTGCTCAATGTCTTCTTCGAGATCGGAATCATCTGGATAGGACACAGAAAAACTCTGCAAAAATCATACAAAAATCATAATATAAGCAAAAATTAAAGGCAGTGCGATAAATGATACAACAGAGAAGTACGTCTGCAAAAGAAAATTCTAATTTCATTTTAAAAAGCACGTAAAATCGCCAAGCAATAACGGAATACAAATCAAAATGTGTAATTAATTTTTACAAGGCTTACATATATTTATTTGTCGGCTACAAAGTAAAATGAATAGAAAAAGAGTGCTATAAAACCAAGTACATAAACATAAATGTTTTTACCGCTTTAAAGTTCACAATAACAGTGGCATTCATAAATTTGTATGAATTTTCACGCGCGATAAGTCTCATTCTCTTTGTGTCACATATAGGTTTTTTTTCAAAGCATCGTACATGTTTATTCTTTTTATTTTAAAATCAGAGTAGAAATTAGACTGAAGAAACTGAAAAAAAAAACACCAAACATGTATATAATGTTGGTCTATCAATGGCTGTATATGATTGATTTATCCTATGACTTAACAAATATCCGTGTAATAACATCCTATGTGATATTTTTTCATGATATCATATGGATATGTTATAGAAAAATAACACAATGCGGTTATTTTTATATATATTTTAATTTATTAAATAATGATATTTATATATATATGTGAATTAAGGTTTGCAAATACTTTGAAATTTGAATATGCTGAATTTATTGTTTTGCACATATTTTGCCGAAAAACTGAAATTACCAAATGACGTCATTTAGGTATGGTTTTTAATGAATTAGATCCGCTGTCCAGGAAAATATACCTAAATGACGTTATTTGGTAATTTCATTTGTTCAACCCAAATACTTCTAAAACAATAAATTCAGTATATTCCAATTCATGAGAATTTGCAAGCCTTTATTAAAATCTGCGTTCAAATTAAATAAAAAGACTGCAAAATTATGAAGAAAGGATGGAGAAAATTGAGAAATTGTTTGACACAAGCAATTTCTCCTTTTGTCAATGTTTTCCGACTTCATAAATCTAAAAAAGAAAACGGTTTGTGGGGGAAATGGTTACACAAACAGCTACTAAGCATATTTTTTTTTTATTTTTGTTTCTCTTTTTGGAAAATAACATAATTTTCTTGATTTGCAATTTAAAAGAAATAAAATTTACTCAAAATGGAGTCTAAATTTATTGTCAATTTTTTGTCATTTAGGCGGCCTTGCGTTCAGGAGAGCAAAGCGCTTGCGAAAGTTAGCGAGCGCTTTCTTGCTTTCCTGTCCTAAACGGTGTGCTAACTTAGGGCGCTTGCGATAATCGGCTAGCAACGGCCAGCAACATCACGAACTGATTAGCATAGCGAACAAAAATGGCGGATTATTTGAGGGTTATCGATTTTCAAGAAAATCTATTGACTTTCCTTTGGTTTAGATTAATCATCTGAACGGCAAGATCTACCTGCAAAAATATTCTGTACTTCATTTCATAAATCTAAAAAAATCTGGGGATTTGGTGGAATTAGGTTTGAGTCTAGTCATTCTTGTAGCCTAGCAACAGGTCTTTTTTGAAATCTATTTCGGTGCGTCCAAGACAAGCTACTCGCTACGAAAACTGTTCGCGACGAGCGCTTTTCTATCCTACCCAGGACCAAAAATCGGTGTAAACAGTTTTCCAGTTATACCCCGCTTCGCACGCAAGCGCACGTGCGGGGTATAATCGGAAAATTGTTTGAAGTATTGTGATCCTGAACACAGGGCCGGATAACAGCTCATTTAAATTTTACTCATACATTTCGTTCATTTAGTATCATTGAGTATCTTTGTTTCCGAATTCAATAACCCACTTTTTGGTTGTTGCGGTGAACTTAATGGATTTCCAAGTTAAGATAATTCAAAAATGTTTTGCGAGAACATTTCGTGATTAAGACAATAGAGAGCACGAGCATTGTTCAATTCTTTAATTCCAGTCACGTAGCCAGCAAAATAATTTATTACTAATGATGACTTAGTAGCAAAGTTTAGGGGTTACAATGAATTTTTGTGAGGGATTATATTTTTTTTATCATATGACCTATGTCTCGGAAGTGAAATAACCCCGTAGAATATCTTTTATATTACACGGGTGTTATTACACTGGTGGTATATATATTTCGGAACACCATTCGGAAAATTTCACGATCAACCTCGGATGTACATAGACGGACTATTTTTGAAAATTACGGGAAACCCTTGGAAAAACTCGATGACGTCAGTTAAAATGGCGTTAGCCCTCGAAAGTGTGAGTGAAAACATTCGACGTCGCCAACGCTACTCGTTTAAGTCACTGACGTGAAACCATCGTAACCTAATATGAATATCTTGATTCTGAAATAACGGCTGAAAAAATCTTGATTTTTGAGATTGATTCTTTATTCTCAAAAATTAAGATTTTTCAGTCGTTATTTACTGTAAAAGATATAAATCTACAGTGCTAGTTTTTCTTACACTGTTTCCGCCTAACACACATTCGAGGTTTGTTGCAGTTTACGGAAATGGCCGAGTGATGTTCCGAATAAGGGCGAATAACAACGCTGTTTTGTAACGCGAAAATGACGTCATAATGAATACATCGTAACGTACGTTTAAACGGCGTTATAAGTTTCGCGGAAAATCGAAATGTTGAATTTCAAGAATTTTAACGATTTTTTCTTAAGAAAAATCGAGTCATATTATAAATAGAATAAAAAAATGTGCTCATAAAAATACTGAATTCATCAAACTCGGCACATCCTCGTTATTATCCTCGTTATTTTCTGTTTATAGATGACACGTTAAATAAATTCGGTATTCCATGCCTACTCGTTCAATATATCCTCTATATTTGTACTTGAGTGAGTTAAAGTTTACAACCTCTGGCCCTGATCGGCTTATTTCATTTATTTACAGTCAACCTTACTCGAACGACCGTGACCATTTTCATTAAGCGACCGTTCTCAAAATCCCCTTTTTGTAAATGAAAATACCTAATAAAAGGTAGAAATTCATGGTCTAAAATTATTGTAAATAAATCCTATATATCCTCAATCGACGATTCTTTATATCAGTTCCAACAGCATGGGATTATTGAAAATTCGAAATAACACGCATATCCAATCAAAATTATAGTTCAAAATTTTTTAATCAAAACATGTACCAAGCAATCCTTCTCTTTAAGGAAGTGGAACCGTAATAGTTCCGCAACAATACGGAACTCATGATCTTTCACAATGCTAATCGAGGTTTCCTAATGAAGATCATTAGGAAACCTCGGTTAACACTGTTAAAGTCAATTTCTTCCGAAACGTTGCGGAACTATTACGGGTCCACTACCTTAACAAGCGTTTTAGTGGTCCGTTTGGTGGTCACTTCATAACCGTCTTATTGTATTTCCGTATCATTTCTGTTGTATCTCTCAAATAGATTGATCGATGAAATGTTTTTCAATTATCAAACGAACGAAAAAATATCAACTTGGAAAGAAAATATGAATATACATAAAGCAAATAGGCACAATAATGATCCGAAATGTAATCATTATTTATTTGAAAGTATTCAAGCCAATTACTAAAGTCGTACGCTCCATATATAAAATCAATAAGAAATAATCAACAAAAGTTCAAGTTGTAAATTGACAATTAAGCTGTGACATGTTCATATTCAGCCATGACAAGCCGATTTAGAGAATAAAGGGTTTGTGTAAATTGAAACTAAAAGTCCCAACTAAAAGCCCCAATAACATATTGGATCCCCTCGTTCAATTATGTTTATCTTTCGTTTCGCATTTTTCTTTCAACAAAGTATAGTCAATAGTGGAAGATAACACCATCATTTGTTCATTTGACAGCAGATTTTGTCTGTAAGAAATTTTATCAATTTGATGATAGAATGTCGATGAAAATTAACAATTATTTAAAACAAAATGCAAACTAATTGAATTATCTTCCTTAATATTTTCAATCATAATATTGACATAGCTAGTAAAGGAAATGTCAAACAGCCCTCCAATAGAAGAGGAAATGAATCAAATATTGTAAGACAAGTAACGTAACAACAACTCAACACATTCAAAATATTGAAGGTTTTACTCCTTTTGAAAAAATATGTCACCAAAAATTAGAAATGAGCATGACTTTTGTCCTCGCCCTTTTTGGTTCGATGGATTGATTAAAGGCCAATTAGGTCTAGACAAGGTACATGTAAAGGCAAAAGTGGCCCTTGATCAATTATTATAACCTGTGCACGTATAGTATATTAGTTAGTTTTGTTAGGCTTGAATCTCTGAATTGATGCAGGTAGAATAAATTTAATCAAATCAAGTGTATAGTCATATTATAATCAAATCAAGTGTATAGTCATATTATAATCAAATCAAGTGTATAGTCATATTTTAATCAAATCAAGTGTATAGTCATATTTTAATCAAATCAAGTGTATAGTCATATTTTAATCAAATCAAGTGTATAGTCATATTTTATCACAGAAAACATAATAAATTGAAGGATAGTCATTCATATTCATATTATCAAAGATACTAAATGTAGAAACATGTAAATATAGATAGTGGGTCTGTTTAAACCATTCTAAATCGCTCACGCAGCGCTCCATTCATTCACTCCAAGAATTCACTCAAATCGACGTTCCAAAATCTTTAGATTTTCGAACTCAACCAAGACGGTCAACATTTAAATCGATCTAATAATTCTTCGATCTTATTGTCTGATGTGTATTTTAAAGTGTCTACTTGGTCCATGAAGACACACAAACAGAAAATTGCTTATATTTTATTAAAGGGAGGTAATAAATATAACTATTTTTGTTAAACTCTGAAATCATTGCAAACCGCAAAGTCAATAACCTAGTCAAGTTCATGATTTGCTCAATCATGACACATCTTAGTTGAGTCACTCACTATCTGACGGATGAACCAACTATAGCTGTACAAGATTAAGTAAGTGATCAAAGGTAAATTTTCTCTATACAGGTATAGAGAAAATTGACCTTTGATCTCTCACTTCAACATGTATATCCATACTGTAAATAAAAATTCTCTTTCATACTGAGTAAGGAAACTGCAGCTTATAATATCTGTTGTAACTTGAAATATTCATTTTACAAACGCATTTAACTCACTCTTTGTTTACAAAGACTGCTTTTCAATAACTCAACTTTTGTTTACAAAGCATGTGTAATTTTCTCTTAATAGGTCATTTATCCTTGTTACCAAAGCAAATTGGTTCATTAAATAAGCGAACATTTCTGTTGCCAGGGACAATAATCAGAGATGAAGAAACTATTAATCCATAGTTGGGAGAATCGGTTTTCTCGCCCTATCATTTCATCATTATATTATGCATTCATGGGTTATCCAAATCTTGCTCATTCTAATATGTTACTAACCACAACAAAAGGGTCCGACTTGGTTTGATTCAAATAAACAAAATGTTGGCCCCCAGTGATCGCTGCAAGCATCAACGTTTAAAAAAGATTATAGCGACCCTCAGTTTTGAACAATTCAATTCAATTATTCGGCAAATCAGCAAACGATGGCCAATTACAAATGATATGTGCATAAATGTTGCAAAATTACAATACAGAACTAAGTTTTTCAGGAAAGGTACCATTGGTGCTAGCAAACTTGGCATTTCAAGCAACCGATAAAATTAAAGGTATTTTGAAAGAATAACGAAATTAGTCATAGAATATTTCAATTCTTATCAAACCCGGTAACTAAATACAGCCCTGCTTTCAGGATGACTAAACGGTGCAAATCGTTTGCCAATCGTATCCCGCTTTGCACGTGCACTTGCGTGCAAAGCGGGATACAGTTGGACAACAGTGCGCACCCATTTTGACATCTTGAACCCATGGCAATTCATCTTTGGTGTATCCCCTTTATCTAAGACATTTGACCACAATAATTGCCTTATTTGACATGACCGTTTTATCTGATATGGCATAACACAGAAATTAATTGGAATAAATTCGTATCTAAATAGTTCAAAAGTCTGACATCAGAAATGAATATTCGTAATACCCGCAATTTATCTTATAATCTTTTATCAACACCATCCCAGAAGATTTCTGCGTCTTATTTCTTAATAAATCAACGGCTTTAAAAGGTTGCATATTTACCAAGAATTATTTATGCAAATGTAAAAAAACCCAAACATTTGAATCAAGGCAGAGCCTCAAAAATTATCAATTCTCCCAACCTCGTCAGATATTTTTTTCATACAAAACACTAAGTACGTATTATATATATAGAAATCGACCCACAGCTTCTTCTTCTCACATTAACCTTAACAAAAGCATGTTGAGAAATATGCCGTCATTTAAAAATGTTACCCTACGCTGGTCTTTGTACGTTCTAGAATGATAAATGGCATTTCAAGATCTCATAGTTCTAGAACTATTTTTAGAAGTAGTTCTTGAAAATCTTGACCTAGATCTTAAACTTAAGTTCTTGAAGTCGAATTCAAGAGTCTTTAACTGCCATTTAAAGTTCTGGGACTTTCAAGAACAAGGTCTTGATATTTTGCAGGGTTTGCTATGTTTGATATAAGTCTGACTCTACGGAAACCGAGCTGAATAATAGTTGTTAATTACATGGCATCCACATGGGACAAATGTCCTCTGCAGAAATAGACGTGTTAGTAGGTTAGCTCGGCCTCGAGGAATAACTTCATTTTTTGACCTCGTGGTCAATTAATTATCGCACGTCCCAGTATTTTGTTCGGGTTCAATATATGGAAAAGACAGATTCTTGGAAGAACCCAATTCTAGTACAAAATGACAGTGATATAACGTGTTTCCAATCAGTCCCAGGTTGTATAAAAGATAACAATTTTGGTTAGATGTAAATAGGAAGTTGTTTTCAACCAATCTGTTTGTTGTTTCATTTGTGTCAATTTAGTTGAAAACAACTTATATATTTATTGGTGGTTAAATTTTGTACAACCGGGTACCTAAAGTCTTATTTATGGTTGAGAAACATTGATCCGAAGAAAATTGTTTTATGATATTTTCTTTATTATTATCATATTTGCTAAATATTCTAAAAAAATAAATGAGCAAAGAATAAGTTTTTACCTTTTATGGTAAGCTACAAGTATCCGTTTTTCGTTAATATTGAGTTATATAAATTAAGCGGCACAACATTTTGTTTTTTCATTGAGCGTTGGATTTGATTGTTTGAATGGGGTTTTACGCCTCTTTAGACAATCTATATCGCGACAGCTGGAGCACCTAACAACGAAATCCTGGTATTTCCCACACCAGTAATACCATTACATCCCTTCTTAGCCTCCAGCTGCTATCACACAAAGATCAACCATCTGTGTGGAGACAAATAGTCGGAAAGGATTAATGCCGCCGCCGGGAATCGAACCCGTGACCTCTAGATTGACGAGACCGAATTTCCTGTTTGAGTGTCCACCCACTGCTACCCATATTTGCAGCTGGGTGAACTGGGGCTGGCTATTAAGTGTTTTGCCCATTAACACACCCCGGCGACAGTGGGGCTCGAACCACGGACCTCCAGTTCACGGGTCGAGTGCATTTACCACTAGTCCACCGAGGCGTCATCGTCGTTGCAGTACTGAAATGTGGTAAGTGCCTATGTACAACGAAATGCGAATCCCCCCCATCTGTTGTGCTGTGCATGTGATAAGTTCAAAATATTTAAGAATTTACGATCAATGCGTTTTATAACGAATGTGACACCCATGCCAAAAAGGGGACCAAGATTTGTTCGAGGAAAGGTCAAACGGGGTCGCATTTAAATACAGGCTTAAAAAGGCTTTTCTTTCAATGCAAAATACTTTCTATTACCACCTTTTTTTCATTGCCCCATTACGATTCTATCATAGCGTGACAAACAAGAATTCTACGTTGCAAATTCAACAGTAAATGAGGGTTGTCGGTCTTCTTATCATGAGCAGACAATCAGCTAGAGCTAGAATGTATGTAATAAAACTGCAATTTCGATGTTTACACAAAGCCAGATTTACTACCGGTTAATGAAAGTTTGTCTTTAGGTGACATAACTTTTTGTTAAGAATCTACAGTTTCTCTGTAAGATCTGAAAGTTTCTCTATATAGTCACGAAGCTATGTAAAAAAAATATTATCACTGATTAATGCCGTGGCAGGGCGGGGCCTAAGTTACGGGTCGTTGCTCTTAAGGTTAAGAGAAATCAGCTTTTATCTAAAATAACTCGATACCTTAAATCGTAGATTGGTAACCAAGTCCCCGTAACTTCAACTTAATCAAGCCGAAGTTACGAGGATTTGGTAACCAAACGATGAAATGTATTTATTCTCTCAAAGCACGTGTATCCTTTAGGTTTTAGAATACAGTTATTTGCACGAGTTAACGATGATTGCCGACTAAGATTTGAAAGAACCCAAACTATTGAAAAGTGAACTCGCCAAATTACGTCACGGTTAAGCCCCGCCCTGCCAGTTCATTAATAACGCAGAATAATAAAACTACAATTTCGATGTTTACACAAAGCCAGATTTATTACCGGTTAATGAAAGTATGTCTTTAGGTGACATAACTTTTCGTTAAGAATCTACATATCGTCGTTGTTCTGCTTTAAATATTCGTACCTAAAGCTTAAAATAAGCTGTAGTTACGAGGTTTTAGCAGATAATCGACGATATTCTCTTTTAGATCCGAAAGTTTCTCTATGTAATCATGAAGTTATGTAAAATTTTCTACTCGTTAAGTTTCATATATAAGGCATTTGTTTTGTGTCTTTAAAATTGCAACAGTCTCACATTCGGAACATCGCCCGGACTTTCCCGTTAACTGAAAAGTACCTCGAACGTAAGTGAAGAAATAATTTTGAGTCATTTTGGGCAATTTAGCTTCTGACGGTTCTTCGGTCAAAACGCTCGAATTAAAGCAAATTTCTTAATTTTTTTCCCGATCGTTTATGGAGATCTAGTTTTAATCTGGATTTCTTATTATTTTGATTTACTCGGTGCCATCTTGAATGATGCTTGTGAACCCACACACGTAATGACTCGCTGTTATGCCTGTGCCCTTTCTATTCGCTAGATCTATTCCGTAGCATCGGCGAAAGTTCCCGATCGGGAGTTGTGTTCACGTCTAGTATTTGCCATGAAGACAAATTATCTGATACATATGGATATAACAAAATTCGGACAATATTAAAAAAAACAGAAGTAACCAGCGTACTCTGCGAACGTTTCCTCAGAATTCCATTCAAAATGTATGCCGTGATGCCTGTACAAGAATTTGTCCTTGGAAAGAACCAATGGCTGGACGGACGGACGGGCGGACAGACGAACAGACGGAGAAAATGGCCGCAAGTATAACTCCATTTTTTATCAAAAACATCTACCTTTTTTTTTAAATCATGCACATTTCAATGCGTAGGGAATTTCGTCTCAGTCATTGAGTTCCACGACAGTCCGATTCCACTTGACATTTTCTGATACGAAAACAAGATAAATTCGCTCCCTTTTATGACGGTCTAAAATACAGATATTGTCATAATAGCCTGTAGTAATCTTTGACTAAAATGTCGTAAATGTAAGGCCGTAAGCGGGGTCAGTATTCCAAGTCCATTAAAATTATGGAATTTAATTGTAAATCTCGTACGAATCTATAAATATCAATCGAACACGGCCATAATTATTGGATTAAACAATTCCTTAGAGGCTGACGCATAATTAATGCATTTCATCATGATTAGGTCCACAGGGGCCAAATAAACAGGTCTTGACGTTTTCTGAGTATGGAAAATATTCCTTCCTGGTAAGGACTATTGGCGTCAAAATTTAAACAATACGCAAATATCGAGTTTCTTTTAATTCTTTTTGCTTGATCAAAACCATTCTTAATTGCACTCTCCGCTACGTTCATTCATTCCAAACACTCACTCAAAAACTCCCCGAAAACGTTAAAAACATTTCGACAAGTCGGTCAGAACGATCAACATTTTGTTGAAAATTATCAAATTTATCAAATCATTCCGCAAATTTTGGCAAATTTGGATTCTAAAGCGTCTGATTGGAATGCGAAGACATACAACTTGAAAAGGACGCAGATTTTTTAAAAGGGGGTTTATAAAAATGATTAATTTCGTCCAATTTGGACGCAATAAGCGTTATCGAATTTTTAGTAGATTTCATTCAAAGCACGCCCCACACGCTCATCCAATATCATTCCGAAATCATTCATAAACCATTCACCTTGACAATTCGACGATGTTTTAACTGTACAACTTAGACTTAAATCCATATTTGTCGCGTTATTTCTTTGAATTTTGAAATTTTGTCCTTGAAAACCCATTAAGCTTTTAAATGTAGTGTGAATGGATAATAGGCGTTATTTACTACCGATATTCTCTCTCTATTTATCTAAATGAATTCGTAAATATTGAGAGAGGAAAGTTGGAAAAGGCAATGAAAGAAGTATGGTTCACCACATGAGAATTCGAACGTGACATTAATCGAGTCAAACGCTGCTATCGGGGATTTTTAAAACGGAGTAAAATTGTTGTTTAGCTATTTGCCAGTAGATATGAAGCCCCATGGTAGCCGTTTTATTGTGGAAAATGATGAAAATATTCCAATCTATATCAGAAGAAATTAATAAACTTTGGAATATGATGTATAACGATTTCAATTAAAATAATTGCACATCAAATCCTTCGGTATTGCTAAATTGTTCTAAATCAAAGTCAGATTCCTACCGAAAGCGAAGATTTTTAAAGTCCTTATACATAAATATAGGACCAAACAAGGAAATTGCACCTTTTAAGGATTTTACAAGACCATAGGCTGAACCACCCCTGCGTTCAGGATGACAAAACGGTACACACTGTTTGCAAATTATACTCCGCATTTCACAAAAGTGCACGTGCAAAGTGGGGTATAACTTTGAAACAGTTTGCAGCGTCTTGTCATTCTAATCACAGGGTAGAATTTCGTTCAAGGGTGTCAAACGAAGTGAGATTTCTTATAGTTTTTATGATTTTTGAATGATTTTTATGAATTTTGAATGGAATTGAACGAGTGTGATGAGAGGCTTTTGAATGGGACTAAATGCATGTTACACAATATCGCTAATCACGGTTAATGACAACATGGAATAACGTTCCTTAAATCAAATGTTTGTCATGTTCTATAAATAGATCTGTGTGTTATTCTTCAGAATCCACACCGGCAAAAAAAAAATGAAAAAAAATGTTCGGTTTGCTGAGAATTGGGAGTTTGGCGTTTTGAACCGTTTAGGAGCGTTTATGTATGATTTTGCAATGTCTTGAATGAGAGTGTAGTAGGAAATATTTCAAGGAAACGCTGAGCGAGCGCATTTGATCGATTTTGAACAGGTTCAGCGTCTCTCTTTCAATGTTAATTTCTGTAATATTTTCCGGGGGCGTGTAAAATTTGTAATCTTGTAACTATACAAATATCCATGTGATAACATCCCATAGGATATTTTTTATAATATCACATGGATAATTGTTTAAACAATGACATAATGCGGTGATTCTTAGAAACTGGCTTTTCTGTTAGAAACATCGACGAAAACAAGGCAAATAGGGGTAATAAGATAAATATGATACGTACTTAGTGTACTGTATGAAAAAAAGAATCTAACTCGGTTTTGGAAATTGTTAATTGTCTCGGAAGAGCCTCGACAATTATCAATTCCCACAACCGAGTTAGATATATTTTTTGTATACAAAACACTTAGTACGTATTGTGTATTTATCTCAAAGCTGTACTGACGACACTTGGTCGACCATTGCCAAAATAAAGTTTTTCATTTTTTTCAGATTTTTCGACGTTGTAATCTTATCAACGCTGATATTGCAGGGATAAGGGTTCGGAGCCGGACCCTATGCCCCAACCCCTAAATCTGAGCATAGCCTAATTTCTTGAAATGATAAGAATTGATATTTTCTTTAAATAATCTGAAGCAAATAGAAATTTTCAAATTTCCCCAAATATAAAACCTTTATTCAATAATTACCTATGAGAAAAAAATCATCATCATGAGGCAGTCGCTTATTAAGTCGATGATCTTCTGAACACTCATTACTAAAATTGTAGATGCGATGTTCTATTGCCCTTTATCAATACCTAATACATCGGATTAGTTGTACAATATCAAGGATAAGTTTCATTCCCAAGAATACTTAATAAAGTCAATGAGGTCTATTAGAAAATTGTCAAGAAGATGTGCTTCAATCAAATACCAATTACATTATAGCTGTAAAATCGTTAAACGCACCTTCAAATATCCTGTAAGTTGCAAAACTGAAATTCGTACAGTAAGTTACATCGAGAAATTGGCATTCATCTCAATCAAAACCATTCTCAATCGCTCACTGAGCGCTCCATTCATTCATTCAAAACACCCACTCAAACCATTCAAAAACCCTTAAAATGACAAAAATATGAGATAAACAACTACCTTCAAAATGAAAAAAACAATACAAAAAATCGCGATTTCTTTGACATAATTGAAATCTTAAGCGTCTGATTTGTTCTTGGAGAAATAGGAAGCTATTTATAGAGTTTTTATGCACATTCTATTAAAGGGGGATAATACATTTCGCTAATTTTGTTCCGGATGAACAGAATTAGCGAAAATGGGTTACCTCCCTTAAATGTCACACAAAACTTGCTCCTCTCACCCATCCATCATCATTCTGAAATCATTAAAATCGTTCACCTTGTCAATTTCTCGATGTTATTAACTGTACATGTAAGGGCCTATATATTTCAAATCCACTTACGACATTTAAATGCTGCAATGAAAAAAAAGTCATGCCGATATCAACATTTTACATTTGGGTGTTCAACATTAAACAGTGATTTACAAAATCAAGGATAAGTTTCTTTCCCAAGAATACTAAATAAAGTCAATGGGGTCTAGTAGAAAATTGTCAAGAGGATGTGCTACAATCAAACACCAATCACATTATAGCTGTAAAATCTCTTCAAGAACTTTCTAATATCTTTTAAGTGTCAGAAATGATCCGTTATGATTCTTTGTCAATTTATCAATATTAAGTGTGATTTAAACTTGCGTCAATTCATGATATATAAGATTTGTAATATACTGACTGTCATAAATAACGCCTCACATGCATTCAGCTGTGGTTCAATGCGGGGCATTAAATACAATTGTTTGTGACGGAAGATACTGATCGGGATGTTGTGCAAAGGTGGCGTAAGGTTTTAGGCTAAAACAAAAACATTCGTCACATTTTATTCAAGGTAAGAAATGACCACTGCCTTAAAGGTGTCAGTAACGAGAATGTGCATCAGTCACAGCCTACAGCCTGCGTCCTATTGGGTCACACCGGTTACTCAGAAGGTACCTCGGGATGCGAGCCCACTCCTAATGATGAGCGTCAGTCAGCTGTTGCACCGTTTGAGGCTGTGGCTGACGTTGACGTAGACGACGTCCTAGGATATACCACATGTGCTCGATTAGATTGCAGTCCGGTGAGTTGGATGGCCATGGCAGAACGTCAATATTATTGGCTAGAAGGAAGTTTGTGATGATACGCGTCGTGCGTGGAAGGGCATTATCGTGCATAAAAGTGAGTCCATGTTGTCGGCGAAATAGGGATTGTACAACAGGCTGTAAAACTTGGTTTATGTACCCCCTGGCATTCAAATTGCCTTGAAAAACAACCAGGTCACTGAACACAACTGTCCACCATCGCCGTCCGATGTTATTTTGAGCCAATACGCGACCCTGTTGACGATGACGTTGTGAAAGTATCATGCCACGAAAGGGTCTCCTGCACATAACCCCTCGTTCACGTAACCGGCGTCCTACTGTGTTTGCACTAATATTCCTACCGTGATTACCAACAACGGCTGCAGATGTCGATGTAGCCGTTAAAAACGGTCACGAAGGTGCCGTTGACGTATAAAGTTGTCTTGACGTAAAGATGTTGAGCGAGGCCTACCAGATCTACGCCTGACCTGAAGGCTTCCTGTTGCATTCATACGTCTAACCAAACGCACTATCGTTGATCTTGATACGTTTAAACGTCAAGCGACATGATCTTGGGAACTGCCTTTTTCCAGCATGCCCAAAATGCGTGCGCGTTCTTCATTATTTAGCCTTGGCTTTATGGATATGAATATTATTATCCTTCTTGGATGAATTTCGAGTTGTGTTTTGACTAACGAAGCCACGTGTACAGGTTTCGAAAAACAAAGTCCAGTAAACCAGGGCGTTTACGGGAGAATAGTGGATTAATCGGTAAACTCTTGTACAGTTAAAGCCCCGTTTTTTTTAAATTAGATATCCTCGATCTGGACCATATACACTTATATCAATTTCGATGGTATTCTTGCCTTTTTATTCAATTGGCAGCGCGTGACTTAGCCATGACGTAATTTGGCGAGTATACTTTTCATTATTTTAGGTCTTTCAAAAGTTAGTCCGCAACTTTCGTTAATTTCGCGTGCAAATAACTGTTACCTTAAACCAAAAGGATTTAAAGTCCAACCGAGGTATTCGAAAACGCGGGAAAATGTGATATAGCAATGGGTAGGGCTGGACTGAACTGAAATTTAACAAGCATGGGATAACGGCACTTAATTACAAATGTAATCACCTGTATACTGATGCAGTAAAGAAACTCATCAAGTTAAACACTTTTTTTCTCCCAATAGATATTCCATGTTTTTTGTCGTTCCAATTTTAGTTTCTTCATTCATGATGAAGTCGTTTCGAACGCAAGTTACTTTTACGCTATGACATATGACGTTTACAGATGTAGTTCAAAGGATTGCA
This sequence comes from Fragum whitleyi, assembly GCA_948146395.1. Taxonomy (NCBI): domain Eukaryota; kingdom Metazoa; phylum Mollusca; class Bivalvia; order Cardiida; family Cardiidae; genus Fragum; species Fragum whitleyi. The sequence continues at coordinate 47,019,881 of OX411554.1, forward strand.
CGCAAATGTAGAAATTCCAGTAGTTTTGTGTTTCTGTGATCCTTCAGTATAGCGAAAAGACCGTGACAGCAAAAAAATCGTTGGTCCCAATTTCTCTATATTAAACTCGTCAAAAGTCTGTTTGTAAACATTCAGATAGCATGGTTTACCTTTACGTGCTGAGAGAAAGTGAAAACTGGACAAGCTGAAGTTACGAGGGTTTGATAACCAACCTGCAATTTAAGGTCTCAGGTTATTTATGACGACTATTTATAGAAGTATGTAATTGTAAATAAAAGCTGGTCAAGCTTAACCTTGATTGCAACGATCCGTTATTTAGGCTCCGCCCTGCCAGGGCAATAATTATTAATTATACCTACAATGTTTCCCTATCATATCATTTTGAATATTCCATTTGGCGAGTTCCTTGTCTTATATCGCTATAAGCGTGATCGGTCAAATTCTTAGAATCTTGACGTCTAATAAAAAGTGCGCAATGTCAGTAAACCCAAAAAAAGGGAACTGTTTTTTTCTAATCAAAGCTCTGAATGATTTATCAGTTTGGAAAATTAAAATGGAGGACATCTTGTTGACTCTCTGGTAATTGTCGTTCGACCTTTCTCACATTACTGTCACATTTAAGACGAAATTTGTTCTATGTGACATTCCAATGGAAGGGCTTTGTGTTTTGTGTTACCCTTCAAGCGAAAATGTAAATTTCTGCCCTGCGTTCAGGATGACAAAACAGAGAAAATTGTTTGCATATCAGACACCGATTTGCACGTACGTTCACGCACAAAGCGGTGTATAGTTTGCAAATTGTCCACAAAGTCTTTTCATTCTTCCTGCAATCTGTGTTGTGCGTTAATTGTCGCTCCTAGACACAGTGCAGACTCAGTAAGATTGAAGCTTTTTGCATTTTGTTATTCTACTCAATCAATAGGGTTCAATACATCTTGCCATGAAAGATTTTTTTAAATGCGACCGCTGGTTGACCCATTTTAAAACCAATCTCTCTCTTTTTTAAATATTTATTTTACGCAGATTGAAGGTCGTCCATTTTCGCGTCAGACAAAAAGGATCCCCCTCTCCGATGATTCTGAAGAAACGGTCAAAACTGCTGATCGAATTTCAGAGAAGGTTATTTAAGAATTGCATCGTAGAAATAAGGGATTTAAATTGATGACTCGGGGAAGTGTCAGAGCCTCAATTGCTGTTAATGTGTCTTTGAATTATCCGCTATAGGAGCATTAACAACCCACTGTTCTGAAAGGTTGGATTCAGCGTCTCAGACACGTGGATCATGATTGACCTGTATAAACTGTAAAGACGTCCTTAAGTAGGCAAGGGAAAAGGTCCGATTGCCCTTGATTTGGAGCCAATATTTATTATTCGGTACAGTTAGGCACAGCGTGAAATTGACAAGTTGAATGATTTTGGAATGAAAGTGAATGCGTATATGAAGCGAGTTTTGAATGATTTTCAAGGGCGGTAAAACATAATCGCTAATTGCGTCCAATTGGACAACATTTGCGAGTAAAAATCACATCCCTTTATCAAAATCTGTACAGTAAAACTTGCGTTAAGCGACCACCGAGGGGGCCATTAAAAAGCGGTCGCTTATGGATATGGTCGCTAAATACAATAACTAAGGATAAAAAAGACGTGTTTTGTGATAGAATATAAAGATTGTTACAAAATTCTGACTGAATCTTATGATGTTCGAACCCAATAGAATCGTCTCAAGCCTAAGCCTTTGTCCGTAATTGTGAACCAAGCTACCGCAATTAAACCGTATTGTTGATTGACCTGTTAATCATTAGCATACTAACAATTTACAGGATGAATCCTTATCCTCATTTCTCTCCAACCATGCAATGTGAGTGGGCTACGAAAAACCTTTCAGACAAAATGACCACCTATGTAAAAGTAAAACCAATTTATTGTGTAAGTATTGTGGTAAATATCACAAGCGTAATGGGTACTCTAATTTCATCCATGTGAACTCTTTTTGGTGGTGGTGTCAAGCGAGGCGTATATGTTTAAAAATTTCTCAGGTAGCATCTTTATTTCATTCAATACATGATCTTTATTTCATTCCATACATGATCTTTATTTCATTCCATACATGTAGCAAAGAAAGATTAAAATACGTATAAAGATTTTTAAATTACTTCAATTCATATTGTGTGGACATTTCTATGGGAGTTCAGCGTGCATGTATATATAAATGTCATTTACACGGAGTTTGTAGAGGTTCAGTAGATGTTGTTACATTTCAAATATCAAGGCCGCCTACCTTTGCTCTCAGAGAAGGTTTGGTAAGTTTCCCTTCTTTATTTCTTTATTGAAACATGTACCTCGAGATTGAGATTGTACATGAACCCAGGGATATCATCTGAATAAACATAGTTAAATGATGTTTCAAGCGTAACACCAAAGCCCCCTACGATCTAGTTCTAAAGACGAGGTTGTGGTTTTTTTTTAAGTTTTTATGGGAAATAGAAAGTGATATGAAAAAACCAAAACATTGTAGCACACCCAAATGGAAATTGATGGTACTTTGTGTTGTTGGCAGTTGAAAGCCATTTGTACTTTTGATAAATGTGCCTGTGAGTGACATTTCCAACAATTTGAAATGTTGGTAAGGTTCCAACTGTGAGAGGAATAGACAGCCACAGACTCTAAAAATTAAGTTGCCAAATTGTCTACAGATACTTTGAGACCTTATCTATCTACTAAGCCCACAGTGAAGACTCTGGTCAGACTGTGCAGATGCACAGGCTGGTCAGAGTCTTTGCTTTGTGCATATTTGAAATTGTTGGAAATCTCACGCACCGGCTCAAATATATTTATGCTCAAAAAATACATCGATAACTTGCATATTGACATCATTTAGAATGGGATCTTACACAAGGCTTTCTCTGTTGGCTATTCACTCTCGAAGACAGGGGAAACAATTGGACATTTAAATATATCTTAAATAGAGCTCCAGGTTAAAAAAAGAAACAAAGCATTTACTAAGAGGAATAATTTTCTCATTTCTTAATTAAAAACATAGACGTTTTCAGTTTTTAGCTCGGCTGTTTTCGGAGAAGACCCGAGGTATTGCTATAGCCTCCGTGTCGTTGTCGTCGTTGTCGTCGTCGTCGTCGTCGTCGTGCGAAAACTTTGACATTTTGTTATATCTCTGGTTCTACTGAAGGCATTCACTTAAAACTTGGCACACATGTTCACCATCAAAAGAGCAACCTATACTATCAAGGGGGATAACTCTAGATGCATTTTGTGCAAATTATGCCCCTTTTTCGACTTAGATTTTTTCCCACCATCCAGCACTCGACAGCCGAGCGTAGGCACCCGTAGGCGGTGCTCTTGTTTGAATTGGTTATAAAGAATGGCTTTAAAAAAACGGGAACCGGGAATATTACACTAACAAAATGCATGTATCTTTAAATCATTAATTTTCCTCTTACGACACGTAACACCAATATATCACACGTGACTTTTGGTAAAGAAATAAGAGTTCTTGATACGAAAATATTGGTCTAACATTTTTAAATTTGTATCCCATTGTTTGTCTTGTTTTCCATTTGGAATCGTTAGAATAGCAGAAACTCGATTTTTGCTTTGTTCCGGGTAAATGTGCAATTAAAATGATTTGACGTCGATATTTTTCTCTAATGTTTTATTTGCTTTTTAACCGTACCTTAAGTATATTCAAAACAAATTATTCGTGCTGGTTACATTAAAATCAACCTTCGTATTTCACAATTTTATCCTGTGAAAAAGGACAGTTCACGCTTGCGAAATGATGGAATTTTTTAAAAATTGGATGACTTTTGGAACATTCAAACTAACGTTATTATGCTTCTATTCGTTCATACATTGTGTAAGCAGTAGTAATATAACGGATGCAGAAGGGCTTCATACACACCTTATGACTGGGTACAACAAAAATGTTAGACCTATAGTAAACCAGAGCGAACCAGTTCAAGTATTTGTTCAAGCTTACATAAGATCCATCCAAGAGCTAAACGAATTGTCAGAAGAATTTAGATTCATCGGTGCCTTCGAAATGGAGTGGAATGATTGTAACTTAGTATGGGATCCAAATGCCTACGGTGGGATAAAGGAGGTGTTCCTGTCTTCGAACGATGTATGGATGCCGGACTTGATAATAACCACGCCTTCGGAAGAGTCGGACACGATGGTCAAGAGATGGCAAGATGTCCGAGTTGAGTTCACTGGAGCAACGCATATTGTAGTTGGTGGAAAGATAAGTAGCATTTGTTCAATCAACGTGGAGAAATTTCCTTTCGATAAACAGGTGTGCAGGATAGTTTTTAGTGCTTGGGGATCTACCAAGGAGGCAATTAATTTCACACAAATGGCTTATCAAGCCGATTTAACACAGTATTCCAAAAATTTAATCTGGGACTTGAAAAGAACTGAAACATTTGGCTATGTTCTAGACCGTTGGCCGTCATATGATGTGGTATTTCACTTAGAGCGTCGACCAACCTTTACAATTGTAAGTTTCATAACACCGTTACTATTCATGAACTTTCTGCACATTCTTGTATTTATTCTCGCTCCGCAATCAGGAGAGCGGGTTTCGTATTCTATCACCGTACTTCTAGCTATTGCGGTCTTTATGACTATAATTTCTGACGTCCTACCATCCAGTTCTGACCCAGTACCTGTCATTACATACAAACTGATGGTGGATCTGATAATAAGCGTACTGATAACCATGGTAACAATTGTCAACTTATGTGTGTTTCATATGGATGAAAGGAGACAAATACCTAAAATCTTGTTGGCTATGTACAGAATGCTTTGTGGTCAACCAAAGTCTACAAGGGTTTCCTCAGACACTGCAGAGAACAACAATCAAGTTCAAATTATAGAAATAGGCGACATGACGGATGATAACCTTATGGATCAAAAGCAGACGATTGGGCATGGGCAGACAGCCGAATCACGCGATGATCACGTGACGTGGCCGAAAATCAGTCACATGATTGACCAACTATCTGTGGTTGTATTTTTCATTTCGTCAATCGCATCTTTCGTTGTTTTCTTCATGAAAGTTTTGTAGAGGATAGTGAAATTATTAACACGTATGAACAACGAAATAGAAACGGCAGCAATACCAGTTGATAAAACTAGTGTGGATTACATGAATTCGAATACAAAATAAATTGATTTATGGAAACAAGCTTTCTGAAATAACCGAAAATCATGTCTTGCTTTCATTTATTTTATCTTTTTGACGGTATCATAAAAGGGCTAAAAGTTTGCCTGTTTAAGACATAGATAATCATGTGAAGTTTCATATTAGTCTTTAGTCTTAACTGCAAAAACTGTATATTAAGAAAATTGTAAATATATTCGCTGTTGAATGTCCATGCTTTACATTATCTCCTAACAACGTTGAAAATGTCATTCTAACGCTTAAAAAATCAATAATGTTTCGAGCGAATTCTACAAATATAATTTGCTTAAAGAGTTATAGGTCAAAATTTAAAAAATAATAATTATAATAATTTGACGTCTTACAAGAAGTGCGCAAAGTCAGTAAACCCAAATAAAGGAACTGTTTTTTTCCTAATGAGAGCATTTTGGAGTGTTTTGAGTGAGTCTTTTCATTGATTGATTGTTGATTGAATGGAGTATAACGCCGCTTTCAATATTTTTTTCAGTTATATCGCGGCGGCTGGAGCACCTAAAAATGGTTTACTGGTATTTCTCTCACCAGTAAAACCACCGCATCCTTTCCGAGCCTCCAGCTGTTATCTCACATAGGTCACATAGGTCTACGTTTATCAACCTATTGGTGAGAGACAAACAAGTCGGAAAGAATGAGTGCCGCCGTCGGGGATCGAAACCGGGACCTCTAGATTGACAGTCCGACGCGCTACCAACTGCCCTATGACGGCGGCGAGGTTTTTTTTCTTGAATGCGTGGAATAGAGCGCTGGACGAGAGGGTACTGTTAAATACATCGTGAAATTGACATTCATCTGAATTAAAACCATTCTAAATCGCTCACTCAGCGCTCCGCACATTCCAAACACTCACTCAATCCATTCAAAAACGCTCAAATTTACTAAAATTATAATATCAACTACTACCTTCAAAATGAATACAGTAAGAACAAAATCGCGATTTCACCGGAATGATTGAAATCTATAGCGTCAAATTGGTTCTTGAAAAAATAGAAATCTATTTATAGAACTTTAATGTATATTTAATTAAAGGGGGGTGATAAACATCGCTAATTATGTTCATCCTGAACAAAATTACCGTTGCTTGATTACCCCCCTTTAATTCACTCAAACTCGCTCCTCTCGCTCACTCAAATTTATTCCAAAAGCATTCCAAAAGCATTCATTTTGTCAATTTCACGATGTATTATACTGTAGAATGGTTTTGATCAAAGTAAATTCCACGATGTAACAAACTGTTTCACTGATGAATAGATCAGACTTCTGATAGTTTTGGCGTCTGATTAAAAGAACGCTTAGTCTAAAGTCAAAATAAGGGAACTGTTTTTCTTTCTAAAGTCTCGAATGATTTATCAGTTTGGAAAATTAAAATGGAAGGACATCTCATTGACTCGATAGTAATTGTCGATCGACCTTTCTCAGATTTCTAACAAAGGAGGTGTTCCAAAAGTGCCCACGCACGGATTTTCATGAAACTTTGCAAATACATACTACACATTAAATGTACCACAGAACAAACTTTCATTTGTAAATATCTCAAAAAGAGGTCAAATTACAGCCCCTTGTCTTACTCCATGTTGAGGTAAGTGGGTGGGGTAATTTAATATGCTATAGTTTCTTTATACTTATCAATTTTTGAATAGTTTTTTTATGTACTGTTAAGTTAATAGTAATTACTAAGATAATGTATATATAAATGGCAAGTTTTACACTGTTTGAGGAATTTTTATACTCTTGAATATAAAAATTGCTTATTTTTTCAAAAGAACTTGAGGTGAATATGAATTTTGAGCGCATAGATTAGTACCTTCTGATGCTAGTCCAGTTTAGTTACTCTTCAAAAAATAAGCTCTACTATCCTTCTTTCCTGTGTAAAAATTTAAAGAAGATTGAAAACCGGTAACATTATTTTTTATGCTTATAAGTACATATCTTTAGTTTCAAAATTCATCCAAAATCTTGTATTATGTCCTGAAATAGACATTATTTAAATGTCTATGCATTTATCTTTATATAAATTTGCAAATAATAACTAGTCAAGGCATCTACTGCATAAGATGTTTTTTGTATCACTAAACTGGGTCAAGTTACATCCCTTGCTTTACCCCAATGTTGAAAAAGTGGGTGGGGTAAGATGAAAAATATAATTTACGTGATTTTCTTTAATCCTTGCAAAAATTTCAATAGTATCTTACAGTAAGTTTTACAGAATTTGTTTCTTATTTGCCTGAGTTGAAAAGAATAGGAAAAATATTGTGTGCTAGTGACTGGCTATATATCTGTCTGTCTGTCTGTCTCTTTAATTTGCCTATCTGTCTGCACATCATAAAAAATGATATTTGCCAATTACTATAATCCTTTTCTAGATACACTACTCATATGTGACATCATAATGAATCAAATCACTTGAGATCTGAAATCTCTGAGGTCAAGGTCATCCATGTTTAGGTAAGTGGATGGGGTAGTTTAATATGCTATAATTTCTTTATACTTATCAATTTATGCATTGCATATGCATAGTTTTCATGTACTGTAAAGCCTATAAAAGTGATTAAGATAATGAATATATAAAATGAAAAGTTCTATGTTGTTTGACAATTTTTTACACACTTAAAAATAAAAATTGCTTAAAAGTATGTATGTATACACATTCAAGTTCTATGTCCAATTTCACCTAAAAGGTTGAACTGAGCAAAAATAAACAAACATGCGAGCCTATTCAAGATATACAATGTTTATTTTTGGTTGGATATATGATTTCAGGTTAACACATCCAGTAACTTGATTATAGTCTTACATGTGCAAGGTCATTGTCAGCAATCAAGGTTACACTAAAATAAAAAGCAAAAACTTAGCATTTTTGTTTATTCTATGTTTGTTTTTAGCTCACCTGAGCACGAAGTGCTCAAGGTAAGCTAATGTGATCGTAGAATGTCCGTCGCCAGTCGTGGGTCATCCACAATTTCTTTAAACATCTTCTCCTCCTAAACCAGTGGACCAATCTTGATGAAACTTAGCAGGGATGTTCCTGGGGTCAAGCTCTACCAAAGTTGTAAAAATAAATAAAATCCACTCTTAACTTTCCCTTTACCCTTAACAAAAAGGGTGAAAATATGAAAATCTTCAAAAATCTTCTTCTCTGAAACCAGAGGGCAGACAGCTTTCATATTTCGTATGTTGCATCATCTAGTGGACCTCTACAAAGTTTGTTCCTATCAAGACCCTGGTGCAACCTTTTTTACATAGAATCAAAGAGAGAAAAGGCATATCTGTCTTGCTCTTGGCTTAAAACAGTTCATGGTATCGATCTAATGTAGAAAGTGTCATGTTGTTTACATCTACCTATTTTATTCATGTGATGTCCCAGGGATCAAATAGACTCAGGGAAGCGATCTAGGACCATCATGGTCCTCTTGTTTTTAGGATGCAATACTCCTTTCAGGGTTTATGAAAGCTTTCCATAATATTTTTATGCATAACCTTATGATATCATCGACCTGGCCAAGTATAAGTATCGTTGCCAGTTATGAGAAAAAGTTTATAAACAAATTATTATAACAATAAACTATGTCTTTTTTTGAAATTAAATGGCAACGGAAAAGGGGCCGGTAATATCCTCTAGGAGACATAATTGAGATTTGTTCTGTTCTGTTCATTTATTGAGGAGAAGTACAGTTCACAAGAACCGTAACTCTACTCATCATATTTTTTGAGATATTGCCCTTTGTTAATTGACAAGGGATAGGTCATTGGCCTGCTCTTATGGGGGAATAAATGCTTTTAAAACATATTTTGTTTCTTTTAGGTTCAATGTCCCAATTCTGTCCCAAATGTCTAAAAGAATTACCATAAACTATTTGGTTGAATTTGATTAAATAAACACAATTCCAGATCAGAAAGAAACTTAAAATATGTCATTTGTCGCAACTCGAGTTCAAAGGTTAAAGTCTTACTTTCACTAAATTGGCTACACAATATCTCTTAAACTTTTTAGTTTAATTATAAAAGTAATATTTAGATATAATTTAACGTAATAGGGAACTGTATCGTTTCTTGATTTCTAACTCACCAGAGCACAACATTCCCGACGAGAGCTTTTAGGATCTCTAGTCCGTCACAGGTCGTGCATCATGTGGCTTCCGTCTTCCAAATTTCTTAAAACTTCTTCTCCTCCTTAACCCTCATGGCAATTTCAATGACGCTTTGCCAGAACTTTCCTTGGGTAACCCTTCTCAAAGATTGTTCGCAAAATTCGGATTGGCCCATAAATATGACCATGGCTTTTTTCACTATTAAATCCTTGATCAACATTTCCTCCTGAACCAATAGGCCAATTTCAATGCAACTTTTCCAGAATATTCCTTTTGAAACCCATTGCAAACATTGTTCTTGAAATTGGCATAAAATCTGTTTGACTTGGCGGATGAAAAAAAATCATCTTTTTAACCAATATACCAATTTCAATAATTTCTAAGCTGACCCTTTTCATTAAATTACATCTCAACAACTAGGCTAATTTCTACGAATCTTTGCCAGAATGTCACTTCAGTGACCAATAAAACTCAGGTGAGTGATTTAGTTTCATTCTTTCCCCCTTGTTTACAAACAACATTTACCTTAAGACCTAGGAGAATCATTTATTTACGAAGGAAAAAGATTCTTTCAAATTGTATTATCGTTATAGTAGTATTTCTTATTTGAATTAAGACTAGGGGTCAGCACAGACAATAACCCTCGGGCTGGAGGCAGGTATATTTTAGGAAGGACTAGTACATGTATCAGCAATACAGGAATGTTGCAGGTCATTCAGGAATGTGGTGATTGTTCATCTTCATTTGTAAACTTAACAAATTCAAATATATAAATTGCCTATCCCAAAACTTGACATTATCATTACTCAAAGGAAAACACTGTATAAAAAGAAGAAAATACATGTACTTGTAACAAGAGATTCCTTCTTTTCCCACACTGTTTTTCCTTCCAAAGTTTTTCATTTCATAACCTACAGTTCAATTAAATTTTGATTTATTGCTAAAAGTGTCTCCCGTTTTCTTGGGAGGAATCTTATTACTAAAACGGACCTGCAAAACATAGAACAAGAAACTTCTACAGGATTGTGACAGAAAATACGTAGTGTTAAATCCTTAACACCATCCTCATATGTGGCATTTACCTTTAAACATGACCTTGAGTAAGGAACCAACTGAAATGAGTTTGTTTAAAAGAAAATCTGACATTGAACTTCACAAATGACTTTGAGTTAGGAACAAACTGAAATACATTTGTTTAAAAGAAACTATAACTGAAAATTAAAATCATCATTCATTACTTTTGCAAATTATTTTCCCAAAGCTCAATGAAGTTTTTTTTATTTATAACAATGACCTTGATAATTAACCTTGACCTTGACAGTTGATTTTGACTAATGTTTGTAAATAGGCTTTGTCACAAAGGATCCATGTATGAAATATGAACATCCTGTCTACAGCCGTTGAAAAGTTATTCACACTTTAAGATTCTCAGATGGGTGAAATCTATGTCCTACCCCACCCACTATCTTCTACACTAAGAGATTTTCGACTAACTTACCGGTTTTCGATTTCAATGAAACTTTCTGTAAACATTAAGAACATATGTATCTTAATTTTAAAAGAGTTTGATAACTGGACTAGAGCTACAACTTAAAAATTTTAACCCTTTAACTCAGAACATTATTTCATTTTTTTCAAATTTTCATGAATTTTTCAAGAACTTTTTTTGATATCTGATAGGAGGAAGCAGACATAAGATCCTAACCTATATAAAAACATGAAGGTACCAACTGTCTTTTAAATCAGTAACAAATTCTTTTTACAGATTCCAAAATTTCCTCGTAAGTTATTTTTTTTCCTGACACCCCTTTGCATTTGATAAGATGTGCTTTTGGGTACTTTATGGTCGACCCTCTTTACTCATTTTCGAAAAAAAAGCCATTTCCTTAATCAGTATACCCAGTACTACAATTATCCACAATATCATAAAAATCTAAGCGTGGGCACATTTTACTATATATTTGGAACACCCCCTTTTAGACGAAATTTCTGCCATGCGACATTCCATCATAACTGTTTTGTTATCTTAGACACAAAATGCACAAAAATGGAACCCTGGCCATTTCGTATGTCTTCTACTTCAAGAGAGGCCCATATTTAAGTTCGTGGGATCTAGCGTTTGATTCCCGGTGGGGTCGATATTTGAAAATAATTTGGGGCCCGGGTCCCCGATCTCGCATTACATAGTGCGTATCTTATGAGCTGGGTTTTTTTTTTCTTCTTTTTTTACTGATTTTCTTTTAGTAGGGGAGGGGGGAGCTGATGTTAAGTGAGTCTACAATTGAAAAATAGTAATTGGGAAAGCATAGAAATTTTTCTTATGTAGACGAGGTTATTTTAACTACATAGTGAAATTGACCAGGTGAACGATTTGGAATGATTTCGGAATGATGTTGAATGAACGACAGGAGCGATTTTTTTTGTGAAATTAAGGGGGGGGGGGGGGTAATCCAATATGGCAAATTTTCTTCAAGATTAACAAAATTAGCGAAATGTATTACCTCTCTTCAATAAAATAGGAATTAAAGTTCAATAAAAAAGTTTCCTATTTCTTCAAGATCCAATCAGACTCTTAAAATGTCAATTACGCGAAATCGCAAATATGTTCTTACTTTATTAATTTTGAAAGAAGTTGATCTTATACATTTTCGTCATTTTGAGCGTTTTCGAATGGTTTGAGTGAGTGTTTGGAATGAATGAATTGAGCGCTTCGTGAGCGATTTAGAATGGTTTTGATTGACATGAATGTTACTAACTGTAACACCAGCTTGTCCCAAAAAGAATCAAGTAACGAATTACCAAAACACAAATTTGGAGCATTTCTTCTATATTATCTTATGACTTTACAAATATCCGTGTGATTTACATCCCGTATGATATTTCTCATAATATCGCATAGTTATTTTTAGAACAATGATATAATCCGGTTATTTTTAGAAACTTGCATTTCTGTTAAAAAGATCCACGAAAACAAGGCGAATAGAGGTTATGAGATAAATATGGGATAAATACGGCAGAGCCTCGACAATGATCAATTCTCCCAACATCGTTAGATATTTTCTTCTCAAACAAAACACTAAGTACGTATTTTATATTTTTCTTTTCAGCTCGCACAACGTAACAAATTTAAACAATGATCTTAAACATGTGTAGGACAAAAATATGTCTTATGGTTTTCACTATATAATAAACAAGAATATCTTCTTCCTTGAGATCATCTCTGCGTTCAGGATGACAAAACGGTGCAAACACTATGCAACGCAACTTAAACCTTGTCCTGCTTTCAGGATGAAAGCGTTAGCGTTGCGTTTTCGAAATGATACCCCGCTTTGCACGTATGTGCACGTGCAAAGCGGGGTATCATCTCAAAGCGCTTGTGAAACGTTTTTGCATCCTGAACACGGGGCTACCTTGTGAGCCATAGCACTTGCAATGCATAGTATAATTTGCTGGCAGTTTGCACCGTTTTGTCATCTTGAACGCAGGGCATTTTGGTGACTCGGATTAATCGATTTTACTTTTCCTTGCGTAAAATGCGACAGAATTTATGATTACGGTAGCTAGCAGTTACAAATGTTGAAATGTTAAGAAAGGAGATACTCTTTGATAAAAATGTGAAATATCTGCACACTCAGAATCATAAATATAAATAAATCATAAACAATGAAATATAATATAAATAAATAAAGCAAATGTTTCAAGTATATAGAAAGAGCCTTTTTTTTTATTAACGAGAATAAAAAAATGAATTATTCATATTCTGAATTTATCATCATCTGTCAAAGAAATTTCGATGAATCAAAAGTAGCCTTCGAAACAGTATATGAAATTTTAGAGACAGGTACTTAAGAGTATCGTCTTAGAATTAAGGGGTTTAAATAAATGGCCCAGGGAGGTGTCAGAACCTCAATTACTGTTAATGCGTCTTTGAATGATCCGTTATAGGAGCTATAAATACCAACTCTTCTTTAAGGTTATACCGATATTTGTAAATGAGCTCGTGCGTTACATTTTCAACAATTTCTGGTGTTCTTGCTGACATACCATGTGCAGCCCATACAAGCACGCAATACAATAAGAATGTGCAGAAACCGCCTGAAGAGGTGCTAAGACCTTATCCATCTACTGGGCATATAGCGAAGACTCTTGGCAGACTGTGCGAATTTTAGGACAAACTAATATTACAGAAAAATATAAGTATAGTTGAAAACGATTAAAGTTCATATGCCCAAATCAAAGATATTTAAGTAAAAAAACGGCGGGAGTTAACGGCAAGCGAATTTACTGATTATATATATATAAATCTTTATTTCCTCCAATTTTGAAGATTTACAAATATCATAAAGAACAGGAAAACATATAGAAGAAAATAGCATATTGGACACACAAGACAAATACAAACACAAGTTATCAAAATATTAGACTTTGAATCATCCAGAAGAGAAGGAGAGAGAAAGAAGAAGAAGAAGAAGAAGAAAAGAAGAAGAAGAAGAAGAAGAAGAAGAAGAAGGAGAAGAAGAAGAAGAAGAAGAAGAAGAAGACGTAGTAGTAGTAGTAGAAGAAGAAGAAGAAGAGGGTCAGACAGTGAGAATCATTACAAATCCATTATATTTCTTTACTTTCGCGAAACGAAAGGGAAAGTGCAGAACAGGATAGTAATGCCTTAACATTTAAAATGTTGTCTAATGTAAACCCTTAGGTTAATCCCTGCCTATGTGACAGAAATAACCGATGGGTTGACACAGCTATATGAGTTCATATGAATGCTTAGGATATACTTTAATTTGATCATCGCATATACATTTATATGTATAGATTTTATAATATTACTAAGTATATGCACAATATATATATATAATTGTAGATAAGCTACATTCTGCCGACACGAGGATAATATGTATATTCAAGCCATATTCTGTGCAGAAAGAGAATTGTTATGTGAAAGAAAATCGTAGTTTTTTCACCTAACACAGATAAAATTTGTGGATTCAGTCCGAAAATAGCCTCAACGAACTCGGTGCTACTTAATGCACATAATAATCCATAAACAGTTATGCCAAACTCTGTTAAAACACGGCGCATGAAAAAGGATCTACAGGCTTGTACGCTCGAACAATTTGCTATGATATGAACTGAGAAGCTTGATTGATCATCATTACAGTTACATCGGGTACAAACCCAGTGTGTAAGAGCAAGATATCCAATAAGCTGGGAAACAGAAAAACAAGCCTTAAGCACACTTGGGTGATATTTTGCATAATGCCAAATTGTCGCGTCATAAAAACACGGTTGTATCAGTCTATATAATCTAAACTCCTCTGTGGAAGTACGTAAATGCCATTCATTTATGTAAAATGTCCCAACACTTTTGTTAACAAGATTTTTCCAAATTCTCTTTGATGGGAACACGCCTGTAGATACAAATTCATCGGAAAACATATTTAAATCATACTTACGTAATAACAAATTTACATCATTAATAAAACCTGATTGCCCTTGAATTTGACTAAAAGAGCATAACCTGAATAAGAAAATGGCTTTAACAGAACAGTCTCTCTCCAAGCGACATAGCTGGCCAAAGAATATTAACTTTTTCTTGTCAATTTCAGACTCGATAGGTAGGGCACCAAGCAAGCCTAAGACGACATCTGACCTAGTTCTGACCTGAAGACCTTGAATCTGTTTTAAGCAAGTTCTATGCGACCGCTCGATGGTCAAGATATCCCGAGTCGAAAGAGACTGCAAAAGCTCTGTACCGAAAAGCGCCTTTGGTAATACAATACTTTTGTATATTTTATAACTGGTTAAGGGATTGAGTCCATTTTTATAAATTCCAGTTTTAATAAGTCCGAAAAATGTACCTCTTAATTTACGGTCAACAGATTTAACAAGCGGACGTGAATTGTTATACTTGTTACAAAGGACACCTAAGTGAACAAATTCTTCCTTTTCCCCAATGCATTCGCTTCCGATAAACCAAGATCGTTCGCTACGTATAAATGAACGTTTCGATTCATTAAAGGTAACAACGGCACATTTGGAAGAATTATATTGAAAGCGCCATAGTCGAGAGTAATTGAAGCAAATATCTATCATTGCCTGTAATGCTTTGGTAGAAAGTGAAAGTAGAGCCATATCGTCTGCAAAAGACGGCGCACACAAACTTATGTCTTCTATCTGAAAACCTAAGTTACTTTTGACTAACTGGTCAATTAAATCATCTATAAAAATGAGGTACAAGAAAGGGGACCATACCCCGCCCTGTCTTGTACCTTGTAACACCGGGAACCAAGATGACATGTGACCATTATACAAGACACGACTATACATACTAGAATGCATTGAAATAACAGCGCGTAAGAGTTGCGATTTGACCCCCAAATTATGGAGTTTATAAAAAAGCCCATCATGCCAAACACGATCAAATGCTTGCCTAGCGTCTAAAAAGCAAACAAATAATTTACTACATTTTTCCTGGCAAAATTTAACGCTCTCTGTCAAAATAAATGATGTCATCGTACTGCCCATATTTTCATGGAACCCCCCTTGAAGTGGACTTAGGGGTCGATTAATTGATGTCTTTAGACGAGAAAGTAGTATTTTTTCATATAGTTTAAGTATTGTGGATGAGAGGGTAATAGCTCTGTAACTTGATGGGGAATTTTTTGGTTTACCACCACCCTTATATAAAGTAATAATCAGACCTTGTTTCAGCTTTTCGGGTACATAGCTGTAACTGAAAAAAAACGGCGGGAGTTAACGGCAAGCGAATTTACTGATTGATATCCGTATTCTACCGTTTGCGCCCGCTTTTTTTTTTCAGCGTTTGTCTATAACGACCCGAAAACGTACGTTCTATGAAATAATGAAAATTACCATTTTCAATTTCTATGTCAGGTGCGCTCGCAAAGAGCCCAAATATAATACATGTATATCCATGAACATCATATAGACAAAGTGGGTAGAGGTCCAGTTGATGTTAAATTTTAAAAATCAATGCCGCCTGTGAAGATTTTGTAAATTTTCTTTCTATATTTCTTTGTAAGATTGCATGCATCAAGGCTGGGATTGTATATGAACCTATGGATATGATTGGAAATGCTGTTTACAGTAGATATTGAATGAGTGGCCATGGAATCAAAAAAATTATTAAGCTTCATGTAAAGTGTTTGAGACCCAATTTTAAGGGCGCTTCATTAGCAAAAAACAAAACAAAACAGTATGTCGAAGTATATTGCATTTCAAAATGAAGCTCTTTTTGAGCACAAGCAGTTGAGCAACATAAGACCGCTATAGCTTTAGTGGTAAAGCTCAAACATTGTGGAAAAGGGTCATTTTGTACAGAACAAGCAACTGCATGACGGTTGGATGAAATTTGCTCATATTTTAACAAAGTACAGTCTAAAGTACTACCCAGGTACTACTACAACCTTAGATATAAAACTCGGTCTAAAAAGGCTCCTTTGAAACAATTAATTTCCATTTAATTTGTCAACTTACATGTCAAACCGGTTAGGTCTGTTTTCAAAATAGACGTAAGGTATAGTGCAATAGCACCGCATTATATTGTGAAATGTTTTCTGTGATTTATTTCAAATTATAGTTTTTGAATTCAGTGATCTATAATAAATTACTTTATATTTATCATTCAGTGAAATAGAAATCGATATATTGCTAAACAACATTACAGGTATATAAACTATTTATGTCCATTTATGTTGTGATAACACACCATACCTGAAAAATATCTACACGGTTACAAAATTAGACTGACATATATTAAATATGTGTTTTTAAAATAATGCAAAATAAATTGCTTGCATAACTACGTTTTGGGCTTGGGTTTTATACCAACGTTTGTAGTAGTACCTGGGTAGAACTTTAGTCTGTACTTTGTTCAAATATGGGCCAATTTCATCCAACAGTCTTGCAGTTGCTTGTTCTGTACAAAATGACCCTTTTCCACAATGTTTTGGCTATATCGATATAGCTATGGCAGTCTTGTGTTGCTTAACTGCTAATGCTTATGAATAGCTTCATTTTGATATATAATATATCTGGACATACTGCTTTTTCTTGGCAAATGAAGTGTTTGAAAATTGGGCATCAAGCACTTTACATGAACCTTAAAAACGTCATAAAAATAGATGAAAACGGGACTTTGTCGAGTTTTTATCTGTTTTAAATCACGAGTTTGGTGTTTATGAACACTAATTTGGTATTCATTCTATGATATGACCTAATTTTCTTTCGAAAAATCTAGGAAATTCCAGAAATTTATTGATTCAAGTCATTCTGCGGAACATTTGCAAAATGACGTTAGCAAATGCATTATGGCGTCATTTACATCTAAAATAATACAACACTGCTATAGTTTTTTAGCTCATTTGCATAGTTATTCCACTAGTGTAATACATTTAACACCCGTGTTTGAGCATAGATATTCAACGGGTTTATTTCATTCCCGCGAGGTAGATCATAATATAATCCGGATAAGACTTTAAGTTCAATACCAAATCACTGTCTTCTGGTTTCAAAGAAGAGGTGAATTGTTATTGATGAAATTTTTATATGACGTTCCTGGACACAAAATTACGATACGCATAATGTCAGCGTTTTGTGACTTTCTACCGAGACGGCGTTATTTGTGACTTGGGCACATTTTTTTATGTGAAATAGATTGCGACAGGGCAAAGTCAAGTCCTTGCAGGACCTAGCCTTATACATGCAAGGGCCTACTAAATAATGCTCTATTTTATGTTTTAGGCTAAAAGTATTCATACATTGCGATTAAGATTATAGTTTAAGACCGTCATTTATTTGAAACTGTTGTTATCACTTCTAAAATGAATACATATAATAGTTCAGTTTACAGGCTGTGTTAAAACAATACATTTTGAAAACGTGAATCGACCTATATTGCTTCAATAAAATTGATAATTGCTTAATCATTTATTCCCCCATTACTTTATTCATTTATGAATTAATGTTCGAGTCATAATATAAACCATTAAACCTTCAATTATTTTCTGTTTCACACGCAAGACCAGTGTATTACACGTGACTTTATGATGAAATGTCTGATTTGCTGGTACGAAATTATTGGTCGAGTGTCTACCCTATTATTTGTTTTGTTTTCCAGTGGGAATCGTTCTAACAGTTATTCTTGATTTTGCTTTGTACGGGTTAATGTGTAATTAAATCTATTGGGTGTCAATATTTTGCTGTTGTTTTTATTTGCTTTTTGACCGTACCTTTGGTATATTGAAAGCGAGTTATTCGCGCAGGATAATCGAAACTGGCGGTTACATTTCGCTGTAATTCTCTCATCTTTTTATTCTGTTAATAAATATGGCATATTCTAAGGAAGTGGTGAGTTCTTTGAAATATTCGTTGAATTTTGGAACATTGAAATTTAAGATACTATTTTTTTATTCGATAATAAAGGTTGTTAGCTGTGGAAATATAACGGATGCCGAGAGACTTCATGAATATCTAATGGCTGGGTATAACAAAAATGTTAGACCTATAGTAAACCAAAGCGAACCGGTTGAAGTATGTGTTCAAGCATATATAAGATCCATCCAAGAACTGAACGAGTTAACGGAAGAATTTAGATACATTGGTGCTTTTGAGATGGAGTGGTATGATTGTAAGTTAGTATGGAACCCTACAGAGTATGGTGGGATAAAAGAGGTATTCCTGTCTACGAACGATGTATGGATGCCAGACTTAATAATAACCACGCCATCGGAAGAGTCGGACACGATGGTAAAGAGATGGCAAAATGTCCGGGTTGAGTCTGATGGACAGATGCATATTGTAGTCGGTGGAAAAATAAGTAGCATTTGTTCAATCAACGTGGAGAAATTTCCTTTCGATAAACAAGTATGCAGGATTACGCTTAGTGCTTGGGGTTCTACCACGAAGGCAATAAATTACACACAGACAAATAATCAAGCCGATATAACACTGTATTCCAAAAACCTGATCTGGGACTTGAAAGGCACTGAAACAATGGCCTATGTTCTAGACCGTTGGCCGTCATATGATGTGGTATTTCATCTAGAGCGTCGTTCAGCATTTACGATTGTAAGTTTCATAACACCGTTACTATTCATGAACTTTCTACACATTCTTGTATTTATTCTCGCTCCACAGTCAGGAGAGCGGGTTTCATATTCTATCACTGTACTTCTAGCTATTGCTGTCTTTATGACTATAATTTCTGACGTCCTACCATCCAGTTCTGACCCAGTACCTGTCATTACATACAAACTGATGGTGGATCTGATAATAAGCGTACTGATAACCATGGTAACAATTGTCAACTTATGTGTGTTTCATATGGATGAAAGGAGACAAATACCAAAAGTATTGTTGGCCATTTATACATTGCGCTGTGGCTTGCCAAAGCCCAAAAGGATATCTTCAGATATGCCAGAGAACAACAATCAAGTCCAAATCATCGAGATCAGTGACATGATGGATGGTAAACAAAAGGACCTGATACAACCGATTGATCCTGGAGAGACAGCCGAAGCACGTGATGATCACGTGACGTGGGTGAAAATAAGTCACGTGATTGACGAACTGTCTGTAGTGGTATTTCTTATTGCATCAATAATATCTTTCATTGTTTTTTTCATGAAAGTACTGTAGAGTATTTTAAAGACATTTGTAATGTATATTATATAAGGTCATGTTTTCATGATAAAATGTAGATACATATAATACGTACTTAGTGTTTTGTATGAGAAAAAAATATCTAACGAGGTTGGGAGAATTGATAATTGTCGAAGCTCTGCCGAGACAATTATCAATTCTCACAACCGAGTTAGATTTTTTTTTTCATACAATACACTTAGTACGTATTATATTTATCTTATAACCCCTAATTGGCTTGTTTTCATCGATGTTTCTACAAATAACCACATTTTATCAATGTTCTAAAAATAACTATGTGATATCATAAAAAATATCATACGGGATGTTATCATACGGATATTTGTTTAGTTATAAGATAAATAAATACTATTACAATACTATCATGCACAGATATACTCAGTTCCCGCCAAAATTTGTGCACTCAAAATTCTCAATATATCGAAACTGACACCACGTATCCTAAAGCAGGTTGCGCTTGTAAACAACAATTTACTTTTTTAACAGAAACACTTTACTAATATCAATCGAGAATTGATATTACATTAAAAATCTAAATTATTCGTGTGATAAATCTCTTTTAAGAAACTTGAGGTGTTGCAAAACAGCTCTGAATAGTTGAACGACAAGTTATTGGCCTATCAACGTAGCGATTGCTAACACTGACGTACATATTACGTGTGAATAAAAACTCAGATGTTTTTGAGCACAACACTCTTAAAAGAGAAGAAGTTTTAAAAGGACCAAAATGAGAACGATATAATCAGGCTAGTTGCATGCACTCGAGTAAACTGTTTTCACGCATAGTTTCTAACTTTGTTTCTTGTATGAAATCAATTTCACTCGTTAGTTTTACTTTGTGTTAAAAAAATAAGGAAAATGCAAAAGTGAAAATGTACACTTTCTTTTCGAACTGAGTATATGAACAAAGACTTGTTGAATAGGATTGCAATGACTTACTTGATTTTAAATACAAATTCAGAAAGAAATGATTTTAAGAAATCTCTGTGTTGTTTGAAAAGAGTCCCGTTCTCAAATAAGTATCATACTTTAGAATGGGTGTCTAACTTTTGTTGTTGTTGTTGTTGTTGTTGTTGTTGTGCTTGTTGGAGTGAGGGGGGTTGGGGAGTGACAGGGGTACTTGTGGTGGTGGTGGTGTTGTTTCCCATTCTTTTGTGTTTCATTTTCCTTCTATATTGTTAGCGACGCTTACTTTAAAAAAAGATATTTAAGTATTTTTTTAATGTTTAACAATGAAAGAATCCGTCGATTGATGTGTACCATGAGTGCACAGGTTCCGGATTTGCGATAAATTGCGAAGAATAAAGACAAATGGCATCGATTCGTCCCAACGAGTGTCAATCATGAGTGTCATCCTATGATTCTAAACTGTACTTTCATAATAGAAGCGTTTAGCCCGACCTGAATAATAGATTACTTAACCCTTTTATGACAGATATCGTAGAGAAAAAATACCTATGCTTTTGTTTACTTGAATTGGTCATAACGCCGATTTTAGCGATATCGCCAGATAACCTTATTATATATTCCTGTTATTTCTCTCAGAAGCACTACAACAACATACTTTCCAAGTCAGAAGCTGCTCATCCGACATCCGTTACCGTCAATTACATCGTGAAATTGACAAAAATCTCGATCAAAACCATTCAATATCATTCGCGCAGGGCTCGAACCATTCGTTCCAAACAATCACTCTAATCACTTAGAAATACGCTCTGAAAATGTTAAAAAAAAACCTTCTACATTGTTCAAAGCGCTAAACATTACTATCAAATCGATCGAATAATTGACGGCGATTTATTACTGAATGCCTGCACTAAACCTTAAGATGCAACATTAAAACAACATCATGTTATTGACAAAGTTTATGACTTAAGAATGACTTTGATAATTGAATAAATGGTATGATTTCATGAAAAATATATATAGTTTTGCCAATTTTGTTAATATTAATTACTCATGGAAGGTCAACTGTAGCTGGCGTCATAGCGCAGTTGGTAACGCGCCGTACTGTACATGTAGAGGTTCCGTGTTCGATCTCCGACGGAGGCACTCATCCTTTCTGACTCTTTGTCTATCACCAATGGGTTGATAATCGTAGACCTATGTTAGATATCAGCAGGATGCTAGGATAGGATGTGATGGTAATACTGGTGTGAGGAATACCAGGAATCTGTTGTTAGGGTGCTCCAGCCTCCGCGATGTAACTGAAAGATTATTGAAAGCGGCCTAAAACCCTATTCAGACAAACAAGCAAACATAGAAAGTCAGCTGTACTTGTACAGTATAATCCCCGTCTTGAAAAATTACAATAATAACCAGTCCTAGTTCTGCAGTTAGGTGTATTTTTTTGTTTTGATCTACATAATTTGAAATGTACTTTAAGGGCTGGCGCACTTTTGCTTTTTATTATGAAAAATATACAATAATATCGCTTTCCGTATAACCCGACCGAAATTTACTTTATTCGTTAAAGTTAAAAAATAATACACGTAAAATCTTCAATCTGTTAAAAAGTTCTTGCGATTTACTACATAGCGCGATGAATCGAACTTTAAAATCGAAGTTGATCGACGAAAAGTATAGACAAAATGGACTTACGAAGTGGTTGATGGAAAATCGATCGATTTTCTTAATTATTTTCTAGTGTTGGGATGCGATTCTTTTTTCAGAGCGACAGATTCGGTTAAGAACATCGTGTAATTGAAATGGTAAATGAAGTTGATGTTGAATGATCGAGGGGAGTGAGTTTTGAGTGAAATTTAAAGGAGGTAATCCAATATCGCTAATCTTGTTTGGGATGAGCAAAATTAGCGATATTCTTATTCTTAAAGAACCAATAAGACTTGCGATTTTGTTCTTTCTTTATTCATTTTGAATGTAGTTGTTGATTCTTTTATTTTTTTATTTTTGTTTTGTTTTTTTGCTTTTCCTTTTTATTTGTTTTGTTTTATATATATATATATATATATATATATATATATATATATATATATATATATATATATATATATATATATATATATATATATATATATATATATATATATATATATATATATATATATATAGTGAGCGATTTGGAATGGTTATGATTGAAATGAATATCAATTTCACAATGTAACTAAGTGTAGGCTAAAGGGGGGATGTTGGATTTCAAATTAAATTATTTTAGCAAAACTTGCACAAACTATATCGACCAGACGATTCAAATTAACACTCAAGGTATAGGGTTTAAATGAAATGATAAAGGTCTTAATTTACAATACCCCTCCCCCTTTTCTGTATTCTGTTATTTTTATTGGCTATAATGATCATCTTTTTCCAGTATGAATAATTATTTCACTCTAAAACGGGTTTGTTTTTTTTTCGTGAAATTTAATTTCAGAATGTTTGCATTCGATGTTTATACTATTCCATAATGAATAATTTTGTGATATTGTGACAAAAACGATTTGTGAATCAATCGCCCGTGTTTGCACATATCTAAATTGAAGTCCAGACGCCGACATCAGATGTCGTATGATGACAGGATATTGAAATTTGTGGACTAGAACAGGGTATAATTGACGAAAAATGACATGTGACCTAATGCAATAAAGATTGGCCTCAATCTACTTAGTTATTTATCAGACGCTCTTAGACGACTGTCTTTTTTCTATGCAAAATGAATGCCTGGAGCGGTAGTTATTCGACAGTAAGCGTATACAACATTGCAGCGATGTGCAGGTAGGAACAACGTGAAATTGACTACATGTATTTGAATGATTCTGGAATGGAATCGAATTGATGTGGTGAATAAAATGAATAATTTACAAGGGAGGTAAAACATAATCGATAATTTCGTCCAATTTAATTAAATATACGTGTACGTGGACAAAACAGACGATAAAAAATTAACACTGGTCAGACAATAAAACATTTAATCATTTTATCGATTTGATTGAAATGTTGATCATTTTTTAAATGATTTCGAACAATTTCGGAGCGTTTTTAAGTGATTGGACTGAGTAATTGATTGAAACATTGGGCCACTGCTTTTAATCGTTTTTTATTGAGTTGATTCTCAATTTCACGCTGTGCTTAATTGAAAATCACTTCGAAAGATCCATCGATCATGAGAGTCAAATATGAGCCTGTGTTTGACATTTCCAACAATTTTAAAATTGTACCAAGCAAAGACTCTGGCCAGCCTGCACATTCTGAACAGCGTCTTCACTATGCTCTCTGAAGAAAGATAAGGTTTAAAAATACCTTTAGACAGCCAAGCAATCTTCTAATTGATAATTGAAGCTTACTATGCTGTTTAATGATTGAACCGCGCATGAAAGTAAAATTGTTGAAAAGGCCCCGCACAGGCTCGTTTGAGGTTTTGGAGCATATCTGTTTATGCAAATTTCAAAAGTCAAAGTCACGTTGAACATAGGGGAGCAATTAAGTCAATTACAAAAGTTGAGTTTACATTTATGAAAATTAATTAAGGGAATAAGGATGTAAACTCCAAAGACATTTCTGCAAAAAAAACCCCTTGTAGGCTAAATTCTTAAGCCAAAGTCTCTGTTACAAACGAACGAATGTATCAATGTCATAAGTCAAAGCCACGTTTCTAAATGTACGAGAGCATGTACGAAAATGTCTATTTCAAAAGCCAAAGTCACATTTACGAAAACAAAATAAAAATATTTAATTATAATGAAGAGATACGTAAATTTCAAAAGCGAAAGTTGCGGCTCCAAAAAATAGAACGAATAAGTTAATACTACAAGGACCATCTTTGTTGTTAGAAAAGTGTCGATCTTGATCAGACTGCCCAAGGTCATGAGGCTTACACGTGTACCATGTTCGAATTTTTCTTCCGAATTCTCTGCGTTTAAATTTGTCCTTCTTCTTTATCGGTTTACTTTCAAAAATCAACTCATAGCTGATAAGTGCTTAGTTAGATCCATTTTCAAATATTTTTTTCGTCTAAATTTTTGGTAGCTATACTTTGGTTTATTTGGCCCGAATCTGACCCCTTTCAAAAAATGCTTAAAAACAATTACCGGCATATTTTATCAATTAACAATTATACATTGCATTGAATATCGTTTGTTATTCATTCCTATGAAAGCACGTGCAAAACAGAATAGGAACAATAAGATTATTATTCATCCAATAGGCAGGGGTCAGATTCGGGTCAATAAAGCCGCGTTATATTTTCGTGCAAATACCCTATTTGCAGGATGACAAAATAGTAAAAGCTATTTGCCGAATATAACCCGCTTTGCATGCAAGTGTGCGTGCAAAGCGGGCAATATCGGCAATCATTTTCCACCGTTTTTTCATCCTGAACGCAGGGCTGATAACTGGTGGGGCGTTTTCTTTTCTGATAAAAAAATGCCGACGATGCAAACGATAGCAACGAAAGTAATAAGCGACAGTAGTGGGCGTTAATTTTATTAAGAAATCTACTCATGAATACAAGATCAGTCTTTTGATGCATTTTCATTAAAATGCGATAAACTTCAGACACAAAACAAAATAAGGTCAAGGCCAAAAGAAGAACGGGTCATAAATAAGACAGTAATGTCACCACAATGACGCTTTTACTGCTATGCCTTTTAACCATGTGTGTTCTACACTACTGAAATGTGCCGAGAAATAAAAGAGAGAAATTGCTTAAACTAGTTGGTATCGTGTTTTTTTTTTGTTTTTTTTTTTAATTATTTTTATTTTTTTTTAATTTATTTATACCATATACATGTGCTCGTTATTTCTTAATTCACACTTTTAGTTCAGTTTATACAAATTTATTTTAGTTTGTTGCAACGAAAGCTTAAGCTTATAGAACCGCTCTCAAACACCCAATCCTGATGTTTTCGCGTCTCTGAGCGACAGGCAGTGGTCTAAGCCCATTGCTACCTAATTTTACAGCTGGGTGAATTGGGACTGGCTAGTGAGTGTTTTGTCCATAACACACCCCTGCAACAGTTGGGATCGAACCACGGACCTCCAAGTCACGGGTCAAGTGCATTTTCTACTAAGCCACCGTGGCAGTGCTTCACATATTTCGAAAGCCTGGGTTTGATTATATACACAAATCAACTAAGAATCAAATTTTTTCCATCAAAGCATGAACTGAGACTGGTTTATTGTCATGTTTTAATGTACAAAGCATACTTTATGCTTAAAGAATTTTGATCATCCAAGTATACTTTTCCTGTTCAGCTGAAATTTTAATTACACTGAGGAAAATCGTCAATATCCATCAAAAATTCCAACTCTTAGTTCTGCTATGGAATTTTATCCAAGTATATGCTTAGTATTACGAAATTTCTTCGAAAATCTGGCACGGTTTAAAGGTTCGATATGCAAAAAAAATCTTGCTTTCACTCGAGATAACGAAAACTCGTATATACCTGAATGCGCGTGCTCATTCTCACGGCGCGCGTCTTCTTATATCTATAACCCTTTCCTGTTTTACAAAATTTTGGACCTGTCCAAATTTAAAGGTTTTGCAGACGAAAATTTAAAGTGGATTTAATTTGAAAAATGACCATTCAGTAGGGTAGAAAACAGTGTGGAAAAAGAAGAAATTGCTTGTCAGGAGCAATTTCTTCTTTTTTCAAAATGTTTTCTCAATCATAAAACCACAGGTACGTAAAAAGCAGGGATTAAACAGCAAAGGGTTAATGATGTTTTTTACTGCAGTAACTGCACTAACTAGAATGTTCGATCGCTCGATCTTTCGACTAGTAATATCAGTGTTGAAGTCAAAATGTATTGTATTCCTTTGTGATGACCCGAGAATTTTGCCCGTTCGGTATGTGTTTGGTCAATCGCCAGACCAATGTAAAAAGGAATCTGTAAACTCAAAGTGGCAATTTTTAAAAATTTGATGATTGACGGATATATGCAAATAATGTTTTCATCATTTTTACCGGCACATTTGGAGAGATTATGGCTGAAGTATGGAGTCGAAAGGAAACAAAAGATCAGAACTACAGATTTAAAAAAAGGTGTAGTTCTGGTATTTTGATCACTTGTCGACAATAAATTTTCTTCGCCCGACTGCTTACAGACACCAATTTAAAACTGCAAGGTCTACGTCAATGGAAGAGGGGTCTAAAACGGCCATTCAATATTATCGCGTTAGAGTTTGGACAAAAATGTTTGCCAAAATCATTTGAAACTTGAAACAGTCAATCAGTTGCTCCGGCTATAAATAGAAACCGGAGGCGGATTAATTTCGTTGTTCAGGGATTATTTTGTCCGATTTTCCTACCGAAAATGTTTCGAAGATTTACCAGTTGATTCTTTTATTTTCATGACACATCTACGGAAAATAGCATAAACACTTGAAGTCTGCTGTCCGATCCGATGGAAAAAGTTTGAGACGTTAAACGGAGACCCCGTGAGACGGTGCTTTACATTGAGCACGTTAAAAAAACCATGGCGGATCTGAGCATTTAAAAATCGTCATAAATCTATGTGCTATCCTCTGTAACAACTTACCGTCGTTTGGGGGCGTCTCTCATATTGGCATACACAGGCGTATGGAGGACTTTGAAATTTATACGCACACGGAAGGCGACATATATATGATAAAGGCGATATATGGCCTGTGACTAAAAATGAATGCCTTCCGTCTTCTCCCTTTTTATGACCAGAGCGATGGAAAATAATCACAACATCGTTACTACAGCTTGAATAAGCTGTAGTTTCGATGTTATGATCATTCATCAACGATATGTTTAAACAGATTATTAATTCTTTTACGCACTTGCGTACATTTTGTAATGGGAGTTATGCCCTTGACATGTGCTACGGTAGCGACGGTAACTAAACGGAAATACACACACTTAATAGTGTAGATAGAGTGCAGTGACAGCCAATTTGTGTCTTGGGGAAACGACAAATGTACTTGCTTATTAACCATTTAGAGTTTGAAGTGTGAAGTCGGTTGTATTGGGTTTGATAAAGAAACAAACATTAACACAACCTTAACTTTATTTTCTTTCAAAGGGAATAAGGGATAATCGAAGGGCTTAAATCCCTGCGTGGGAAATGCAAATTAAGTTATTATCTAAAGTGAGATTTCTTCCAAGGTTTTCGAAGAGTTTAGATATGTATCTAAAGCCTGCCGGAATGTCTGTTACCACTCATAAACGTGTTGTTCTAGAAAATCCCAGTAGATTAGGAAAACTTGCTCTGTTTATATTTTCATATTGATAGAATGCTTAAAATCGATAAAAAAATACATACAAAGTTTCTTATTTATTGTTTATATATATATATAATACGTACTTAGTGTATTATATGAAAAAAATATCTAATGAGGTTGGGAGAATTGAAAATTGTCGAGGCTCTGCCGAGACAATTATCAATTCCCACAGCCGAGTGGCTCGATGCAATAAGAATTTTTGACCAGTCTTGACCTGGTGTGTGTATACAGTTAATGACATCGTGGAATTGACAAGGTGGATAATTTTGGAATGATTTCGGAATGATGTTGAATGAGTGAGAGGAGCGAGTTTTTTTCAGGATGTATTTCCTCCCTTTAATAAATTATAAACAAAAGTTCTAAAAATAGCTTCCTATTTCTTCAGGACGCTATCCAGACGCTTAAAATTTCAATTATATCAGTGAAATCGAGATTTGGTTCTTGCTTTATCCATTTTGAAGGCAGTTGTTTATCTTATTTTTTCAGTCATTTTGAGCGTGTTTAGATAGTTTTAGTGAGTGTTGGGCATGAATGGAGCGCTGAGTCATTTGAATGGTTTTGATTGAGATTAATGTCAATTTCACGATGTAGCTAACTTTAGCATTTTTACGTAATTGTATTTTATCTCGTGTTTATTGAGTTTCCCCCCAAATTGACATTGGCTGTCGACGGGCCGTAAAGCACTATTAAAAAAGAAGAATGGAGACTTGTATTCAAAGTATTCAAATGTTACTGACAAAAATTAAATGATCTAAATTTATAAGATATATTTTGAAGGGGAAGAAATAATTGCAAGAAATAATGGTACTGTTTGTCACAATGTTTTCATTTCCTACAGTATTTTTTTCTTCCGTGTCGTTACTTTTAAAGATGTTCGAAACCAAAATGAAGCGAAAGGGGGGTGTCTTTATTTTCTGCGACTGAATGTCATAGAACAGACGGATAAAAAGACGGAAGTCTGTTGCATAAGGTCATGGAAATTAATTCGACATACAGGAGTGGCACTGACAGTTTAATGGTCGTGGAATCCCACTTTACACCTGAGGTTTGGTTAAGACAATATCCAAATAAAGAAGACATTTGACATTAAATTGTTATCAAATAGGTATAATAAGATTTAAGTTCGTTTTCGTTTGTTTTTTTTTCAATTTCCTTTAAGTGCCATGGACTTAAGCAGTTAATTGTTCTATAGGATGGTTGCACTTTGGTTTGTTTTTATGGTGTGGTACACAATCTTGAATTTTGAAACCGTTTTTGGACATACGTTTTTGGAATCGTACAAATATGGTACAAAAGAATTCCAAATCTGGGTAGAGCTAAAGTCCATACATTGCGAGTCCGAATTATTTAATGTCCTTAGCATTTATATATATATCAATTCGCCAATGCTTCATTTTCTTGATATAAAAAACAAAATAAAAGAACATGTTATATACTGATATTCGCTTTTCAAATGAACTACGCGGATTGAAGCAAGTTAAAAAACTTGTCTTTCTTTCTTTCAAATTTCAAAAGATTATAGAAGTTAATTCAATATGCGTTGAAATTGAAAAACGGCGAAATACTAAAGAAAACGATGAGAAAAGGGGAGAAATATCTCCCTTTTCGCTATGTTTTCTCTCTTACTTTTTTTCAATGCATAAAAAATCTCGGTGTTACATTAACAGGTAATGTTATTTCCTTTGGAAATTACATTAATTTTTCCTTTTTTATGAATAATTATTTCTGCATTTGCAATAAATTTAATTAAAAGTCTATAGTCATTTTTATGCCATTTAGGCAGGTTTTCCTGGAGAAAGGATCAGATATATTTTGCAATAATAAATAAAAAATGTAAATTGACGGCCTTGGTGGCCCAGTGGTAAATACACTCGACCCGTGACCTGGAGGTCCGTGGTTCGCGCCCAAATGTTGACAAGGAGTGTTTATGGGCAAAATACTTTTAATAGCCAACCCCAGTTCACCCAGCTGTAGAATTTGGTAACAGTGGGTTTAAACCACCGTCCCTCTCATAGGGACGTGAAAACATCAGGATTGAGTGTTCGAGAGTGATTCTATAAGCTTAAGAATCCACTGCAATCGAACTATACTCAGAACAAGAAGTTAAGCGCCACCAGTTTTTAGACAAAAGATTTTTATAGGCAGGGAGCCTGCATTAATTCAAAATAACAGAGATGTAAGTATTGAGTTCAAATGTTGAAAATGATATGTTGACTTAACAATTTCATAACAATACATGGGTGGTGATAAATTTTATTGGCTTTATACCTTGAAATGTAAATGACTTATTTTCACATTTCTTAAAACATGAAAAACTATTGTCAAAGCCGACTTACGGTGTTGTCTATGACACGAAACTTGGTTTTAGAAGTCAGATAATACAAATGCGATTAATTCCAGTCACATCTTAGTCAGTAGCGTGTTTAAGATCCGTGAGCATTGATCACTGCGCGCACCCTCCTCGGCATGCCACAAATCAGCCTCTGGATTTGCTGCCACTCCTGGTGCAGTGCTGCTTCTAACTCAACCACATTTTGCTCAGGAGACTCTCTCCGACGTATACGGCGCCCTAAAATGTCCCACAGGTGCTTGATGGGGTTAAGATCGGGACTACAAGCCGGCAATGGAATGGTGGTGATGGCTTCAAGTTGCATAACGTCCGCCACGACTCTTGCTCTTTGAGGTCTGGCGTTATCATCCATGTACACTGGTCTTGATCGAAGAGGGTGATTGTCAAAATGTGGAATTACCACAGGAAAAAGGATGTTATCGCGATATTTATCGCCAGTCAATGTTCCTGGAACTGTCACTAGGTCCAGTTTACAGCCGTAGGAGACACAACCCCATATCATAACGTAGCCACCGCCACCCTGATAGGTTGGTTGGACGTACTTTGGTGCAAATCGGGTGTTAGGTTGTCTCCAAACACGAATTCGGCCATCGGTGACATGCAACAACATCCTGCACTCATCTGACCAATGGATCCGACGCCATTATGCCAAGTTCCAACGTGCCCTCGCTCTACACCATATTAGACGTTCATTGATGTGTCTCTGTTGTAACTTTGGACGTTTGAGGGGTTTCCGTGCCTTATACCTAGCCATCCGAAGTCGATTTCGCACTGTTGAAATAGAGACCCGTCTGTGTGTATTCCAGTTGCCCCTTAGTACAGGCGCACTGGTGATGGCAGACGTCTGACGTGACGCAAAAGTGCTCTATCCTCTCGAATAGACGTTGCTGTAGGGCGTCCAGATCTGACACTGTCCTTAACGTCGTTTGTCTGTGCGTGTTTTGGTACCAAACGTGTTATGACACTGTGGTGATACCCCAGCTGTCTGGCAATGGCTCTGCAAGACATTCCAGAATCTCGCATTCCAATTATTCACCATCTTTCATTTGTAGACAATCTATGCCTTGCCATGACAAATCAAATCGAAATGTAAACAATTGCACGAGCTACACGTCGTAAGTATCTCTGACAGAAAAACTGATTTTCCACTTTGCACGAGCCCTGGCTTTACAGTCATTGCACGAAACTTGCTAAATATGCACGTGCATCCGAAACGTTTTTATACGCCCGAAGGGTCGTATTATGTTATGGCCTCGGTCGTCCGTCCGTCTGTCCGTCCGTTAGCAATTTTTTGTGTGCGCGACTCCTCCTAAACTATCAATGGGAATAAGCTGAAACTACACACAATTACTCCCTATGATGTCTAGTTGTGCATAAGACCTTTGAAATTCTGATCGCTCCAGTCATTCCTGAGAAATCTTGAATTATCTGCCCTTTGATATAACCAAAATCACCGTTTTTTGTGTGCGCAACTCCTCCTAAACTATCAATGGGAATAAGCTGAAACTACACACAATTACTCTCAATGATGTCTAGTTGTGCATAAGACCTTTGAAATAGAAATTGCTCCCGTCATTCCTGAGAAATCTTGAATTATCTGCCCTTGAATTTAACGAAAATCACTATTTTTTGTGTGCGCAACTCCTCCTAAACAATCAATGGGAATGAGCTGAAACTAGACACATTTACTCCCTATGATGTCTAGTTGCGCACATCACCTTTGAAATTCAAATCGCTCAAGCCAATCCTGAGAAATCTTGAATTATCTGCCCTTGAATTAGACGAAAATCACCGTATTTTGTGTGAAACTCCTCCTTAACTATCAATTGAAATGAGCTGAAACTAGACACAATTACTCTCTATGATGTATAGTTTTGCATAAGGCTTTTCAATTCAAAATGCTCCAGTTATTCTAGAGTTATCATGGATTATCTGCCCTTGAGTTGATGAAACACAAATTTCTTGTCGGCTCATTTTCTCCTACATTATGGATGGGAATGATGAAAGGATACTTGCCATAATGACTCTGTATGTTGTCTTTTTGTGCTTAGGACTAAATATATTTTCATATTTAAATGTCATGGCACCAGTTGTCTGTCTGTCTGTTTGCAATATTTTTAGCTATCATTCAAGCTCATGTTACTGACAAGCCAAGGTTACTGACAAGCCCCTTCGGCCGTATATGCGCCGCTCTGCGAAGCTCTTGTTAATCAATAGCTACAAGGTTGTTCAAACCGTTTGACAACATAGATACGTTATTAAAGTTTTCGATAGAAATTTTATTAACTTAAAACTTAGTGGCGCTTAACTTTATGTTCAGAGTATATAATGAAATTAGTACAAACTAAAATGTAAATATTGGAATCTCTCTTTCTTATAAACTGTAGAATAGCATGCCTTTTTTCATAATTCTGGATGTTTACACACAAAGCATAAAATCGTTGTTTCGCGATAAAATACTAAGCGGGGTTAATGTATTTGATTCTGAATTGAGAAAGCCTTGCCACTTACATGTAATTAGCTGGAAACTATATCAAATAAATTTAGTATTACATATAATCAACCCATGTGGAAAAGAGATAGATGGCGGGTTTAAGAAAGGTTCATAGGGTTGAGCAAAGGTTAAGCTTTGAGCTCTCATTTGTTTTTCAGGACACTTTCACTATATCATATGATTGCACTTTGGGGGGCAAAGTTGTCTTTCAAAAAATTGCAGGGGATTTTTCTTTTCTATGTTTCATTTGAAAATGAATAATTGAGATCCATTTAAACGAAAAAATAAAACACGAGACAGAAAATAAACTTCAAAGTATGTATCCCGTTACGCGAAAATACAAATCTGAGAACTTCGTAAGAACGAAAACAGTTTGGATACAGCATAGGATAACCAGAATTCGAATTCATAAATTATTTATGATGATAGGAAGATGATTCAAGACTCAGAAATCTGTCTAAAGCCAATAGTGTCACCCATGGTCAGCCTGTGCAATTAGCGCAGCCTGACCAGGGGCAGTAAAGTCTACTATTTCGAGGCGGGACGTTTTTGCATTGAATAGAAGATTTAATGTCCAATGTAACTGAAGTTAAGACTTACAGTTAGTAACATCGTGAAATTGACAAGATGATTGATTTTGGAATGATTTTGGAATGAAATTGAATTAGTGTGTGGATCGAATATTGAGTTAAATTCAAGATGAACAAAATTAGCGATATCTTTTACCTCCCTTTAATAAAATAAACTTACTTTTCTGTATGGGTGTCTTCGGGGAGCAATCAGACACTAAAAAGTTTTAAAGCTGCTCTTTCACAGATTGGGAACATGTGATTTTTGATTATTTTGTAAAATAAATCGGAAGTAACGACCTTATCTTGTTGAAGCCTTGAAAATAATGAAATTCAATCTGGTAATGCATGGAAAGAAAGACCGATATTCCTGAATTTAGCGAAATTCATTCCGAAAAATCGAACAACTACTAACGCCTTAAGAATTATTCTACAATTTCGTGCTAACTTACGCATGTGCATTCCGTATGTTTGTCTTATTCAATCAAAGATTAAGGCAAAATTATTTGATAGCTGGAAATTTCCTATCAATACAAGCAAAAAATGAAAGATTATTCACAGCAAGTAACGATTTTGTGATATATAGACTGTAAATAAATAGACTGGATACCTAACTGATCTTGCCGCTGCGAAAAAAATAAGTTACAAAATTATTAAAATATGTTGTTTTAGTGCCAATGCCCTTGGGTAATTCTTAATCGTTCAAATATAAGAACAAGTTTTGTATTTTTTCTGTGAAAAACTGAAAGAGCAGCTTTAAACCAGACAATATTATCGTAGAATGTTTTGGTCGATTTGAATTAAATTTTGATCGTCTTAAACGTTTTCGAAATGTTTTGTTTTCTCAATAGTTCGGAGCGTTTTTGGTGGATTTTATCGAGTGATTGGAAATTAAGAACTTGATGCTTTCCTGAACAAATCCAAGGTCAAAGGCGGTTTTATTTTCTTTACCTATTTTCTTCTGAATGGATGCAACGACTGCCAAAAAGAGATTCCGAAGACTATCACGTGACAAGTGATTGGTTTCCGGTTTCGCCATTCTATCAAACCACTAGCCAAAATGTCGCGATTATGTGTAATATATTGGGATAGTTCGGCCATTTTATCTCCGATTCTAATCTAACTTAAAATCCCATTTTCTTGTCAGAATCTTATCGGGGAAGACGAAACGGGGAAATGCCCAGACATAAATTTGGTGCATATTGCAAAGGAAGACTAGAGGAAGTTAGGTGGATTATGGTATCAATCACAAACAAGTCAACAATTCTGGCGAAAAATAATAGAGGCTATCCCTGCGTGAAGGATGACGAAACGGCGAACAACTGTTTGCAAATTATACCCCGCTTTGCACACAAGAATACGTGTAAAGCGGGATATAACTTGAAAAAGGTTTGCACTGTTTTTGTCATCCTGAACGCGGGCCATGTATCACACAGAATTCGGCTTATACGGTCGTTAGTACTTTTATATTTTTCTTTAGAAAGGGAAATGCAAGAGCATACTTTAAACCAAATGTAGAATGGCATCGAAAATTTGTTCTGAAAATTGTATTTTGTTTACCTCGATCATTTGATTAAGCGAAGTCATGCGTTAAGTCAAGCGCACGAGAAATGAAACCCTCCCTATGTTCAGGAAGACAAGACAGTGCTAGCTATTTTTTAAATTATACCCCGCTTTGCACGCGCACTTGCGTGAAAGCGGAGTATAATTTGTAAACTGTTTGCAACGTATGGCGTCCTGAACGCAAGGCTGGTAATCCAGTGAAGCGAGATTAATGCGTGTATCAAACTTTGGGCTCTCGATTGTGCTTCGTTATCCAGAAAGCAGAGTTGAGGGAATATTGATTGCAGTTAATAACATCGTGAAATTGACAAGGTGAACAATTTTGTAATGATTCTGGTATGAAATTGAATGTGTGTGATGAGTAGGTTTTGAGTGAAATTAAAGGCAGGTAATCCAGTATAGCTAATTCTGTTCATCCTGAACAAAATTAGCTCTGTGTATTACCTCCCTTTGTTTAAATATTCATTAAAATTCTATAAACAGCTTCCTTTTTAAGAACCAATCAGACGCTTATGTCAGTGAAATCGCGATTCAGTAACAACTCAGTTATTTATCTTATTTTTAGTAATTTTGAGCGTTTTTGAATAGTTAGAATTAATGATTGGAGCGCTGTGTGAGCGATTTAGAATGGTTTTGATTGAAATGAATGTCAATTTAACTATGTAACTAACTGTATTCCGGTCAATTAGACGCTCACAAATATACGAAAGCAAACGAAATCATAGGGTGTTTGGAGCCATTCTGGGTTTGGAGCGTCTTGAGAAATATTCAAGCATTGTGTACGGGTTAAGTAAGTGTTACGAAAGCGATTCGTAAAGCACCGAATGAGCTTTTTAGAATGTTTTCACTGAAGTTTGTGTCACTTTCAAGATGCTTTGAACTGAAATACACCTTTTAACCGTAGAACTTTCTGGTCATCGATCTTTTGGGAAATATAATTCCAAAACTAAGCTTACATTTTTATTGTTTGATTTTATTACTACGGAAACATTTTCGTCATTTACGACCAACTTTATGATAGTTTTGTGACCAAAAATGCAAGATGGTTATTTGTAATGCTTTCAAAAATAATATATATTACCGCTTTCTTGTGAGATATCGTATGCCATAAAACTATTTAATGACATAAAACATCAGCTAATTAAGTCAATAAAAGTTGTCATATTCTGTAAGCCTTGATTGACACAGTGAACAGCCAGTCCTAAATTACAACCTTACGGTAATGAACCCGTTTGGAAGTGATTAACTTAAACATTGTGGACCGAGGTTTCCTGATGATTTCATTAGTTAACCTCTGTCAACATTATACCGAGTCGAACATCATGGGCATATCGGGTATACATGTATTAAAAATGCATATGTTAGGAATAGAACCTAATCCCTCACTTCAATTATCAAAGTACATTTATCAGTAAACCTTACAATTTAAGACAAGCAATAAGTTTCGCTTGAAAGTTAAATTTTTACTTTTTGAATATGTTGTTTTTACCTGTTTTATCTATTTCGACAAAATGACACGGGAATTTAACAATTTAACTGTTAAAAGTAGACTTCACAGCTCACTGCGGAAGATCTACGGGTTTATATTAGGATTCGGCAAACTATGTTCAAACAATTTTTTTTTAATATTACCTATTTTCAAAACTCAATATATATATATATATATATATATATATATATATATATATATATATATATATATATATATATATGTGTGTGTGTGTGTGTGTGTGTGTGTGCGTGTTTAACGGCTCAAAGAGTATTTACCTATACGGATGGACAAAGTTGTGTTTTGTACAGTGTTAGTATAGAGCCTACGCAAAGGGTCGTTGCATCTTAGGTAAGGTTGATGTAAATCAGCTATTTCATATTTACTCACTTTTACAGATACATAACAATAAAAACACGTAGCGTATAATTATTGATATGTAACCAAACCCTCGTAACTTCAGTTTAGACTAGCTGAAGATACGAGGTTTTGGTTGCCCGACGTTGAAATATGTTCACCTCAGCTAAGCACGTTGGTTCTTTTGGTTTTAGAGTTCAATGATTTGCATGCGTTAACGATAATTGCCGACTAACTTTTGAAGAAAACAAAAATACTGAAAAGTTAACTCGCCAAATTACGTCTCGGCCAAGCCGAGCCCTACCAGTTAAATAATAACACAGAATATACTGTTAAAATTGGAGTACCACTCACAGGTGCCTGCGCTAGGCTGTAGGATGCTGGATAGTGGGAAAAAACCCAAGTCGAAAAAAGAGAGCATAATTTACACAAAATTCACCTAGAGTTATCCCAATTGATAGTAAAGGTTGCTCTTTTGATAGTGTATAAGTGAAAGCTTCAAGTAAATGCTTTTTGTGTAACTAAGTATGTAACAAATTGTCAAAGTTTTCCGACGACGACGACAACGATGACGACGACGTTCAGGCTTTAAGCAATACCTCGGGGTTTCTCAGAAAACAACCGAGCTAAAAACACATATTGGTCATTATTTCTGTTTACAAAGGGAGGTAATTTTATCCATGTTACTTAAAAATATATTAGTCCGGCAGAAATATGGCATATTTGAGCTGAACCTGGAAGTAGGGTTCAAAGTTTTTTTCTTGACTGATTCTTGTAGACAATGCCTTCCTCAACCAGAATCTGGTTGATGACATCTTGTCATCATTGAGCATTTTGAAAAAATCGAGATGGCATCCAGGACTATTAAAAATCAAGCAAACGGCTCTGTAGATCACTTTCTTTAAAATATAAAATCGATTTTAGTGGACATTTTATTGTAAAGATATTGACCTGAAGCTATGAAACAAAATAAAAGCATAACATGACATTAGTTATGAGTATGGAAATCAATATGGCAGCCAAATCGAAATAAAATGGTTTTTAAGCAATTCTCGATCTACGCGAGATATGAGAATATTAGCAATGTGTTCTAGAGTTTTCTAAATAAACTTTTGTAAGCTTGTTTATGATCTCAAAATATCTGACTCGTTAAACCTCTCATCTAGCGTTATGAAAATCCTCAATTTGAAGATGGCAGCCAGAAAACACAAGATTTTGATTTCATGCTTAAAGTTTGCAAGGTATTTAACAGTAAACTTTTTTTCCCAATAGCCAAGGCCTAGCCTATCAAGAATCTGGATGATGGTGCATTTTGATTAGTGAATATTTTGAAAAAGGTCGAGTTGGCAGCCAAGACCACTAATTATTACATTTACTTGCTACTAAACACTTCATCTAAATTTTGTACTTAATTTAACTGATAAGATGCTATTATGGCTGCCAAATAAAAAAAACTGCTTGATTACTAGTGTAAATTAAGGTGTATTTGTTTTTGTAAACATTTTAGGATACAAGCAAAAAAATCTTTTCAGATAAGTTAATCGGTGATTGTATTGATCTGCTACCTGAGCAAGTTAGAGAAATAATGATCTTATAGTGAAATTCAGTTTTCCCGTCGAGATGACAGTTTGTTAAGTGAGTTTGTGAATGAGAACTACATGTACCGTACCTTAATGATAAGCATGAGAATATGATGATCTTTTTTTCTATAGCAAAAACATATCTGCCAAAAATAATATTTTTGATAAATATGTTCAGATATAAATTGTAAAAACACCTTATTTTGAAGATGGCAGCCTCACTGTTTTTCCTTCCAGATATTATCAAATTTATTTGAACTATTCCGACAACGTAAGGAACTTGTTGACAAACATGTTAGTATAATTATAGTTAATATGTGGTTTCAAAATGACCACTAAGTTTTAAAAGGACCCATTAGCTTGCTCATTAAATTTGCCTTTTAAAAATAATTGTGTCGATAAACGTTCGGTTTCTAAGAGAATGAAAATGTTACATTGTAGATTGCATTCGTTGAATCATAAAGCATTATATTGATCTCAACATAAGTACGGTGGGGCATTTACTGAGACTCGTATTCAATTTCATTTTCCATGATATGCGATGTAAAGTAAGTAACCATTTATTTCTATTATTCCATGTGATTTTGAATCTCTAGCAACATGTTTAGGTTCATCAGAGGGGTTAATGGTAAGATGTGGACTTAAAAGGTGATGAGCGCTAGCATATGCTCGATTCAACTGTCCATACTACGGTAACTATTCCACAAAGTGGTAACTTATGTATTGTACAGAGTAAGTTGTAATGTTACCCCAAATTAATTGGTGGCAAAGCTTTCCGAACATTTGTGCAAATATAAGACTTATGATTTCTAACCTTTTCGTAAAAGTTAGGTGCAGAAACTTACAGTCTTGTCGGAGGTTACAGCCATACATGTATAATCTTTAGTAAATGGTCTATTATAAATCCTTAGAAATTGATATTCAAGTCTGAAGTTACGGTACATTGAAATGAATATACAAAAATACATATCGTGCTGTGCATTTTCACTGTGTGAGTACACAATTGGGTATTTATTTGCTATGACAATATAGACAAAAACGGGCACTCTCTAAAAATATGTTGGTTCTATGTCTACCGACATAGTCTTGCCATAGATATATTTTTTGTCTACTGCTTGATTCAATGCTTTTTAATTTGGCATTATAGATATATTTTTAATTATCATTATTTTTACTTTTTCCATTTGCTCTATTTGCTCACGATTATGTTAGCTAGCTCCTTTGATAATAGCTCCTTTGATAATAAATCCAAGTTGATAATTTCAACACGAACAAAAGATGAAAACATTTATAGCGTCACAGTAAAGCTATATTTCTGTTACCAAACTGTCGTATATAAAATGCTAACAAATTGAAGATAAGGACAGGCAAAAGGGCCCTTTAAACAAACTCTTTTGACAACCTTTAGATGCTATATCCTCACCAAATCGCCAACTTTTGGTGA
This sequence comes from Fragum whitleyi, assembly GCA_948146395.1. Lineage (NCBI taxonomy): Eukaryota > Metazoa > Mollusca > Bivalvia > Cardiida > Cardiidae > Fragum > Fragum whitleyi. The sequence continues at coordinate 47,059,919 of OX411554.1, forward strand.
TGATTTGAATAAATCGAATTCGATTTTGAGTATGTGAGGTTCGTTCAGAAATCAGCATTTTAGTCACACTGTGCACTAGTAATTTGCTACTTACATTCAATTCAAACAAAGCTTGCAATTGTCGCGAAAACAAATTCAGGGAGTACATTGCATGTTTTCAAGCAATACCCAATACACAAGGGTAACACAGAATAGTCAATCATCATGCTTAGTTTAGTTTATACTAATTTATTTTAGTTCGATTGCGACGAAAGCCTAAGCTTATAGAATCGCTCTCGAACACTCAATCCTGATGTTTTCACGTCCCCGAGAGAAAGGCAGTGGTTTAAACGCACTGCTACCCATTTTTACAGCTGGGTGAACTAGGGCTGGCTATTAAGTGTTTGCCCATAAACACACCCCGTCGACAGTGGGGCTCGAACCACGGACCTCCAGGTCACGGGTCGAGTGCATTTACCACTAGGCCACCGAGGCAGTCATCATCATCATGCTTACATGACATGTTAAGCAGTTGTGAACTTGCAAATTAAATTTACCTCTAAAAGTTTTTTGTAGTGCTAAATAAGCCTTAACGGAACAACTTCTTTTCCACCAATAAACATATGTATGACTATATATGACTATGTATGACTCAAAAAATCATGAAAACATATTAATAATCTTAAGCGCAACATAGCATATCTTTACTAAACTAGCGAAAAAACAACAAAACAAGTAATTCAGATAAAAAAGAATTATACTCAATTAAAAGTAACTACGATTTTTCAAAATACTTATTTAATGATTTGTCAATATTTGACCATATCGATGATTCAGCATGAAACAATTCTATCTGCCTTTATGTTTGTTCAGAGATACAACTGTTTCATTACAATCCATTGATATGAGATGAATATATTTCATTGTGCAGTAATTTTCTTGCTAAGCAAAATGTAATATTATTTTCAATTACCATGCAACGTAAGTGCTTGGCATTGTTCACTAGAATATGTATATGTAATGATGCTACAAGTGAAGTTCTATTTAGCTATTCATGTTCATAGGATGTATTGTTGGCTTCCTTTTTGTCTTTCTGGAAGAGATAATTCAAGTCAAAGTGATTGTCTACGTATGAATTCCGCAAATATTGTATTTTGAATTGTCAAAACATGCGATATTTATGCAATAGTGGCTGCCATCTTAGTACACAAAATACTTTTATATTGCATATGTAACTTCTCTTATTTCAAAATGATGACCTGTTTATTCATTAGAAACAATGAATCATTATCTAAAGCAGAACCAAGAGGGATTAATCTTAGTTTTGTTTCCCAATCGATTTAAAATAAATAGGTTAAAACCAAACCAATCATTATCTAATATAATTTTGAAACCTCAAACTTTCTTTCATGTATATTTCTTGGCTGCCATCTCAAATGCTATCTATCCTTTAAGGCATAATTTTTTAAAACAACTTTGAAATTGGCCTTTAAACCTTTGATGTTGGCACAATTGTTTCTAAGATCCCAATTTGAACACAATTAACTTAGAATCTTCTCTTCACTGGCTGCCATTTTCAAATCAAGAATAAATGTAACAATATAATAAAGTTGTCTTTTGCCTGATATTTGAAGGCATAAAACCACTTACAAATGTTTACTGAATAAGCCCTAAAACTCTTCCCTAAGATTCTTATGTCACATGGGTCAAGAAATGCTATAAATGCCATTTAATAATTTGATTTGGCTGCCATCTTGACTCCATACTAATTTCTAATGTCATAATATGCAATTATTATTTCATATAATTTTTATCTCGAACTTTAACAGCAAATAAAACACACAAAAAAAACATTTAAATGTCCTCATTGTGATCTAACAAGGTGTTGGCGGAACACTCGATAGTCCTGGCTGCCATCTCGATTTTCTCAAAATGCTCAATGATGACAGGATGTCATCAGCCAGATTCTGGTTAGGGAAGGCCTTAGCTACAAGAATCAGTCAAGAAAAAAACTTTGAACCCTACTTCCGGGTCAAACTAGATTTCTGCCGGACTATATACTGTCAACGAAATTACACTCCTGGGACAAATAAAATTCATCACATTTTTAAAAAAATAAACAAATGTGACTAATTTCAAATTGACATTAAGTGGTAAAATGATACAATGAAATATGCATTGTAAAAGAAATATATAACTGCAATGCGCTTTTATCGTCGATTAGCGAATCAAACACATCTAAAACATATTTATTTTTGATATAATCATTTCCACAGAAAGCATAAAAAATAAAATAAATTGAATTCATAAATCGCTTGATATGAATTTAATGTCTGTCTGCCGCTTTTGATAAACGGAATCACTTTACATCATAATCAAATTGCAATCAGTCACATGTGGTCATATACTCTAAATCAAATTTTCCCTACAATCATTTACTTATTCATATCTTTATTTTTTATTCATTACTTTATATTTTCATCAAATAATTAACTGTAACTTATTATCTCCCTTTAAAGAAATATATAGATTGTTCTGTTTGTATGAGTCTTCACGGGTCAATTAGACTCTATAAAGCCCACACCAGTCAACAAAAACAAAGAAAATGTATATTATTTAAATGAAGACATTTTGACCAATTTCAAATCATTTGGTACAAATTTGGAGAGTTTTCGAGAGATTTGGGTGAGTGTTTTGAGTGGTATAATGGAGCGCTTGATGACCATTTTGGATTGGTTTTGGACGGGTTGTTTTTCAATTTCACGATGTTGCTATCTGTACCACTTTTGAATGTCCCCCCCCCCCCCATCTTCATACTCGCTGGCTCAAACCGGCACTATTCCTTGTGCGGTCATGAGCAATTCCTTATCATGAACTTATGACCAAAAAGATTATTTTAAAAAGTTTCACTTCATGATTTAAACGCACTTGGTATTTATCCTATGTAAAACATGCACTTTCGAAACATCAAAAACCCGAACGTTGCATTCAAATTGTTTACAAAAATGATAAATTCCATTCAATTATTTTTCATCCATCAGTGCTTAGACGGTTATTTTGACGCTTTAAAAGCTTTTCTGCAAACTGAGTTCGATTTTAATCAAACAAAAATGTCATTAACGACTCATTAGCTGCCTGACTCTCTTGATGAGTGGCAATAATTTCAGTGATTTGTCTGTTAGTTTACCCTTGCACTGTTGACATTAAATTTAAACTTTTTTAAAAAAGAAATACGGGTTCGAGCGCGGATATTATCGAGTTAAAGCATGCGTTATCATTTCGTTGTCATATACTTAGGCTCCGCATGACGAAGCTTTACAAAGAAACCAGGAAAGAAAAAATTCAAGTTATCTGTGCTTTTGTAATATCGTTTTTTTCGGCAACCACCTACAAACCTAAAAATAAACATTAGTTGCGAGGTTTTGCACGCCCATCAACGAAATGATATTATGTTATTTATGTGGGCATATAGTGTCTTTTTAGACGTTTTGTTTGAAGGGTGAATTGATTTGTGAAAAAAAATCTTTAATTTCGTGTAATGCCGAGCCAAGCTAGTTCTGTCGAAAGCGTGTTGGAATCTTTGATATCTTGGGTCGTGATTTCGGCTCGACTGTCTCACATCGGACGTTTGATAACAAATCATTATGACACAATTTATTTGTATCCTACAAATGCTAAAATGATAAGTATTTAGCCTCAGAGAGATTTGCGGCTGTTGGTTTGGTCCAAAATAATTCAGTTTGTTAAAACTTAATATAATCGGATATGTATTAATGAATGAGTCTGTCCTTGCTTGTTTGGCGGCCAAAATTCGTGACTACAGCTTATACCAGCTGTAGTTACGAGATTTTGGCCACCAAACAACGATAAATTTGTACGAAAATATCATCAGAGAAATTGATTTCATTTCAATTTTAACCATTGTTCGGAAACCGATTTGGAATTTTTATCAGAATATATACACATGCCGCAATATTAGAATTAATTGAACTATTTCGTAACGTTAAACAAAACCGAAATGTTTGATGAAGGATTACTCTTATCCATAAACTAACAACAACTTTGCCCCATGCCTGAAAATCTGATTTAATGAAATACAAAAACTGGAATTAAAATGTGGACATACGGATGAAGTATTTTATTTCATTAAAAGAGAAATAAGAGTGAAAAATGCACCCATCGACATCATGGGTAACATCAAAAGGAAGTCGAACTTCAAATACGGATACTAAGATTCATTCTTAGCTCATCTGTTTTCGGAGGCAACCCGAGGTACTTCTATCGCCTTGTTGTCGTCGTCGTTGTCGTTGTAGTGGTCGTCGTCGAAAACTTAAGTATTTTGACAATTATGGTGCTACAGTTAAAAACATCGAGAAATTGGCATTCACTTTTATCAAAACCATTCTAATTCGCCTACACAGTGTTCCAATCATTCATTCCAAACACTCCCTCAAATCGATCAGAAACGCTCGAAAATCTTTGAAAAAAATCCAAATCGACCAAGACATCGGCATTTAATTCAAAACGATTAAAGCATTTTTACGATTTTATTGGTTGGTGTAAATTTAATAACATCTGTTTTATCCATGATTCAGACAAACAGAAAATTACGTATATTTATCAAAGGGGGTAATGAATATGGCTAATTTGTTCATCATGGACCAAATTAGGGATATTGGATTACCTCCCTTTCACCCAAAACTTGCTCCACACACTGATTCAAATTCGTAAAAAAAATATTAATCTTGTCAATTTCACGATTTTCCTAACTGTACTAAATGTATTCAGTTCAATTGGTAAAATGTTCACTATCAAAAGAGAAATCTAACTTCCTTTATCAAGTGGGATAACTCCAAATGCATTGTGTGCGTATTATGCTCCTTTTTCGACCAAGAATTTCAGGAACACCCCTCGTATAGATTAGCTTTTATTTACGACTAAAGTCCATACGTCGAATAAATGGTGTAAACAAGAACACCTCACATTCGTCAGCTATACATAAGTGCCGAGACAGCATTTATCAGTTTAATTAAATGTAATAATTATTGACAACACCTACTGTTTTATTCATTGATGTTTTTGTTGATGTGACGGCTATATTCCTTGGCTAATTTCGCCTGAGACTCTGTTTATTTTCCGTGAGTGAAATCGGAAAATCACCTATGATCGACGAATTTCGCCAGTTAGCATTAAGATTTAACTTTTTACTGGATCTATAAATTCTACTCAGACCTGTGGCATAGTGGTTAAGACATCCGCCTCTGATGTAAGAGAACCCAAGTTCAAACCGTGTAAGAGAACGTTTAATTTTCTTCCTCCATTTTTTTTTTTGTCTTACAATCACATGAATTATTTTTTAGACGGAGAGTGTATTGTGGTTTATCCACTTTCTTGTAAATTTGAAGACATATTTTTTCATATATTGACTTTACTTTTTATATAGAAAATAACAACAGCAAAGGTTGCTCTGCTGCTACAGGGTGCCTTTGTGGTAACTTTGGCAACGGTTTTTTAGCAGGTTCGAAACTAGGCTTATTCGGAAAATTTTGCTGTTTTCTGAAGATTGGGAAACACCTTTTCCTCGTTGTTTTAAGACAAAAAGTGCAGTGTATATATCAGTTTTATACAACAATAAAAGATTATTTTCATCTTAGTTGTCGCGATATGAATCAGCAGAAAGTGGTCGTTCAATAATTCAACAAAAATAATATTCCCCAATAGTGAGCTTGTAATAGGGACGAAAAAATATGAACACTGAGAAAGAAAAAAAAAGCACCTCTGAGACTTGAACCCATAGATGTGTGATTGATAGCGATACACCTTAACCAACTGAGCTATTCTTTCTTGCTCTCACTCGCTGGTTATATTGCGTATTTATAAACGTGTTTCTAACGGTTTAATGAATAAAAACTCGGAGATTTTCCGAAAATATACGAAATATGCACAGAGTCTCAGGCGAAATTAGCCAAATAATACCGTATAATACACCTAACCCTTATATTGCAGTTCACGGCATATTTCTATTGTGGACAATGCTCTGGATAACAGAATAGAATCAGATCGGTCTACAAAAACGTGCAGTCTGAGCTAAGTCCATGTCGCATGCTTTTACTTCATTTTTGTGGTAAAAAAAACTAGAATCAGACTGGATGAATTGTCCCGAAAAGTCATATACATTGTATTTCGATATCTTATTTCTGTCCCGGAGCCTGCCCGGGCGTGAACTGGTCACACTGTCACCTACATAACATAATATCATTTCGTTGATGAGCGTCACCTACTGTAGACTATTTTGATAGTTGTTATTTAGACCTAACTTAAACCGGCAGCCCGCTGTCTGAGAGATACTCTAATATGGTGAACAACAATACCCGCCCAGGGCCAGAAATAAATTTGCCCTTTGTCGTTTCGACTGAGGTGACCACAATTTACTAAGTAAATATTTAAAAAACGAAAAATAGAGATGCTGCTTCTTCAACTGACTCGGATTTGTTTCTTTTTCTTTTTTTTTTGGGGGGGGGGGGGGGGGGGGTAGGAGGAGAAATTGTGGGAAACCATTGGTTGATGCAATATTCGTCACGATGTAACTACAATAATGTTAACATTGACATTGACGTTCAACCCATTTCAGACAAACAAACTATTTGTTCACTTTCTTTTTAAGTTTTAAACCCAAATTCTATTTTTATCAAAATTTTAGATCACTTTGATACAAAAATTGATGCGTATGACGTTCGGTTGTATCTACTTATTAACTTGGAAAGAATGCATCTTATATCTTTGGACGAATTATTGTTGAAAAAAGAAATTGCTTTTTACAAGAAATTTCTTGTTTCCACAATTTTGGAAGTCCGTTTTATGTATTTTTCTCTGTATCTTTTGTCATACCCCGATAATTTATTTTTCAAAAGGCGATGAATATGTCATCTGCCCTGCGTTGACAAGTGTGCGTGCAAAGAGGGGTATAATTCGCAAACAGTTTGCATTATTTTGCAATCCTGTATGCAGGGCAGATGACAGGCGCTTGCAATCGTTAGCGTTACGTTGCCGATTTGTAGCACTAAAACCCTGGGGGTTGCCTATCTATTGCTGACAAGTCACACACACACAAAAAAAACCAGAAAAGGTATTTTCCCAAATCCGGATATTCTTTGCGTTTTTACAAGTATAATGTACTTTTAGTTCTTTTATTTTCACTAGAATATTGTAACAATCCCCAAAAGGACAGAAATATTTGAAATTAATGAATATGACTCGTCTCATCAACACCTCGATTAATTTGTCGCTTATATCATTGGCTTTTAGCTGTCTGGCCAGATATTTAATCCCAAACCCAACGAAACTTTAAACTTTCACTTTTCGCCAAATTGATCTTTTTTCACCCGGAAAAGTAGTTTTTCGCACGAAAGATGATTAAAAATACGGTAGAGTATATAGACCTCCGGAATTATGATATAACGTAGTTTTCGACCATGTGCAAAATAGGACGCAAAATCAACCTCAACATGTCTCTAAATATACAGACTTAGTTGCGTATTTTTTGTGCGACCTTCTTCGATATACAAATTATTCAAGATAACTTTGCGTAATTAGTATAAAGGTACTTATGCAAATATATCTTTATGTATGTACATTTGGATCTATATCATGAAATACTTCTGTAAAAAAATGTTTTATATAAACATGTAATAGAAAAATGTTGTCGTAATTAGGCGACATGTTGTGATATGAAAGGCGATATTTTCTATAATCCACGGTTTTCCCCTGGCAGGGCGGAGCCTAAGTAACGGGTCGATGCTCTTTGGGCTGAGGTAAATCAGCCTTTATTCATTGTTACTTACTTCTAAAGATAGTCGACATAATTAACTTTCAAACCGTAAAGCGTAGGTTGGAAACAAAACCCTCGTAACTTCAGCTTGGCAAAGCTGAAGTTACGAGGCTTTGGTAACCAAACGATTGAATGTGCTCACCTTCACTTAACACGTTAATCCTTTTGGTTTAAGGATACGCTTATTTGCACGCGTTCATTATTATTGGCGACTTACTTTTCAATGAACCCGAAATGTTGAAAAGTTAACTTTCCAAATTACGTAACGGCTAAGCCCCGCCCTGCCAGTTCATTAATAACGCAGAATACCTTGAGACTGGTCCCACAGCCGACTATCATGAAAGCCAGTAGGAGCAGCCTTAACTACTTTTTTTATTATTCTGGGGACACATGAAAGCTCACGTATAAAAGACCCGTTTTATCGTGACGTGAGGCTTTTTGATGTCAAAACATCCAATTTGTTCTTTGTCACAAAAAGCATATCGATATCAAATATCAAAGGTTCGCTGCATCTTTGTTTTCGCATTTATTTCACAATGGCGTCGCCCAGGAAAAGGCAGTTACATAATTCTAACTTTGATCGGGATTTATTCTCTCAACTCACGTTAATCGGTAATAATATATGCCCTTTGTTCTGGACAATATTTGAAAACAATGACCCTATTCATCAACCAGTTTAAACAAACGATTCGTTTTGGTTTTTTTTTGTTGTTGTTGTTGTTGTTGTTTGTTTTTTTTTTCTCTTAATTTCATAACAACGACACTGATTGGGCGAAACATAAATGCTCGCCCAATCAAAGTCACCGTTATGAAATTCAAATTTGATTTTTGTTATTAGTCTGGTTGCTGAATATAAGTCCACATTTAACGATAAAAGTAAAAGCTTTAACACAAAATTACATGCAGTTAAAATTGGGAATTGGGATTGTTGTATATTTGAAACCATCTCTTTCATGTGATCTTGTATACATTAATTGTTTATTTTTCGTATTTGATTTATTGCCTATCTTCAGTTTGTATCACATCCGTGTTTCCATTTTTTTCAATTATCTTTCTTTTATGAAAATTAATTAGTGAATGAAAGAGCCTTTGATACCTGTACATCAAAACTCTTTTGGCCACAAATTACAAATTCCTTTCATCCTGTTATTGTACGATTGTAACGAAGCTAAAAGACTTTTTAAATAAAATAATGGGGAACTAGGTTGAACCAGACGTGTATTTAGGGAACATTCTACTGTCTTGAAGCTGTCCGTTAGCAGTTTCAGTTACACTATCAATGTACCCATACTAGTTTATGAACCGTACGGACTACATTTTATCACTGGTATAAATCAAGGGGACTTCCCATTACCAATTCTGTTTCTTTCTTCTTTGTACGAATGTGATGACTATGCAAGACTAAGAAAAGGCAAAACGAACAAGAAATGTGTCGCACATACGGACGCCTCCGCATATACATTATTTTCAAACATGTTCTTTTTTATCTCAGCCATGATTTTGACCTTGGGTGTTTACGGGCAAACTCTACGCATGACATTGGTACTCATTGTCACACAGGGAAACAACCGTACCATGTTATTTTGAAATCCACCCATAAATGTAGAAGTTTTACTCTGAACAAAAATAAGACGCACACAAGAATAAGACACACATGCGCGTGCGACCACGCACTCACACACGAGCAATGATAACTCTATATACCCGTCGCCATTTCATGGCGAGGCATTAAACATGTTAATGCCGTCGCTTTCAAGCGCGACGATCAGTCAGACCTGTTCGTTTTCTTAGTTATTCCAATTTCTTTAATGCTTTTCGGTGGTTTATCGAGAAATAACGGTAGATTATCACTTGATAATCTCATCGCAAAGCAGTGAAATTATCAAAATTTTATACCCTACTTTTGTGCATTTCACCATATCTTACGTCATCTATGCGGGGCGAAATAAGTGACGTCACAATGAACGTTGCATAGCAATCATGTGCAAAATGACGCGCTTTACGAAAATATGTCCCAGAAATATCACATTTTGTCTCATTTTTGCATTAAAGAAATAGAATAATCGTTTGTTTTTCGAGTAAGATCGATTAATATTTGATTTCGTGAACAACAAAAACTATATGTTCACTCGTGGCTCTGCCTCTCGTGAAAATATAGCTTTTGTTGTTCACTCAATGAAATATAAATCGATCTTACACTGAAACAAACGATTATCCTCTATCTCTTTTATATTCTAGAGTGGGTGATTACATGTACAACTAAAGAAAGACGCAGAGTCCTATGAGGCCTAATTATGAGACTCTTCCCAAGATAAACAGAAAATTATCTCAAATTTAGAATTTAAATAAATGTATGAACTTTAAAGATAATATTAATAAGTTGTTATTAGTATTATCTTTCGTGTTCATACAATTATGACCCGAATCTGACCCCTGCTATTTAGATGAATAAAAGTCTTATTATTACTTCTCGGCTTTGCACGTGCTTTTATAGGAATGAATAACAAACGGCCTTGAATGTAATAAGTATTTTGTTAATTGATAAAATGTGTCGGTAATTGATATTTAAGCATTTTTCCCACAGAGATCTAATTCGGGTCAAATAAACCAAGGTATAGCAAAGTATTACAATATCTAGAATTAAAGCTTTAATCTCAAGATAAAATTGGGGGCAATTTTCAGATAAGAATGAGAAAAAAATATAATCTCGGGGGCAGGTAATGACAAAGCTTGTCGGCCCAGTCTGGTCTGACGCTTGCGAAATACTGAAAAAAACATTTCTTGTATCTCTTTGTAATCGCAGGGTTTAATGCTTAATGAAAACTAGAATTCAAAACTCGCCCCACAAACACATTCAATATCATTCAAAATAATTAAAAAATCATTCAACTTATCAATTCAAGAGTTTGTTAACTGAAATAAGAATGTAGTAATAATAATTCTTTGGGAAAAATAAGATGATGCAATGCGTTCAGACTCACAAAACGGTGCAAATTGTTTGCGTGCAAAGCTGAGTTTAATTTGCAAACAGTCATCGCCGTTTTGTCAACCTGAACACAAAGATAGTCCCAAGGGTGTCTTTGTCATGCCAGGACGTATTAGAATATTTACTTCCCCCATGATCTTGAACGCTCATGAAAGCAATGGGTAGTCAATTTAAGTGATGAAAATTTAGAGCAATTTAAATGAATTCGTTTAATTTGTCCTAAGCGTTCGTTGATCAATTTTATTTGCTGTTAAGGGTAATGAGAATTTTGATTGATTTCGGAACGTTTTGAATTGAAGCGAGGGTTTTGAATGCTTTGATTATATTCACTTATCATTCAATTATATCGCGGCGACTGGAGCACATAGCAATGATTCCTGGTATTTCTCACATCAGTAGTTCTTTTACATCACTTCCTAGCCTCCATCTGCTATCTCTCAAAGGTTTACGATTATAAACCCATTGGTGAGAGACCAATAGTCAGAAAGGATGAGTGCCCCAGACTGAGATCGAACTCGGGACCTCTAGATCGACGGTCCGACGCGCTCCGACTGCACTATGACGGCGGCTTTCGAATGCTTTTAAATAAAGCACTAGGTGGCATTTAGATTATTACTTAATACAGTTAAAAACATCGTGAAATTGACACTGACAGCGACCAAAACCATTCAAATTCACTCAATTAGCGTTCATTCATTCATTCCAAACACTCACTCAAACCATTCAAAAACGCTCAAACCCATTGAAAAATATAGAATCAAAAACGTCATTCAAAATAAATTTGGATAGAGAAAAATCGCGATTTCGCTGACATAATTCAAATTGTAAGCGTCTTATAGGTACTTGAAGAAACAAGCATATGTCTATAGAACTTTACTGCCTATTTTATTTAAGGGAGGTAATTTATATCGCTAATTTTGTTCCCCCTGAACAAAACTTGCGACATTAGATTATCTTCAATCAAATTCACTCAAACCTCGCTGCACACACTCATTCAATTCCATCCCTAAATCATTCCAAAATCATTTACCTTGTCAATTTCACGATGTTGTGAACTGTAGTTGGGTGAGAGTCAGGTTCAAGCTGTCCGTAACTGTCCATATATGTATGATACAGAAAGTTTTACCAACATTCTCGTCCATTTCAAAATTTTAGCCAACCGAGATGTATTTATTGGTTACTACTTTCCCAGGCATATTCCAGTTTTAAAAACAAACAAACATTAGAATCTGTCCCTGCATTGTTACGGACAATACATGTAGAAAATGATAAATTGAAAGATATTTGACAAGTAAAACACTTTCCTAACGTCAATTGGAAAGGAAAAGCGTCTCTTCAGGAAAATAAAACCGATCTAATACGGTTTCATTTCGACATAAAGTGACAACCGCAAAATCTTAGACACCTGACAACGAAGTTTCGTATTTTTCGGAAAGCCTTTATTACATCTGACTATTTTCTAGAATGTAAAAACCAATTTCGTATGTCTCACATTTATTGTGTAATTCGCGAATTTAGACAATGAAAAAGATTTTCTCCTCCAGAGCGACAAATTATTTGTTCTGGATATTCATAAAGATTCGAAACTAATCAAAATGTGCTAGACATTCAGAATTTATGGCCGATATTTCACGGAAATCTTGCCTGTATCCGTATGTCACCAACTGACTATAGTAAATGAAGATCTTCATCATAAGTTTACCAAAATTCTCCTGATTTGTTGTTTCACTCACTTCTAGTACTCATTTCCTACGTTTACGTTGAAGTAGGCGCAGATCTTTTTTCTATATAATATTTTATTAATATTTTTTCTATATTAAATGTTAAGGTAATCTAAAACGCCTGAAAAGCCTGAATTTTATTGATCTTTGCAAAATCAAAATGTGAATAATTGACCTAGACTGAAACCTGCCCTGCGTTCAGGATCACCGAACGGTGCAAACAGTTTTTCAATTATATCCCGCTTTGCACGCAAGTGCACGTGCAAAGCGGGGTATAATGGAAAACTGTTTTCACCGTTCGGTGATAGTGAACGCAGTGTTGAATAGATGATACGAAGATTATTTTTTTGTTTGTTTGTTTGTTTGTTTGTTTGTTTACGTTTTTTTTAGTTTTCATGAGATACCATGCGTTTCGGGTATACAGTTAACCACATCGTGAAATTGACACTCATTCCGATCAAAACCATTCAAACACAGATATCCAATCATTCATTCCAAACACTCACTCCAATCACTCAAAAACGCTCCTAAACTTTTAAAAAACGCACCGAAATCCTTCAAGACGATCAACACTTTATTTAATACTTTTCGGTGGTTTATCGAGAAATAACGGTAGATTATCACTTGATAATCTCACCACAAAAGCAGTGAAATTATCAAAAACTTATACCCCGCTTTTGTGCTTTCATCCTATCTGACGTCATCTTTGCGGGGCGAAATAAGTGACGTCACAATGAACGTTGCATAGCAACCACGCGCAAAATGACGCGCTTTACGAAAATATGTCCCAGAAATGTCTCATTTTGTCTCATTTTTGCATTAAAGAAATAGAATAATCGTTTGTTTTTCGAGTAAGATTGATTAATATTCCATTTCGTGAAAAACAAAAGCTATGTTTTCACTCGTGGCTGTGCCACTCGTGAAAATATAGCTTTTGTTGTTCACTCAATGAAATATAAATCGATCTTACACTTAAACAAACGATTATCCTATATTTATTTAATGCGATCAAATTATTCTATTATTTCATTGACTGGAGTGTCTAATTGGTCCACAAAGACACATAAACAGTAGAATATGTATATTTTATCAAAGAGAGGTAATACATATCGCTAATTTTGTTCATCCTGAACAAAATAAGCGGAATTGGATTTCGCCCTCTCATTCATTCAACATAATTCCGAAGTCATTCAAAAATCGTTCACCTTGTCAATTTCACGTTGTCATTAACTGTACGATTCTTATTGTACACTTTGATGACATAGCTTGCCTCTTTGCAATTATTCAAGCTCTTGATTGCCCAAAGACGATATGTCTGTTCCATAAATCCATATTAATTAATACTGATTTGTGCATTGCCCGATAGACATTGATCTTATTAACATTCAGTCATTCTCGGAGTTGGATGTAATTAGTTCAGCACGTGCATCTAACAGATTTAAGATAAAAAGTAATCAATTGACAAGTCGAGATAAATTGGACGGTCTGAGGATGTTCAAGATATTGAATAAGTCATTAAAAATTCCCGGAGACTGCTCTGGGATTAAAAAAAAATACGCCGTATTGCAGGGGGGGGGGGGGGGGTATCATTATTTTCCTTTTATGGTCAATCTACTTTACGACTAATGGTTGGATGCTGCCGCCAAATGGCCTCTGCCACGGATCACAGCCGAAGAAATGAAGATATTTGACCAGAAAACGAATCGATGGTACACGACCCAAACGTCGTTACTGCAGATCTTCATGAAACTACATAGAGAATAATCATATTGTGTTCATTGTAAGACTGATTTTTTTATATCATTGGGTGCACACCAAAAGCTGTATTTCCACGAGTGGCGGAGCCACGAGTGAAAATATAGATTTTGTTACTCACGAATTGAACTATCAATCAATCTTTCTCTAAAAACAAATCATTGTTCACAATGTTCTTTAATGCAAAAATTAGACAAAATGTGAACTTTTTTTTGACACATTTGCTTTAAGCGCGTCATTTGTACAGCTGGGGGCTAGGAAAAGATGAAATGGTAGTACTCTGGGGGCTAGGAAAAGATGAAATGGTAGTACTCGTGTGAGAAACACCAGGAATCAATTGTTAGGTGCTCCAGCCGCCGCGATATAGCTGAAATATTGTTAAAAGCGGCGTAAAACCCATTTAAACAAACAAACATTTTGTATGTGGCTCCTTTGTAACAATCATGACAACGTCACTAATTATCATCCGCTTAGATAACACCCGAAGTGGTGGGACGAAAGCGGGGTATAAGTTTTTGATATTTACACTGGTTAGGCAATGAGTGAATCAAATGATAATCTAACGCGTTTTAATCCAACGAAAAGCCTTTAGGAAAAAGTTATCATAACCACCAGATGTGAGCTTAAGATAGTTTTTTTCCCCAAAAGCGGTAAAAATTGCGGTTTAATATCAACGCTCGGAAGCAGGGACTGGATAATGCAAAAGTGGTATACTTCTTACAAAAATACTGTTATGCCTGGGTAGTCCTTGCGATGATAGACACAAATAAAAATTTTCATATGGATACCTTAAATAACAACAGAGCTAGGAAAGGATGTGATTGTAGTTCTGGTGTGAGAAATAGCAGGAATTCATTGTTAGGTGTTACAGTCCGCGAGATTTGACTGCAATGATTTTAAAAGCGGCGATAACACCCCCCCCCCCCCCCAAATTCAAACAAACAAACAAATCAATAACAACAGAGATATGACCAATGTTAAAGTTTGACATGGTATTATCCATGATTAATGCCCTGGCAGGGCGGAGCCTAAGTAATGGGTCGTTGCACTTAAGGTTAAATGAAATCAGCTTTTATCTAAATTAACCTACTTCTAAAAAAGTCGACATGAATAACTCGAGACCTTAAATAGAAGATTGGTAACCAAATCCTCGTAACTTCAGCTTAATCAATGCACGCGTTAACGATGATTACCGACTTAAATTTGAAAGAACCCAAACTATTGAAAAGTGAACTTGCCAAATTACGTCACGGCTAAGCCCCGCCCTGCCAGTTAATTAATAACGCAGAATATATCAACGCGAACGACACTAACGTGATGTCAATACATCGGTGCTTTGTTCCTAAAAAACAGCCGAGCTCAAACGCTTTAACAGAGGAAATGTTCTGAGAATGGTCAGTTTGCATAGTCTGAAAAAGTGCTCATTCCCTTTGCACAATCCAGATGGTCCCTTTTGGTACCACAATTCCTACTAAAGTTAATATCGAGAAAGTCATTATTAAAAAGATACATGTAATTTTATCTGAAAAGGAGCGTGTGCTTTAAATTAACCTTGAAATATCTAACATCATTTACTCATTATTCGCTATGTAGGGAAACGTCCTTACCTTACGCCACGAATATCAATGAGGGTTAATTCGGGGAACTACTTTACGAGATGGAGGTAATTCGCCGGAATTAAATGGCGTTAATTTGATAAGAATGAAATCATTGCGATGCCTGTACAATAAAAATTGGGTTAATAGACCTGGTACATCGGAATCATTTCAAAGAATTTAATCACCGCGTTTTTTTTTCTCTTAAATAAGGCATGTGTGAATGAATAATGGGCTAAATACTTAAAAATGGTTTTAATTCAACACGAGAAATTTAGAAAACTGTGTTTTTACTGGAATTTTAGGGATATTTAAATCAATAAGTCACAGTGCTATTGAACTTAAGTACACAAGTACGAGCGCATAATAAATATGCCAAATTAACAGCACGATTAAAAAAATCAGCGACACGCTAAGGATTGGCTAACCCTTTCCTGTTTTACAAAATTTTGGACCTGTCCAAATTCAAAGGTTTTGCAGACGAAAATTTAAAGGGGATTTAATTTAAAAAATAACCATTCTGTAGGGTAGAAAATAGTGTGGAAAATGAAGAAATTGCTTGTCAGAAGCAATTTCTTCTTTTTTCACAATGTTTTCTCAATCATAAAATAACATGCACGTAAAAAGCAGGGATTAAACAGCAAAGGGTTAAGAAAATGTCAAAGATAACACTGATTCTGTTATGTAAGAATACTAAAATTTTATTCCTATTTAACTAGCACCTAAGTTCGTGCAATCTTTTAAAAATATCCAATAATGACAATAATTTTGATAATAATGATAATAATAATGATGATGATAATAACAATAATAATCAAAACAAAACTATGTCACGGTTTAGCTAACTTATAATTTTCCATCCCTATCAGGCAAATAAAGAAAGCGTTTGCTGTTCTAAACATTCGGATATCATTTATGGTTTAAGCAAGGGTCTCAGTGTTTCTTTCCCTTTATATGCATCATTTTGTCATTTTTAAAAACACCCTGCAATTGTTAAAGTAGTCTGGAAATTCAAGATGAAATCGTCCTTTTTTTAACAAGTAATTTTAAATCAACAAGGCTTATTTTTCCGTGAATTCTAAATTAAGCAGTCCCTTAAACACTACTGAAGTTATGAATGGCCTCAAAAGTTTTGCCATATGTCACATAAACATTTCTCAATAGTGTATGAAAATAACAGATACAATGGGTCTTTACTTTAAGATTTACAGTTTCATAACACATCCCAAGTACTTAGAAATAAGGAATTTTAGAGAATTTTAGAGTTTTACTAATTTATTGTGATTCATGGCTATCTAACAAAACTTCTTTCATAGATGTTCGTTATTCTAGATCTTTTATCAAAATATAGTGAAAATGTTACTGAAGTTAAAGTAAGTAACTCTAATTGACAATTCACGGAGATATGGTCACTCACGGAAATAGGGTACAAAAGGATACATATTTTTTTCCTATGTGAAAAAAGCAACCCTTCCCCTACTATTCACATTGCCCTGCTGTACGGAAAGTTTTTACAGACAATATAGACTAAGATCAGCCTGCACAGACATGCAGTCTGGGCCCGAGATTATAAAACTGTTCTCAGACTCAGGCTCAATCTTCTCAAATTTTAAATTAAAATAAGTGTATGAAAATAAAAGATAATATTAATAAGTTGTTATCTATAACAACTTAATAATATTATCTTATTTGTTTATACATTTAAATGAGTAATAAAACAAATTACGGCTTTAATCTCAAATTGAAATTTAAGAAAATTTTGAATTGAGCCTGAGAAAATTTTTATAACCTCGGGCCCTGACCATATCCTACACTGCCTCCTTTCTACCCGGTGGCGACAAATATCCTTTCCGACGTTTGTCTCTCACCAATGGGTAGTAAATCGTAAACCTATGTGAGATAGCAGCCGGAGGCTCGGAAAGGGTGTAATGGTAGTACAGGTGAAAGAAATACAAGGAATCCATTGTTAGGTGCTCCGGCCGCCGCGATATAACTGAAAAATTGTTGAAAGCGGCGTAAAACCCAAATCAAACAGCAAAGCCTCCTTTCTACTAAATAACTACACAAAAATTTAAGCCAGACTTGTTAAAATGGCTCGTTTATCGACTTTTTTTAGCAAATTTTAAAAATGGCATGAACGGGTTTTTATTTTCACCGTCAGATGATGCTTCCGAAAAGTTTCACATTTTTATCTCCCCTGCGTTCAGGATGAAAACGTAAGCGAAGCGCTTTCGAAATGATACCTCGCTTTGCACGTATGTGCACGTGCAAAGCGGGGTATCATCTCAAAGCGCTTGTGAAACGTTTTTACAACCTGAACACAGTGCAAGTTTCTGAGGGAGGACCTATAGAAGTAAGTTCATTTGAGCCAAAACGATTTTGACATGCCCGAATCATTCAAGCTTTAATGAAATGTGTCTTTAGAGAGAGAAAAGTGCATGAAAAATATGACAAAGCTTGCAACAAGGGTATCACTTTACTGAGTTCTTATCGCCCCTTTGGGGACGCACTAGCTGTGTTTGCTTTAATCATGTTTTAACGTAGACCTTTATAAACAGAGAATCTGATTAAAGCTCAATGAAATCTGATTGGATTTTCGCATCAGCCCATTGATCTTATATCTCAGAGGGGAGATCTTGTTTTGTTGTTGTAGGTTGATACTTGATGTTTGCCGCGGCATCGGATACATGTGTGTTGGAAATGTAATTGAAATAACCCCTGCATTTACGATGACAAAAAGGTTCAAACTGTTTGAAATAATACCCCGCTTTGTACGTTTTTCTTGCGTACAAAGCGGGGTATGATTTGCAAACAGTTTGCACCGTTTTGTCATCCTGAACGCATGACAGGAGTGCCTGTCAAGATTTGAACTTTCTTATTGGTGAAAAAAACGCAACTATGTTTCCAGTTTTATAGAAATCACTAAATCATACAGTCTAGTCTATCTTAGAGTCTAAGATAAAAAAAAAGGTGTTCGCAAACGTTTAGATATGGTTCCTAGCTTTACATGCAAGAACATATGCATGATAAGAACTATATATGTATACGTTTTTTGAACAATTGCATCTTGACTGCATATCAGGATTTTAATTCCATACATCAATGAAAACATGGAATCGCCCCAACTCTTAAATATATGCTTTTGCACTCATGCAGAATGAATAATTGAATCACTAAGCTTTATATTTTACTCTTATTACAACGTAAACGCCATTATTAGTTTAATTTTCGATTTAATGCCTCTCCAATTTCCGAACGTTATATAAATAATGCATTTCCTCTTCTAACCCTTTTAAGGTAGTGGCAGTGAAATCGGTCCGAAATCGGGATTTATCAGATATCTTTGTAAACTTCCGATTCAATTCGAAATCAACCAGCGGAAATAAATGACGAAAAAAATCATTAGGAAACCTCGGTCATCACTGTTAAAGATTAAGATTATGATATTAGAAATGTTGAGCAACCATTACGGGTCCACTACCTTAAAAGGTAATATACGGTCATCCCGAAGTGTCATGACGTCGCACGAGAACAGCCGAAAACAGCCGATCCAAAATTTTTGCATTACACAAAGACGAATGCTACTGTTAAGAAGTGGAAATGTGCGTATTAGCTTGCAAAGTACTGCATATCAAACCATATCAAATTCTGAGGAGAAGAAGATAATATTTATGTATTTGTGATCTGTAATGCGAAAATGGACCACCTTAGTTTACGGTTAATCAAAATTTGAAAAAAAAAGCCAGGGTCATCAAATTAGCACAGAGAAAAAAGTTTCAATCCTCGTCATACTGTGCAATATGCGCAGTCTGACCAGGTCGACACTTTACACACTACACAGTTTGTCCCGTTTCGCGTGACGGGTCACATTTATACATCAATTTATATTATTTTAGTTTGTTTTTGTTTTCATTGAAGTGTGAGCCAAAAAACTTAATCTTATTTATGGAATTTTCAGAGCGGAGTTTACAAGACAAACCTTTACTACGTTTTTTTTTGTTTTTTGCAAATGAAGTTCGAGTAATAGAATGAATTAAAGACTTTTTCAAAAAAATATAATAAAGAATTATTTAGGTAAAACATTTTATTGAGCGTTAGATTTTATACATTTGAAAAAAAATCAATCATGTTATAGAATTATAACTATTTCGAGACATCATAACAATCTAAATTGAGCAGAAATCTAGCTTTAGCATTTCATTTGGCCTTCGATTTCTATCAATCTGATCGAAAGTCACGTAATACAGTTAAGGAATCGAATTAAAAATGCATATTGTATTGAATTACGCAATGTAGTGATAAGATTTATCTCTAATGAGATGCATTCGTTCCTTTACAGTCGGAAACATCGCGAAATGGACAAGTTGGATGATTTTGGAATGATTTAGAAATGAAAGGGAATGAGTTTGTGGAACAAGTTTTCAATGATTTCCAAGGGAAGTTTAAATAAAATCGATAATTTCGTCCAATTGGACGATATTAGCGATATTGTTTTCCCTCCCTTTAATAAATTCTACCTACTTTCCAATTTGAGTGTTCTTACGTACTATTTAGACACTTTAAAACTGACACACTCCAAGCAATTATGGAGCTATTTGATCGATTTCAATGAAATTTCGATCGATGTGAACTATTTCGAAAATTTTGGAGCGTTTTCTTTAATGGTTTGAGTGTGTTTGGAATGAAAGAATGGAGCACTGAGCGCGCAATTAAGAATGGTCCGATCGAGGAAAATGGCTATTTCATGATGTTTTTAACTGTTTATCCACTCTATGACAAAATATATTTTTCTGGGCGTCTATCTACAAGGCACACAGTGAAGACTATTGGCAGACTGTGTGCATGCACAGCCTGCAAGGAGGTTTTGCTTTGCGCACATCTAAAACTGTCGGAGATGTTATACACGTGCTCAATTACATGATTTATGTATGTCGGCTCGACCTTCCGAATTAAGGTAGTTGGCCCGTAATAGTTCCGCAACATTTCGGACCTCAAGAACTTTCACAATGTTTACTGAGGTTTCCTAATGAAATTCACTAGAAAACCTCGGTTAACACTGCCTTAGCTCTATACCCCAGAATATTGCGGGACTATTATGGGTCCACTACCTTAATATACAATTTTAGCAGTTTAGTTTAAACATATTTTATTGCCAATTATTTATATTTCTAAACAAATTTATTAATTCAATACAATTCAAAATCGGCAAAGGGGTCTGGCCACTAGTTCTTTCAACTTAATTCGGCCATTCCGACCAAACTCGATTAAAAATGGGGTTTTACACCGCTCTCGACAATCTATCAGTTATATCGCGGGGGCTGCAGCACCTAATAATGTAATCCTTGTGTTTCTCATACCAGTACTAGCATTGTATCCTTTCCCAGCCTTCAGCTGCTATCCTTCATAGGTCTACGAATATCGACCTATTGTGGGGAGTTAAACTGTCGGGGAGAATGGTTGTCGTCGTCGGAGTTCGAACCCGGGACCATAAACTCACTTGAAGGGGTTCTACTTAATAATCTCGTTTTTCGGTAAAAGGCAAGAGAATCCAGGTCCTGCTGATCAGTAAAGGGGCTTTGTTGTAACATTATTTTTAACCAAGGGCAATTGTTTCACAATCAAATAGAGGGATTTCAGTTTCTCTACACCTGACTGAACACTGCAGTGGATAGTAATTGGGGGCAGAAGGTCAACTGATAAGCCAGAAATTTGTATGGAATACACACTGGTCAGTCATGGATAGTGCTTAATTAAGTAGTATTATTTAATCGTTACATAACGTAAATACTTGTTTTTGTTACCAGACAAAATAAAGGAAATGAATCATTTAACTATGTTCCTGGAACTCTGTTTTGAATCATTACCAGATAGCAAATACTTTTAGCAAGTCATAAATGTAAAGATGTGAAGATTATTAGGGGAAGTTACAGTATTGATGAAATAATTTCATTTTTACAAAATGAAAAAAAAAGTATTTGTAAATGATTGAAGTATCTTGTATTCAGTAATTTGTGTTTGTCTAGCTGCGTTTAAAATTGAAACTTCTATGCAGTTTTATTTTCTTTATATTTTTTCCTCAATAATGCTAATGATCTTAGGGTGTCCATCTGTTTATTTTGATTTGTGTGCTTTTTCTTACTTCTTTAATTGTTTTTCATCATAATCCCGATCAAAACTATTTTCATGGTGTGTCTTTTTTCAAATTATATTTACTTGACAACTATAAACTTTTACATGTTACTGCAGCCATGTCTTATAAATAATAGCAGTGCAATATTTTGACAACATGTACTGTTAATGATTCTTCCTACATGCATGAATAAGTGAAATGATTTATGGGTAAAGTATTCAACTCAATAGCTTCAAAATATTGTTGGACAAAAACAATAATCAATCATGCACTTTTAAAAAATTTTGGGGATATAGAAAAAAACACAACTTTCTACTGCAGCTTCAAAAACTACAGTTTCTTAATAATGATTGTATATAGACAAAATATTGGTTGCATGTTATGAAAGAAACTAACGTTACACTTCTGAAGTTACTTGACATTCTGAAGGTCAGCAGTATTCTATGCCTCTGTCATACGAAATCCAAGCATTGGACTAAAGCTACCGTTAAGGTATACATGTATGCGCCTATTGGGTGTTTCAAGATAGAGACATTTTCAAGCATTTATTCACTTTTTCTTTTAATTCTTGATACTATTCTGAAGTCAGGGCTAGTTCAGGGGGTCCCGTATGATGAAATTATTTTGAAGATGTGCTTGTGATATTTGAGGTGGCATGTCATCGTTTAGAAACCAATACACAGAAACTACAGCCTTTTTTCAAGCTACAGTTATTCAGCTGCTTAGTTGCCGAAAAAGCCGGATAAACTAACTAAGGATCCAAATATCATATTCACCTAAATGTGGCAGTACAGAGCCATTAAATTCTTGAAAACATCACAAAGTACTGATTTCCAAATTTAAGCCGAGATGTTTTCAATTTCACACAAACATTAATCAGCGCATTCGGCCACACTAAAACATATATAGAGAGGTCTATCTTAGCAAGTGAATACCTTGAATATTACCAGAAAAATTACAAAAGTAAGATATTTCCTCACAGTCACCAAGGCCTAATTTCGCCTCTTAGAAGGCATAGATCAGTTTCTGGTTAGACTCTACAGATACACAGGCTGGCGACCCGAGGTTTTCATCTACTTTGCTTAACTCACATGTCAATTATTTTTGGAAATATTAAGACTAAAGTATTTACATCCTACAATTCACATGGGGGGAAATCTAACAAAGGCCAATTTAGAATGCAAATTATCATTATTGTTATTATTATTATTATTTTCATCATTATTATTAAAATTACAGTAGCAACATTGAAATGAATCTCGTGTAAATAGTGGAAAGTTTGGGCCAAGTTTAAAGTGCTGCTGTGCATGTTTTTTGTTTAAACCAAATTTCATTTAAGTAGGAAGTCAGTTAATAACTGTTGTCTTTTATGATTGGTCTGAGAAATGTTTCAGTTCAATATTCATGTAAAAGGAACTTACAAATTTCCCCAAAATCAACTGTTAATACACATTATATGTATTAAACTATTTTCTAATAGACATTTCAAATTAACACTTGGAAAAAGATAATGACATGTTCAATAGTTATGTTTTATACATTGAACTATCATGTAATATTACTGAAAGCAAGTATTTCTGTAACAATATTTATTTAAAATAGACAATTTTTATCATGAAATATCTTATAGGGTATGAAATCATTATGTTTTACTTTTTTGTTGTCCAAAATTATCAAGTCTTATTGGTATTTCATAGAGAAAGATTCTTTCTTGCAATTCAATTTCCCTGCATTTAAATAATTTGGGTATGTTGGTTTGAGCGCTAAATTCAACATCTTTCATGTGCCACAAAACACTGAATTTGTAATGATGGTTGCATGATTGAACTATCCTTTAAATAAATTTTTTTCCAAGTACCTGACCACCTTAATAAGCGAGTAATTGATGATTGGTTTTCACCTTTTTACTATAAGATAAAGAGCAATTAGGTCATGTTTTGCCCCCTCCACCAACACATGTATGTAAATTAAATACATCAGTTGCTATTTTTAGCCCAGCTGAAATCCGTCTATACATGTATCTGTCATATAGATTGTTTTATATAGACCTATAAATATATAATACGTACTTAGTGTTTTGTATGAAAGACAATTTGTTCGCTTCTTCCTTCTCTACTGTCCTGACTTATTTTTTTCTCCGTGTCAATGCTTTTTGGTTTCATTCTGCCTTCTTAAATTCTATATTGATTATTTCTTTTATATATATGCTATTGATATTGTTTTGTAAATATATGTAATCTTCAATTTGGAGGAAATAAAGAATAATAAATCAATTATCTCAACCGAGTTAGATAAAAAAAATTTCATACAATACACTTAGTACGTATTATATTTATCTTATAACCTCTACTTGTCTATTTTCGTCGATGTTTCTAAATGAATTGCAAGTTTCTAAAACATAACCGCATCATATCATTGTTCTAAAAATAACTACATGTATGTGATATCATAAAAAATATCATACGGGATGTTATCACACAGATATTTGTACAGTAATTAGATAAAATATACTTCAGTAAAACGTGTATTAAGCGACCACTTATAGGACCATCATTAATGGTCGTTAAAAAGAATTGTCGCCCAGTACAAGTTCCAATCACAAACTAGAAACATAATTTTGACAGAATTTCTGTATTATTGCGAAATTCTCAGTAATCCTTTATTGTGAAAACTCACAAGAAGCGTCTCATCAAGTTTTAGTGAGAGCAGTAATCGACAGATATTTTATTTAAAGAAAGGACTTTTTGAAAACGGTCGCTAAATAGACGTGGTCGCTGCATAGACGTGGTCTAGCAAAATGGACTGTTTGACCAAAATCGGATTATGAAATAATAACCTACGTCTTACACTCTTCCACAATCAGTGTTTTGTGCCTCTTATTTATAAATCTTTTGGCATCTACTTTCAGATTTCATCTTAAATTTAGAAAGAAAAAAAACACACGCTTCTGACTTGTGCAGCGACTTCATTTCCTATCATGGCCACTGTTTTTGTTCTCGGAATGGTTAATCCAATTTATTGATTCCAGAATGAGCCAAATTTACTCGCGATCCGCTAATTACATATATAAAACTTAAGTACATTGTACTTTTGGTACTGACATTGTTGTGGCTTGCTAGAATAGAATAGAATAGAATAGAATAGATAGGAATTCGAATCGTCAAGGAGACACAAAAAATGTAACTAAAACTTACGTATATATGAACAAGCATCGTTTCATACTTTTCTTAGCGGTCTGTTCTCATGACCTTTTTCTATCCAAGGTAAGTTATAACATATGTGACACGTCACGCGAAAAGGGACCACCTTGTAACTCTGTAAAATGAATTTACGAAAAAGAGAATGGGTCTAGCATAAGACAACCAGATTGCGCATTTCAAAAAATCTTTGACTGGAAGGTAGATTGATCATTCTAGATTCAGAAAATAAGCACATTGCGAAGAATTTCTGCTATTGTCAATCTGCTCAGTCCGCCCAGTCTGACAAGGGCCGACAGTTTACGCAAAACCCAGATGGTCATTTTTCGCGTGACGGGTCAGATATGCTTTTTGACCAACATGACAAGACAAATTAACATATTATAGAGCAGAGACGAGTAGAAATATAAAACCCGAGTACCCAAGATCTCGTTGTGTAAGTCATCCAGAAAGCAACTTCAAAAAACAATTAATTCTGATATAAACAGTCTCCAATGTTTTTCTGAGGTTGGTAGTAAAATGCACATAGTCCTTAACCCTTTCCTGTTTTACAAAAATTTGGACCTGTCCAAATTCAAAGGTGTTGCAGACGAAAGTTTAAAGTGGATTTAATTTGAAAAATAACCATTCAGTAGGATAGAAAAAAGTGTTGAAAAAGAAGAAATTGCTTGTCAGAAGCAATTTCTTCTTTTTTCACAATGTTTTCTCAATCATAAAATCACAGGCACGTAAAAAGCAGGGATTAGACAGCAAAGGGTTAAAATAGTCGGGTTACGGGTTATGATTCATGATCCAGGTAGGGACGCTACCCTACCTGATACTCGGTTACTCGCGTACACGTCCCAGCTTTTCCACGTACCCTTGCGTTTAGCACCAAGCATACAGACGGAATGTCTTTTTAACATACTCACAATCTTTGTTACACGCGTATTTTTGACAATTAACATGTGATCTGACACGCGAAAAGGGACAATCCGAGAAAAACGAAAGGAAACGACCCTTGTTAAAACTGCGCGGTTTGCGAAGACTGACTGGGCTCGAGTCTTTTTGCAACTAGGGAATATTTTAAACTGAGAAAGTTAAATTTACCTCTCTTAATCATTATCGTTGCATTGTAACCACTTGTTTACCTATTACTGATCCAATCTCTTTTTCAGTTCTTTATATTAAGGCATTTTCAGATGATTCCTTTTCCCCCGACATGTCACATATACAAAATCGAGCACAAACTTCATGAAAAAAGCTCTACTTCATTAGTCTTCCAGTAATTGAGCAATTAGAAATTTGGAAATCTCTAATTTGATTCACATGTCATGAATAGATTCCTTACATATACTAGCATCCCAAATGTTAATTGAAAGAAATCACAAAATTTTCAACGGCTCGATAAATAAGATATAGTTTAAAAAATGTCGTAGACCATTTTATTTTGCTTTTGCTATTTTTGCTAAATGGTCGAGCCCGGGTGTCCTGTCAGTAATGCGCTAGCCTTTCAGTCCAGGGTTCGTAAGTTCGGCCCCAGCTTTCAACCGCCAATTGACGAAAGTCACCGAGACAAGCTTCACATTATTTATGCAGTCTCGATATATCCTTTTGAAACATTTAATCTCAGAAAATAATTAATACAAGAGCTAGTGTAATTCAATTTTATTTTTTTCATTTATTTATTTATTTTTCAATTCAAAATTTGTGTCAACTGTACTAATAGTATATTCCCATCATTTATTTTGTTACCGTTAATTTTTCACTATTGTTAACAATGCTTTGGAATGATACTGTATCATGGGCCGATGGCCTGAATACTTAATAAAAATATGTCAAACTGTAATAGACAGTAAGCCGCCTGGATGACATGCCGGCTGTATAAGTTTAGGGAACAACAGAAAAATATGGGTAGGTACACCAGTCTCTGAGATACAGCTGCAAAAATATTGAAATGGTGTTAAACCCATACAAATAAACAAAGCATTTGCAGAATGACGATTGAATCGCCCTGTAAGCCATTGAAATTTAGAAAGTAACGAAGAAAAGGCAAATAAAACAGTCTCGCTTGCCTTTGAATGGTGTCTAAAACTAAACCTTATACCATTTTCCTGTGAACCGATCTTTTGTTTTCTATCAAAATGACGGAGTATTTTTCTAGAAGTTCACAATATCGCATGTCTACATGTTTTATTTACGTAATGGCGTTCGCTTATAAAAAGGGCTATCACGCAAAATTTGACTTAATCAAATTATGTAAACTTCGAGGGCGAGAAGTGAATAAACTGCACATGTACATGGTCTTAGCTTCTCTTCCTGGTTTTAAATAGTATACAACGACATCAAAGAACATAAACAAACATGCATATGTAAACAAATAATTATATTTATTTGTTTACGTATATTTACGTATCTTGAATCGTTGGTTCAATCTAAGTTTCACAGTTTCACATGTTTTATTTTTATTTTGGAATTTTCAGATGGTCCGGGTTTTTTTTTTTTTTTTGTTTTGTTTTTTTTTTGTTTGTTGATTTTTCCTTGGATATAAGGGATCATCACCTGAATTATTATTAAGAGGCACCTATTGTCCATTGCAAGGCAAAATAATTTACTTCCAGTTTGGTAATTTCTTGCGTAAGCACTGTGTTTAACGCTACTTTCAATAGTTTTTTAGGTTCACGAGGCTGGTGCACCTACAAAACCTAGAAAGTCTTTCAGTCTTATCCAAGATTGGGGATCCAACATGACTCAGTGATATGGGCGGCGGACTTGTTATCCTAGAGAAAACAAAAATCGAAGATTCGAATGCCGTCCATTGTCAGGTCATGATGGTGTGCCGTTGGGCATACATGGAAGAACATGAAAGGAAGGTTAACGCAGCTTTATACAATTTTGCAGCCAGGCGGCTGTAGCACCGAACGATAGATACAGTATGTTACATCGTGAAATTAACATTCGTCTCAATCAAATCATTCAAAATCGCTCACTCAGCGCTTCATTCATTCATTCATTCCGAACACTCATTCAAACCATTCAAAAACGCTCAAACCCATTGAAAAATATAGAATCAGCAACGTCATTCAAAATAAATTTGGATAGAGAAAAATCGCGATTTCACTGACATAATTCAAAGCGTAAGCGTCTGAAATGTTCTTCAAGAAATAGGAAGCTATCTATAGAACGTGAATGCATATTTTATTAAAGGGGGTCAATCAATATCGCTAACTTTGTTCATCATGAACGAAATTTTGCGAAATTGGATTACCTCCCATTAAATTCACTCAAAACTAGCTCCCCACACTCATTGTTTTTCATTCCTAAATCATTCCAAAATCATTCACCTTGTCAATTTCCCAATTTTGTTTACTGTACGTGATATTTCTCACACCAGTGCTACCACGACGTCCCTTCCCAGCCTCAAGCTGCTACCCCACTCAAGTATACAATTATCCAGCTATTGTTGGGAGACAAAGGTTGAAAAGCTTATGTGCCATTGACGTGGACCGAACCCATGTCATCGAATGAATCAAAATCGCGAGTCGGGTGCGAATTCAACTGCACTTTTACGCCGATACATGATTAAGTGAACTTTGCAGAGCATTGACTAAAGGTTTGAAAAAACAGCGTCAAAAATTTATATCAATTATTAATGAAATCGTTTTCTAATTCAGCTAAACCTCGAAATTCCATCTGAACTACTTGCTGCGCATTTTGAACTACTGAACGCATGTCAGAATTCAGGATTTGAAAAAAGGGAAAAGTTGACGTAACCTATCAAAGTCCATTCGAAGAATGAGGTGTAATGAAATCTTGATGAATTATTAAAGAGAGAGTTTCGTGTCGCACGCAGGATAGGAAGTTAAGGCAAACCTTGAAAAAGAAGTGCAATTCAATTACGTTTGAGGTTATATGTGCTAGAATTGAAGATATATCGACAAGTATTTTACAATGATCATGCCTTATTTCAACAAGGATGAATAACCCGGATTTTGAAAACTGAACGCATGCAAATGGAGCTCTTTAGAGAATAAACACCGGCTCTGCGTTCAGGGTGACAAAACGGTGATTTTTTTAATTAAATCCCGCTTTGCATGCACGTGCACGTGCAAAGCGGTGTAAAATTTACAAACTTAATTCACCATTTTGTCATTCTAAACGCAGAACGGAGGGGAGGGGGGATGTTGGGACTATAGATCAATAAGTTTGAGTGAGTGATTAAAGGTCAATTTCGTCTATACACTGTATAGACAAAAATTGACCTTTGATCACTCACTTGAAATTGTGGATGTATACTAGCTTTCAATAAATGTTTTTTATCGTCTTTTTTTCCCGTTACTATTGTGTATTATTTCAATTGTTTATTTTATCTATTTAGTTCTTTGAAATGTGAGTTCAAACGTTTCTGATTCGGACTGTTACTACCTAATTTGAAAAGGAAAATGTAAAGAACATCGAAAATTGACAAGATGAATGAATTTGGAATGATTTTGCAATGAAATTGAATGAGTGTGTTGAGCGAGTTTTGATTGAAATTCAAGGAAGGTAATCCAATATCGCTTGTTTAAGGTTAACAAAGTAGACGATATATATTATCCCCCTTTGATAAAATATACGTAATTTACTGTTTGTGTGTCTTCTTCGACAAATCAAACACTTTAAAATCAACATCAGTCAATAAAATCATAGAATATTTTGATCGCTTTTAATTAAATTGTAATTCTCTTGAACGATTTCGATATGTTTTCTAATAATTTCGGAGCGTTTTTGACCGATTTGGGTGGGTTTTTGGAATGAATGAATTGGGTGAATGGTTTTGAATGATTTTGATCGTAATGAGTGTCAATTTCACGATGTTTGTAATAGTGTAGCAGATAAACGAGATCAATGCTTAGTATTATTTCTAGGTGGATATTTCCCATTTCAATGTCAAACCAAGGACAATATTCAAAAAGACATCTTAACGACTAGAACCCTGTTGAATTTATTGTTTTAGCACCCACATGACATCATTTTACGAAGTTTTAGTACTCATTTCGCTTGACAACTCGGTAAACATCGGTGTTCTACTCTGTACGTCCTACAGTTAGTTTCATCGTGAAATTGACATTCATATCAATCAAAACCATTTTAAATCGCTCTCTCAGTGTTCCACTCATTCATCCCTTACACTCACTCAAACCATCCAAAAACGCTCAAAATGAAAAATATAAGATCAACAACTACATTCAAAATGAATAAAGCAAGAACCAAATCGCGATATCACTGACATAATTTAAATTGTAAGCGTCTGATTGGTTCTTGAAGGAATAGGTAACAATTTATAGAACTTTTATGCATTTTTATTAAAGGGGGGGGGAAGACATATCGCTAATTTTATTCATCCTGAACAAAATTAGCTGTAGTGGATTATCTCCTTTAAACTTCACTCAAAACTCGTTCCTCTCACTCATTCGACATCATTCCGAAGTCATTCCAAAATCGTCCACCTTGTCAATTTTACGATGTTATTTACTGTACTATTGATATAGGTGAAATGTAAAATTAGATATTTTATCGCCTGTTTAGTTTTGATTTTTTTTTAACATTAGATCCGTCAGGCGAAAAGTGAACATTTGAATACTAAAAGCGTGCAAGGTTTCCACCCTAGTCCGACTACGCGGTATGCACGGGCTTGCTAGGTTATGAATTATTAGCACTTGGTCCCCTTCTCCGAGTCAAAATTCATGTTCTAGATACCTATTCATTCCAAAGATTGCCATTTTTTTTTCATCTTCAGTCAGTTTAGGCCAGTCTAAAATTTTGGGAAAAAGCGGGAAGTGGGAAAAAAGTTAGCAAAGAATTGATATTGTGTCTTTACCGCCCATATAAAACAAAAACAAACTTTTATTACAATATAACCAGCCTTGCGTTCAAGATGAAAACGTTCTGGAAACGAAACGTTTGTGAACAGTTTTAGAAATGATACCCCGCTTTGCACGTGTTCTCGCGTGCAAAGCCGGGTATAATTTCTAAACATTTGCAAACATTTTTTCGGTTGTTTGTTTTGTTTTGTTTTGTTTTTTAGTTTTTGTTTTGTTTTTTTTGTTTTTTCATCCGGAATGTACAAAAGCAACCCTTGTTAACAGTGATGACAGTTAATTTGTATTAAAACTATAAGCCAACTAAGCAAATTAGGGTTTTTAAAAAAGCGTATTCCAAGTACTTAAAGGAAATCCATCTTTCATACTAAATTAGAGTGCACGAAATCCCATTAAAGTACCGCATATTACATTTTGACAACTTCCGTCAAATTTTCACTTGTACAGTTTCAATTGCAGATTATCCATTTACATTTTTGACAATGTGTTTCCTACCGAAATTTTGTGCTAGGCATGAACTCTCTTCGAATTTAGTCATCAATTTAGTTTTTGATTAGAGATAGAAGAAAAAAAACAAGGATTGCTAAATTCAAAGATACATTCTATATTATTCGACGTTTGTTAGTTTTGTATTTGCTTAATTCTTATAAAAAACTGAATCAAAGTTAATCTCAATCTATTGGATTGACAATATAATTGCCCCTGTAAAGGCGCTTTAAAAAGATTTATTCATTTTTAATGGTAATACTTTTGTTTAGTAATATATAACAACATTGATCGCATTTGGCTGAATGAATGAAATAAGCCATCTACGTAATCCATAATGAATGTTACGGTGAAATAACAAACAACTAAGAAATGAATTTCTCACACCACAGAATTATGCCTAAGGTTGTCGTGCAGTTTTGTTGTGGGTGGTTTTGGTGGTGGCGTTGGTGTTGTAATAGTAGTTGTAGTCGCCGTTGTCTTTTTTCTTTTATTTTTTTCCCCAAATTTTCTGAATAATTGTGAAAGCGTTCTTTTTCTTTTACTTCATAGAAACCGATTTTTTCCACTCATCTTTTTATGAAAATAGCGGTACGTTTCTTTTAAAAACTGTTTCATGCCTACCTTGTCGTTTCAAAGGCGGCGATTGGTCTACTTATAAATACACGTGCGAAGATGACATTCGCTAGTTCAGGAGGAAATTATGAAATATAAGAATATACCACGAAATTACAATTTAGTTTTTCAACGGAGTAATTCTAAATGTTCAAGGTTAATGGGTTTATGTATTATTTCAGTTTCGAATTTCTTGTAATCTAAGAAAATGTTAAAACAAAAATCTTAATCATATATGTTCTTTTGGCCTTCTTTCCGGAGACGTACAAGGAAATAACACTGCAGGTTTCCTTTGCGGAACGATTAAACAAATCGTCCATTCGATTAGGTAATCGTCAATACGAAACTAAAAACGTCAAAATACTTGTTGTCTAAAAATTATGAGACCAGAAAATGGTTTTGTTCAATCTTTTTCTATGAATTTTCGAATAAAGTGGTCAGGTGGTCAGAGACCAGGGATTCGTTTTACTAAACATCTTACGATCTTTTATTGCGTAAGTGGTATCTAAAAATGGAATTCTGCAGTGCATCATCTCACCAGAATCGTCTTCTAAAGACGATTTCAATGAGATATTACAAGGCAAAAATCTAACGATGAATGTAAACACCTGGTACGATTTTTGATTTTGACTTTTTTTTTACGATTATTTTTTTCTTAAGATGTTACATTTTAGAACATCGTTAAATTGACAAGGTGAATGGTTTTGGAATGAAATTGAATGAGTGTGGGGAGCGAGTTTTGGGTGAAATTTAAGGGAGGTAATCCAATATTGCTAATTTTGTTCAACACAATTAGCTATATTAAATACATCCTTTTAATAGAAAATGTGCGAACTATTCTGTGTGTACGTCTTCGTGGACCAAAAGACACTTGAAAGTCCACACCAGCTAATAAAGTCCTAGAATAAATAGATCGATTTGAATTTATTATTGAAAGTCTTGAACGATTTTTAAATGTTTTCTAATGATTTCGGAGCGTTTTAGATCGATTTGAGTGAGTGTTTGGAATGAATGAATGGAGCGGTAAGTGAATTAATAAGAATTATTTTGATCGGAATGAGTGTCAATTTGACGATGTTTTTAGCTGTAGGTAAAACACCCCAGGCCCCTATAGAAAGGGGACAGTTAGGGATCATTCCGTGTATTTTTGAAAACTATAAATGAAACAAAGATTTCCCTATTTCTTAGCCAGGTCTCCAAAACTTTAAACTCTTTCTAATTATCCACCTTAATTTCAAAATACTTTCTACGAGCCTGTAAAGTATTTCGTAAACCAACTATCGTTTTTTGTCGACCAAACGTCGTAACTACAGCTTGACTAAAGCTGTAGTTACATGATTTAAATCGCCATGCCACGATATAGTAGTGGGTAGAATGATTATTTTCTATTTACAATATGTCTTTATATCTTTTAGTTTCAGATTAAACAAATTTAGGATATATCTTTATGCTATTGTTTCATTTTGAAAAACAAAACTAACCCAAATTGAAACGTCTTGATACTAAATTAGTCTTTGTGTAACCAACCTATCCGCTCTCACTTTGACGAAATACTAGCATCAACTCCAAACCTTACATACGGTGTTGACCCGTTACGCGAAAAAGACCATCTTGGTAGTGCGTAAAGTATCGACCTTAGTCAGACTGCGCGAATTGTGCAGACTGACTTGTGTCGAAACTTTTCGCAAAGTGCTATTTTTTTTAATCTAGAATGATCGATCTATCTTCCAGTGGAAGAATGTTTGAAATGCGATCTCTAGTTGACCTATGCTGGACCAAATCTCTTTTTCAAATATTCATCTGGCAGAGTTCCAAGATGGTCCCCTTTCGCGTGAAGGGTCACAATTATTCTAAGATACATTGCAATAACAAGCATCGACAGAAAAAGTCAATTTCTTTCATGACGATTTTTATTATTTTTGTTTATTCTTTTATTTTTCATTCTGTTTTCCTCACGTCCCGGCCTACATTTCCCAAATGTTTCATAACTGTTACGTATAATCGTAAAATTGTTATATAGTAGCTTGTAACGTTGAAATAAAACTCAATTTACTTTACTAATATTACACCGTGTTTTGGGTGCACTGCCCTTCGTATAGGATCTTAAAACGTTTGCAATTTTTTGAGATGATGCCTTGCAATGTATGCAAGTCTATATGCCAAGCGAAATACCATTCTTTCAATCTTTTCTTCAAAAACAAAGGGCTGTTTCTATTGAATGACATAATCGATATTCGTCTACAAAATACTGTAACTACAGCATAATTCGGCTCTAGTTTCACTTAGGTTTGTCACCTTATGGCGTTTGAATCTATTGAAGAAACAAGCTAAAAGAGACCATAAACATACAAATACACTCGCAAACAAAAATATACACAAATATGTTCACATCCACCCTAACATATCTAACAAAAAATGATGTGAAACACAAACGATTGTTACGTTGTCCAATTTATGTGAAAAAAACTATTGTGAGAAAACTAAATCGGATTACGAAAAAATTGCCTGTGGTGTAAAATCTGTAAAAAAAACTCATCTCAATCTCAGCACACTCAATTTGCTAAACCTGTCAATTTCAAAAAACATTCAAATTAGTACATAGTTACAAATTGACACATAATTGATATATACCTTATTGTATTTCTTTAATTAATAGCATATGAAATAAATATTCGTACGTACCTAAAATATAAAATCAAATGAATAAAAGAAATATGTTTATCATAGGTTTCTGTATTTAGCTATAAAAATATCGTAACTTAAAATATGAAAATCTGTAGTTACGCTGTTTTTACCAGCCAATTAACTTCAAACAAATATAGTTAATAACGTCGAAAAACTGACAATATAAATGATCTTTGAATGATTTCAGAATGAAGTTGAATGAGGGAGAGGTGCGAGTTTTTTTAGTGAAATTTAAGGGAGGTAATCCAATTTCGCTATTTTTATTCAGGATGAACAAAATTAGCGATATGTAT
Organism: Fragum whitleyi; assembly: GCA_948146395.1. Taxonomy (NCBI): domain Eukaryota; kingdom Metazoa; phylum Mollusca; class Bivalvia; order Cardiida; family Cardiidae; genus Fragum; species Fragum whitleyi. The sequence goes on from OX411554.1 coordinate 47,095,029, forward strand.
TGCCTCTCTGAATACAATATGCATAAAAGTTCTAAAGATAACTTCATATTTCTTCAAGAACCAAGAACGCGATTTGGTTCTCGCTTTATCCATTTTGAATGTAGTTGTTGATCTCATAATTTTTGGTAATTTTGAGCGTTTTTGAATGGTTTGAGCGAGTGTTTGGAATGAATGTTTGGAGCGCTGGGAGAGCGATTAAGACTGGTTTTGATCATAAATGAATGTCAATTTCACGATGCTAATAACTGTGCGCCTTACACTGTCAATACGCTATCAATATTATTTACAATAATAATTGATAAATTGCTGAATAGATTTGTATAATCCATGCAGGAGCAATGATATTGTCAACTCGACATACTAACAGTATTATTGCTCGTGAATAGACACTATTGAAGATTGGGCAATATATTTATTTTCAAATAAAGTGATCATGTTTACGACCGCTACGATGCCTCTTGCATATGAATTCTACATCACTGGGGTAAAAAAATACATCCGTGTTAAGGTAAAACACTCATTTTTAGAAATTTTGACATCGGCTCGAAGTCGGAATTCCACGGAAATTGTCATTAGATTGTCATTAGCTATCGGAAGATAATTACGATATAAACGATTCATTTTGACGGCGTCGTAACATGATTAAAAGTCGAAAGTAAAGTGCACATTAGGTACTTACGCCTTTTAACCACAGCATCGATAATTGCGTCAAAAAGGTGTATGTTTTGTATACAGAAATATACCGACATATCTCGAAATCACCCGATTTCAAAATTCCTAATGGGCAGTGTACTACCTTAAATCATAGGTAAGAATAAAGTACAACATATTATAATAGATTCTGAAGAGTGAAAGACATGATATGATATTATTTGAGAACTAGCAAAAGTCTCCATGTCATCAAAAACGAATTAGCATATTGTCGATAGGCCCGCCATTCATGAATTACAGATAATTAAATTAAGAACAAAAATGTTATAGTTTTTCCGAGACATTTTTCATTAATAGACTTTTGTCTTGAATTAAATTGAATTACTTTCAAAATAGGAACGAATATGATACTAGCGTATGTATTCTAGCTTTATAAAGGAGATCTTTCCGCTCCTTAATAGGTTTTTCTTTTTTATTGTTTCCCAGAGTGTTTCAAAATTAGAAAAAAATATAAATATATGAAATGAAAAGATATTGTTAAAAACGAAAAATGAGCATGTGCTTGAGTCCAAAATGCTCGACGGCCTGGAAAGTTGGCAGCCTTGAGAGCTGAACAGAGCACGTATTGCATTTGAATGCGTAACTATCAATATGCATATGCGCAAAATCAAATAATTCACTCTGTAGAAAGATAAAGCTTATAAAAAGATAATTTGATATTACGATTTAACTATCATTCATCAAACTTCACACAAACAAATTATCGCTGGGGAAGTCAACAGTTGTATAATTTCCTCATACATGTAGTCGCATTTTGCTTGTGTATAGCTTTCATTTATTTTTTCCTACCCATTGTGATTGCTAATTGTCAAAAAAAAATATGAGACACCGGAAACTATCTAACAAATAGGGTCTAGGATCAGATCAGATAGCGTGGTTTCTTAACCTGATCCTAGTCTTTACTTTTACTATTTTTCTATATTGTTCAAATGCTACACACCGACTGAACAGGTCTTGCAAACTACGATTTAAATATAAAATCTCAATCAGCCATGTTTAGATTAAATATATATTAAGAATTAAAACAGAATTTAAAAATAAAAGGGCAAATCTTAAACAAGTTCTCCTTTCTCGACAATTTTACATGAAGGTCGATGAATTCACGTTATAAACTAATGTTTGCCGGCATAGAAAAAAATCCGCCCAGTGAGAGTCATTGCTACAAAATTTTCTTTAAGCATGGTAAACTTATGCTTATTTCTTCTTTTTTGTATTGTTTTGTTTTTGTATTGTATTGTTTTTTGACGCATCACTCTTTCATATTTCGAAAATTGATACGAACAACAAACACCTTTACGACATCAGGCCTACAATCAGGAGACAAAACACGCTCGCAAACATTTGAAAATGGTTCTCCGCTTTGCACGTGAGTACACGGGCAAAGCGGAGAACCATTTATCAAACGTTTAGCGAACGATTTTCATCCTGAACGCAGGGTAAGCGACTTACTTGTGAGCATTTCACTACCAAAACAACAATAAAGAAGAGAAGTATCTGTCGTATAGCGCTGGACATCTTTGTATGATTTGAAAAGAAGTTACGCTCCTGTCTTTGTTACTAAATATAGCACTCTTTGATGATATAGTTGATGACGTCACCTGTCTAACATCCACCTCGCGTTGATTTTGTTACTCCCCTGTTATTTTCTCGTTGAATTTTATCTATTTAAAATAAATTTTGAAACAAAATAAATCACTGAAATAGTCCTCTTATATTTAAAAAATAAAAGAATAGATCTTGAATTTAATTGAGGCTGTCTGATCGATTAATCTCCGTTAACTTAAATCCAGAAATCAGCTTCTGAGAAACAAACGGATTAACTTTTTCGGAATTAAATTCTAAGACTCCCTTGATACAACTCTCCGATTAAAAACAAAGCAATCATGCAGACAGAACTACTAGTAGACCGACAATAGCCCCCCCTACGACGATTGGTTTTTTATACCCAACCCCATCCAAAATCGGATTTTAGTGTTGATTATCCCGAAAGTTACCGAACTTTCTGAAACACCCCAACTCACCGATGGCTATTGGAAAAGTGGACTAACTAGTGCGCACATTGGAAAATTTATAGGGTCCCACCTCCCACCTCGTCAAATATAGAATTAATGGTTTCAACTTATATTGGAGAGAGGGCCGGTCAATAAATTTGGTACTTGTGTAAAAGAGTGTGAAGAATACTATATGATTCCTTATATAAATGCTGAGCTATTTATTTATTTATTTATTTATTCATTTATTTATTTATTTATTTATCTATTTATTCATTTATTTATTTATTTAGCTATTTAGCTATTTATCTTTCTATTTATTTATTTATCTATCTATACAACTATGTATTCATTTATTTCCAGTTGTATATTTTATGTTTACAAAATATATTTTTCTATTTATTAAATGGTTGATTGATTGATTGAATGGGGTTTTACGCCGCTTTCAACATTATTTCAGTTATATCGCGGCGGCCGGAGCACCTAACAATGGATTCCTGGTTTTTCTCACGCCAGTAAATGGACTATTTGCTCTGAATAATATTTTCTGTGCCATAGAACAATAAGAACATCGCCTTGAGGTTCTTTTAAATGCTACCATGGAGGCGTCATTAAAACAGTAATCTTTTACGAGTGGAAGACCATGGTATCGTTGATGGTTGTATGCTATAGAAAACACTTTTAGCTCAATAAGAAATAAAAGAATAGTTTTGAAAAAAAGATCTTTTTAAAGTATTATTATTTTTCAAAATCCAAAACCATTTCGCATCAAACTTGAAGGACGTTGTAGGTTTCGTGATAACGTATGTTCGTTCGTAATTATTATTATTATTATTATTATTATTATTATTATTATTATTATTATTATTATTATTATTAATATTATTATTATTATTATTTATTTATAACTAGAAAGAATAGGGTAGAAAAAAACTATTTAGAGTGTCATCATGGTATACATAGAGGATAATCGTTTGTTTCAGTGTAAGATCGATTTATATTTCATTGAGTGAACAATCAAAGCTTTATTTTCACGAGTGGTGGAGCCACGAGTGAAAATATAGCTTTTGTTGTTCACAAAATGAAATATTTATCGATCTTACACGAAAAACAAACGATTATTCTATTTCTTTAATGCAAAACTGAGACAAAATGTGAAATTTCTAGGACATATTTTCGTAAAGCGCGTCATTTTGCGCGTGATTGCTATGCAACGTTTATTGTGACGTCATTTATTTCGCCCTGCATAGATGACATCAGATAGGATGAAATGCACAAAAGCAGGGTATAAGTTTTTGATGATTTCACTGCTTTTGCGGTGAGATTATCAAGTGATAATCTACCGTTATTTCTCGATAAACCTCCGAAAAGCATTAAAGAAAATATGATAGTTGTTTCTGTACATCTTGGTCGACCCTCTATCAATAAGTTATGAATAAGGCGTGGCAACAGACAGTCGTTTGGCTAGCAAAACAAAAGCCGATTCATTCAATATTTATAATCGCATAGAATCTACGCCAGATTTTAACTCCTAGACAATAGGGGAGACCGGGGCAGAGTGTTACACGGGGCAAAGTGTTACGTTTGAAATATTTTCTTTTTGACATCATTAATGCCCCAGGTGTTATTTCTTAGAAAAGGGTTTTTTGATTATGCATGTTTTGCTGCATATTAGATTCATGAAATAGGAATGTCCACTTAAGAAAAATCAGATAATGATTTTTGTGACACAAAAGTAAATTCTTACCTCCTTCGTAAATATACGCCTAGTCTGATAAAAGAGTACAAGAAATAGGAATGTCATATGGTTATGGGATCCTGAGATCCAGAAGCTTACTTTTGTGTACAAATTATGTTATTGTAAACCTTTCTTTTCTTTGCACGAGTATCTTTTCCGAAAAGTTGCGATTGGGGCAAAGTGTTACACAGGACGTGGGGCAAAGTGTTACAGTGTAACATTTTGCCCACAATATGTTTAACGCCATTATTCAATTTCCAGATAACGAGATTATGACTGAAACGAATTCAAAGAAGCTTCAGGCGAAGTTTTAATGTTTGGGCAAGTCATTTAACATCTAATTGTATGCAATAGAAACCGTTGTAGGAAAAAGATCAATTTCCTGTTGCAAGAGTAACCAGCCTTTTCTCAAAACGTTTTGTCCGCTATATATTCGGACATGTTGAAACGGGGATTTGGCTGTCCAATGGGCTTATTTCTAAAAATTGTGGTTAATCACAGATTTTTTTTATGTAATTTCATAAATGTAGAGTTTAAGAGACTTAATAGTAATTAAAGCAATTCAGCCATGATCATATTATACTTTCTGACTTTTCAGACTTATTCGAAGCTACAGTAGGTTTCAGTAGTAACAGGTGCTCTTAGATTTTATTCCGTTATGGTCATACAATACGAGATTAATGGTTTATGTCTTTATAAGAGAAATAAAAAAGAGAGAATATTTTAGGATATGGTCTGAGTATTTTATTATTATCGAAACGTTTTGAAACATGTGGTTAGGCGCAAGAAATGCACTTTTTTGACATGGGTGACAAAGTCAGTGTGTGCAAAACTTGCGGTCTAATTTTGAGTAATATTTTGCCAAAAGGCCTTTCATGTTTATCCCGGTATTGTAAAAGCAAATGGAACTTCTTTTCGTGACGAATGTATGTCATGTAACACTTTGCCCCGGTAGGTGTAACACTTTGCCCCAAAAGCCCGGGGCAATGTGTTACATTTACCGGTATTTTTGTCTGCGTATAACATTTTTATGATATGACGAAATTGTTTAATCAAAGTATTTTTTAGTTCCAAATTCTTTAAATTTTCGATTCATAAATTAAATAAATTCAAAAGAGCTATGGTGTCCGAAATTTTGTGAATTGATTAAAAATTGTAACACTTTGCCCCGGTCTCCCCTAAAGGATGAGCGATGCAATTATTTATTAGTTATGACTAGTTAATCGTGGAATTACAAATTTTATAAACAGGCTTTTATTGGCGAGTTTTATTTTCGCTCATTTTAGAGATTGATTCAACACGCGAAATTACGAACACCGCTTATTTTTTCTTTCTTTTTTTTGTATGATTTAGATTTAAAAAATAATCAAATAAATAAATGAATAGAGATTCGTAACGCAACATTGTTTAAAGTGCCTATATTATTTAGGCACTTACAAGTGCCTATATCGATATAGGCATTTAAAAAATGTTGCGTTAAGCCCTTGAAATATTGATATCTCGCTAAAATACGGACCCGCAAATATTTCTGTCAACCCTGAAAACGCGAAATTTACCAACCCGCAATTACCCGATTCCGAACATCACGATTATTAGCAAATAATAAACCGTGAATATTTTATTTCAGAAACCGATCTAGGGACCACAAAAAAGTGGTCGCTATAGAAAATGGTCGCTTATTTCATTTTCATTTTACTCCCCGGTCTCAAATACGCCGTTTAAGAGAATAGCATTAGTGCTTCTGGATTGCGTATTTTCCCCGATTATACTACGAATTGAGTTTATACAACATGTTATTAATCTTAGTTCGATTGCAGCGCAAGCTTGAGCTTCTTGAGTCGCTCTTGAACACTCAATTCTGGTGTTTCAACGTCCCTGAGAAAGAGACGGTGTTTTAAACGCACTGCTACCCAATACAAATGCTTGGTGAACTGATGCTGGCTAGTAAGTGTGTTAAGTCGCCCATAAGCATCTATGGGCGACGGTTTGCCTCGAACAACGGACCTCTCGTTCACAAGTCGAGCGTCTGTACCACAAGGCCATCGAGGCAATTCTTGTTAAAAATTTGAACCATTTTTCTCCAACCATCCTAGAATATGCTGCTAATTCAAGACACTAGCGTTGTGACCCCGACTGGCCAAGAAAAATCTACGGTGCGTCCGATATTCCACGATCTGTCACGATTTTGTTTAGAAGTACCCCGAGTTGAGGAGATGATTTACTAAGAAATAGTAAGACGAACACCGACTCTCCTTCAGATTCCTATCAGACTTTTCACATTGAACTCTGTATATACAGTTAAAAACATCGTGAAATTGATACTTATTCCGATTAAATAATCATTCGAGACAATTCACTCAACGCCCCATTCATTCATTCATTCATAAGTTCATTCATAAGTTCATTCAATCATTCAAAACACTCACTTAAATCGATCAAAAACGCTCCAAAATCGTTGAACGATCAACATTTAATTCAAATCGATCAAATTATTCTACAATCTTATTGGCTGGTGTTGATTTTAAAGTGTCTGATTTGTCCACGGAGATACACATGTATAAAAAGCACTTAATTAGAACAGAACAGAACAGAACATATCTTTTATAACGTCCAGGTACAACAATGTACAATAAGGAAAAATATAAAATTACAAATGTGAAATAAAGATGATTTTAACTTCCGGTAATACAGATATTCGAAGAAGGTTAGATGACAAAATCTTAGCTTTCCGAGGGATAGATGTGCTTTTAATTTTCAGTGAGTTTGTGGTGGTAAAAGTAACAAATAAGGCAACTACGGCCTCACTAAGCTATAGTTGCGATAAATGAAAATGAAAAATTTCCCATTTGACAAAATATCTGTGCTAAAAAGCGAAAGCAAACGATTGGGGCTGAACACTCGTGTCAACTTATTATGGGCTATAATTGAGGTTAGCACGGAATGGTAGGTAATGAAGACACTTTTTTCATAAATCAAGAAATTTCATTCTATTTTGCTTTTTAAGTGTTTGTTTTATTGATAACATTGCATTTTAATCATTTCAGACTCTCGGATTTATAAATAAAAACTATCGCACAAAATTTGATATAAGATTTGAATCTGGCCACCCCTATTTGTTTGCTACACTTTCAGAATCGTGAATGGCTTTACTAGGTAGGCAAATATTACAGCCTGCAACATTTTCAAGACATCTGCAAGCATGTTAAAGTCTGTTGACAGACCTAATCCTCTGTAATTGTAGTCGACATGTATTCTTTGTTAATCCCCTGCCTTCTTTGGGCGGATATTTCAGTGCGCATAATGAAATCAAGCCTAGAACAGTTAGTAACATCGTGAAATTGACATTCATCTCAATCAAGAACCATTCTAGATCACTCACTCAGCGCTCCATACATTCCTCCAACCACTCACTCAAACCATTAAAAAATGCTCAAATTACCAAAAAAATTAGATCAACAACTACGTTCAAAATGAATAAAGCAAGAACCAAATCGCGATTTCACTGGCATAATTTAAATATTAAGCGTCTGATTGGTTCTTGAAGAAAAAGAAAGCTCTTTTATAAAACTTTTATGCATAATTTATCAAAGGGGGATATACATATCGCTAATTTTGTTCATCCTGAACAAAATTAGAAAAATGGATTACCTTCCTCAAATGGCACTCATAAGTAACTCCTATCAATCATTCAACATCATTCCGAAATCATTCCAAAATCGCTCACCTTGTCAATTTCACGAAATTATTAACTGTTAACAATTCCAGAGAAGAGCATACACATCTATGATGTCAATTGTTTATCAGGAATAATAATTGTGCCTTTTTTGAACGTTTATAGGTCTGCTCTTCATTGCTCTTCATTATACCCAATCTAACCGTCGCTTATGTCGTATCCAAATGTCATGAGCAATAATGATTACGGAATTTTTTTTGACGGATGACCATGGCTTTACACGTTAAATAAAAGCGTTATTACGTGATTTTTCAGATATCAGAAATGGTACACACTTATTTAAGTTTTCGGTAAAGTCGCAACTACAGTTAACAAAATCTTGAAATTGACAAGGTGAATGATTTTGAATGATTTTGGAATGAAATTTAATGAGTGCGATGGGGGAGTTTTGAGTGAAATTAAAGGGAGGCAAATCAATATCGCCAATTTTGTTCAGGATGAAAATTCTGGGCGCTGCAAACCACGGTTCTATGGCTGTAGAAGGTAACAATTATTCTGTCGTTTACAAATCCCATTTTGATAGAATCGAAAGGCTTGTTAAAGTCTGAAAAAACATTTATTCATCTCGAATCTATTAGAATAGCATCCATACGCAATTGTAGTCTAACCAAGTCAGAGTCCATGATTTTATTCTCCCATTCCCAGTTATCCCGTATTATTGCCCTACTAGTTCAAAGCCTCGTTTCGCTAGTTCGGCTTGTCAATCCGATGTTGTTTTGGCACAAGGTTTCAGTCAAATAATCATATAATCAGAATCAAAAACAAAAATCAGATATTTCATTTCGGCGTAAAAAAGATACTTATTTAAAGTGGTCCTTATCGAATTTTGAGTAGTATATTTTCTTCTATTTTTATCTTATTTCATTTCATTTTTTTTTCTTTTTTTCGAGTAAGAAAGAAAGAAAGAAAAGAGTTGGGTACGTTATGCTTCGATCTATAAGATATTTTGTTCATTCGAAGAGAAGAGTAGAGAAAAGAAGGAGAAGGAAGAGAAAAGAAGAGAAGGGAAGAGAAGAAAACTGAGCAGAAGGGTTCTGAACAGAATTGAGCAGAGTAGTACAGAATAGAATAGAATGAAATTAAATAAAATAGAATAAAATAGAAAAAAATAGAATTAAATAGAATAAAGTAGAACATAAAAGAACCGACTGAATCGAAACAGACCAGTGGAGAGTAATCCAGTCGATTATACATTTAAAAGATATTAGTAGACTCACTTTTATGGAAGATATATACATGTATTTAGGTCAGTAGGAATGAAATACGTATATGAACAAGAGAAGAATTAAAAGAAGTAAAAGTTTTGACATTTTTATTGAGGTAGAAAATTAATTTCTTCATTGATCTTAATATATATATGACCCGTCACATCTAAAAGAACCTTTTTGGTACTTCGGAAAATGAGTAATGAAAAGATTTTTTGGTCTAGCAATCAGGATGACAAAACCATGCAATCTATTGCAAACTATATCCCGCTTTGCATGAAAGTGCACTTGCAAATCGGGGAATAATTTGTAGACAGTTTTCACGGATTTGTCATCCTGAACGCAGGCCAGGGTTCGGTACTTTCTCTTTTTCCATATTATACTTTTTTGCGTGACTGTTATAATATAATAAAGCTAGAAATAAATCGGATGATCTGAAAAAAATACAAAAATAAATAGATATTTTATTTCCTTTGACTCATTTGGACTCATTAACTATATAACCTTCCCCATATTTGGCTAAGTAGAATGAAATTTAGATAAATTTGTATTTTGATTGAATGTCAAGTAAAAAAGTGGCGGGTTTCATTTAGTGTAGGCGGACAAGCCAGGAGAAATAAACTCGTCTTCAATATCGACAGAATTTCAATTTAAACAGTGAATTTCGAAAACGTTTAGATAACGCTGAACTGCGTATTACGCCTCACGTCTCGAATTTACGTAGTACTACATTATAATAAATTACATTGTATTCTACTTCAAAGAAATTTAGGCCTTTTGCTTGGCTGAAAAGCCGGAAACCAATTCAATATTCACGGCAATTTCGATGAATACTTATTGCTTCTATTTGTACATGAATGCGATTTCCAGCAGTAGTTTCTCCCTGTAACCTCCGTAAAACTAAACGTCTTCTGAGACCTGATATGAGCAAATGTTACGTTAACGACGAAAATTAACAGAAATAAACGCATACATAGATTAACCACAGTAGTTCGTCAATCAACGATCCTATGCTACTCTCGAGAACAAAGATGGGTTTTGGAAGAAGAAAATATGAAAAGCTCGCGATTCCATTGTTTATTTCTTATCTTTTCTTATCGTACAAAAAACTATTGATTTAGTGACATGCTTATCAATGTAATCGTTACAGTGTTTCACAAGGTGATTAGTCTGCAATCCGTAACAGTTACGGAGCATGGTATTTTGTCACCAATTAAATTTTTGAATAATTTATACATGGGTGACAGGTCAATAATTACGAACCCGATAAATTTGTAAAATAGACGATACTTCTGATGTTTGTCAATAACGGTGACACTTCGAGTGTCAACACAAATACCGATTTACTACAACTTAAACCATATTCAACTATTTTTTGCGCTTATTCCTAGAATTAAGAAAAATGTGCTTAAATGACAGTGTCGGATCCGGAGGGGGTTCGCGGGATTCGAACGAACCCACTCTGAAACCCATTACTTTATTTTACTGCAGAATTTCAACTTACTCTTCTTTGCTTTTCAAGAAATATTCAATAATGAAAAAGCTTTTGCAGGCAGCATAGACTAAGATCAGCCTGAACATTTGTGCAGTCTGATCTGAGAATACACTGCCTACCTTCTTATTGATTTTTGTGGAAAAAAATCCTGAGGCAGACCATTGATATGGCCAAAAAAATAGGAAATTTGTAAAAACAAAAGTGTGTTGTGAAGTTACAAAGCCGTGTAAAGGGGCTTACTAGGAAAACGAACCCCCTTTTTGTCTGTACGAACTCATTTCGCATAATTTCTGGATCCTCCGCAGAAATAAAGGTTGTAAGATTTAGTCTTTTATTAACACACTCTTCGAATAGTCACATAAGGTCCAACTTTATTCTGTCGAGATATTTTGGTCAATATGCAGAAATTGTAAGTATAGATGACCGTGCGTAGATGGAGATCGTAGTATGATCAAGATTAATATTCGAAACATCGCATGTCTAAAACTAATAACATCGTAAAATTGACCAGGTGGACTGATTTTGAATGGTTTTGGAATCCAGTTGAATGAATGGGAGAAGCAGGTTTTTGGATTACACAAAAGAGAGGTAATATAACCTCCGCGGGCTCATGGTAAAACCTTGCTAGTTTTTATGTCCCTGCATCGATAGATCGAGATCACATTTATTTTCTCCTGTATTTTTGTTCGTTTAATTGTTTATCTTCTTGTCCCCCTAAAACGTCTGCATTTTTAAATAACTTTTTTATTGTGAGTGTAAGAGTCTTACGTTATATTTTATATGTGTGTTGCTTGTGAAAAAAATCCTTTCTGTCGGCACCGGCTTCAAGGTCATCTGTCAAGGCCCAGGTCATTTTTTTCTAAAAGGCCAAATATGTTTGAACTTTAACCTCATATTAAATTTTGGTTTGCTGTCGCCTTGGGAAATGAATTTTCGTTTGCTGTTGACTAAAGAAATGAATTTTCGTTTGCTGTTGACTAAGGAAATGAACTTTCGTTTGCTGTTGACTAAAGAAATTAATTTTCGTTTGCTGTTGACTAAGGAAATGAACTTTCGTTTGCTGTTGACTAAGGAAATAAATTTTGGGTTGCTCTTGACTAAGGAAATGAATTTTGGTTTGCTCTTGACCAAGGAAATGAGTTTTCGTTCGCTGTAGACTTAAGAAATGAATTTTAGTTTGCTGTTGACTAAGGAAATGAATTTTCGTTTGCTGCTGACTAAGGAAATGGATTTTCCTTTGTTGTTGACTTGGGAAATGAATTTTCGATTGTTGTTGACTAAGGAAAAGAATTTTCGTTTGTTGTTGACTAAGGAAAAGAATTTTCGTTTGCTGATCTAAGGAAATAAATTTTCGTGTGCTGTTGATTGTCGTATTGTACTAAACTACTGTATCTAAAAGAAGCAGTGACGGGGGCAGTGGTGTTTAACAAAGACATCTTGTTTCTTTTTTAATAGTTTTTAACGTTTCGTTTAACCAAAACACAAGTTCTAATACGCAACTAAGCCATGCGATAGTTTCAATTGTACATTTCACAACAGCAAGTTTTTGTTCTTGCGGTGAGCTTACGGAAGCCGTTTAGGCCCTCTGTGCAAAATCTTAACTTTGCTTAATGAAATTTATTGATTGCATATACAGAATAGAGAACAGACATAGATTCTACTCAATCTTATCCACACAGGGTGTATGTTGTGAATTCCAACGACAAGTTCTCAGGTTTGAACTACGTGTAAGAATGAAACATTTGTACAAGCTTCGACTTTTGAAATATTTTAAGACTTGTAATTAAGATTTCAATAACGATTGCTAACCAGCTAACCGACTATTTCTGGATGACCCATTGTATCTTTCCATATATCTATCGTATCTGTCGTAGAATATTCCAATATTAGCTAAGTCCCTAGAAGACGGTCAGTTGTTATGTGGGATAGTAGAAGAATACATGGTGAAACTACTGCTGAGATCGGCTATGGTACTTTAACGTGCTCGATTTAATGCCTGGACTCACGGGGGCTGCTCGACTTACCGTCTAATCCGAAAGACAATTACTTTCTTAGTGTGCTATGCAGGGAACTGAGCCAAAGGATTTCTTAGCGTGCACCTTGCGTGCAAAGCGGGGTATAACTGGCTAACTGTTCTCACCGTTTTGTCGTCCTGAACGCAGGGCAGGTTTGCGGCCGACTTAACTAATGGAGGTGACAAAAGGTCCTTTTTCGTATGACACGTATTAAATTACTACTCCCTGAGAGAAAGCTAAGCGATTGGTAGTGATATCGTGATTGGATCGCGTTTTATAGTGACCACCCTCGAGGCCAATACGGACGCCAAATACGTCCAACGGGCGTACTAATATTTCCATTATCCAAATCATAAACCACGCACCTGTTTAAAATGAGTCTTCTGTCATTTAAAAAAGGGGCATCAGTGTCCGTTCCTAGCTTTTCGATTCGTGAACTCTTTCCATCCAACCCCCTTTTTTCAGATATACGAATTTGACCAATTTGTCTGGTCATTTTACCTACAGTTAATAATCTCATGAAATTGACACTCATTTCGAACAAAACCATTCTAAATCGCTCATTCAGCGCTCCATTCATTCATTCGATCCAAACACTCACTCAAATCGTTCAAAAACACTCCGAAATCTTTGGAAAACATTTCGAAATCGTCCAAGACGATCAGCATTTAATTCAATTCGATCATATTATTCTGTTATTTTATTGGCTAATGTGGAATTTTATGTTTGGTCCACGAAGACACAAATTCAGGAAAGTAAGTATATTTGTTTAAGGGATTAAAGATATTTGATTACCTCCTTTGAATTTCACCAAAACCTCACTCCACACACGCATTAAATTTCATTCCAAAATCATTTATCTTGTCAACTTCACAATGTTATTAACTTTTATTTTTTATCTCAACATAAAGTCGTATTAAATCGGGTTCCCTAAAAACAGGTAAGCTCATATTTGGATTTGATTTTTATCCGCAAAAAAAGAAGAAAATATTATTTTTTGCGTGTATCAAAAATTTCTCCCTTTACAATCATCTGCCCATAATATTTGATTCCTAAATTGGAGTTAACGAATGTTTTGTAGAAAAGGCAGATTTTATTTGACATCTCGGCTCTCGTGATGTCATGAATCATCCCCACCCATCTTCGCGTGACCTATCAGAAATATTAAAGTATTAAAATGTCAATAAATAATCAGTATAAGCCATTAACTCTTTGTACTAATTAATGAGCTACGGCCTTTACCTAAATATAGCTTTAAGGGAATATGTGGAATGGTAGAAGTGACTTCGGTTCCATTGGTTGATCAACATTACAACTATCCATTTTTTGCATCATATTCTATCAAAAACTAAACAATTGACCAAAAAAATGATCAACAACAACATTCAAAATTAATAAAGATAAAGCAAAACCAAATTGCGATTTCACTGACATAATTGAAATTTTAAGCGTCTGATTTGGTCTTGATTAAACAGGAAGCTATTAATAGAACTTTTATGCATATTTCTTTAAAGGGATGTAATACATATCGCTAATTTTGTTCATCCTGGACAAAATTAGCGATATTGGATTACCTCCCTTAAACGTAACTCAAAACTCACTCTTCTCACTCATTCAACATCATTCCAAAATCATTCCAACATCGTTCACCATGTCAATTTCACGATGTTATTAACTGTAGCTGTTGTGTATTTAGAGAAAGGATTTTAAGAAATAAAGAGCATGATTCATTCGATTTTTTTCCCTTTTTTATACCTTGACAGTTTAAGTTTCTCTATTGTTAGTGATCATTATACATGTATTCCAAATTTCATGCCAACTCCATTTTTTTTTATTTTTTTTTTTTTTTTTTTTTGGGGGGGGGGGGGGTCAAAAACATTTACATCAGCCTGATTTTTAAAAATATTAGCTCTGTATTATCCCATACGATATGTGTATAAATATTAAGTCTTGGCCGCAAGATTGATATTACTGTATGTAAACTACATTAGAAGTTGAAAAGTATACAATATGCAGTCTGACACCTTGGTATCCAAAGTCTAATGTAAACAATATGTATGTATAAAACAGTTGCTTTTGTGGCCTGCTTATGCCCATTAGTCCTGTCTGATCTCTACAATCTATATTCTGTCTGTTCCGTATCGCTGAAGATAATCATTATGGTTTCTACACATACTAACTTACTACCGTCTTGGGATATTATATATCAACTTGGAGATATCAAGGAATTATTTTATTTTATACTAATTTATTTTAGTTCGATTTTGACGAAAGCTAAAGCTTATAGATTTTCTCTCGAACGCGTAATCCTGATATTTTCACGTCCCTGAGAGAGAGGGGCTGTGGTCTAAACCCACTGCTACCCAATTTTATAGCTGGGTGATCTCGGGCTGGCTATTAACTGTTTTGACCATAAACACACCCCGTCGACAGTGGGGCTCAAATCACGGACCTCCAGGTCATGGATGGAGAACATTTACCACAAGGCCACCGAGGCAGTCAAGGAAGGAATTAATCCTTTCCTGTTTTACAAAATTTTTCGACCTGTCCAAATTCAAAGGTTTTGCAGACGAAAATTTAAAGTGGATTTCATTTGAAAAATAACCATTTAGTAGGGTAGAAAATAGTGTGGAAAAAGAAGAAATTGCTTGTCAGAAGCAATTTCTTATTTTTTCACAATGTTTTCTCAATCATAAAAACACAGTCACGTAAAAAGCAGGGATTAAACAGCAAAAGGTTAATGAAGGAATTAACCTTCATTTTCAGACTTGTATATAAACACAGACCTACAGGTGAAGGGGTTTTTTTGTTTCCAAATTGAAATATTTCATTAACTTACATTGTATGTTGTTGGAAGAACCCACAACACGGTGTTTCATAAGGAAATAAAGATTGGGTCCCCCTCTCTTATCTATATCTGTGTTTACAGTACAGAGCTTTACAAAATACAGTCCATCCGGCTCAAGCGACCACGTCTATTAAGGTGGAAGAGGACACAAGCACTTTTTGAGATAAGTGATTAAATTTTGGTATATATATAAACTCCGAGTTAGTATGATCTCAATGGCGTATATTTTTTTCATTTTTAATTTGGAAATTACGTTTCCATGACGTCATAAAAATGACGCTTAGGCGCGCTTTTTAAAAACTACCCTAGCCACATTAAAATTCGCAGTTCGATTTAATATAAGACATTTTTGTTACGAAAATTGTACCAAAATGAAGCTTAATGAATAGGCAAACCGCAAATGCTATATTAAATATTTTGTATCTAAATATATAGACAAATACGTTGCTTAAAATCAATATTCACATTTTTTTACTGTTCCAAAAAACAAAATTTTATAAAATTGGCCCGATGAAATTTGTTAATTTTTTATATTATTTTCTACAATTCTAGTTCGATAAATGGGAAATGTTTTAAAAGCTTTCGCCGTGCTGAAATTTTACAATCCGGATTTAAAGTTTGTCAAATTGACGTTAAAACTATTACTTTGACGTTTAAATAACACCTAATATTTTCCTATGTTTATTTGAATGCTTTTGCGATCTATTGGAATAAAAAGATAAAAAAAAAAAAAAACACACACACACACAAACGTGATCAAAGGTCTTTGAGGCAAGGGCCCTCGAATTTTATTCTGATACTCCAAAAACTTCGCGGTACACGTGAATTTACCTTACACAAGTGTTGCCGATCGTTGCCTTCAATAAGGGCTACGTTGACGTCGCTATAAATGAAAGTTGTCTTTTGTAAGTCTATTTCATAAGCTCGACGTTATGACGTTACCATTGATTAGCACGTTCAAAGACTATTTGAAGGTACATTGATAACATTTCAAATAAAATGGGAAAACCTCTATGCATGTTTACGAAAAACGAAAAATCTTTTTGACATTTGATTTTTCTATATTCAGAAAATAAATAAACACTTTTTGTTAAGTCTGTCAAAAGAATTCAGCGATTTTTTCGACGTACCGCGTTCGTTCTTTACAAACGTTCAACGTTCGGGTAATAAACTCTGATCCCCAATTGTATAATTCCGTACGGTAAAACGTCACAAAAAGATGCGAGCATATGAAAAGGGAGATGGGCGAAGAAATTTCATCGGGCCATTTTTTTAAAAAATAAGTTTAAAGCTATTTTTCGGGCCGCCAAAAATAGAACTTTAATTCAATCTCGTGTATCTATCTTTAAATATAACAATGTTCTATTTACACGCCAAATGTTCCCAATTCATTAAACTTCATTTTTGTGTATTCCATGGAATTGAATCACCTAAAATACGATCAGGGTAAGCGTTTAAGAACGCGTAGGGTCATTTGTGAAAAACATTTTAACGACGTCATGGTAACGTAAATTCTAAATTGTACGTAAAAATCCATACACCGTTGAGATCGCGCTAACAAAACGTTTCCATGGATACCAATATGTGTGCACTTATCTTAAAAAAAAAACGATTTTGTCCTCTTCCACCTTAAGCAACCATTTGTGGTGGAGGTTTACGTTCACCAGTGTTAATACCGCGTTAAAACAATCCTGTCAGATGTTAATAGGTTTCCAAACAGTAGTGCTCACTAAGATTCGATTTGCTCTTTTTCAAGAATTGTATCCGTCTGACAACTATGCAAGTTAAAAATGGAGTGAAACAAGGATTCTACATAACTTGTTGAAACCTCAAAGACATCTTTTAAGTGCGAAATCATATGCAATTCTGAGATCGCGTGAACGTTTTGCTTGCGTAAAACTACTTTTCGGGCAGAGTGAGTAATTTGTCCCTTGTTTCCCAATAGTCTATGGGAGGTCACTCATGATGAAAACTTGGTGAATGGAATTACTGGAATGGTAACCTCCCCTGACACTTCTAATGTATATAAAACAATGGCCAATTAATGGAAAACCCGGAATACACATGAATATCGATACAGCCAGAGCATGTTAAGTAAAGTATTCAGGTTGTGCGATGAAAGTTTATGCAAGGGGGTTTTATTTAATTTTCAACACGCGACAGCCAATCTCGAGACGAGTGTCTGTATTTTTTTACGTGTAATATAAACACTTACCAGTTTGAGAATGAAAATCGCGGAACAATTAATTATTATCCTTTTATAGAATTTAATAAGCAGATAACACCATAATTTTAGCTATGATATTACGGAGAATCGATTAGCATTACAAAATCAGAATAATAATCTAGATCATCTAATTGTCATTTCTTTCCTTTTATACCCAATGGATCAGACAATCACTCTTTGAACTACACCCGGCATAATGCCGAAAGTTATCGAAACCTTGTAATTACAGGACTTTGGTTGACGATCGACGATATATGTTGACAAATGTATATCTGAAGCAAGATGCGAACTTAGGTCAGTTCATTTTCCTTTTATCGTAATTTTACATGTAAAATTTCTCTTTTCTAAACAAATGGAAGAATCAATCTAGTATACCAACAGAAACGTCCGCCATCAGCACTTTCAGTGCTTTGATTAATAAAGAAGTATATATAGAAGTAGATACTATCATAAAGGAATGGTATGAATCAACTTATGGTTAGAGCAAAACTTTTTTACCAAATCCCCGTGTTTAAATCAAAATATCTTAATGAGTAGATATTGTTAGTCTTAAACTATCAAAAATGAATCCTATGTTATTAAAACTCATTAGAATCGTCTCAATGAGACGATTCGATTGAGTTTTGCCCATTTAAGACTTTAAGGAAATTCGCATAAACATGCATATTCAATGAAAACTATGTTTCAATTTTGCAGATAAAACTAGCACAAAACGACCATTCTACTAAACAACCGCTTTTGGCTGTCCCGTAATTGGTCGCTTTATACACTATTTAACGTATGAACGTTACCAAATTGTATCATGTGATACAACCTCCCCCTCCCCCCCCCCCCCTTCCCCCAAATACATAAGCTCATTCACTCATTTCATCTCTCCTTCTACCATTCATGTCATTGCGCAAAAGTATTCAGTGATGAAAAGGCACATTCAGATTTGTTTAATAAAAGAACTCTCGCTCGAAACGAAATTATGGAAGGGTTCTAGGCATTGTGATATGAAAAATTTATTAAAGCAATTTAGTCAAAATCTTTGCTAGAGTGACCACGCCTATTTAGCGACCAATTTTTTGAGCGACCGTTTTCAAAATTCCCTTCTTTCAATCGAAATATCTGGGAAAATGTAGATATCATTGCAGTAGAAGTTATTATAAATGAAACCTAAGTCGTAAAATCTCACAGAATCGTCTCAATGAGCCGATTATATTGAGCTTTAGCAGTATGAAATAATCGGAAATTTCGCAAAAATTTGCATATTAAGTCAATTCAATTTGTAAACAAAATGTGTATAAAGCGACAATTTTCTTTAACGACCGCTTTTGGGTGGTCAGGTTGTTGGTCACTTAACACAAGTTTTACTGTATCTTGCTATGATGGTGTTCTTGTATATATATAATACGTACTTAGTGTTTTATATGAAAAGAATATCATTCGAGGTTGGGAGAATTGATAATTGTCGAGGCTCTGTCGAGACAATTATCGATTCTCAAAACCTCGAATGATATTTTTTTTTCCATACAATACACTAAGTACCTATTATATTTATCTTATGACCTCTATTTGTCTTGTTTTCGTCGATGTTTCTAACTGAAATGCAAGTTTCTAAAAATAACCGCATTATATCATTGTTCTAAAATAATATCATAAAAAAAATCATGTCATATATTTATCTTATAACCTCTATTTGTCTTGTTTTCGTCGATGTTTCTAACTGAAATGCAAGTTTTTAAAAATGACCGCATTATATCGTTGTGCTAAAAATAATATCATAAAAAATATCATGTGGGATGTTATCACACGGATATTCGTAAAGTTATAAGATAAATGACTTAACCATAGACAGTGTTCAGCATTTGCAGCAGCAAAATATGTGACTGCCTCTGTGGCCTAGTGGTAAATTCACTCAACCCGTGAACTGGAGGTCCGTGGTTCGAGCCCCACCGTCGCCGGGGTGTGTTTATGGGCGAACAGCTAATAGCAAGCACTAGTTCACCCAGCTGTAGAATTGGGAAGCAATGTGGTTAAACCACTGCCTCTCTCTCAGGACGTTAAAACACCAGGATTAAGTGTTCGAATGCGGCTCTATAAGCTTAAGTTTTTATTGCAATCGAACTAAAATAAATTTGTATAAACTAAGATAAGTGACAATCTATGCGAAAATGAGCAATCGATCATCTGGGTAGTGAGTAAAATATCGACCCTAATCAGCGTGCATTGACTGTGCAGGCTGACTAGAGTCGAAATATTTTGCAATTGCCTGATTTCTGAATCTAGAATGGTTATTCTAACCACATTTATATGATCAACGTCACGCGAAAAGGGACCATCTTTGAATTCTGTAGAATTACTATTAGAAAAGGATATTAGACAAGCCTTGTACGGAAAGGTAAAATGATAATTATGATTTTCCGATTAATTGAATGGAATGAATGGAGTTTTACGCCGCTTTCAACATTTTTTTCTTTTATATCGCGGCGGCTGCAGCACCTAACAATGGATTCATGGTATTTCTCCCACCAGAACAAACATCACATCCTTTCCTAGCCTCCAGCTGCTATCTCACATAGGACTACGATGATAGACCCATTGGTTAGATAGAGGATATTGAATGAGTGGTAATAGAATACCGAATTTATTAAATTAGTCATATATAAACAGATAAATACGAGGCTACGCCGAGTTTTCATCTGTTTGTAAATGACGAGTTTAATAAATTCGGTATTTTATTAACACAAATTTGATATTCTTTTTATAATATGACCCGAATTTTCGCGAATAATCGTCAAATTTCTTGAAATTCGACATTTCAATTTTCCGCGAAAATTATAACGCCGTTTAAAACTGACGTTACAATATATACATTATGACGCCATTTAATAATTATTCCACTAGTGCAATAACACCCTTGTAATATCAATAATATTCCCGCGATGTCGGTCATATTATAAAGACAAATATTCGTAAAGAATTAGTGACAGTCCGACGCTCTACCAACTGTGCAATGACCGCGGCTCTAGTTTTCAGAAAATGGACAAAGTTTGAAAACTTTCGATAGGGTCGATATTTTACGCACAGCCCAGATGGTCTTTTTTCACCTGACGAGTCACATTTTTTAAATGCTGAATTTTACCTCCTTAAATAAATGTGGCATCTTTTTCGTGTAAATGGTCTTTTTTTCATATCGTGCGAGAGAAAATTCAACAGTTTTGTGCTAAGTTAACGTTCTGTTTTTGCTGCTTTTTTTTTTCATCAAATGTCATTTTGAAAAGAAAATTATGAAAATCGTTGCGATCTTGAGTTGAGCGGACATTTTCCGTCGAAGGCTATTGCATTCATAAGCTAGCACAAAATTATGGTAATCGTCTGTAGACATCTGGATATTTATAGCAGTTTCTGCATACTCGCCTCGAAATGTTAGATGTACTTTAACCCTCTCCTGTTTTTCAAAATTTTGGACCTGTCCAAATTCAAAGGTTTTGCAGTCGAAAATTTAAAGTGGATTTAATTCGAAAAATAATCATTCAGTAGGGTAGAAAAAATGTGGAAAAAGAAGAAATTGCTTGTCAGAAGCAATTTCTTCTTTTTTTCACAATGTTTTCTCAATCATAAAATCATAGGCACGTAAAAAGCAGGGATTTTTCAGGAAAGGGTTAAGCATTATTCTGCTTTAATTTAAATATTCAAAAAAATCAAATTTTACAACGTACCAAAAAGTAAAGCATAAAAGGTGATATTAAATTTAAAAGAAAATTTAAACCAACTTGTCAAAGTATTTTGTCGTCTGCTTCTTAGAGCACATTGGTGTCTGCTTAAGGTGTAAAATGAAAATTTCCTAGACATTAGACGGACGGACTAATCTATGTATAACACAAACACAAAACATTCTTAATTACAATTTTTCAAACAAAATCATCTCGTATTCAATTAACGCACAAACAAATCGCACTTGGCCAGAAGGCCACAATACTGCCAATCAAGTCGGCATTGAATCGATTAATCAACGGAGTAATTACCTAAAAAATAAAATATAGCACAACTCGATTAGTAAGAAACCCTACTAATTATTGTTTAATCAAATAGAAGTAATGGTGTTTTTAATGTTCAACAAAAGAGTAGAATTATAAATAATTGCAGATCGACGAAATGCAGACTACTCAATCGTCTCGAATATTAATGGATGACCCCGAAGTCGAAGTATCAAATGCCAAAGTATTGAGAACGAAGTTAAATCCAAAGTTTGCATTCTTTCATATTTCTTCATCTATATATAAAAGATCGTACATCATCACTTCGGCTTAGCCAAAGATTGTTCTGAACAGATCAGATTAAATGTAGGTATAGAATAATTTGGATGCGTTCACAATGTTTTTACAATTGATGGTACAGCTTATTCTACAAATTATGAGCGAAATATGTTTATTTCTCAAGCATCCTGTGTCATTTCAACTGTCTTACAATTCAGCCATTTTGATATTTGCTGGGCACAGGACGGGTTCCTTTGGAATTTCAGGAAGAAAAATGTGTTTGAAATCGAAACTATGGATTTTTATATTACTGTTCTTTTTAAAAAGGGATCTTCGACAATTGGTAAATTCTTAAATACAAAAATGAAAGACATTAAGAACTATTTATCTCATTATTGTATTTTTTTTTTTCATTATAATGTCAAATTTCTTCTATTAATAATTCTTTTTGCGGTAGGAGAAGGAGCTCATGCATATCTTTCTATATACTTGTCATTTGAATTAAGAAAAGGCTTCTTTCTTAATGTGCGGACTCCATTCCACCTTTCGATATTTTTTGACTGATCCAGATTGAAAGAGACAGAGAAAAAGAACAAACGCGATGCTATAAAAATAATTATTGTGGAATAAGGAAATATGCTTTAAAAATAATTTTCACCTTTTTCAAGAATACTTTTCATAGAAGATTTTCAAAGGGAGGGGAAATCCCGAAATAGAAAGGAAATGGACAAGCAAAAAAAAAAAATATATATATCCACAGAATTATCAGATCTAAAAAGCAATGATAGTATAATGATGCCAACAATTATAAATTCTTATTAATAAAATCAATGATATAAGAAATCGAAAATTATTACTTTAAATAGATTTCTACTAATTTTGACAGAGAACCCATTTTCTATCTTTTTTTCTTTGAAAATACCTGTGCCTAAAGTGTATATACATATATACTCATTTTTAATTGTAATATCTTTACAGAGAAAGTGCTTCAAGAAGCTGACCAAACGCTGTGTCAAATATTCAAGGATGAGACAGCACGTGCAAGCTCCGACACGATCCGAGGGCATCACCGAAAGCTGCCGAGCAACTCCATCAGTTGACGGAATGAGTCTACGTGACTGGAGAAACCTCACTTCCGACAGCAGTATACAAATTCTTAATTTAGAAATGGACGAAACGTTTTTAAACGGACTTCGGAATAATGGCGGATTTACGAAAGACCTTGATCAAACAATTAGTACCATTACGGAATATGATCCCGATGTAATGTCAGTGGCTTTAATGGACGCTAAACAAAATCTTTCTCACCAATATTCAAGATCACGTAGATTGTCGAACTTTTACGGAAATCTCAGTACGGCAGACATATTGACAAACACTTGGGACAATTTAAAGGATGCTCGTTTGGTAATGTTCTTAGAGGATGTAAACAAAATGAATGAGAAACATTCCAAAAACCAGTCAATTTTACCTAGAAAGGATTCAATGGACTTACCAAGCAAAAGTGCTAATGGGGTTGTTGAAAGTTTGGTGGACAAACATTTACATAAAAAATACAACAGTGATTCTGTATTAGATCTGTCTAAAACTGCAAACTTACCCCGAAAGCGTACCGGAAGTGACGTGTCCTCAAAAACATGGAACCGGAAGGAAACGACCATCTCCAACAATGAAGAATACTCGGAGACCGGACTGGTTCAGCCACTCGCAGAAATCAGACATGAGAGTAAAGTTGGGCCAGTCAAAAGGGTGAAAATTTCAACACTTCGAAAGGACACACGATGCAAATTACACAGAAATAACCGGACACTACGAGCAACTAACCGCGCCGTCAAGGACACCAAAATTGTCTCTCATGACGAAAAGCTTGGATTACTGAATTCTTCGATTGCAACCCTTCACAACAAAACTTTCGGTGCTATTCCTTACGACAGCCGATCACTGTCGAACTTTCTGTTGGAAAATGAAACAATTCCTTCTATAAATAGTGCTACACCTATTGGACATCACTCCCAGACCAATATTGTGAAACGAGTGGAACCAAACTTTACTAGAACCCCGTCCCTTAGATCGAGTAGACCACGATCAATGGCGACTTCAGATCTGAAAGGGTTTCAATGTAAACGTGCTCTTGACTTTAACCGTTCTTTCGAAAGTGACACTGAAGACGTTCAAACGTTGGAAAACAATTTTAGCGACCAATTTCTTGAATATGAAACCGTGCTTAACTTGTGTACAAGAAAACCCCGACTCGGTTTAGCAGGTAAAAATACAAACAAAACCATGGTCTTGGATAAAAGTGCTATTAGTGACATAAAACACGCAATTTCGAAATCTAACAGGCGCATGAATATCAAAACAAATGGGACATTGAACGTGCTTCCGAAGATAACCAAAGTTGGCAGTCGACCACAGAAGAGTCCGCGGAGGAGAAATAGTGCAGCCGGATGTCGCAGACGAACCCTGACAGGCCGATCACCCGATCTCCAGTTCAGCACAGTATTTGAATCAGAAGTATAAAATTCGTGGTCTTATAATTTGATAATTTGCAAACTTAGCCAAATTGCCGATTGTGGCGGATCTGTACCGTTTACATTGTATAAGACATTTATGGAATATAGACCTAATTTGTATGCCTACTTGTTATTTTTTGTTGTTATTGCTTTTTGAAAATTTTACCAATATTTGTATATAGAAATAAAACTGTAAATACAATTATATATTTACTAAATCAAAATAAATCGTTTATTATTAATTTGAATTACAGTTTCCTTTAACGATTGAATCGAGCATCTCTTTTATGAGGGATGTTCAATAAATACATGACCTCTTTTTATAAAGCGACCATCCTCAAATTTCCTCTCAGAAAACAAGCTTTTCGCCTAATTTGGGCCGTAATGCATCAAAAATTACCGTAAAAATTTCTTTGTTGTTAGAACTCATTAAAATCGTCTAAATTAGACAATGTTTCAGCAACATAGGATTAAGTAAAATTATGAAATAATCTATCTGTGCAACAAAGATTACCAATTTGATTTAGAAGCGCGTCGGACTTTCAATCTAGAGGTCCTGGGTTCGATCCCCGACGGCGGCACTCATTCTTTCTGACTATTTGTCTCTCACCAATCAGTTGATAATCGTAGACCTATGTGAGATAGCAGCTGGAGGCTTGAAAAAAAGAGTTTGAACAAAATATTTGCAAAAACTATCGTAAAAATACCATATGCTGTTGAGACTCTTTACAATCTTAATAGGATGATTTGGAAGATTTTCGTAAATATAAGATTTAGTGAAATTGTGAAAACATTTATGTAATAGTTACAGTTTATTTCTAAAAATTTACTTTGATTCAATCTACGATTCAAAATTGTCTGAATGTAAACTATAACTGCTTTACCGATAAACTTATTATCTCATCAAATAACGATAAGTCAAATAAGTAGAGCGTCAATCAATGATATTGGGATATATTATTTGAATTTCAAACGAAATAGCGTCCTTTTATTGGCGAAAAAAAAAAAGAAAAGAAAAATAGGGCGTTCGGTAAATACGTTTATCATTTATTTACTACAAATGTTATCCGTTTTACTACAAGAAGAAAAAATATTACCGAGGTAGGACAGTGTCCATTCAAAAACCATCGTAAACAAACTCTACATGAATGAAACTCATATTTTATTTCTACAATAGACGATTCCAAAGGATTCCATCTACAAAGGATCACATAAAATTGTTCAATCCTTAATATAGGGTTAATTCACGTTTTAAGGGCGTAAACATTTGCGGAGACCCGAAAAATGGTTTAACACCCTTGTGCTTGTTTAACGCTCGAGTGCTTTGCACTCGGGCGTTTAAGCATTTTGAGGGTCTCTGCAAATGTTTACGCCCGAAAAAATGTGAATTGACGTTTTTATTGCATAAAAGGATAGGTTAGATTAGGCTATAAATTCAAACATAAATTGCGAGATAATTTCATGGACGTGGCTTGATAAATTCATGACGTCACACAATTTTAACGCGGGAATTAGAGCAACGTCTTTAGGTATGCTCTGTGATAATATTGGACATGAATAATTATTTTACTGATCAATGCGTACAGTCTTCGAGATCTTTTTATTGATGTATTTTGAATAGAATCCATTCAACATTCTTTTAGGACAAACTAATATTGCAGAAAAAATATAAGAATCATTGAAATTGATTAAATTGTATAAGCCCAAATAGTGGATATGTAAGTAAAAAAGCCGGGCGTTAACGGCACGTGAATTTACTGATTAATCCACGTGTTCTCCCGTTAACGCCCGGGTTTTGTCTGTTAACGCATGCCTTTAACGACCCTAAAACATACATTTTATGAAATAATTGTTGCGAAAATATGTTTTTTTATAATAAAAAAAAATACATGGTTTTGATCCTTTATCTAGAAAAGCATGCCTAAAAGACGTCACATTATCATTTCATCCGTGTCACCCTCGTTATAGTAGACCAATCCAAATTCAAGAAATTAAATCTGACATTTAGACAGGTTTTTTCTGGACGACGGATCAAGCACTGTGTTTTTGGAAGTCATTAAAATTGTTATTACAGTTGATAAGATCGTAATATTGAAAAGTTGAATGATTTTGGAATGGTTTTGGAATGAAATTGAATGAGGTAAAACATATTTCATAGTTTCGAAGTACAGTTAAAAGCATCATAAAGTTGACATTCGTCTCGATCAAAACCATTCCAAATCACTCGCTCAGCGCTCAATTCATACATTTCAAACACTCACTCAAACCACTCAAAAACCCTCCAAACTCACTGAAAAGTATAGAATGAACAACGTCATTCAAAATAAATACTGCTAGAAAATTATCGCGCATTCACATACATAATTGGAATTGGAAGCGTTGATAGGTTTTTGAAGAAATAAGACGCTATTCATATAACTTGTTTGCATATCTTTTTAAAGGGGGGAGGGGGTAATTAATACCGCTGATTTTGTTTATCCTGAACAAAATCAGCAATATTGATTTACCTCCCTTAAAAATTCACTCAAAACTCGCTCCACACACTCATTCCACTTCATTCCAAAATCATCCCAAAAATCACTCATCTTGTCAATTTCACGATGTTGGTAACTGTAGCGATAGTTTTTCCTCCTTTCAACAGATTCTACGTTCTTGTCTGATTTTGTGCATTCGTGGAAAAATCAGACGCTTAAAGATCAAATCCGGTCTGTAAAATTGTCGTGCAGTTATTTGATCGATTTAATTGAAATATTGATCCGATCGCACGGTTTCGAAGCGTTTTTTAACAATTTCGGTGCATTTTCATTGCTCACTGAGTGAGTTTTTTGAATGGGTTTGATCGAGATAAGAGTCCATTTCACTATGTTGTTTACTGTAGATGATTCTCGCTATAGGTGTTTTTTCAAAACTGAGCTCGAGTGTGTGTATTTTCGTTTATTTATCGTCGCTACCGTAACACATGCCCATTTAAGCGACGCCCCAAGAAGACGGTTGGTTGTTATGAGGGATAGTGCAAGGATACATGACGAAACTACTTCTGAGATCCGCCATGGTTCTTTAAGGTGATCGGTGTAAAGCACCGTCTCAGGGGACCTCGGTTTAACGTCTCATCCGAAAGACAATTAGTTTGTTAGTGGGCCAGCCCGGGAATCGAACCCACGCTTTCGAACTTCAATGGTTTCGAAGTCCGGTGCTCTACCAACTGAGCTAATTGGGCTGATATATATTTTTATGGCTCACCGCTCAAAATCTACATAAAGTGGCTTCCACATTGCATTTAATGATATCATGCAAGCGTTTTCATATAAATATATACTTAGTTCCAAAAGAAAGTGTGCACTTTTGAATTTTGAATATCTCTAAAATTACACAATCTGTCATCATGAAACGTCGTATGACTATCCCCAAGAGTATGAGCTAACGATAATTGAAAACAAAAATCGAGCGATGAGCACAAATTTTCTGCAAAATTAAGACATTTGATTTTGCATATTTTGCATGTGCATTACGCGTTAGACGAATAATTTGTCTGCAAATGCATTCAGTTGAATCTTTGCGGCTTTCCTTAGCATAAAATCACAATTTCAATACAATTGTGCGTGTTGCTACAGCGTGGTTTGACTACCAATAAATAACGTTGAACAAAAGCGAACCTTGTCAAGTTTAGAACGCCATTAAAATTGATTGAGCATTCATGTTCCAATAGAAATCGAAGTCGTCATTTTGTAAGGCCTTTATTAAGCAAATCGAGATGTCATAGAACGCCATAACATCATTCAACGACAAGTTACTGGCCTAGCAACGTAGCAATGTCTAACGTTGACGTACACGTAACGTCTGCATAAGAATTAAAACTTTTGTTTGGAATTGGCTTGGATTGGCTTCTAGAACTCTATAATGCAACATCAACACATAGCTCTTACCAAAGAAAAAGTTGTAAGAAGGTCAAATCTCATCAATTTAAGTTCTTCTGTCTGCGCGTATGCAGCATGCGATACTTTATCCAAAACTGATTTGACTTTTAATTTCAAAAGGTCTTGACTAATGTATGGTATTTAATTTACTTCATAGTTTTACGCCAACTTTGTAAAAATCAAGAAAATGCAAAAAGTGAAATTGCACACTTTCTTATGGAACTCAGTATATATTTTACTTTTCTTTACAATCCGAACTCGTAACATACGCACATAAATCTATTTTTGTCAAGGATCCACAGGTCCTCTCAATTTTCGAGCGAATCTATAAATATTCTAAATAGAGAAATAGCCAAATGTCATTTTAATGACACTTAATGTTTTCTTGGACATATTTTGCTAGTACAAAGGTATATTTTAGACGAGCGTGGGCGATTTTTAGTGGTTGTGTAGGCATTAACGTGTTAAAGTAATAACTGATTTTCATGTTCGCGAGCTTGTGAAGATGGTATACTAAGAATAACAAAATAAATCAAACCGTTGGACCAAGACAAGAAAACCAAACAGACAGACGAATAATTTAATTTCTTTAGTGCTCTTCGTTGGTTTATCGAAAAATAATGGTAAATTATCACTTGATAATCTCACCAAAAAGCAGTGAAATTATCAAAAAAAATATACCCTGCTTTTGTTCGTTTCATCCTATCTGACGTCATCTATGCGGCGCGAAATAAGTGACGTCACAATGAACGTTGCATAGCAATCACGTGCAAAATGACGCGCTTTACGAAAATATGACCTAGAAATTTCACATTTTGTCTCATTTTTGCAATAAAGAAATAGAATAATCGTTTGTTTTTTGAGTAAGATCGATTAATATTTGGTTTTGTGAACAACAAAAGCTATATTTTCACTCTCGGCTCCACCACTCGTGAAAATATAGCTTTTGTTCTTCACACAATGAATATAAACCGATCTTACACTGAAACAAACGATTATCCTCTATATAATTATTTCGTGTTATATTGCTCAGGGTATGTATTAGCTTTTTACACCCAAATATATTTGTAACGTATTGCCCCATTTACTAGGGGCGTTTTGCCCCATTTGAATGTACGTTTAAGGTATTATTTTTTCTAATCAATACAAAATTGCAATATTATTTAGATCTTCCTGAAAGATTTGATTAATTTGGTTTATAGACATTTATAGATATTTAATCAAAAAGGAAAATTAGAGATATCGAGGTCGGAAAGAAGGGAGATGTTGTCTTTGTGCAAGCTGGCCTTAAATTGTGTGTCTGTCCCCTAATCCCTCTCCATTAGAAGATTCCATTTTTTTCCATAGAAGATATACTTGAGCCATAGAAAAATCTTGATTAATATTGTTATCTTCTTGAAACTGGACAATGCATCCCTCAATATTTTGTGTTAAGCATAACCAAATATAAAAGATCGGTTATGCAATACTTTATTACTCACGTCACTATGACGTCTGTCTGACGTTATATTTTATCAGATGTTATCCGCCCGGTTTTTTTGTTGTTTTTGTTTTTTTTTCAATTATGAAAGGGTATCTGCATTTGTTGTATTCATTTCTATTCACATAATTATCAAAGCACCCATTGTTCAGGAGAAGTATACTAGCAGACAGAGAATAACGGAACGTTCATTAATAGTTAAGCATTGTTTCCCTTACAAGCTATAAACGTCGAGAAACTATAAGACGTTTACGAGTTTTAATGGATTCCATTCTTTTAGATACGTTCATAAAGAGACGCTAAGTTGTTTAGGAAATCTCTTCATCCCTTCAACCGCAAACTAATTACAATGTTGATGAATTACGTAATTTCAGGTTCGTTATCACTACTAAGTAATCATTTCGCGACGCTTCCTTTTATCAATTATGTTTAGTAAAGGATATAAGATTTAAAAATGATGGTAAAGAAAAGGATCACATGACCAAAGCATTCATTGAGGTCCACCAATTCAAATCGCTTAACGCTCATCAGGACATTTATCTTAGATCTCTGTCACACACAAAATGGTTTGAACACTTAATTTACAGCTTAATTGAACTTAGTTGAACGTATTTAAGCGATAAGCATATAATATATGTTTGAGATATAACAATTGATGGTAAAAAATATTTGAACAAATGTATCATTTAAAAAAAATGCAAGGGGCAAAACGCCCCAATGGGTGCGTTTTGCCCCATACACGGTGACGTTTTGCCCCACTTTCGGGGCAAAACACCCCTAAAAAAATAATATTTTCATATAAAAACTAATTCCATCATATCCGGTAAACTGGAATGTTTATCGCAATCCAGAAAACGCATCAATACATACATTCGTTTACAAAATATCATCGAAAAGTCATTTTGGTGGGCGTATTGCCCCACCCTACCCTATAAGACTTGTACAAAACACATCTTTACAAGCGATTTTTTACATCACCACATGGGGTTTTAAGGGGCGCAGGTTTTGCGAGTTTAAGACCATCAAATAAGTAGCCAGGACTTTCAAAACGCTCTAATCCAAGTTCCGTGAACCAGATGGGCTATTTTTTTTTTTAATAATTGAAGACCGTGACAGACAGTTTTCAATTCTTTCCTGACGTTGAGCCATAAATTGGCATTATCTTGCTTCCTTTTGCTGTAGCAAGAGAAAGGTTCAACATTTCATTTATTACAAGAGTTTTTCACTAAAAGAGTGCCAATGTCATACTTAAAAAAAAAGTTATTAAAGAGAATCCACCTGTCATGCCTTTGGATGACGTTTAATTCATTAAATACCCTATACTGTTCAGGACCGAACAGTTAGTCGTCGAGAAAAGTGGAGCGATATCATAATAAATGTTTACCATTCGGAAAACCACTCGGCCAATCTCATGATCAACCTCGGATGTACATAGACGGACTATTTTTTAAAAATTACGAGAAAACCTTGGAAAAACTCGATGACGTCAGTTAAAATGGCATAAGCCTTCGAAACTGTGAGTGAAAACATTCGACGTCGCCAACGCTACTCGTTTAAGTCACTGGCGTGAATTCGTCGAATCCTTATATTAATATCTTTAGATTCTTAAATAACGGCTGAAAAAATCTTATTTTTGAGAATGATTCGTCATTCTCAAAAATTAAGATTTTTCAACCGTTGTATACTGCAAAAATGTAAATCTACAGTGCTAGTTTTTCTTACACTGTTTCCGCCTAACAAAATGCACGATTTCGTTACATACCCATCCGCCTTACATACATCCGAGGCATGTTGTACTTAACGGAAATGGTCGGGTGATGTTCCGAATGAAATGTTTACGCAATACTCATGTTTCAATGAGCAGTAGACTATATGCTTTGGTCACTATTCAATATGGTGAACCTTATAACTTTCTCGAAATAGGGGGGTGCACAACTGTGACCCGTCACGCGAAAAAGGGGCCACCTGAGAACCGTGTAAAATAAATATTTGAAAATGAGATTTGGTCCAGCATAGGTCAACCAGGGGTCGCAATTCAAAAATTCTTTAACAGGAAGGTAGATGGATCATTCTAGATTCAGAAAATAAGCAAAGTGCGAAAAGATTCGACTCTAGTCAGTCTGCGTAATCCGCGTGGTCTGACTGGGGTTGACACTTCACGCAAACCAAGATGGTTCCTTTTCGAGTGACGGATAACAACTTTTAAACAGGATATCTACTCTTCAAACATCGACTCAAAAATAGGCCTTGTGTGATCCGGACTGCAAATAATGTTCCTTCAATATAAAGAAAGACTTTTTTAAACCTGAAATATGTCTTTTGTGAATTATTTCCATTTCTGCTTGACTGAAGTCAGTGTATGATACAGGGCGACTTAATTGACCTTTACTTGAATTAAAGTTTTAAATGGACAAAATATATCAGTAATTGAAATTTAAGCATTTTTCATATATATCGAGTCCTGTCAAATAAACAAACGTATACAGTTTAGAACATCGTGAAATTGACAAGTTGATTAATTTTGGAATGAGATTGAATTGAGCATGTTGAGCGAGTTTCATCATCTATACATACTGCCTAACTCTTCTTTTGGGTATTACTGGCAGGTGAACCATTCCAGATGTTATCAACCTAGAAAAGTTCGAGAGGCAGTGGATTTTTTTAAGGGTTTTCATCCACTGCTACCCAATTACAGCTGGGTGGACTGAGGCAGTGTAATAAATTTCTTGCCCAAGGAAACACCTCGCTGTCACCAAGACTCGAACCCCTGACCTTCGGATTAGGAAACCGGCGCTCTAACCACTGAGCTATCTAGGCAGTCGAGTTTTGAGTGAAATTAAAGAGAAGTAATCCAATATCGCTAATTTTGTTCAAGATGAACAAAATTAGAGATATTTATTACCTCCCTTTAATAAAATATATATACTTTTCTGTTTCTTTGCCTTCCTGGACCAATCAGGCGCTTTAAAAGCCTCACCCGCCAATAATTTCGTAGAATCATCTGATAGATTTGAATTAAATGTTGATCGCCTTTAAAGATTTTCGAAAGATTTTTTTAACGATTTTGGAGCGTTTTTGATCGATTTAAGATGAGTGTGTGGAATGAATGAATGGAGAGCTGAGTGAATGATTTAGAATGATTTTAATTGGAATGAGTGTCAATTTCATGATGTTTTAACTGTAAAAATTATGCTTAATTCATTGGACCCCCCCCCCCCCCCAATTTGTTCATGTTAGTATAAACCCCGTATCAGATCATAAAATGAAACAAATATTATATTATCTGGTCTATGTTGTCAAAGTTTATCATGTAGTGGCTTTGTCGAGTCATGATCCTTTATCACAGCCGAGACCAGGGGCCAATTTCATAAAAAAATTATGACGCATTTTTGCCTTAACACCAATGGGTTGATAATCGTAGACCTACGAGGGATAGCAGCTGGAGGCTATGAAAGGATGTTATGGTAATATTTGTTTGAGAAAAACCAGATTTCCATAGTTAGGTGCTCTAGTCCCGCGATATGACTGGAATATTGTTAAAGGCGACGTAAAACACCATTTAAACAAAAAAAACAAACAAACAATGACTTACCTCATATTTAGGAGAAAAGTCATCTATCAACAATCTATCAATACAAATGTAAAGTGATTTTTTGTGACTGTTTCGAAAGTCATCCGTAAGATTAAAATACGTGTTTGATGTTTTGATGAAACTAGCCCCAGGACCCGAGGTCATAATACATTTTTCGTGCTCAACTGAGAATTTTCTTAAATATGAAAATCAAATAAACATATAAACATAAAAGATAATTTTAACGAGTCGTTATTCAAAACAACTTATCGAGCACAGACGGAGAGAAAAAACTTTATAAAACAAGAACTTTATAGAAAAAAAGAAATAGACAGGTCAGCCAGCCTACATAAATAGCATTTTATATCAAATCTAAACGGAGACATTTTATTGTCAAATTGGAAAACAATATAATTTCTTGTAACATTTGCTAGGAAGGTTATGTCTAATTTGCGGTCAAGCCAAAAGTCACAGATATAAAACAAGAGATCTGAATGCAAAAACTACAAATAAACATTCCATT
This sequence comes from Fragum whitleyi, assembly GCA_948146395.1. Lineage (NCBI taxonomy): Eukaryota > Metazoa > Mollusca > Bivalvia > Cardiida > Cardiidae > Fragum > Fragum whitleyi. The sequence goes on from OX411554.1 coordinate 47,129,234, forward strand.
ACTGTAAATTGGGATATATTCGCGAGTGGGCTATATTCGTGAATAGTTGCGAATGACTGAACCCGCGAAATCACGAATATCGTTTAGTTTTTGTATGTGATAAAGAAAAGAACCTCTGTTAATAGGTCGGAAGTGCATATATATAGACAGCATATCAGCGAAAAGCGTAACGTTTTTATCATTTATCATATTGCACCGTTTGTGCAATCAGACGAGGATAGGCACTCACACACTTCCCAGACGGCCCCTTTTCCGCCTAATGGGTTTAAAATAATTTTTGGTAAAATAACTGAATGATGTTGGGTTTTTGTTTGTTTGTGTGTTTGGTTTTATCAAATGTGTATAACTTTGGTTGTTCGTGATGTAAAAGATCGTTAATCGCTGCCCCACCCCCGCATGTATTGTTATTTTTCAAATAATTTCAAGCACAATCCTGTCAACTGATGACCCTACTTCGTTAATATCACCCGTGGTTTATATGCAGATGTACTTAAATCGCTCAATTTGTCTCACAATAGGTGTAAAAGCGCAAACCTAAGCAGGATTGTAGCCGGATTAGAGGAAATGATGTAATTGAAGTACTGTCGCGAGAAATATCAGAGGAATCAATTGCTACGTGCTAAGGCAGGGCACGAAATGACTATAGAAAATTTGTAAAAGGCGGCGTTATATTTTAAACCTTATTTTAGCAAAAAAACTATAATCGCTACTGAAGAAAGCGAATTTCTGGCCTGCTTTCAAGATGCAAAAAGTATGCAAAGTTTTTTTATTATTATTATTATTTTTTTTATAATATCCTGCTTTGCACGTGAATTCACGTGCAAAGTGGGATCATTTCTTTCAAACGCTTCGCTAAAATTTCTATACCGGAGGTAGGGCTTGTTATACGGTACCATCCTTTATTTAAGACGAAGACAAGGTGAATAAACTGGTTACATATTAATGATAAATTAAAGTTCTGTATAAATGTCGACGTTTTATTGCCGTCTGTACCACATACATTGTATTTTTTGTCTGATTTAGAAAATGGGAAAGTCAGACATGTATGTACGCTTCATCATGGCTGCCAATCACATAAAGATTTTGGCAAATGTGCAAATTATCTATTTTCTTGAACAAGAGTACTTTGGTATGATGATCGTTTTCTCCCCTTGTATTAGTTTTAACAGCTTCCTCTTTGTTGTATACCATTTTCATAGTAGGCCTATAATTGTACCCGATTGTGTTTATACCCATGTACCTAATGCAAATTTTGTCTTGTATCTCAACAAATTTTCTACCAGTGACCGTCTGTCCGTCCGACTGACCAAATTTATTCTCAAATTAACAATCATTATTTAAGGTAAAATGTACATCAAAAGGTTCCGGGTTCGATTCACGACGGCGGAACTTTCCGACAAATTGTCTCCATCAATGATAATCATAGACCTATGTCGTAGACTATCAAAAAAAGCGGCTTCATATATTAGTCGACAGTAGGACTAGTCTTTATGTTGGATAGCATACGGGGGCTAAGAAAGGATGTAATGGTGGTACTGAGAAAAACCAGAAACCATTGTTTGTTGCTCACGATGCCGTGATGTGACTCAAATAATATTAAAAGAGGCGTAGAATCCTATTCAAATAAACAAAAATCTTATTGATATTGACAATGCCATTCTAACAAATGAAATCGAAACCGCATTTAAACGGTTGACTTTGAAATGTGCCCTAGACATTGGCGCTATGTAGATTTTTTTTCAAACAGTACATCGAATAATGACCGACAACAACTGTACTAGATCTAAATTATTTCGAACTCAATTGAGCCTTTGAGTGACATTTCCAACAATTTTAACATGTGTGTGAAGGACCAACATTAACCAGCCTTAACTACCACGTTGTATAATGAGAAGTTTGCCCGACTTTCTATAGACATTTTGGATCTTTCCACAAAGCGCAAAATGAAGACCCTTTTCAGACTGTGCAGATGCACAGTCTGGCCAGAGCCTTTGCTTGGCGCACATACGAAATGGTTGGAAATGTAATGCACAGGTTCGATTAAAATGCAGGAGTAATCATCCAGATAAAATCGGACGGACGTGCGGTCGCACTTACGCTTATACAACGAGTTGCTTTGTGATAACTGCTCAGAAACCAAAGTATAGTCCTTTTGACTTCTATATGGACCAACCTTTTCATCAATTACATAAAATTGCGTTTGAATAAAGGATTTGTATGTAGTAAAATCGTAATTTCAGCTTAATACCATTCAAAAAAATATTTTTTGAAAATAAAATTATTTCAAAATAATGATTTTGTCTATCTAGTTAATGTTAATATTTTCGCATTATCCGTTCTTAAACACGAGGGGTGATGGAGGCTGTTCAATAGTAAGAAAATGTCAACATATATAGTAAAAACACGTGGTTTATACTAAACTTTTGTTAGGTGAAATGTCCATTACTCCTTATTTGGACATGCTAATTAGCATATCGACGGTCATGTCATCTTAAACTTAAATAGCACGTGATTTTTACCGTTAGTACTCGCCTTTTCATTAAGTTTTCCTCGTGAAATTCCCGACTACTTCGTTTAATAATGCTTTTTGATTGGTCTTAACATGTAAATAAAGGGTTCATCTCAGAATGAATAAAATCAATAATCAATTATCTGGTCAAACAGTTTGTGAAGAAAGAGAGAATATACACAGATTTGATATCTAACGGTAGCAAAAATCTTAGACAAACTTAATTATATTGAAAAACTCGATTTTATAGTAATACAATGCACTTAAAATCTTACACTTTTGACACGGCCCCTATGCAAATCAGTACTATTTTTGGTTAAACAATACGCTGTTCCGTTTAATACAGTAACAAGTAGGTATGAAATGCTGAAAGTTAACATGTAGACGGACAAAATCATTATTTTAGATTCAAAAATTCTGAAAAACAAAATTCGTCATGGTATTAGCTGGAAAAAATGATATGACAAGAAAAATATGCGTTTCAATAATTAATATCTGAGATTTTCGGCGAAATGTTGGTCCATATAGAAGTCAAACGGACTTATAACTAAGGATTACCAGTAATATTTAGTCCGAAACGCAAATAAGTACCACTTTCGAACTCCGTAAAATAAGTGTTTGAAAAAAGCGGTTTGATCCAACAGCAGAAGTCAACCAGACTGGTATTTAAAAAAGAAATATTACACGGGAAGGTAGAATGACCATTCTAGATTCAGACGATCAGTGAATTGCTTTAAATTTTGTCCGAAGGCAGACTGCACAATCTAGAACCGACTCTTAACACTTTACCCAGAAAATCCCTATCAGTAAAACAAGAAATCAGTATGATACGTCCCATCTTTCGACGGAAATAAACAAACAAACGGGCGTGTAAAATCCAAAAAGGTCCTGCTGAGAGTCGAAACAACTCAGTGGTGACTTAAAAAGAGGGTCGATGGACTGTTTTGTCTCCGCCAGATAACTGTGCAGTTAGAAAATAACGTGATACAGTTAACATCGTGAAATTGACAAGGTGAATAATTTCGGAATGAAATTGAATGAGTGCGATGCGATGGATGAGTTTTGAGTGAAATTAAAAAGGAAGTAACTCATTATCGCCCTTTTTTTCAGGATGAACAAAATTAGCGATATTCATTACCTCCCTTTAAAAAAAATGTATACACGCTCTATAAAATAGCTTTCTATTTCTTCAAGAACCGATCAGACGCTTGTAATGTCAATTATGTAAGGCAAATCGCATATTTTCTAGCTAAATTTATTTTAAATGAAACTGTCGATCTTATCTTTTTTAGTGAATTTGGGGCGTTTTTGAATGGTTTGAGTGAGTGATTGGAATGAACGATTTGAGCGCTGAAAGAGTGATAAAGAATGGTTTTGATTGAGATGAATGTCAAATTGACGATGTAAATAACTGTACATGGATTACGTAAAAGTTGTTGATACTGAAAATATCCTGTTTTAAATACGAACACAAACAACAACTTCTGACAAGGCGTAAGGATGACAATGGCAGATGCCCGTTGTTATTTCCCTTTATTTACTTTTTGACCCAATCTCCTCCATCGATACCCATTCCAAAATCGGTACACAATCCTAGCATATCATCCGAGCCACCAGCTGTCTATTTAACTTTCGTGAGCTCATTTCTTATCATTTACCCATAAGTACATTAGTAACATCGAGAAAATGACATTTTCTTGCTCAAAACCATTCTAAATCTCTAGCTCAGCGCTCCATTCATTCTTTAATTCAAAACACTCACTCTAACCATCTAAACATTCAAAAACGCTCAGAAATAAAAAAAAAATCGTTCAAACCAATCGAAATTTCTTTGAAATCAATCAATTCTTTCCATAATTTTATTGGGTGGCGTTAGCTTTAAATTATCTAATTGGAACGTGTAGACACAAAGTTGAAAAGGGTATTTTTAAAGGGAGGTAATAAATATCACTTATTTCGTCCAACTTGAATGAAATTAGTATTATTGAATTATCTCCCTTTAATTTCACTCAAAGCTCGCTCCTCCACTGATTCAAGTTCAATCCAATACCAGTCATTTGGTCAATCTCACGATTTTGTTAACTGAAGGAGGAAGACGGTGCGTATCGAAATGACTTTAGTCAAATGTCAGATAAAAAAATCGGGGACTTTTTATATATCTCTTTATTACATGATTGAAATATATCGCGGTTCAAAAACGTAAACTGCGACCGTTCCTATTACAAAAAATCAGTTGTGCACGTTCTAATAAAAAAAGTAGAGATTTTGTCATTTTCAGAGGTCATTTAAAATCGTTTTTTAAATGATAAAATATATTTTGATGGGCAAGTGCCCTTTTATCCAAGGAAAGTATTTTAGATTTAATTCGTGGGAATAAATTTGATGAAAATGATTAACGAAAATAAAGAGAAGATCAACCAATCACAATAGTTCATCCAGCTTTTTGTAACAAAGATTGGTCGATAACAGATTTAAGGGACGTTTTTTCTTTTTTTTTTCTGGCATTTTTAGGTAATTCGGCTCCTGGTGGTACTTAGGATCATACGCTTGAAGAAAACACAGTTTGTTAATTCTTTCCGATTGTCTTTTGAGATATTTTGGGTATATTAAAAATTATAATATGTCCACTTATATTCTTTCTTTGATTTTGATTTATGCAGCGCCATCCTTAGCGGGTACATTGAAGGACTTGCTTAAAACAAGCAATTCATTCATTTTATAGAGTTTTCTATAGTTTTTTGTTGTTATTCATGTGTCAGACTGATTTAATCGAGCTCTTACTTAAAAGCCGACCTTAACAAATGCGGCATGAAAAGGACTAGGTTAATCGGGCTTTATTTTTACAGCCAATCCTTCACAAAAGTGGAACATGTAGGAATGGGTTCATCGAGATTGTCTTTAACAGCTATTATTAACAAAAGTGGGACGTGAAGGACTGGGTTAATCGAGCTTGATTTTAAAAGCTATCCTTAATATAGGGGGTGTAGGACTGGGTTTATCGACCTTTATTTTAACAGCTATCCTCAACAAAAGTGGGATGTGAAGTACTGAGTTAATCGAGCTTGACTTTAACAGCTATCCTCAACAAAAGTGGGATGTGAAGTACTGAGTTAATCGAGCTTGATTTTAAAAGCTATCCTTCATATAGGGGGGTGTAGGACTGGGTTTATCGACCTTTCTTTTAACAGCTATCCTCAACAAAAGTGGGATGTGAAGTACTGAGTTAATCGAGCTTGATTTTAAAAGCTATCCTTCATATAGGGGGGTGTAGGACTGGGTTTATCGACCTTTCTTTTAACAGCTATCCTCAACAAAAGTGGGATGTGTAGGACTGGGTAAATCGAACTTGATTTTACCAGCTATCCTTAATGTAGGACTGAGTTAATCGAGCTTGATTTTACCAGCTATCCTTAACAAAATTAGGTTGAGTATTAGTAGCATTGGGTTAATTGAGCTTGAATTAAACAGCCTACTTTATCAAAAGTAAATTGTAAATTAATTGGTTAATCGAGCTTGATCTCAACAGCTATCCTTAACAAAAGTGGGATGTGTAGGGCTTGGTTACTCGAGCTTGAACTAACAGCTATTCTTAACAAAAGTGGGATGTGAAAGACCGGGTTATTCGAGCTTGATTTTAACAGTCAACCTCATTATAGTGCGGTGCCTTATGTAATCCCGTAGGATTTTCGTGCTGAAATTGATTTTTTGACTTTAATTGATTGTTTATGGGTCAAGCAATCGAAAACTATGCGGGTCCAAATTTTTTGGGCGTGTTCCCCGATTTCATGGGCTCTCAAAGGAAACGATATGGGCAAAATGGGTATTTTCCTAATACTAGGTTCAGGAAAGGCGTTTTTTTCGTTCTTCTTAAATGTTTTCTGTAGGTTCACAATGTATTTAGTGTTAGAACATTTTTGAAAATACAGTAACATATATTTCAAAAGCTTTTTCCACTATTTTTGGGCTCTCACAGAGCCCAAAATAGCAATTTAGGCTGTTTCTCATAAATGGGTTCAGGAAAACATTTTTTTGTTTAGAGATGATTTTTTAAGCTCTGTTTTGGTATAAAGTGTTGGTTGGCATTGAAATACTTGCAGGTCCGTGTTCTCTATAACCATTTCAGGATATATGGACTCTCCGGCATAATAGCCAATGCGAACTAATTTGGGTGCTTTTTATGAATAAGAGTCACAAAAAAGGTTATTTCATTGCTGTTGAACCGTTCTCCAATTACTTTCAGCACGTTATTGTATTTAAGATAGCTTTGGTATAATAAACAATAAGCTCATATTTCAAAGTCTGATAGCCATTTTGATTGGCTTGCAAAGGATCCCACAGGAGCCGGACAATGAGTTTCCGAAGTTGGGTTTTAAGAACAACGGCACTTCTTATGGTGTTCATTGGTACTAAAATTGCACAAATGATTCTTTAATGGTTGAAACAAAACGTCTATCGAAATTCTCTTAACCAACAACGAGATGTTTAAATCAATTTAACTGGATCTCAATGAGCCAATATGAACCAAGACGAGCACTTTGCCTAATAATGGGTGGGAGAAAATCAATTTCTTGTCTTAAACATTTCTCGAGCCTCATTAAATCAAGTAGGGTTATGATGAAGGTAGAAATAAAAAAATTGAATCAAATATCCAAAGCCCAGACATGATTATTGGCGCTTGGTGAAGCCCATATGTGCAGGTTTGATTATCCTCCAAATAAATGAAGGAACTACTCTATAGTTTGAAGCTTTCTTACACAAGTCTATAATCATTGTAGTCGAAAAACCTAAAATATGTAGCCCCGATCGACTGTATCAAATTCGCCATATTAATTAAAGCTGCTCTTTCACAGATTGGGAAATGCGACTTTTGATTATTTTTTTTTTAAATTGATCGGAAATTATTACTTTATCGTGTAAAAAAAACCCTCTACAATAGATACGATCTTGTAAGGCAAAAAAAAAAAGACAGATACTCCTGAATTTAGCGGAATTCCATTCTGAAAAAATAAAGCAACTACTAACGCCTAAAAGATTATTCTTAAATTTTGAGTCAACTATTTACGCATGCAATTCCCTCTGTTTGTCCCATTCTTTCAAATGCCAAGGTCGAAGTATTTGTCAATTGGGGAACTTCATATCGAAACATGCGAAAAATGAAACATTATACACGAAAATTAACAATTTCGAAATTTATAGACTGGATATAAAAAGACTGGTTCGTCACTGACCTTGCCAATTAGAACAAATCAAGTTACAATTTTTCTTAAAAGAGTTGTTGTTAGTGCCATACCCATGTGCAATTCTTAATCATCAAACAATGCACAAATTTACGAATCTAAGAACCAGATTTGTAATTGTTCTAGATGAAGAACTGTGAAAGAGTAGCTTTAAGCACACAGCCATGGTCACCACATTCTTTTTACTGATAGATTAGACTTTACTTTAAGATACATGATGTTAGGTCAAGAAGGAGAATTAATCTATTTTTATCGAATGAGAAACACAATTTTTGACTGTGTCTGTTTCACTTTGCACAATGTTTTGTCCAGAATTTCCGCTGTTATCCGTAGCCCCCGAAGAACGATTATTGCTTTGTTTCTCCACTTGGATTGATCGTAGTTTGGACAGAGATGCGGGAGGAGTACTAAATAGTCCATCCATGTATGAATCCGCCTCATACAATGTTGATAGCGCACTTCTAAGCGAGTCACTAACCGATAAATCCTGTTCAGTTATACTGTTTTGAGGTGACGCGCCATTACGCGGGACTTTTGAAAATTGCTCATCGCTATCTTCATGGATATTTGTCCTCTTTTTCTTTTTACCACGACCCATCAAAGTATACTTATATCCAAAACACTCTCAGAACACCTTCATAAACCAAATTCTATTAATCCAAGGTCCATCACAACCATAGTTTTTGAAAAATTGACGAATTTCCATAGACCGAGAAAATTCATCGACCATTCAACCCCGTGTCACGTGACCAACGTATATGCATCCATTGAATAGGGACATTTTTTCAAGGGCTTTCTTTTGCACTTTGCAGGTTGCAAAATTAAAACAAGAATCAGATGGCCATGCCTAATGATGTTCTTTACCAAACATGCAATTTAACTGGCATCAAATACAGTGCATTTCATTAAATTGACGAGTTCCTAGTTTGGTCTAGTCCATGATGTTTCTTTAATAGACATAAATGCACCTGTTTAGAGAATATAACATGTCAAAACGAGTTGAAATGATAAAGTTGTTGTAGTTGATAAGAATTTTTGGTAACTTATTTCTATGAAAAATTAAACAAAATAGATAAAAGATAATATAACTATATATGTTACAAGAAGTTGTTTGTAATAAGCGTTGCAAACCATATGCATGCGTCTCGGTACTGCATCACCTCTTTTACTTGATTTTTAGGAAGATTCAATATTTGTTTAAAAATGCAGCAAATTTTATCAGAACAGATGATATATATTTTAATAGACATTTCAATAAGAGTTTCTGTAAGTAGGGACATGTAGTTAACCGATGCAGGCGTTTTGCCTGCGAATGCTTGAGAATGTTTGCAAGAATGGCTATTCTTAAGGACTCAAAGTTCTGTACATTCAACATCAATTGTGTGTCGTTGATAGAAATTTCAAAGGAAGAGAGCTGATGCACACATCTATAACTCTTACTCTTAATTGATGAACTTGTTGTTTGATACAGTTTTAAATTCATACGCATAAGCGAACTATGCATTATATATACTTACGAGCAATGAAAACGCACCACCTGAATTTTTTCTCATATATTCATTTAATGTATATAAACTTCAGGTATGAATATTAGCAATCTAAATGAATTTATAATGGGCTATATACTACACAATAATGTTAAAGTAAGCTTAGAAACGGTCGAAGGTTTTTGAACCTATGACTTAAGAAAAAAGTTAAAAATCGTTAATCTTATATCTGCAAAGTAGGTTTATAAACCCCTTCTGTCGTTCGATTTTTGGTAACATAACCTATAAACTCAGTACAAAATGCTGGCTATCACGTTGTAGAACGGTTGCCATAGTCTAGAGAGTTGATTCGAGCATGGGCTAACACGCATTGATTTCTATGTCTACACCGTACCTTCGGCGTCCCTAATGGACCTAAGCATGTCGTTTGGATTTCAAAGCACTGGATAACACGAGTATTAAAAAGTTTTTTTTTTCGATTCTTTGATTTTAATGAAAAATATTCATACTGTTCTTAGTTAATCCAATACTATACGTAAGTTCAGATCTCTTTATTGGTTTTTACTTCGAACAAATGTGAAATCTAATGCTGTTTTTTCATTCGCTAAGAAACAGTAATTTTAATAATGATATTTAAAACTTTTTTACAAAAAACAATTCAATGAGCAAGACAAAGGGACCCTTTTTATGACCACCAAACGAACAGTGACGTCGTTTGGTTGATATGAAGACATGCAATGTCTACACGTTCGTTTATGGGTTGAAAGACGATCGAAAAGGAGTATATTAAAATTATTCGATTAAGGACAGTTTGTGCTAGTTTTTGGTTGGTGCGTTTTCATTGCGCTTGAGTATACATTGTATACTTTACTCTAGACGTTAAAGGGCAGTAACAACAATTTGAAACAGAGTAAAGCGGACAAACTAGCAAAAAGAAGACGACGTGATTTTTATTCGTGGGAACTTATAAATGTGAAAGCAAAAATACAACATTGAATAAAAACATATTTATCCATCGTATCTTTACAGACTTCCGAAAAATGTTCTTATGGGCTTCATTAAGCTCCAATGAAATACGTTCTGGGCTTTGCAAAATTGATTCACATATGTTTTACCGAGACACGCATCCATTACCTCATAAGGCTTCAGAAATAACATTCTTCAGAAATCTTTTCTTGAACCAAATTGTTGGCAAAGTAACATGTTGACTCATATGGGCTTATTAAGGGTCCGTATAATCGATAAAAATAGGGTAATTGGTTAGGAGATTTAAACAGAATATCTCCAACCCAAAGAGATCATTGATACCATTTGTGGTTCAAGCGAGCAACATTGAAAACAAACAAATTTTACGAAATATGTCGTTTATTATTTTAATCTGTCGTATATTTGCATTATGCAAAACACACACACACCCTTCTCTTATGGGCTTCATTTAGCGCCAAAGCAACGGGTACAATTAAGAACATCATGAAATTGAAAGATATTACTAACAAAATCATTCTAAATCATTCATTCAAAGCTCCATTCATTCATTCTCAAAACATGTAAAGGGAGGTAATGGATATTTTAAACGCAATTAGCGATTTTATGTTACCTTCCTTAAAAGTCATTCAAACCACACTCCTCCCACTCGTTCAATTTCATTTCGATATAATTCCACAATCATTCACTATGTCAATTTCACTATGTTTTAACTGTATGGGTTTTGAAAATTTGATTCATATACTTTTGTACCATTTTTGGAACAAGTAGGCACCATAAAGAGAGCTATATTTTTTTCAAAAGTCGCGAGTTAGGAAAACTTCTAAATCTGTTCATATGGACTCATATTAAAGCCAATCAAAAAGCATATCAGAGGTTACAAATTCAAAAATAATATACATCAACACTAACCAATGCTATGTATTGAACGTAATTTGAAAAGAAAGGTAAAAGGAATGGCATTTTTTGTGTGAATCTTATTTTAGGAAAACACCCCAATCGGCTCATATGGGTTATCATGAGAGCCCAAACAAATCCCAAAATGACCCTAGAGAACATGGACATGCAAGTATTCCACGCCAACCCAAACTTAATACTAAACAGAGCTTAAGAAATCATCTCGAAACAAACAAAGTTTTTTCCCTTAACCAACGAATATAAAAACACCAAAAGGGCTATTTTGGGCTCTATGAGAGCCCATAAAATGGTGCAATAAGCTATTAAAACATGGATTTTTGTATTTTTTTCTCTCTTCAATCCACACTTAATACATGGCCAAACCAAAGAAATCATTTTAGGAAAAAAATCACATCTCTTAAGCCCACTTTTAGGAAAATACCTATTTTGCTCGTATGGGCTCCTTTGAGAGCCCATAAAATCGGGGAATGGGCTCGGAAAATTTGGACCCGCATAGTTTGCGATTACTTGACCCCTAAACAATCAATTAAAACAAAAAAATCAATTTCAGCACGAAAATCCTACGGGAGCCCTTTTTCGTACATAAGGAACCGCATTATTAGCTGCTGTATATCGGCGAAAGGTGCATATCGCTGCAAACAAGATACAATGAATCACAAATGACTCATTGCGAAAAATCTTAAAATGCAGTTACAACCCACACTGAGCTATATGTGCAGAGGTACTATGGTCTTGTGTTGACATCAACAAGGGATTTGACCTTGACAGGTTACCTTGACCTTGCAGGTATGTGAATAATTGTTTCGAATGGCAGATCTACTCATGATTGGATCAAGTTTGCTTTGTTTTTCTGTAATACTTCTTAAAGTTGATCCCAAAGACGCACATGTATCTAACACCCTGTGTAGCTTAACCCTTTTCATGCTGATCCCAGAATATTCCTGTGTTGGCAGGAGGTATGGACAAAGATCAGTCTGCACATATGTGCAGCCTGATCTTAGTCTATACCAACTGATTTTTCTAATCAAACTAGAGAAGTTTCAAAATCATATTTTAATAATCAAATACTGACTCACAATAAGGAAATCAAGGCTTTCAGCACTTTGATTTTGATATAATTTTGGCAAGGTTTTTTATTCAGCATGACGAGGCTTAATCCAGAGAATAGTTCACTGTTTACACACAAACATTCGGATAACTTAGAAGAAATAATAATCATTTAAAGGGACTCAAAAACCTCAATCAATGGCCCAAATGAGCTTAACTGTTGATTCTTGGGGCACTATTTTTACGACATATCAAACCCCTAATTTGGAGCTTTGTTTTCTTACCACTAGCAATTTTTGATTGATTTCCCATATGGCAATGAAATGAAAGGCCGTGAGGGGTGTTCGTGTGTTCGTGTTCTCACCCCATCTGGATCTGCCAACTACCGCATTTCCTCAATTAAAAGCACCCTCTTTAATAGTAGCACCCCTACATTTATTAAGAAAACCCACTTCAAGTGCCTAAATTTCAGGCACTTTTTGAGGCTTGTACTCTAATTTGAGATGAATTTCCTCAAAACCATCATTTATGATTGTTGGGAGAAAGTTACCTAAAATTAAAGGGAAATGAGCCTAAAAGACATCAATTTCAATGATTTCTTTTAAATCATAAAATGCATACTATATAAAAGCTCCTTGACCATGTAATGTTTAGCTCCTGGGAGAGTTTATTAGGAGAAATATGGTATCTCCGATTCACTGCAAGTGGTCTCAACAAAACAACACTATGACAATAAATTTTCATATTTTACTCAAATCTAATACACATGTAAATGCACTACATGAGATTTGTATCATATCACAGATCTGTTCATTTAAACTGCCATTATGAGATTAAAAGCTAGTAAATAATATAAAAGAAAAAGTACAAGAGCACAGCCTACTGGTGCCTACGCTTGGCTTTTGAGTGCTGGATAGTGACAAAAAATCTAAGCCATAAAAGAGGCATGATTTTCACAATATCCATCTATAGTTATCCCCCATGATAGTATATATTGCGTTTTTGATAGTAATCAAGAGTGCCAAGTTTCAAATAAATGTCTTCAGAAGAACCAGAGATATAACAAAATGACATTTTTTTGCACAACTACTATAACAATGATGACAAAGCTATAGCAATTCCTCATGTTTTCTCCGAAATACATATGAGCAAAAATCAACTTGAAATTAATTTATATTATGGAAACTAAAATTTAGGGTTAGCATACAATTGAAGGATTGTCATCTTGAATGAAAGAAGATCACCCAATGAGGACACATTCGTTTAGCATTTGATTGGATAAAATTTCAAGGCAAAACAGAAAAACCATTTAATGCATAAGTTATCTCCCTTGATAGTATATGTTGCTGTTTAGACAGTGAATTTCATATTTGTGACCCATCAGGTGAAAAGGGACCATTGGGGTAGTGTGTAAAATGTCAACCTAAGTCAGACTGCGCAGACTGAATAGGATTGAAACTTTTTTGCATTTTACTAATTTTCTGAATCTAGAATAGCAAGTCTGAATCTAAACCTGTGAAAGATTTTTTTACAAAGCTACCTCTGGCACTGTTGGCCTGTACTAGAACCAATCGCTTTTTCAAATGTTTATTTCACCAAGTTCTCATATGGTCCCTTTTTGCATGACAGGTCACATTCTTATTTTTTTTAAGCAAATGCCTTCTTTAATACTTGTATCAGAAAAATAACAAAATGTGAACGTTTTTTTGCTTGACAAAACAAAAAGAACTCAAATATTATAGAATCCTTAAGGTAGTGAACCAGTAATAGTTCCACAGTGTTTGGGAAGTTAGGAACTTTAATGGTGTTAACCAAGGTTTCCTAATGATTTCATTAGGAAACCTCTGTTAACATTGTGAAATACCATATAATCCGAATCGTTGCAGAACTATTACAGGTCAACTTCCTATAAATATCCAAGTCAATGATCAATTAATAGAATACTGCTATCAACAGAAAAATCAAATGACCAATCAAAACGCTCATTTATAATGGTATGACTGTTGAACTTATTTTCCACCATTTTTTTCAACCATTTCCATTGATTGGCAACTAACAAGTTGTAACTTCAGCTTGAACAAGCCATAGTTACTACAACTAGGTTGTCTTCCAATGAATTGCTCTTCGTTGCATGTCCATTACTATTTATCATTCAGATAGAGAAATTTTTAATACTTGACAGGTGAGAAATGACAAAGGTCAAGGGGTAAGCAAAGATTTTTTGTAATTTCTTGAGCTAAAAACATGAAATTTTCTATGTGTTTCAAGGCTTTTATGATTTTGTAGATAAAAATAACAAATGATTTAAAAATATTAAAATCAAACAAAATATCACACTTGAAATGGCAAAATATCAAAACTGGAAGCTAATTGTTCAAGTTTTTGTGACCTAGCACAGAATCAGGGTACTTACTTATAAAAGGGAAAGGCTCAAACCAGTCCTGCATTCAGGATGACATAAGAGTGCAAACTGTTTGCAAATTATACCCCACTTTGAACAAGCACTTGTGTATGAAGCAAGGTATAACTAGCAAACAGTTTGTACCACTTTTTCAGCCTTATAACAAGGTAGATCATTTACCAGAGCTTGTGAAGACTGGCCAGGGTCCAAATTTTTATCCTTGCACTTTTTCCAGATGAAAAATTAGCTGGACTGATTTTTATAAGTCTAAAAATTCATTCTTTTGTCAAATGCTAATTTGATTAGTTGAGTTTGAGTGCATGCATTGTCTTTTTCAACAGTATACCCAGGTATCAATCCTTAAAGCAAACATCAGGCCTCTGGTAAGAGACCTGTAGATTTCAGGTATCTTACATATTGCATGTTCTTTAAGCCTGTAGTCATTGGCTAGAGAATATTTCTTATCCTTGCAGTTTGAAAACATGTTGCTTATTTCCACTTTATAGATCTATATTACTATAAGGCATTGTGGGAACAGAAGAAATTGCTTGTCACAAGTTACTTCTTCTTTCTCCACAATTGCGCCCTTATCAGGGTTTGACATTTACTACTTTTTGCCACCAGCCTGAAGGACCTATTAGCCCCAAATCTTGCAGGTCCTCCACAATAAAACAGGTCATCCATGAAAGCTATATTTATTATTAAGAACAAAATTGTACTTGTTACTATCAATTTCTTCTTTTTCCACAATGCTTTCCATCAAGTAAGTAAAATTTTTAATTTTGGAAAGGGCAGGCAACTTTTTTTCTTTAAAACCGGGTAAAACCAAAATAGCCATTAACTACAGGCCTGAAGAAACCGCAATTTGATAGCTTCTAAAAGTCTACCCTGAATCCACAGGTAGCGCCCAAGGACTAATGCTAATGTCAAGCCCTGCTTACAAAAGACCAGACTTCACAAAATACCGCCAATCCCACTGACATGTCTCGTAAAAATCAAGCATGTCCGATAAGTTGCGCATGATTATAGGACTGACCGACTGGTAAAATCTAGCCACAAATACAATGTGTTATATGGTTCGGTCTGGTGGTATTTAATCTGGTCTGATGAAAATTTTAAGTTTGCCAGACCCACTGTCCAATAAAAAATGTGGGTATGTCGTGAAGTCTAAGAAAACGTCAATAGATCCTGAAGGCTGGTAGCACAAAGTTGTAAATGTTAAACCCAGTCATGCATTCAGGATAACAAAATATGGCAACTGTTTGCAAATCAATCCCCCTGCTTTGCATGCGAGTGCATGTGAAAAGCAGGGTATTATATGGAAACAATTTGCAATCTTTTATTATCTTGAATGCAGAACTAGTATAGCAGTAAAAGATTTTACGTCTAAAAGTTTAATTCATTTCACTTGCGGTGATCCCCTTGCACTTCCATTTGACTGTTTTCTAGGGCTGATACTACCTCCTCCTGAAAAAAAAGTAAAAAATATAGAATTAAATGAGATGTTTGACCTTCATTGATGACCTTGTAAGATATGATGTCCTTGAAATTGATATTAACAGATGCATTTCAACAAGAGATACTAAATATGATTATCATACTCCAAAGGGTTAAGATATTAATCACCGTCACACTGATCAGAATTATTTCTGTTCTTACAGGGGAAAAAGACAAAGATCATACTCGTTTAGCCTATATCACATGTTTGTCAATTGTATAAAGGATGCATCCAATTGTCCACTCCTGTCATGCTAAATAAAAAACTAGGGAAAATTGTTATAAAATCAAGTAATACAAATTGTAAGTAGGTGTTTAATTTTGATTTTTTTTTTTTTTTTATTTATTTATATATATCTCCATCTGCGTTTAGAGAAACAAGAGGACCATGATGGTCCTAGATCGCTCACCTGAATCTTTTTGACCCCTGGGACATCACATCAATTAAATAGGCAGATTTTCTTAAACGAGATAATTTCTACATAAAACCAACTATCATGATTTTTCTGCCAAAATTGTGGCCCCTAGAGTTATAATAAGAAAATTGTCACTACGGCACTTTTCCTGTGATATGGCACAGATCCTTCCAATTTCTAATATGATTCATTCTTGTGACCTGGTGAACATTCTGATCAAGTTTCATGATGATTGGACCATATTTGTGGCCTCTATAGTGTAAACAAAAAAATTGTCTTTTAGGCCCCTTATCACGTGATATAGCATGGATCCATCTAATTTTCAATAGGATTAATCCTTGTGACCTGAGAAACATTCTGACCAAGTTTTATGAAGATTGGACCATATTTGTGGCCTCTAGAGTGTAAACAAAAAAATGTCTTTTAGACCCCTTTTCCTGTGATATGGCATGGATCCTTCCGATTTTAAATAGGTTTAATCCTTGTGACTTGACAAACATTTAACCAAGTTTCATGGAGATTGGACCATATTTATGGCCTCTAGAGTGCAAACAAGAAAATTGTCTTTTAGGCCCCTTATCCCGTGATTTGGCATGGATCCTTCTGATTTTTTATAGGGTTAATTCTTGTGACCTGGAAAACATTCTGACCAAGTTTCATGATGATTGGACCATATTTGTGGCTTCTAGAGTGTAAACAAGAAAATTGTTATTCAGGCCCCTTTTCCCGTGATATAGCACCGATCCTTCCCATTTTCAATAGGATTAATCCTTTTGACCTGGAGAACATTCCGACAAAGTTTCATGATGATTGGTCCATATTAGTGGCCTCTACAGTGTAAACACTTAAATTGTTGACGCCTGACGACGGACATCCAATGATCACAAAAGCTCACAGCACGATGTGCTCAGGTGAGCTAAAAAATCGCTATTTTGTGAAAATTCTTTTAAATAATTATTATTGATTCAGTCTTTTTAAAGATGAGTTACATAAAAATACATATCAATCGACAAACGGTGGCTCTTTTGGGAAATGCATAATCTGCCCTATAAAGTAATATATGTAAATGAGATTTTAGTCACGTGAAATACATCCACACACAGGAACGTTAATTAGCTCTTTTCAAATTGAAGTCCAAAATGTTGCGGGTCATAAATATTCATCAAGTTAGGCCTGTATTAAGATCATCATGTCATAATGACTTGCATTACCCAACCTGGCAATGACAAGTTCAAGCTTATCTTCGAGAATGAATGTCTAGTTTTTACAAAACTTGTTTTTAGATTTGTGTGTATTTTACGACAATTAAGAATGGCCCAAGGGCAATGGCACTAAAAACAACTTATTTCAATAATTTTGTAACTTATTTTTTCAAAGTGGGAAAGATCAGTAAAAGATCCAGTCTATTTATTT
Organism: Fragum whitleyi; assembly: GCA_948146395.1. Classification (NCBI taxonomy): domain Eukaryota; kingdom Metazoa; phylum Mollusca; class Bivalvia; order Cardiida; family Cardiidae; genus Fragum; species Fragum whitleyi. Next base: position 47,147,143 of record OX411554.1, read on the forward strand.
CCAATCTAAAGATTTCAAAATCGTTCTTTTCCGTGAATAATCTTTCATTTTTGCTTGTATTGATATGAAATTTCCAGCTGTCAAATACTTGTACCTTAATCTTCTATTGAATAAGACAAACATGCGGAATACACATGCATAAATAGTTGGTTCGAAATTGAAGAATTATTTTCTAGGCATTGGTTGTTGCTTCATTTTTCAGAATGAAATTCGCTAAATTAAGGAATATTGGTCTTTCTTTCCATGCAATGCCAGATTGAATCTTATTATTTTAAAGGCTTCAATATGATGAGATTGTTATTTCCGATTGATTTTACCAAAAAATTCAAAATCACATTTTCCCAATCTGTGAAAGAGCAGCTTTTAGTTGGGGTATAAAAAAATGCTTTTTTTTTCATTTGATTTCTAAAAGGGGGAATAGATTCTTATTTCACAGAGGTATGAAGCAACTAGAGCTGCTTGAGCAGCTGATTTGCTCCACAGGCCTGAATCAACTGATATAATTAGAGGGTCACTCAAGGATCATTCCAGTGAAACTTGGTTGATACCCATCTGTTAGATTCTGGGAAAAGTCAAATAAACCATATATGGCAACTAAGTCATTGTTGAAAAATCTCAGGCAAAGCCAGGAAAAATAAACAAACACTTTGCACCAGTTTGTCATAATTCTACCAGGGTAGATGTTTCCTTCTTTATAGAATTTCTAAAATTTAACAATTGAAAGCAGTATCTGCACATTCTGAACATGACTTTCACTGTTATTCAATTTATGTTATTTCCATCAAGATTCGTGGATTCTGACAGGTTCAAAAATTGGGTTAATTACTTAATGAACAAGATGTGTTTGTGAAACACGAATGCCCCCGTATTGGCATTTTTTTTTCAAAGTTTGACCTTGACAGATGACCTTGACCTTGTCACATGACCTTGACTATGGAACCAGTGGATGCGGATCATTGAGATCTATCATCATGCCAAATATTGGCTTTGTATCTTGAATAGGCTTGAAGATATTGGCAAGGTTAAGTTTTCGGGTTAAGTTTTCGGACAGACGGACGGACGGACGGACAGACAGACGGATGGACAGACAGACGGATGGACAGACAGACGGACATGAGTAAAACAATATGCCCCCGATCTCTCGATACAGGGGCATAAAAATATTAAGTATGCAGCTATTTTGTAAGCTTCCCAACAAAAAAGTAGTCCCATAAGAAATCTGATTCATTGTAGATAAATCTTAACAATTTTGTTTCATGAAATTATCTTTTAAGATATAAACAGAATTTGGTGATATCATGGAGGTATGTAACTAAAATTCAAATGACACCCACATATGGATCTGCTTTGTGTATTCATATAGTGAGATTGGGTATTTAGTTTCATATCCCAATGAAATCAACAAATACTCTCGTCATCTTTTAATTGTTGTAGATATAGAGAAATTTACTACCTGTCAAGAAAATAAAGTTAAGATACCATAAAAACAACTATCAAATGAAAAGAAATGAATTAGAACATACCAAAAACACAATTTTAGGAGGAACGAACAAATTGACATTAAATACCTGATTCACCACAGATTTCACCACAAAATTGAAAGTTAAGAACAGAATATTTCATACTTACCTATCATTTTTACTATTGACCTATTCAATTAAGGTAAAAAAGATTGTTAAGGACTTAAATCAACACCATTAGCAATACTTATGGTGTAGACTAAATGCAGTTGAATTATTTGAGTTTCTTCTATTTTTTTGTTTGTTTGTTACAAACTTACTTAACATGGGCTGTAATTGGAAAATAGGTATAGGTATTGTCCAATCAAATCCCTTGTTACAAAAACTGAAAAATAGACTGGATCAGTAATAATGACAACTTTAGGCAGTGAGGGTCATAATTCATCCAATGAATACAATATGTCAGGAGCTAAAGTTGAATTCTCAAGAAATGGATGTGCAGACTTTATCAAAGAAGATTGTGACCTGTCACGGGAAAAATGACCATCTGGGAAGTGCGTAAAGTGTCAACCTTCTTCAGACTGTGCAGATTGCGCAGACTGGCTAGAGTGGAAAGAGATGGGCCAATACCAGCCGAAGGCTTTCCTTTCGTCTCGGAACAGGTATATTTAGGTATAAAAAGTTGACCTACCAGTAAGTGAACATTTTTTTTTGAATTTCAAAGGAAGGGCTCTGATTGGATAAGACAAATGTCTTGTCTATTCAAATCCCTTGTTATGAAATTTTAAATTGTCAAATAGACTGGAAGGGAAATTAAATCCTACAATTTCAAAAATGCGCAAAGCAAAGACTCTAACCAGCCTGTGCATCCGCACAGACTGACCAGTCTTCACTATGCATTTAGTAGATAGATAAGGTCTAAAAGAATCTGTAGACCATCAGGAAGCTTTAAAATTACAGTGTTTGGCTGTGTATGCTACCCAATGTTTGCACAACTCACTAATATTACAAATCGTTGTAAATGTCAAGCACAGGCTCAAATCCTACCTGACTTTCCTGCAGAACTAGGTCTGGGACCTGACTCCGAGAACTGTGGGGCAGGGGGCATCTGGCTGATGGAGCCTTTGCTGGACGGGCGTTTAACTGCATTTGGATCAGGTGTTCTTGGGATCCTTGGACGGGAACCAAATGCTGCCTCGTATTCGGGATTTCCCGATTTGGGCTTCGCCCCAGATGAGGACATGCGCCCTGATTTTTGACTTGAGGGTCCTGAAATAAAAGATATGGGAACAATGACAATTTAATGCAAGTCATTGCATAAATAAAGAAGTTGTGTTTACAAAATTTTGACATGAGTCTAATGAGGCCCCTTTTTCTGTGATGCTACAAACCATCAAATGTGCAAAAGGTGACATGATAAGGCAGTTGCACCAATATGTACAAATGTAGAAAGATTGGCTCAAGAAATCAGACCTGAGGACCCTTTTTCTGTGAGAAGCATGATACATGCCTACAAAGTTTCAGCTTGAATTTCCTAATGTTTTTGAAGATCTTTAAAAATATTGTGAATGGATAACAGTAATTTCAAGGACAGACAGATGACTTACAATGACTGATTGTAATACATCATATCAGTTGGTCAGCTGCATATAGCTGCATATTGCGTTTTTATAGTGATAGGGTTTTTTCATTTGGTTCTTGTGATTTTTTTTTTTTCATCTTTTAAAATATGTAAACGGTTTTATATTGGCGGTGTCCACATTTGTTGGTTTTACGGTTACGAATTATTAGCCATGATTTATTTTGGCGCATTTTTCTGTGTAACTCAAAATAAAACACCTATACATCTATAGTTAATTTTTCCTTGTTCAAAACTACAAAAGATGTAAGGCAATTTTCTAGAGAATGTCGACTTTCTAAAAACTAAAAAATAGTTTATTTTAACACCTTATATTTGAGGTATAACTTGTGTACAATTTTTTTTTTACACATTTTTGTCGTGATTCAAATTACAATAAAGCAACCAACTTGGGTCTGGAATCTTGAAATTGGTTTAAGACATTTACAAAACGAGAGGTCAGTGCAATACTATTGTAAGTGCCTATCTTATATAGGCACTTACAACAGCATTGCGCTGCCCCTTGAAATGTAAACATTGTCAGCAGATTTTTTAACTCTGACTTGAATAAGTATGGCCTGCATACCATTAAAAAAAGTTTATTATCATTGAATAAAATGAACATCAGACAAAATTATATTTCCATCAGTATAAGGAAATTAATCATTTTATAATGACAACTAGAAAGCCATGAATGGCTTGAGTCGCTCCACAGGCTTGAAATTCTTGAAATAGCAAATCTAAGGTTTGACAAGATTTTAAGATAATTTCGGTTCTATTTATGTTGAAATCAAAAATGCCACTATAAAACATATACAGAAATGACCTCCGCCCATAAAATACATATTTTTCATCCTATTACAATAATATTTGGCAGGTTGATAAAACTTCACTCAAGGATCATTCCAGTGAAATTTGGTTGATATCCATCAATTACATTCTGAGAAAATGATATTCAAAATTTCCACAATATAACATATAGAGAAATGACCTCCGCCCATAAAATACATATTTATCATCCGATCACAATAATTTTTGGCAGACTGATAAAGCTTCACTCAAGGATCATTCCAGTGAAATTTGGTTGATATCCATCGATAACATTCTGAGAAAATGATTTTCAAAACTTCCACTATATAACATATAGAGAAATGACCTCCGCCCATAAAATGCATATTTATTATCTGATCACAATAAATTTTGGTAGACTGATAAAGGGTCACCCAAGGATTATTCATGTAAAATTTAATTGGCATCCATCAATTAGAATCTGAGAAAAGTCACTTTTTACCATATTTGGAAATTAGCCACGCCCATTAAATCCATGTTTTTCATTGGATCAAAATTTCTTGAACAACTTTGAAAGAGGGTCACCCAAGTATCATTCCTGTGAAGTTTGGTTGAAATTCATCCAGTAGTTTCTGAGGAGAAGATTTTTTAAGAAAAAGTTTACGACCGCACGCACGCACGCACGCACGGACGGACGGACGCACGACGGACACAACGCCATGACAATAGCCCCAGTGGCTTTCAGCCAGTGGAGCTAAAAATTAGCGGTGGATTAATTTTGGTGTATCTTAGCTTGAACACCAACATAGCCAAAATAAAACACCGCCAAAATTTCCCTGTTTACAGTACAAAAGTACATACTAGAACTACGGAGACCAGAAGCACTCTCCTGTGTACCAGGCCTGCTACCACTGCGTGTTGGTGGACGGACAATTGCATCAGGGACCAAGGGTTGGACGGTACTGCCAGCTTGACTTGGTGGACGGCTTAACATCTCGGCAACCTTTCGTGAGCTAGGAGTAACCGGTCTTTGTAACGGACCTAGGAGGGATTGTTGAGTAGGCTGTGAAAAGAGAAAAAACACAGTTAGGTAGGAACAAAAAGTACAAGTGCTTGGTTATATGAGATGTAGTTGATAACATCTTTGACAGCCATAAATTAGAGGATATTGAATGAGTCGTCATGGAAAACCAAATTTATTGAACAAGTCATCTATAAACAGATAAAAACGAGGCTATACCGAGTTTTTATCTGTTTTAGATGACAAGTTTAATAAATCTGGTATTTTATGAGCACAATTTTTATATTCTATTTATAATATGACCTGAATTTTGCGAAAAATTATCAAAATTCTTGAAATTTTAAATTTCAATTTCCCCTGAAAGTTAGTATGCCGTTTAAAACTGACGTCACAATACATACATTATGACATCATTTTTGCGGTTATAAAAAAGCGTTGGTATTCGCTCTGACCTCATTAGCATAATTATTCCTCTAGTGTAATAACACCTGTGTAATATCAAAAAAAAATCAACAGGGTTTTTTCACTCAAGCAACGTAGGCCATATCATAATGTAGTATATTTGATGGTTGTTAAGGTAAAGTTATATCTGTTGCACTTATGCACTGGACAAGGTCAAATTTGAATATCTCACTTCAATGTTTACCCTTTACATTTGTTATATATCCAATTATCAACTTTTTCTATTCTTTTCAGTTTAGAACTATCAGTTAAATACTTTGCCAACAATTTCTCACTTGTTTTTTATTCATTATTATATGTACATGTATTTTGACCAGGTAAATGATATTGACCTTCAAGCTATCAGAAAATGTTGTGAAAATAGCAAATATACTCTAAGTAGATAACAATCATAAATTAGTTTGAATTCATTGCTTAATGTAGCATTTATGCCCTTAATAAGCTCATATTGATGAGTCAGTTCAAAACTACTGTAAATACCTATAAATGTGACCCATTACACAAAAAGGACCATCTAGTAACTTGGAAAAATAAATTTTTGAAAAGAAATTGGGTTAGGCATAGATCAACCAGATGTCCCATTTCAAAAATTCTTTCACAGCAAGGCAGATTGATCATTCTAGATTTGGAAAATAAGCAAAGTAAGAAATTTTTTTATCCTAGTCAGTCTACGCAATCTGCTACCCAGATTGTCCCTTTTTGCGCGACGGGTCACAAACATATTGGCACTTACAATAGTTTTGCAATGACCCCCACAATGTGTTTATTGACTTTGATTTTCATACAAAATTCTATACCGATAATATATTACCCTTTATTTCAGTCTATCTATGAACTTGACATTTCATACAAAAATTAACACAGACAAGCCCTTACCCTTCTTTTGAGTTTATTACTTTCTGTCATATACTCAGCCAACAATTTCTCGCCTGTCTGTTCATCACCCTCAGCTCGCATGACCTCATCCTTGTCCAGATCTACCTCCATAGCATCCTGATCCTCCTGTTATGTGAAAACAAAATCATTTAAGCCTGTGCGTGACATTTCCAACAACTGCATGTGTGCGTGATTGAGAGGCTTCAGTCTGGACAATCATGCAGTGCTTTTGAATTGTTCTTTGGTTGTGAGCAGAGACTTTCAGTCCGTATCCATCTATTTAGTGCATAGTGAAGACTCTGATCAGACTGCAGCTGCACAGGCTGATTTGAGTCGTAACGTTGCGCATATGTAAATTGCTGGAACTGTCATGCACAGTCTTATTTGTGACTGATTTACCCTTGTCATGCCAAATAAAAATTTGGCATATTGAATTACTATATGGTTGTCATGTTGATAATTTCATTATTATTTTGGGCGATATTAGTAGTATCAAGTAATATATATCATATTTATCATTTTTGAAGATTTTTGTGTGTTTTGTCATATATTCAAGTAAAAATCATAAAACAAGATGTGTTTGTGAAATTTTCTAAAACTTTGACCTTGACTGATGACCTTGACCTTATCACATGACCTTGAATTTGTATATATAGATGCACACCCTCAAGATCTTTCATCAGACTGATAGATGGAATGACTGACAACAGTATAACAATATGCTCCCAATCTAATTAAATAGCATTATGGTATATTCCATATTTTCCTTCTTTTTGTGTGTATGACTTTATCAAGTTATATCTATCAAATTTATCATTTTGATAATTTGAATGTCTTTTTCAGTGAAACTATCAAGTGATAATCTAACCTCATCCTCATCTTCTTCTTCATCATCAGATTCATATTCATCCACCATTTCAGCTGAAATATATAGATTTATTGAATGGAGTTAAACACCGCTTTCAACCATTTTTCAGTTATATCACGGGGGCTGAAGCACCTTACAATGGTTTCCTGGTATTTCTCTCACCAGTACAACCATCACATCATTTCCTAGTGGACTAGCCTCCAGCTGCTATCTTACATAGGTCTACGAGTATTTGAGAGACAAATAGTAGGAAATAATGAGTGCCACCGTCCAGGATTAAAAAAATATAGAGAGAATAATATGATAGTGTCAAGATTGGGAGAATTTATCATGACTAGGCTTTCTCCCAGCCAGACCAACATTGATATTTTAAGACACTTATATGTAATCTTTTTATCATGCAATCATATTTTCAGCGCTTACTAATTAAACAAGAGCTGTCAGAGGACAGCGAAGCTCGACTATTCCTAGTGCTGGATAGTAACAGCAAATCAATATCGACATTGGAAATTCAATAAAATGAAAGTCAAGAGAAAAGAATCTTTGTCTAAAGGCTGATATTATGGTCACAGAAGCGTGGGCAGAGTTTCAAAGCAATAGTTTTAGTAGGATCAGAGATACAACTAACATAAAACATTAGCACCTAAAAACTTAACAAAGAATTTTTAAGTCCAAAAAGGGTTAAAAATCCACTAAATTCTATACCAGAGAATTGAATCTTTATTACTAGGCTGTTGTTATGATCATTGAAGCATGTGCAAAGTTTGAAAGCAATTGCTTTAGTCGAAATAGAGATATAACTGATGTACAACATTTGCACGTAAAAACTTAACCAAGAATTTCTGAGTCTGAAAAAGGTTAAAATTCCACTAAATTTAATATCAGAGTAATAAATCTTTGTCAAGAGGCTGATATTATGGTAACAGAAGCATGTGTAGAGTTTCCAAGCAAAAGGCTTGGTAGAAATAGAGCTTTAACTGATACGCAATGTACAACATTAGCACGTAAAAACTTAACCAAGATTTCTAAGTCCGAAAAGGGTTAAAATTCCACTAAATTCAAAATAAATCAGAGTATTGAATCTTTGTCAAGAGGCTGATAATATGGTCACAGAAGCATGTGCAAAGTTTCAAAGTAATAGCTTTAGTAGAAATAGAGATAATACAGAAATACAACATTTGCACGTAAAAACTTAATCAAGAATTACTAAGTCCGAAAAGGGTTAAATATCAGAGTAATGAATCTTTGTCTGGATGCTGATATTATGGTCACAGAAGCATGTGCAAAGTTTCAAAGCAATAGCTTTAATAGAAACAGAGATTTTAAACACTTGCACGTAAAAACTTAACCAAAGCATTACGCCGACGCTGAAGCCGACGCCCGGGTGACTTGAATAGCCCCCTTTTCTTCGAATAGTCGAGCTAAAAAACCCTTATCAAAGAAATTCAGGTGAAAGAGAAGCAACTTGTTTCTAAAAATAGACTGACTGATATCAGGTCAATAAAGGCTTCATTGCATGATAAAATCAGAACTAATGATTATGAACATTCATAATTAAAATACGGTCCATCTTGTTACAGCAACCACATCTTTTAAGGGACCATTTTTAGTTTTCTATCTTTTTCAAAATGACCTTCTCTTAATCAAATTTTCTTAAAGAATAGATTTTATTGGTCTTAAAATACTGTGCATGAATCCTGTGCTTTTGAAACTCATAAGAATTTTCCGAAGGAGACAACTCTGTTGAGTTTAAACACCAAAGGATTAATGGAAAATGCCCAATTACATACTTCAACAAGTCTATGATAAGAATGTTTCATACACTGATATGCTGTTAAATAAGACGAATAGGGTCGAAAATTTTGTTTATACAAACCATGGATCCATAATAATGTTTCTATAAGAAGAATTTGCTGTTTTGACAGGTCGATTATACATGTATACAAATGTGCTGTAATCACAATTCACAATTTTCGAATTATATCATGTAAAGTAAACTTGGCTGATGGCCTTTATTACTTGAATAAAATATATGTTATGTTATACACATTTAATCTAAGTTATGTTTATAATTTGTAAACAAAACATGCACTAAGCTACCTTTTCCTTTTACAACCGCTTTTTGGGGTCCCATAAGTTAAATTAAAAGTAAAATTCAATTATTATTGTGATCTTGACTTTTGTGACCCCAAAACAAAAGGGCAATTCCTGGGGAAATGGGCATCAATGGTATAAAGTTTCATGATCTTAGGTCAATTGGTTCTCAAGTTAGAATCTGGAAATGAATATTCTACAGACCGATGGGCATGGCGAAACCAATTTCTTTAGTGCTTTTCAGTTGTTTATCCAGAAACAACAGTAGATTATAAATTATCAAAAACTTATACCCTGCTTTTGTGCTTTTCATCCTATCTGACATCATTTATGAGGGGCGAAACAATGAACCCTGCATAGCAATCACAGGCAAATTGATAGCTTTACAAATATATGTCCTAGAAATTTCACATTTTGTCTCATTTTTGCAATAAAGAAATAGAATAATTGTTTGTTTTTCAAGTATGATCAATTGATATTTCATTTCATGAACAACAAAAAGCTATATTTTCACTTATGGCTCCAAAAATGTAGCTTTTGTTGTTCACTCAATGAATATGAATCGATCTTACACTGAAACAAATCCTCTATATACCCAATCTACTTTGTAGTGTGTGTGTGTGTGTGCTTTGGCGGGTGATTATAATGATACATTGCCCTTTTTGGTCTTTCTGATAGGTGACCTATCACACATAAAAGGACCATCTGGGAACTCCGTAATATAATTTTATGAAAAGAGATCAGCTCCAGTATAAGTAAACTGCTGGTCACATTTAAAAAATTCTTTCAAAGGTTGAATGATCATGCTAGATTCAGAAAATGGTCTCAGTGCCTTAGTTTCCACCCTGGTCAGACTGCGCAGTTTGCTCAGTCTGACTAAGGTTGAAACTTTACGCACTACCCAGATGGTCCCTTTTTGCATGATTGGTCACATCACTTACTAGAATTGAGTTGTTTGATAATAAACTCTATCTGTCTGTTCATATCAGGTTGATCATCCTTGATGAAGCACCGCAATATCTCCTCCATACCCTGCAAGAAAGCAAATTCAATGTACAGAGTAGACCTTTCTTAATTGACCATCTGTATTGGGCAACAACTTTCATGAAGCCATTTTTGTAAAAAGTCTTTAAAGAAAGCAATGCATCATTTTTTTTAAAACAAGAGGACCATGATGGTCCTATATCGCTCACCTGTGTATCTTTGTCTAAATTAACTATTATAAAGATTTCCAGCAAAAGTCGTAATTATACTTTTAAGACTTGTGGTCTCTAGAGTGTAAACAGAAATATTGTCATCAAGGCCCCTTTTCCCATGATATGGCATGGATCCTTCTTATTTTAAATAGGGTTCATCCTTGTGAACTTGCCAACATTCTGACCAAGTTTCACAAAGATTGGACCATATTTGTGGCCTCTACAGTGTAAACAAGAAAATTGTCTTTAAGTCCCTTTTTCCTGTGATATGACATGGATCCTTCCGATTTTCAATAGGATTCATCTTTGTGACTTGACAAATATTCTGACCAAGTTTCACGAAGATTGGACCATGTTTGTGGCCTCTAGAGCGTAAACAAGAAAATTATCATTAAGGCCCCTTTTCCCGTGATATGACATGGATCCTTCCCATTTTCAATAGAATTTATCCTTGTGACTTGACAAATATTCTAACCAAGTTTCATGATGATTGGTTCATATTTGTTGCCTCTAGAGTTTAAACACTTAAATTGTTGACAACGCACGACGGACGACACACGACGGAAGACGGACATTCAATGATCACAAAAGCTCATCTTGAGCATGATGTGCTCAGGTGAGCTAAAAAAACATTTCTTGCAATGGTAATCAAAGTAACAGAATCCCATGCTGTTTAAACATGTAAGGACCATCTCAAAAGGAGGATTCTAATGAGTTCAAACACAATAGGATTCTGTGAAAATCGTTCGAAAGATCAGATTATGCTATCCAAATGATCCTATATTTTCTTGCTTTTTATGTGTAATAAGCCACACTTCCCTAAGGTGACCTCAAATTTTGTGCTCCTTTGAGTCATCAACGACTTTTTCAAATTTTGATATTGATATATTTTTAACATTTTTGTAACATTTGTTCACTTTCAAAACATTATGATGAAGGGATGGTTTGTCTGCTTAAGTATGTAAACAGCCATATCAATGCTTATTTTACAACAAAATGTCACTTTGAATTATTGATACAAAATATAGTGCAGCAAATAGAGAACAACCTAGGTTTGCACTTTACCTTGCTTACACAACCACCAGTATAAATATCACCCTTAATACATGTTTTACTACTCAAATATATATGAGCCTGTGTGTGACATTTCCAACAATTTGAAATACTCATGTGGTGCAAACATTGAGTAGCGTAGAGAGACACATACTGTAAATATTTTTTGAGACCTTATCTATCTACTAAGCCCATAGTGAAGACTCTGGTCAGACTGTGTGGAAGCACAGACTGGTCAGAGTCTTTGCTTTGCGCATATTTTAAATTGTTGGAAATCTCACACACAGGCTCATATTTAATTTTATGCTTATTTAAAAAAAAATAAAAAAAAATGATTAAATAAATAGATTGGTATTTGCATTTCAAAGAAATTTCGAATAGTACAGAAATACCTTTTAATTGTTTCTAGTTTTTTACTGCTACAGTATAATTACAAATTGACACACATAGAATTGGCTTATTCTCTTATAGAAGATATAGCTAATATGCTGTATATTTTTTTTTCAATCTTTCCAATAAGTTATATAGAAAAAAGTTTGATCATAAAATGGTTTCTAGACTTTCTCTTCTTGAGTAAAGTAAATAGAGGGTATTGAATGAGTGGTCATTGAATACCTACTTTATTAAACAAGTTATCTATAAACATAAAAAAAATGAGACTGCTTATTATCTGTTTATAGATCACAGTTTAATAAATTAAGTTTTCGATGAGCACAAATATGATATTCTATTTAAAATAATACCCGAAATTTGGTGATAAAATGACATAATTTTTATATTTATCAATTCATGTTATTCCATGAAAAACATATAATGCTGTTTACGAAATGAGGTCAGTAGATCCATTTAGATTTCATTTTTCCTAACAAAAAAATAATGTTGCTCTTCATTCTTAGCTCATTTGAATAGTTACTCCACTTGTGTAATAACACCTGTGTAATATCGAAAAAATATTCAGTGGGTTATTTCACTCTGGCGACGTAGGTTATATTATAATAATAATACTAACCATAGCCTTTGCTTCCTCTCTTATAGTGGATATGGCTAATATACTGTATAATGCACCATTCACATAGGGACGAATCTGTAATTATAAACAATTATAATTTTCTCAAGGGTTCAGCAGTACATGACAAGAATTGTCCGCGGACAACGTAGCTCGCCCAAACAGCTGCTTGTCACAAACAGCGCTTGACTGAAGACCGAAGTTCAAAGTGGTTTCTTTCAATGTTTAAGTCCTAATATATATCTGTTTGAGTAGTAATTAAGAAATATAAAAACTTTTTTGTTTTAATTGCATGTATAAGGTTAGTGTAAAGTGAAAGCCTACAAGCAGATGCGGTTACCAATGGAATTTCTTTATATCAAACATGAAGTTTTTCTTTAAAATTTTTCTAAGTCCACAAATGGTCAAGATCAAGGTCAAATTGTGAAGGACCTTGGCCTCTGTAGAAGCCTATCACCTAGTGAGTATGTGTATGAAGTAATAATGTCCCTGAGTAAAGCATTTAGAAAATATAAGCAAGGTTAAATTTTTGGTTAAAGTTTTTCAGTTTAAGTTTTTCCAAGTCCATAAAAGGTAAAGGTCAAAGTGTCAAGGCCCTTGGTTTCTGGTGAAAGCCTTTCATCTGGTGACTATGTATATGAAGTAATGATGTCCCTAGGTTAAAGCATTCAGAAAATATAAGCAAGGTTAAAGTTTTTGGTGAAAGAATTTCGGTTAAAGTATTTCTAAGATCATTAAAGGTCAAGGTCAAATTATCAAGGACCTTGATCTCTCACAAAAGCCTATCACCTAATGAGTATGTATATGAAGTAATGATGTCCCTAGGTTAAAGCATTCAGAAAATAATAAGCAAGGTTAAAGTTTTTGGTTAAAGTTTTCAGTTAAAGTTTTTATAAGTCCACAAATGGTAAAGGTCAAGGTCAAATTGTGAAGGACCTTGGTCTCTCGTGAAAGCCTATCACCTGGTGAGAATATATATGAAGCTATGATGTCCCTAGGTTAGAGCATTAAAAGAATATATGCAAGGTTAAAGTTTTTGGTTAAAGTTTTTTGGTTAAAGTTTTTTTAAGTCCACAAAGGGTCAAGGTCAAATTGTCAAGGACCTTTGTCTATGGTTAAAGCCTATCACCTAATGAGTGTGCATATGAAGTAATGATGTCTCTAGTTTAAAGCTTACAGAAAATATAAGCAAGGTTAAAGTTTTTTTGGTTAAAGTTTTTGGTTAAAGTTTTTTTGAAAGGGTCAAGGTCACAGTCTAAAGGTCATTTCGACATGGATGTTGGTCTCAAATGAAAGCCTATGCCCTAATGAGTGTTTCTGTAAAAAATAAAGCCTCTAGGATAAATATTGATAGAAATAAAAAACTTTAACCTCATGCGGACGCCGACACTGACGCTGACATCCAGGGTATGACAATAGCTCTTCCGAGACTTTCATCCCGGGCGAGCTAAAAAACGATTTTTTCTGACGGTATTCATATTGCCCAAACGAAAATCTGATCAAAGAGAGAAAGCATGAGAAAGTAAATTTGCTTTTTGCAAACAATATAATTATTTCTCAAAGAGTTTTACAGTAAAACTTGTGTTAAGCAACCACTAACGGGACCATCAAAAAGAGGAAGCTTATAGAAATGGTCGCTTAATGCAATATTTCATGATGAATAAGACAGGTCATCTTGATAGTAATTGAGAATTGTCGCATAATTCATGTGAAATTTAATGTTGTTCTAAAGAATTAGAACTGTCTAAAAGACAATTCTAATGGTTTCCAACATCATAAGATTCAATTATAAGCAATTTAAGAGATTCTGCCTGCATTTGAAAATGGTCACTCAATACAAGTGGTCGCTTAAAGGAGGTGGTCGCTTGAGCAATATCAACTGCATATAACTATATGCAATAAAATACAGGATAGAGTAACATTAATCCTGATGCTAAGGTAGTAGTGAAAAAATATTTTCAGAATGTTTCTAATATTTCTAATATGACTATTACAAAGAGCCTAACTACCAATAAGCACATTACGCAAGTGCGTAATAGAAAAAAATCCTCTTTCAAAAAATATCATTGATGAATTATCATAACATTGAAACTACAGCTTGAATAAGCTGTAGTTACAATGTTCTGATCATTTACCAATCCTCAAATAATAGAAAAAAGGGGAAGGGATGGAGGACATTCATATTTTGTCACAGTCCACACATTGCCTTTATCCTACATATTCTTTGTTGATTGCTTTGTGAGTGCATATTTATATCAAAATCCTAGTTATGCCTAGTTTATTACCTCTTGATTGTCATGTCCTAAAAGGTCACTTAAAACTTTCAATGTTTGATTAGCATTTGGTGCACATCTCTTCTTGCCTGAAAATAGTGAATTACAAAATAAAAATTGTTGTGTTGTTTTATACAATGACCTTGATGAAAATGAAATGAAGGAATGATCGAAGTCAAATAAAATCAATTATTAAATGCTTTATGAAAGCCAAGCTATTTAGAATAAACAAGAGCACCACCTACGGGTGCCTACACACGACTATTGAGTGCTGAATAGTGAATAAAAAATCTAAGCCAAAAAAAGGTTCATAATTCGCATTAAATACATCTAGTATTATCCCACTTGATAGTTTAGGTTCCTCTTTTGACAGTGAACATGTGTACTAAGTTCCAAGTAAATGCCTTAACTAGAACCAGAGATTTCACAAAGTGTCACCGTTTTCGAAAGACGACAACAACAATGACAAAGATGACATTGACACCAAGGCTTTGGCAATACCTAAGATTTTGTCCGAAAACAGCCAACTATACAGTCTTTCCTTTATAAAATCATTCTATCATACTAAACCATTCACTGAAATGAATATCACATTTTCAATACAGTTAAATCATAATGGATGATCTTATTCTTTAAACAACAGAATAGATACAATTCTGAGATTTTTTTTAAAAAATATTTGGAGATACAAAATAGTGTTGTATTAGGCAAAGTTTTGTTCTAGCAAATAAACACAATTAATTAAACAAGAGGACCATGATGGTCCTATATCGCTCACCTGAGGGGTCAAGTCATAACTTGTCAACCAAGTTATAAATACCAGAGATTGTCTGATATACATTGAGTATGGATTTAAAAGAAACATACTTTAATTTCCTCCTACTGCTTTTTGATTGCAAACAAAGTTATTGATGGAATTGAATTCTTTTAACAAGTTTAGTAGACCTAAACCTTAAGAATATCCCTGCCAATTTTAAGATATGCCCAATAGTTTAGGCGAAGATTAACCTTCTCTGAGATTTTTGGCAATATTTTGACATTTCCAATACCATAGAAGCCAGAGATTTTGATTGAATGAAATTATTTTTATAATTTTGGTAGAGCTTCACCAAAAGAACATCCCTATCAAGTTTCAGCTTAATTAGCCAAGTGGTTTAGGAAGAGGAGAAGTTTTTCTAAGATTTTCAGCAATTTTCGGCCATTTTTCATCCTTTCTGTTACCATGCAATTCAGAGTTTTTGATGAAATTAAATTGTTTAAACAACTCTTGAAAAACTTCACCGAAGGAACATCCCTGCCAAGTTTCAGCTAGATTGGCCTTGTGGTTTAGGAGGAGAAGAAGTTTTTCTAAGATTTTCAGCAATTTTCGGCCATTTTTCAGCCTTTATGTGTCCATGTAAATCAGAGTTTTTGATGAAATTGAATTCTTTTAACTGCTTTTGAAGAGCTTCACCCAATGAATATCTCTGCCAAGTTTCAGCTTGATTGGCCTTGTGGTTTAGGAGGAATAGAAGTTTTTCTATGATTTTCAGCAATTTTCGGCCATTTTTCAACCTTTCCGTTACCATGGAAACCAGAGTTTTTGATGAAATTAAATTCTTTAAACAGCTTTTAAAGAACTTCACCCAAGGAACATCTCTGCCAAGATTCAGCTTGATTGGTCTAGTGGTTAAGGTGGAGAAGAATTTTTTCTAAGAATTTTAGCAATTTTCAGCCATTTTTCAACCTTTCCGTTACCATGGAAACCAGAGTTTTTAATGAAATTAAATTCTTTTAACAACTTTTGAAGAGCTTTACCCAAGAAACATCTCTGCCAAGTTTCAGCTTGATTGGCCTTGTGGTTTAGGAGGAGAAGAATTTTTTCTAAGATTTACGCGATTTTCAGCCTTTCTGTTACCATGGCAACCAGAGTTATTTATAGAATTAAATTCTTTTAACAACTTTTGAAGAGCTTCACCCAAGGAACATCCCTGCCAAGTTTCAGCTTGATTGGCCCAGTGGTTTAGGAGGAGAAGATGTTTAAAAAAATTGTTGACGGACGGATGGACGGACAGACAGACGGACGGACGGACGGACGATGGACGGACGACGGACGGTGAGTGATCACAATAGCTCACCTTTAGCACTTTGTGCTCAGGTGAGCTAAAAACATGAAATGAAAAAAAATGTGTGACAATAAACCAATGAGAAAATCACAAAAATATGACTTCATATTTATGTTTAAAATGATAAGATAAAAATGTTAGACACAAACAGTTCAATACCTGATGTTCTCAAGCAGAGATTCATCAACAAGGCCACAGAATATTCCAGTGTATAATCAGATAGGGAATCATTGTCCTCTAGCACCTTTACTAACCACTCTATCAAACCATTCTCTATCATCGCAGTTTGTAGATTACGTCTGAAAAAAATATAACATGTAAGTATTTATGAATCAGTATATAAAGATGAAACTGCTTTATAGCAACATCTGGAGGGGTAAGTGCAATACTATTGTAAGTGCCTATTATCAAATAGGCACTCACAATAGTATTGCACTAACCATTCTGTTTGTCAGAAGAAAAGTTTCTATGAGGCGAAGGTTTCTATTTTATCATGCAATTTCTTTGATTTTTAAGGGTTTAGTATAATTAATCGCTGAAAATGATTGCATGATAAATAGAATAAATGTGTCTTGAAATATCAATGTTATCTGGTCTCAGCATGTAAGAAATTACACGACTCGACAAAGCCTCGTCATAATAAATTCTCCCAACCTCGACCAGATAACATTGATATTTTAAGACACTCACATATTATTCTCTATAACCATTATCCTGATATCAGTCAGTATTCTAATCTCAGAAATTTTGGCATCAGGGTCAACCGTGCATTCGAATGCATGTACATTTGACCAGTTCGGAACCATTGCTTGTATTTATATGTTTTTTCGTTTTTTTTTTTTTTTAATTTAAAAAATCTTCACAAGTTCATATACCACAGTAATAGAGGCTTTTGAATTCAGGGATCCCCAATAATTTTTACGACATAGACAGGGTACTTAATCCAAAATAAATTACCTTATGACGCTATATTACACAATAGCCTCAGATGTTCAAACGTCCTTTGTCTGGACATTTAAATGCCCAATTATAAAAAAGTTGAGCTTGTTAAACATAAATGCTCCAGGGGTTTTTTTTTGGCTTTTTTTTTGTTTTTATAACCTTGATAATTGACCTTAACCTTATCAGATGACCTTGACTGTCAAAGTTGTGGATTGGTGAGGGGATCCTTTATGTAAAATATGAGCAATGTTACTTGAATAGTGTTGAAGTTATGGCAAAATGTTAACCCTTGTCATGCTGAATAAATTTTGGCTAAAAATTTGCATCAAGATCAAAGGGTAAAAAGCACTGAAAGTACCAACTGTAAGTCAATTTTTATTTGAAAAAACTACATCTTTTGACAATTCTGGTTTAGAAGTGAGAAACAGGTGGTGTGGACTAACAGCAGACTGCACATATGTGCAGGCTGATGTTTGTCTATAGCCCCTGCCAAAGCAGGAATGTTCCAGGTTCAGCATGACAAGGGTTAATAGTAATCAGGTTAAGTTTTTGATACTGATAAAAAAATTACCATTGATCTATCAATGCGAGGACATAAAATTTGTTGACATTGATAGCATACAAACATAGAGGTAATCATTTTACAAATGGTTTTACTAAATGATTTGATTGATAAATTGAATTTTTGTTTAAATTGACAACCAGAATCTTAGAAAGTCCAGCTGCAACCACTTCTGTTAATTTTATAGAGGATAATTGAGCCTGTGCATGAGATTTCCAACAATTTCAAATATGCGCAAAGCAAAGACTCTTATTAGTCTGTGCATCCGCACAGTCTAACCAGAGTCTTCACTATGTGCTTTGTAGATAAATAAGGTCTCAAAGTATCTGTAGACCACCAGGTTACTTTATTTTTAGAGTTTGCGGGACTCTCAATGTTTGAACCTCATCAACATTTTTAATGGTTGGAAATGTCAGGCACATGCTCCATTGTTTGTTTCAGTGTAAGATGGATTTATATTTCATTGAGTGAACAACAAAAGCAATATTTTCACAAGTGGTGGAGCCAACAGAAAATATAACTTTTTTGTTCATGAAATGAAAAATTTATCAATCTTACTCGAAAAACGAGAGATTATTCCATTTCTTTAATGCAAAAATGTGTCGAAATATGAAAATTCTAAGACCAATTATCTTAAAGCACATCATTTTGCATGTGATTGCTATTCAAATATGCAATATATAAATATACAATGTCGCTTTTTTGGGCTCCACTAAGATAACATCAGATTGGGTGAAAAGAACAAAAGCAAGGTATAAGTTTTTGATAATTTCACTGGTTAGGTGGTAGGTTAATCAAATAACGATCTACTGGACTGGTATTTCTCGATAATCAACACTGAAAAGCATCATTTCAAATATAATAGATACAGTTAATAGCATCATAAAATTGACAAGCTGAATGATTTTGGAATGATTTTAGATTGATGTTGAATGAGTGAGAGGAGCAAGTTTTGAGTGAAATTTAAGGGAGGATGGCCAAATAAGCGATATATATTACCTCCCTTTAATAAATATGCATAAAAGTTCTATATATAGCTTCCTTTTTCTTCAAGAACCAATCAAACGCTTAAAATTTCATTTATGTCAGTGAAATCCCAAATTCGGTTCGTGCTTTATTCCTTTTTAAGGGAGTTGTTGATCCTATATATTTTAGTAATTTTGAGCGTTTTTGAATGATTTGAGTGAGTGTTTGAAATGAATGAATGAATGTATGAATGAATGAATGAATGAATGGAGACCTGAGTGAGCAATTTAGAATGGTTTTCATTGAGATGAATGTCTCAATGTAACTAACTTTATCTTATAACTATACATATATCCCTGTGATAACATCCCATATGATATTTTTTATGATATCACATAGTTATTTTTCGAACAATAATATGGTGCAGTTATTTAGAAACTTGCATTTCAGTTAGAAACATTGACGAAAACAAGACAAGTAGAAGTTATAAGATAAATATAATACATACTAAGTGTATTGTATGAAAAAATATCTAACTCGGTAGTGAGAATTGATAATTGTCTCGGCAGAGCCTCAACAATGATCAATTCTCCCAACCTCGTTAGATATTTTTTTTCATACAGAGCCTCGACAATGATCAATTCTCCCAACCTCGTTAGATATTTTTTATCATACAAGATACTAAGTATGTATTGTGTTTGTACTTACCTCAAGCTAAGCTTCTGTAAGGCACCAAGCACCATTTCCCTGGTGATAGAGTCCTTATCTTCACTACGTAGATTTTCCATCAAACCTTTAAACAAGTCTTGGTTCTGTGCCAGATAGGTTCTACCTATATTGGGAAAAAATGCCAATTAAGGTAGTGGATCCGTTAAAGGTTCCGAAATCATGATCTTTCACAATGTTGACCGAAGTTTCCTAATGAAAATCATTAGGAAACCTAGGTTAACACTGTTAAAGTTCATTAGTTCTGAAACATTGCAGAATTATTACGAGTACACTACCTTAATAAATCATCTTCATATCTTAGTTTTTTTGAGCTTAAAGAATTACATCACAGTGAACATGTATAGTTCTCAATCAAAAGTGAAGACTGTTGAAGGCAACTTTTGATTTGAAAATGATTTACAGAAGTTCCTTTCATTAAAGATGGCTGGCAGTATTGGATAAGTTGTTGAGAGAAAAGATTAAGTTCCAGAATGGTACACATTTAGATACCTAACTGATGCTAAACGGTTAGGTGAACAAAAATGGATAAAATCCAATATACGAGGGATGATCCAGAAGTTTGTATAATCGGCCCATAACTTTGGCATTTCTAGCTTGTTCATGGTAATATTTTTAGTATGTGAAATTCAGAAATACAGAAATCAATTTTTCTGAAAGTGTTTTAAATTTTTATTTGAAACTGCTTACCAGAAGTAAATAAGACGTAAAAGGTAAATCTATTGTCATACTTTTAACATTTTTGGAAGAGTTTTTACGGGCACAGATTATTCTAAAAAGACTAAATTTGCGCATGTATAGTGACCTGATGTCAACACCAAAATGTGAATTCCATTTATTTATCGAATTTCGTCATGATCATGAGTCAATCACCACCCTAAACATTTCAGATAATTTGGAAAAATAGTATTATGTCAAATAGAGAAGCTTTGCTTAAGCTACCTTGGATATTCAAAGAAAGTAAGGCCTTATTAGAGGATTAAGAATGGTATACTAGTATTGGAGTTTCAACAAACGGAGTCGTCCCAATTGATTCTCATTATTTTCCAAACATAAAATCTCAGCATCTGTGTCTACACTTCACTAGAAAGACTATCCCTTAAGAAATTGTAGACAAAATTGGATCCGAATAGAATGGAATGGGGATATTTTCTGCAAGTTATTAGGCACAGATAGACATGCGAGCAAATCGAGACTAAGTAGAAAAGAGTTAATAATGACGTCGCATTTCAACGCTCTTGCTCCCCCGCCTACGTGCGGGGTCTATGTATCTAATTAGTCACTTTACAGCCACTATATAACTTACAAATTTGAAAACTTCCACATTTATTACACAGATATTGCATTAAATCAATGTATAATTTTTATTTTGATAGTCATCTTTTCTGAAGTTTTACAATCCGATTTTACAAATTTCTGGATCAACCCTCGTATAACAAAATAACAATTATAACTTACCAGAGCTCAAAGATGCAAAGGCATTAAACAATCTAGCTGCACACTGCTTTACAATAGCATCGTTTGAGGTGAGGAGTAATAACACTGCTTCCTGGAAGAAGATATGTGATGCGTCATGCAAAAAGGGACCATCTTGGTAGTGAGTAAAGTGTCAATCTTTGTCAGACTATGTGGATTGCACAGACTGACCAGGGTCAAAGCTTTTAGCAAATAACAAAATTTCTTAATGTAGAATGTTCATTCTTCATTCCTGTATAAAAATTTTTGACATGCGACCACTGGTTGACCTGTGCTGGAACATATCTCTTTTTTCATAATTTTACTTTATGGAGTTCCGAGATGGTCCTTTTTCGGGTGACAGGTCACATAAAGTCAATTTGACATTGCCACTGAAGGGTGTAGAAATACACATTTAATACAATTAGGACAATTTTCTACTTGTCCAAGATCAAAAAGAACTTGTCAATAAGGTAGTGTAAACGTAATAGTTCTGCAACTTTTTGGAGGTAATGAGCTTTAACAGTGTTAAACAGCGCTTTCCTAATGATTTTCATTATTACGGGTTCACTACTTTAAATAGTAGAATATGTAAATTTTGAGGAAAAAATCTGCTTTGCCCATTCATACTAGGTGATAAGGTTTCTAGTTTCATTCCTCCATGAAATAAACATATACTCTTCATCTCTTAAGTGGTCTGAAAAGAATAATTGTCCTGAGTTAAAAAAAAGCCTGTAATATACTCTTCAAAAAAAGTTCTTTGACACTGATTAAAATACGATTTTTCTGAGTTCATGTAAAAACTTAGATAAATTTTGATAGATTTGTTAACAGTTATTAGGATGTAAGAATATTACATATAATAGTTATAAATTACTCGACAACGTTTCTCGATAAAGACGACAACATCAAATAATGTAAAACCTGGACTCTCATTCAGCACGCGCAGTTCCAGATTAACTGAACAGTCCTGATAGCTCTCCATTATGTTGTGGATGAAATGCCATAAGTTGATAACTTTTGAAATTGATCGCCTAGGCACACAACTGTCATGAAAACATGTCAAGCTACCGGAGAAACAACGTCATTAAGTTTTTGGTCGCTACAAAGTAGGCTCTATAAGACAAAATGTTGCAAATGACTTTGTTGTTTCCGGATAGATTATCTTGTACCTCTGGCACATAACATGCTATAACATAACTATAACAGATTACTATAACATGCCTCACAACGATATGTATAGAGCCAGATCAGTCTGACGCTGGATGACAACGTTCGTCCAGGACGTCGAATGTCGTAACAATATTTGGGATTTTTCGTTCTAACTACGTCGTCAACGAATACTTAGGTCTCCAGTGTAAGTAGGATCTCTGGTGAGAAAGTATGAAACCAGATAAGAGAGGTCAAGTTTGCCACTATAAGACTTGTGCTACGTAACGTCCTTAATCAACGTCTCTGTTACAAATCTTTGATAAAAAAAAGTAACTTTGTTTTAATACAGTGTGAAGATTCATTGACTTCACCTTCATTGATTGACTTAGCTCAGATATATAGATATTTATGTCGAAATTAAAATCTGCATATAGATCAAATGTCAAAGAACTTTTTTTGAAGTGTATATATAAGTCAAACTTTGGAATTCAAACCCCTGGGCCACTATCAAACAAATCAGTCGTTTAATATTGAGAAAAGAAATGTTGACATATATATGTTTATAAGGACTTATAACTATTTTGCACTAAGCCATTGATATACATGGTATGTTAATTTTTTGTTCATGGGTGACCTCAAGTTGATTTTTATGCAAGTACATATAAGTAGTCTACCAAAATATTTCATTTGCTTTTTTTGTTATTAGCAAAGTACTTTTCAAACTATGTGTATTGTCATTTGATGACTCAAACAAGATTCCAAAAATCAATGAGTGTGACTAGTAATCACTCCATTTGTTTTTTCTTAAATATTTCTTAATGCATGACAACTCATTTGATATGGTAAATTAAAAACAAAACTTTGTAGATAGCAAAGTGTATGCAATTATAAAATGACAAATGAAAATAAGGTCATACTTGGTGATGAAATCATTCCAGACTGCTGCCTCTAAGATCCTTCTTGTTTGGTCTATATACGTGTTGCCCACTAAGGTAAGCGCCTACAATAGTATAGGCATTTAGCATACTTTTACAGTAATTTCTCAAAAGTCCTTTTGATATACTTATTACAACCTACCTACTTCAGGAAATCCCCCTGATAATTGCTTGATTAAAGTTTAAGACGAGTATATTTGCTACCTACCCTGTGAGGGCCTGGTGAAGCACAGCCCAGTAAATCATTCTGTATAAAACTGCCGACATTACCATCTCTAGCCATGGGGGAGGCCTGGGTTAATCTCTGTAATATAACATCATTCATGTAATGTTCAAACAGTAGCACCAAATAAAGGTGCTGTGGGATCCAGATTAAGCATAAGCAAATATATTTTTAAATTCAATCATTCTTATCAGTTTATTGAATGTATGACGCTACTTGCTAGGGATGTGAACAACTACTGAAAGAATATGGAAATCATCAGAAAAATTGTTCAAATATTTCGTAATATTTTCTCCAAAAATTGGTCTTCTATTTTACTATACAAAGCTAAAGGTAAAATTCAGATTAACAGAATTCTGTATTGTCCTTGTAAAAACCTTGTGTTTCAAGCTCTTTTTTTGACTGAAGATACCCTACAAATACCGTTCATCTACATGCAAATGATTGACCACACAGAGTCAATAATCAAAAGTCGTCAATTCTATACAAGTTCTCAAGTACTCTATTTGAAAGGTCACAGAGTACTTGATAAGTATAAAATTGGTACTTGTTACCATCACTACTACTTACCCATCTAAGAGCTTGTAATAAGAGACATTTCTTTCTCTCTGGTGCTGTCTGCATATCATGTTTAACTCTACTATAGTCTAGCACCAATTGTTTCTCTTCAAATTGTTCTGACCTGGCTGTTGGTCTGTAAAATCAAGAAGCAAAATTACAGAAGTATACCAAGACCTGATTTTGGAACACAAATCGTTGGCTCAGCATGAAACAGTTGTAACTGCCAACAAGAGCCATGTCGGACGTGACCATCCCCCACTATGAAAGCTTGATAGTAAACTAAAGCCTAATAGATTAAGGATTCTTTTGTACCAAGCTTCCTCATCATGTGTTCTATGCCCCCGAGAAAGAGTTTAAAATATGAGATCTATCCACCTATGAAGTTTCACAATGATAGCTATTTAACTTTCAGAGATATGCTCTGGACAAAGGGTAATAATTCCAAAATTATGCACTGCACTTCTCCTCCATGAGATCTATCCTGATAATCCACCTACGAAGTTTCATGTTGATAGCTTTTATACATTAGAAGATATGCTCCAGACAAATTTAGTGATGTTATGTTGAAATTAGGGAATGATGGAATGATGGACGGAGACCATTACTATATCCCTTTTTCCAAACAGTAGGGAATAGTTAACATTTGGCCATTTACAACTGTTTTGTGCTAAGCCATCGAAATACTATCCAAAAATGTAATGTTTTCACATGTGTATACTTTAATTTTTTCACATGTTTATACATTAATTTTTTCACATGTTTATACATTCACAGATAACCTTGACCTTTTCAGGTGACCTTGAACATGGTATCTGCATATGTGTATCTATAGCATCTATCATCATGACAATTGTGTGCTTTTTGTTTAAAAAGGCTTGAGTATATATGTAAAACATTTTAAGCTTTGAAAGACAGGCAGACAGAATAACTGAATGGTAGATGGAATCAGACAATGATTAAACAACATGCCCTTGATCTTATAGATGAATCAAGATACTTGAACAAACAAGAGCAACGCCCAGCTGCAGGTGCTGGATAATGCAAAAATTCTAAGTTGAAAACAGGGCATAACTCTTACAAAAATGCTTCCAGAGTTATTCCCCTTGATAGTCTGGGTAGTTCATGTGATGGTGACAATTCATGCCAAATTTCATGAAGTTATCTTAATAACAACAGAAGTATGACCAATGTTAAAGTTTTTTACACTTATGCCAACACAAACACAAATGATGCCATGGTGATCATAATACCTTGGGTTTTCTCTGAAAACAGCTAAGCTAAAAATCTCCTTCAAGTGATAAATTGCCTGTACTTACTGAGGAGCAATGGACTGCCTGAGAGCGTCTCCAGCTGTTCCAGGTCTTGTCAGATCCAAACTTTGACCCGTGAGATGTGCATTAAATAATCTGCCACAAACCTGCTGTAAATACTCAGGGCTCACCTGAAATTAAAACAAACAAAAAACATCCCTGGCCTTCAAGCCTTCAACACTGGGTACACTAATTATGATTCAAATTCTGTTCTTTTAAAACTACAATTTTATAACTTTCTCGGGTTTAAAAGGAATGTTAGGTGGTATAGACTAAGATCAGACTGCACTTATATGCAGACAAACATTTGTCTATAACTCCTGCCAAAGGTGAGGGCAAAAAACAAAAGGGCACTTCCTTGGGTCATAAGCAGCATTTGTATGAAGTTTCATGATTTTAGGTCACTTGGGGCCTGTTTTACTAAGCATCATACGATCATTTTTTGCGTAAGTCAAAAATTAGAATTGCTTGTACATAAATAACTAAATATGGAATTCTACCATGCATCATCTAATTGGAATCATCTTTTAAAGACAATTCCATTGAGATAATGCAAGGTAACATTTAACAATGAATGAAAACACCAGGTACTATTATGATTTCGACTTATGACTAATTTTTGCGTAAGAAGTTTAGTAAAACGGCCCTTGGTTCTTAAGTAAGAGTCCTGAAACTAAAAGGTCTACGAACGGATTAGTGGACAGACATGATGAAACCAATATACCCCCCTCTTCTTTGTAAGTGGGGGTATAATAAAAACCTACTAAATACAAAGACTTTGTTTTGTATTTATAAGAATTCAAAATTATTCGTATTCAAAAATTAAGAGAATATTATCATAATATTAAACTCACGACTCAAAGAGTATACACTAAAATCAGCTAGTACAGTAGCCATTGAAAATGGTGATTATATTTGTGAATTATCAATGACTTCTATCCATTTGTAAATATCTATTGCCAAAAAAAGGGCATTCTTTGTGAAATCCCCATTTTTCACTACACAGCTATAACTGGATGGATGGACAGGCAAAGCCAAAATAATACACACTCCAGATTTCTTTGGTAGAGAGTAATAACTTACAGTTTTCCCCTGCACTGTCTGTTCTAGCGCATCCACAAGGTCTGCTGTTATTCCAATTAGATTGTGATAGTCAGCCTGAAATAGACATTATTGCATATAAAGCTTGTTTTTGTGTCATTAATTACCCCTTCCCTGTTTTACAAAATTTTGGACCTGTCCAAATTCAATGGTTTTGCAGACAAAAATTTAAAGTGGATTTGATATGAAAAATAACCATTCAGTAGGGTAGAAAATAGTGTGGAAAAAGAAGAAATTGCTTGGCAGAAGCAATTTCTTCTTTTTTCACAATGTTTTCTCAATCATAAAATCACAGGCACGTAAAAAGCAGGGATTAAACAGCAAAGGGTTAACAGGCAGGGTTTTAAGGGACGCAGGTTTTGCGAGTCTGAGACTCCCAAGTAAGCAGCCAGGACCCTCAAAACTATCTAATATGAGTCCTTTGGACCCTCTAGGGATCAACATCAGAATAGAATTGAATACTGTTTTATACAGTATTCAATTCTTTCCTGAAGTTGAGAGACAAGTAATGGTAAATAACCAACAATTTCTTAACCTTTAAACAGGGAATAGCTTAAAAGGCACAGGAAAAGTAGATCATTGTTCTTAAAGAAATAGTCTTTACCTAAAGCAGGGACTCCCAAACAGAATGAAAGGACTCCTAAGATCCCAATGGTCGAGTCCTTTGGACCCCTTTTTCTTGATGTCAGACTAAAACCCTGAACAGGCATCTTTTGATGCAGGGGTATAACAAGAGCACCACTTATGAGTGCAACGCTTGGCTGCAGGTGCTGGATAATGCAAAGAACTTGAGTCAAAAATGTGCATAACTCTAACAAAAATACTTCCAGAGTTATCCAAATTGAAAGTCTGGTGAGATGGTGAACACACATTCCAAGTTTCACAGACAGAAACCCCAATGTGATCATTTTCTGGAGTTTTTCCAAGTTCTATGGGAAAAGGCCCCTAGCAAACATTTGGGAAATAGCCATCAACAAAAGTTATATTATCGGTAAATATTCAAATATTAATATATTGGTCATTCCTTCTAAAAGATCTCTTTAAAAAATCCTCTTCCTACAAGTTTTTTTTTTTGTGTGAAAAGAATCACTTTCTTATGATTGAATTTAAAGAAAATGTAGAATTTAAGGAAATTCTTTTTAATAACTTCAGTAATATTTACATAACTAATGATATAACTTGTATTTGGGAATTTTTCTTTAAAATTGAGAAAAATTTGGGGCCCTTTACAATTGGGAATCGGACCTATAAAGGTCCGCCAAGAGATAGCAGAAAAGGCCCTGATTTTAATATTGCTGGGTAAGGAACCAACAATAACAACAGCAATGTGTTCAGGATGTAAAAGCCTTATGTGAGCGCTTTGAGATGATACCTCGCTTTGAACGTGCAAATACATGCAAAGCGAGGTATCATTCTAAAAGTGCTTCGCTAACGTTTTCATCCTGAACGCAGAGAAGTCAAACCCTACCTGAACTTTGTTATGTCTCTTTATATATGACATGGTCTTCTTTTCTGCATCAACTAACTGCTGTTGATAAACCTGGACTTGATGGAAATGATCTGTGAAAGAGTGGATTTCACATAACATTAATAAAGGAGTTAATAAAAAACAAACATTGTTGGTGTCTATAGATATATAGCTACTCAAAAAAAGTTTTTTGGGTTTTTTCTTTCAAGTAATGGTTAATTTGACAAACTGTGCTTCTTTTAATATGACATTTTGTAATTTTTGAGGATAATCTTCAATTTTCTTATTGGATCTTGAAAGACAAAAGAATCCACAAAACTCTATACTGTTTTAAAGCATGTAATTAATTTCATTTACATTTCTTAAATTAACAATAGGTATTTTTCAGTATCAAAGGTGTCTTCAACATTTTAAGCTAGTCCATGCACTAAATTACCTGAAACAGCTGATTGTCAAAAAGGCTAATATTCAATGACAATTCTATAATAAGCTTAACATAACTAATTCCAAACATTTCATAAAGAACATTTGCTTAATTAACAGTACATTTAACAACAAACCTCTTCCATCTGAACTCACACCACGCTGAGTGAGGGTTAAGGAATGATATACAAACAGCAGTTTAAGTTTCCATGGAGATGTGTTTTAAAAGAAAAGGTTTATGGAACCAATCACCAACTCATAACTTTCATAATGCCACATCATTGGCTGGCCTTTCAGCAAGTGAAGCTCAAAATCAATTTGGTTGTTGTTGTTGTTGAAATGGAATTTTGCGCCGCTTTCAACATTATTTCAGTCATTTCTCGGCAACTGGAGCACCAAAAAATGGACCCCTGGTATTTCTCACACCAATATTACCACCACATCCTTTACTAGTCTCCAGCTGCTATCTCACATAAGGCTACAATTAACAACCTATTAGTGGAAGACAAATGGTCAGAAAGGATGAGTGCAAAATCAATATGGTATGTGTATGTTAATTGAGGGGGTCAAGGCAAAACTATAATTGTAAGTGCCTGTAAATATCAGCACTTACAACAAGTTTGCCTCAAAAATGATGCAACAGGGAAAATGACTTACAATTTTAACTAAGGGGCCAAGGCTTCAAAATTTCAGTATTTAACATAAGAGGCAAATGCATTTTCCAAAATTATCTAGGGGCCCACCCTAAAATCTAGGGGCCATGGGCGACTGGGCCCCTGCTAGTCTTTTTCCCTGTGCCATATGCAAATTGATTCTTTATACCTATCAGACAAGAATATTTGTGGTAGTAATTTGCCAGTGAAAATATGCAGGACTTGTGCTAGTGTTTGAAATTTAGGAGTCATTGACTCCTAAACCATGAAATTCTGGGTGTCAAAACTCATTCTAAAGGGATCAAAACAACAGAAAGGGAAAATTGTGAGTATAATTTTACTGGTTTAAGCGTGAATTGACCCTTTTCTTGTAATATTATAAAGGGAAAAATTGAAAAATAAAAAACTGAATAGTATACAAGATACATAATTGAAACTTTGAGTAATAAAACAAAGTTTTGACTTGTAGAATTTTCTGTCAAGGGGGGTCAAAGTTCTAAGTATCAAAATAGGCTATTTTCATATTTTTGTGGATCAAAACCCTGGTTTAAGGGTCAAACACGAGCCATGATTTTATGGTTTGTTTGTATGGGGTTAAACAACTTTTTCAAATGTTACGTATTGCAGTTATATTGCAGAAGCTAGTGCACATAAGCATGATTTTCTGTCATTTCTCACACCAGCACAACCACAATACTTCATCCCCCAAAACAATTGTTTGTTTGTTTGTTTGTTTGAATGGGTTTTACGCCACTTTCAACAATTTCACAGTTATATCGCGGCGGCCGGAGTACCTAACAATGGATTCCTGGTATTTCTTTCACCTGTACTACCATTATACCCTTTCCTAGCCTCCGACTGCTATCTCACATAGGTTTACAATTATCTATCCATTGGTGAGAGACAAACGTTGGAAAGGATATTTGCTGCCACTGGGGATCGAACCAACGACTTCCAGATTGGAAGTCTTATGCCTCCCAAATCAATTGATTGATTGATTAAATGGAGTTTAATGCTGCTTTCAAGATTTATTCAACTATATCACGGCGGATGGAGCACCTAACAATGGTTTCCTAGTATTTCTCTCACCAGTACAACCACCACTTCCTTTCCTAGCCTCCAGCTGCTATCTCACATAGGTCTACGCTTATCAAACCATTGGTGAGAGACAAATGGTGGGATCCCCAAAACAAGCTACCTAGTGAAAATAAAGGAAATTATTAAGTATTTAACCTCAAATTAAAAAAGATTGTTTTGACATAAAAATCAAAGCGAAGTAAAGGATACATAGAGATCAAATAATCTAGGTTGAGGTGTTGACTTCAGAGCAAGTGTCAGGAACTTTTCCAGTCTAACTTCTAGATCTTTTACCCACATGTCCTATAAAAGAAAAGGTAAAAATAAGTTAGATAAATGTTTTGCACAGAAGTATCTTGTTTTTATAAATATATGAAATTATTGAAGTAAGATTTTGTGAACTGTTAATCTATCAAACAGATTTTTTTCCGTTTTAATAACTTAAGAACAGACACCATATTCATTCAATGTACCCATGTATTCAGTAATAGTATAACCATAGTTCATGATGTTGTTGTTTTTAATTAGGACTCAAGAGGTCTGGATCAAATGTGGTAGAGCCAGTCTAAAAAACTTTACTTCTCATTAAAACCCTATCTTGTGTCTACTCTTGACAAGACAATTCAAAATAGGACTCATTATTGTAGAATTTTTAATACGATCTTAAATTTAAAATGTTCCCTTTTTCTGTAGCCAGTCTGTAGCTGAGTTCCTACTAAGTTTTCAACTAAATACCTTCCTTTTGTCTATGTAAGGCCATGGTTTACACCAAGGTCTTTGAAACTACCATTTTCCTCTTATGCACCCCAAATAAAAAGTGAACATGTACTGACGTCATAGGTAGTTATGAGGTAATGCCAGTTATCCATGATATTGTGATTAAAAGTAGCCATCTTTTCTATCAACGTGATTTGTATGTTATCTACTGACATGGACCTTTTAATGTAGCATATTTGTATTCTCGGGGTGTGTTATCAACAAAGCAAGTAGCTGCCATTTTCAGTTAATTTTTTTGTCTATCTTCCCAGCAAGGCGCCTAAAGGTAATTTTTAAAATGAGCCTGTGCGTGACAATTCCAACAATTTCAAAGGTGTGCCAAGCAAAGACTCTGGCCAGCCTGTGCATCTGCACAGTCTGACCAGGATCTTCCCTTTGCGCTCTGGAGACAGATAAGGTCTCAAAGTGTCTTTAGGAGGTCAGGCAAACTTCTAATTATACAATGTGGCAGTCAAGGTTGGTTAATGTTGGCCCTTCATGCACATGACAAATTGTTGGAAATGTCGCACACAGGCTCAAATTATACTGCAGAGGTTGTAGATATCAATGTTTGTCAGGTCAGCATTAACCAAGGAAAATGCTAAAATTTTCTTTGCATAATTAAGTCGTATGTCTATAGTATCTGTCAAAGTTTTGTGAAGAGAAAGACTGTGCTGTGAATGACATAATAAGGGTAAATACTTACAGTAAATAATTCTTTATATGATGGATGTCCTTTTGGGTTGGGGACAAATGGTAAAGCATAAAATGGAAGAAATTCTGTTGTCTGGCTCAGGGTAGAACCCCTGGTTTCTAGGTAATTCTTAAACTCAGCCATGTTAGACTCCGCAACATTCTAAAATAGACATCAAAAAAAAAGATAGACATGTTTTCATTGGATGATGATGATTTTCTTGATTTTTGGAAGTGTAAGAAAAGCATTGTTGGATATATGGTCAATCTTGCTTAAGCAACCACTTCTAGCAACCACTTCTATTGCATGACATTTATTATAGGGACTCTTTTCTAAATCTCCTTCTTTAAATCAAAATATAATTAAAAGTTTGTACTATTGCTCTAAGAATAATTGTAAATGAATTCTATGTTGTACAAACCCAAATGTCAGTCTATTTGAGACGATTCTGCTGAGATTTCACCATATAGGATTATTGAGCAATTCTCAATAATATACATATTCATTTGAACCTATGTTTCTTATTTATAAACAAAACTTATAGTAAGCAGCCATTCCATATATCAACCCCCTTTTTTCCAGTGCTGTGAGCGGTTGCTTAAAAAGTGTTTTACTAAATTCTAAAGCAAATGCAAAATGGCATCCTTTCAGATGGAAAATATAGCTGAAAGCAAACGTTGCTAGTAAATTGAGAGGATGATATTATTTTTGCCTGATTAATAAAATATTTTTACTCCGCAAAATGTTTTCCAAAGAGACTATTTAGATTCCTAAAGTTATTCTATCATTAGCTAAAACAGATAAAATCGGTAAATCATTCAGACCAGTATGACTATATTTAAAGCATTCTACATACCTGGCCCTTTACAAATTTGAGATGAAACAAGTATATAGGGAAAGAAAATATAGAATTCAAATTTCTACAACACCTAATCTGCATCTAACTTTTCAATTCAGTAATGTGAGAAGCTCAGACTTTTGTATTTCAAGCTTCTTTTAATCAAACAGAAGTTTCATTAAGTGGGCCTGAAGCAAGTTTAAAATTGTTATTTCTCTACCAAACCCTATGTTGTGGGTACTCATTTAAATCCTCCCAATGAGACGATTTCAATTAGCACCCTAAACATAGGGTTTGCCACTGCTTTGTTGAAATCCTGAAGTCCATCTTATCCCCTATATCTGTAGACACGAGCCCAGAGACAACTTACCTGGCCCTTTCCAAACTTGAGAGGATATATGGCAAAGTAGATATTCAGGTAGAATTCCAGTTTCTGTGAAACCTGATCTGTGTCCCTAACTGACTTTGGAAGACTTTCAGTCCATAGATCAAAGAACTTTTTCCTCTTTCCATTGTGAAATAGTTCTAACAGTTCATTCTGAAAACAGATTGATTGATTGAATGGAGTTTAACGCCGCTTTCAACATTTTTCAGTTATATCGAATTGCCTGCTGCACCTAACAATGGTTTCCTGGTATTTCTCTCACCAGTACGACCACCGCATCGTTTCCTAGCCTCCAGCTGTCATCTCACATAGGTCTATAGGTGTATACTATCAAACATTTGAATGACTGGATTGGCTGATGAATAACAAAACAAACTAGAAAATTCAAAGTGAATGCCTTTGGCAAAACCAGGGCCCAAGGTTATAAAAAAAATTCTGATTCACAACTGAAAATTATCTCAAATTTAGAGTTCAAATAACTGTATGAGCATATTAAAAAATATTAATAAGTTGTAATCAATAACAACTTATTAATATTATATTTTATGTTCATTCATTTATTACAGTATTATTACAGAATTACATCTTTAATCTCAATTTGAAATTTGAGTGAAACCTAAATTGAGAATGAGAACCGTTTAATAACCTCGAGCCCTGATTTATCACAAAACATCAAAGTTTGGCAAAACAGCATTGACAAAGACACCAATTCAATACCTATGAATGATTTTCTCTTAGAAAAAAAAGTTACGCTAACGTTAATTGAAGTTCAACGCTTATTCTTATTTGTGTGTATGAACCTAAATTCAGGGGTGTGGAAATACTCATTTTTTCTCTTGTGAAACATTATTTTCTACTTGTCAAGGATCAAATTGAACTTGCCCGCAAAAAAAGAGAATGGATTTAAAGAGAAGTTATTGTTTTTAAAGAAGAAAATGCTGGACCCCATGATGTTCTTAATTGAAAACAATATATTTCTCTCTTTGATACAAACATTTTGCTGATTGTTCTCTTACTTCTTTCTAGTACTATTCCAAGATTTGTCCTTGATTTACTTGTCAACGGACAAGTGGCGATGAAAAACGCACTTGCATGCAGGTAGAAAAACCCATGTCAGACAAGTCAGGCATGGGAATTCCACAACCCTATCAATGAAACAGAAAATTCTGTATGGTGATATGAACCCAAAGTAAGAATGGATCTCTGCAGCCTTAATCTGAACCCTTTACTATTTAAAATTCATTTGTCAGATTTTTTTGTATCCATATATCAATTACATTAAGAAAATACTAAAGCCGTCAATACCTGTGCAGCCAGTTGTTTCTGTGAAACGGGTCCTTTCCCATCATGACCTGACACAGGTTTACCTTTCGACGAAATCTCTTCATCAAAACATTGAAAGGTCTTGTCAAATCCTCCAAAATCCAGGTACTGTAATAAAAGTTAAGGTAGTGGAACCGAAACAGTTTTGCAACGTCTTAGAGGTAATGAGCTTTGACAGTGTTAACCAAGGTTTCCTAATGATTTTCATTAGGAAACCTTGGTTAACATTGTAAAAGAAAATGTGGTTCAAAATATTGCGGAACTATTAGGGACCACTACCTAAATGCAAATAATCTTAATTATAATATATAACCAAACAAGAGATGTTTGTAAAACATTTATGCCCCCCATTAAAGCAGATAAGTGGCCTATTCTTTGTCAATCAACAAAGGGCAATAACTCACAAAATATGAGTAGAGTTATGGTTCTTGTGCACTGCACTTCTCCTCAATGAGATCTATCCACCTGTGAAGTTTCATATTTCTAGCTTGCATACTTTATGAGATATGCTCTGGACAAATAATGGTCTACGGACGGACCGACCAACCGACAAGTGCAAAGTAATATACCCCCTCTTCTTGGAAGGGGGGGGGGCATAATTAACATGGGTAGTTTCACTAATGCAAACAAGATGTGTTTGTGCATCATGAAATTCCTAAACACTGAATTTTTTCAGAAGTTTAGTCTTCACAAATGACCTTGACTTTGTCAGATATTCTTGATTTTAGAGCTTTCAGATGTAGTTGAATGAGGTGTATCATTGTCATTTACAAGCATATAATCCAGAAGAATTTCGAAGGGTTTTCTTTTTTTATGCAAGTTTTGATTTGATTTTGCATAGGGTTTTACGCTGCTTTCATTTCAGTCATATCAAGGTGGCTGGAGTACCTAGTAATGGATTCCTAGTATTTCTCAGACCAGTACTACCATCACATTCTTTCCTAGCCTCCAGCTGCTATCCCACATAGATCTTCAATTATCAACCCATTGGTGGGAGACAAATAGTCGGAAGGATGAGTGCCGCCATCGGGGATTGAACCCGAGACCTCTAAAATGAAAGTCCAATGTGCTACCAGCTGTGCTTTGACGGCGGCTACTGCAAGTTTTGAAGATGACTAGCAATTGGATTTATGGACAGACAGGTAGACAACAATAAAACATTATATCCCAAATCTTTTATTAAGGGTGACAAAACTATCTGTTTGTTCAGACTTGTACCATCTCAAATTTCAATCAAACCCGGGACACTTTGATTGAAAGTCTGACATGCTACCAACAGCTCTGACTGTGGCACCTCTTTAGAAGAATTCTATCAAAAGAAAACAGGTAACAAAATGGATTCCTGGTAGATCTATTTCTTACACCAGCCCTGTGTTCAGGATGTAAAAACGTTTCGCGAGCGCTTTGAGATGATACCCCGCTTTGCACGTGCACATACGTGCAAAGCGAGGTATCATTTCGAAAACGCTTTGCTAGCACTTTCATCCTGAACACAGGGCAGTCCTACCATTTCATCCTTTCCTAGCCTGCACAGGCTATTCCACATTATTATGATCGGAGACAAATGTCCAAAAAGATTTGAGCCTAAGTCATGGATCAGAAACCCGTGACAGTTTGAATGAAAAACTGAAATGCTACCAATGGCTCTGAATGGCGCCTCTTTAGAAATTCTATTTAAAGAAGGCATCATAAGTAATTAAGTCCAAAGACAATTAAATGTAATTTTCATGAACATTTATGAAGCAGTACTTTGGATTTGCTGTCTTTGACCAATTGAAATAAATTTTGACCTCCAAAGTTTTGTGGTTGAAAGGTCAATACCTATTCAATTCAATTCTGTATTCAGAATATGATGAAAAACCTCTGAACTATAATACAAAAGATTCAGTTTATAATAAGTTCATAGTGAAGAGTAATAATTACATACAGTAAAGTTAAAATGCACCTAGATCATTCGAAATAAAATCGAATAGGAAATATGAAGTATACATTTACAGATAAATTTCAAATTTAGAAATTGGACGTTACATTCCAGATTAGGTGTTTGGTATGGTAAAGAGGTTTCAAGGTCATGTAAGTAGTAGTAATCGGGGCTTGTGCTAGCTTTTCAAAATTTGACTATAAATTCCTAGGGGTCAAAACTGCTGTTGAAGGGTCAAAGCAATAAAAGGGAGATAATAAGTAACCATTTCCTGGTAATGCCAACTGACTTCTTCATTTTCTCCTTTTATATTTTTAAAGAAGATTCATATTTCATATGAATCTCTTATAATCTCTTATAAAATTATGAAGGATAAAATATATATTTTAATACATAATAATTTGCTGCAGAATCAAGATGCATCTTTGAAATTTGAAGGGCTCAAAATGACCCCTTGAGAGATTTTAGTATGCAAAATATGATATTTTTAGATTTTTGGGGTCAAGACCCTGATTTAAGAATCAAACACAAGCCCTGAGTAAGACTTTGCTAGTATTACAAGTTAGCCCTGAGAGTGATCTTACCTCCCTAACTATTGTATTCAGCCCTCCTTCAAAACCCTGATTTAAGGGTCAAACACAAGCCCTGGGTAAGATTTTGCTAGTAGCACAAGCCCTGAGTAAGACTTTGCTAGTAGCACAAGTTGGCCCTGAGAGTGATCTTACCTCCCTAACTATTGTATTCAGCTCTCCTTCAAAAGCCACGACTGACAATGACCCTGACATCTTGTTCATTCAGACTATCTGAAACAAACAATGTACAGTGATTTTTGGTTTGTCGACTCTGGTTTGAACTTTTCTGCCAGCTAGTGCGTGTGTGTATTTCCGTTTATTTATTGTCGCTAACGCAGGCTATGACCATATGAGCCACACCTTTAGAAGAAGGTTAGTTGTAACAGAGGATAGTACAACGAAACTACTGATGAGATCAGCCATTGTTCTTTAATGAGCTTGTTGTAAAGCACCGTCTCACAGGACCTTAGATTACGCCTCATCGGAAAGACAATCAGTTTGTTAGTGTGCCAGCCTGGGAATCCAACCCATGCGGTCAAACTTCAATGGTTTAGTAGTCCAGTGCTCTACCAACTGGGTCATGAGGCAGTGGTTCTGATATATTTTGAAAGACTGCTTGTCCACGGACAAGTAACAATCACAAACTGGCTTGTCCGTATCTAAAACCTACTTGTCCGTCGGATTTTGAAGAGTCTCCAAGATATTGAAAACAAAATTGATGTTGCTATAAAAACTAAAAGCATCCTAGAAATACACTTACTGTTGTAGTGAGACAACATTGGCGCTGTCGGTCGCCATTGTCGCCAAATGCGACAAAAATTTAAAAGTGGCCCAAGAATTTTTCATTTGGCGAAAATGCCTGGCGCCAACAAAAATCAAATGGCCCCAAAAATTATCAAATGGCCCCAACTCAATACACGATAAGCAAATATCAATAACAATATACATAACCAGACTGCCCTAAGCAGGGCTCTCGGAAACGACAGTAGTGTCGTCTGAGACGACAACTTTTCTCAGCGGACGACAAAAAATCCTATCAAAAGATTCCACCGGACGACAAGTTTTTCTAAGGCACGCGTCCCGACTTATAACCTCTCGGCTGTGTATAACATGTATTTGATTGTTTACGTAAGTTAACTGTCGCGTGAAAAATCGATAATAGCCATATCTGAAGTCCGATAGACGGGTGCGGTAGGCGTGGCGTTAAATGACGCCAACAGCCAATCGTAATCGGATATTCATAGACCTTGTAGGCGGAGCTTGACTATCAATGAATGGAATCTAGACACTGCCCGGCGATGTGTTTTGGCGATTATGCATAAACGAAACATGTGAACCATTAATATATTGACTGAAGCAGTTGATTCACTAATTATATACCGGTAATTGAATTCAAACAGGGCCCCAATGCGACGAAGGCAATAGTAGGACAACATAATCGACCCGATTTATTCGTAACAACTAAATGATTAGTTCGTGTCCTGATCTGTCCCGAATCTTTTCTACCTTTCATGAAATTTGTAAGTTGAGTAAAAACAATTATTTAATTAAAGAAATGTTCCGGAAAATTACGAAATGAATTATCACTAGCGGTGAATCTCTGGAACGCCGTGCATGTGCGTAATTCCGCCGGGAAACGAATTTCGAAAATGGAAAGCTCCGGATCAGCCTACTGATCAGACGTGTTGAAGTAAAAAAAAAAAAAAAAAAAAAGAACACAAATCAAAAGACGGGTGGTTCGGTAAGTTTAATTATTTCAATCTAAAGAAAAAAATAAAAAAGAAAAAATTCTTCCTTTCACCATGATGTTTTTATGTAGTTTTATTGTACAAAATGCCTCAAATCATCAGTTTTTGACATGAAATACCTCAAATTCCTCTGTTTTGGTGACAAATTTGAAGAAGTTAAGCTGTGTGGTGCTTTTGAAGCTGTAGGGGCCTTACAATGATTTGGTAACTTAGGTTCATTCAATGTATATATTAATTAAATTATCTTCATGATTGTTTTTGACAATAAATATTTGAAACTTTATTTGTTTTTTCTTTATTCAACAGAGTCAGACAGATCAACATTGATGAATATGCTTGCAACATGGTTGCCTGAACAGCCACATGTGTACAAGCATATTCAACAATCTAATCATGGAAGTCTAGATATACATGCAATGAGTTAAGTCTAGGACAAACAAATTGGAACAAGGAGCAAATGATGGTTTCCACAATTCCTTTCTTTTGCCTCAATGTTTTCTTAATGCTTTCTGAAATATATATCATAAGGAAAACAGCTTATTAGGAAAAGAGTTGGGTGCAAAATGTCGAAAATTTTGTCTATTAGTACCAGCCCAGACACCCGAAAGGTGGCCCCTATTTTCACCAGGTTGGCCCCAACTTTTTTCATTTGGCGAAAGTGATGGCCCCAACTTTTTGAGAGCCAGAGTGAACCCTGGTGAGATTACTAGAAATTTCAGAGAACAGATAACTTTTTAAGAAAATATATTTTTCCATTGAGATATTTTCATTAATTTTGTCTACAGACAACCTAGCCATGAAAATCTGATTGTCCATGCAGCTTAACGGACAAGTCAGCCAACTCGGGCAGCTTATTTCAGAACCACTGAGAGGTATGCAAGATAATTGAGATTCTTTATCAGAAATATGACAGGCCAAGGACTGTGAACAATGTATTGCCATAATATGTATGGCCTCTAGAATGCCTATTTCAAAAATCTATATTGAATAAGCCTGGTTGTATTAAACAATGTGAACGTATGGATTATTCAGATCAGTTTTCAGACCATCATTGGGTTCCCAAGTTTTTTTCAAAAATAGCCTGTAGTCTCCCATATTCAAGCACCTTAAGCTATGAAATTTGCACTGGCACACTTGAACAATGCAAAATTTCCTTGTAAACTACATCAAAAGTTGCATGAACTTAATTCTGATTTATCCATGTGAAGAAGAATTAGATTGGTTACATAAATAAGTAACAGGGTGTGAAGGTTGCATGTACATACACTAACTAGAAAGGTTTAAAAACAGTCTCCTATATCCGAGCACCTTGATAACTTTCAACCTGACATCAAAATTACAAACCACACAATATTGACACAGACTTACAAAATCAAAGAGACCTCTTTCTTTTGACCTAGAATTATTTCAAAAGTCATTCACATGACAACTATCCGCAAGAACAATTTCAATTGAAGGGCCAGAAAATAATTAAAAAAGGCCAATTTAAAAATAGAAAGGAAGAAAATCCTTATTTTTGGTAAGCTTAGCACTTTTTTATCATCCACTATGCATTAAAGTTTTTTGATAATGATTTCTAACAATTTACAACTTGTTAAAAAATTGAGACATTGGAATATCTCTAAAAATCAAAGTGATCGAATATGGGAGCCTGCTCGAATAGGGGAAACTCAAGGCTATAAAACCGGCTGACAAGTGCAAGCAAGTTATATCGATAGCGACCAAATCAACAGCCTGCAAAGACATTCATTACAAGCTAACATCTCTGTTCATCAGAAATAAATGGCCGTTCTTACTTTTAGAAAAAATATTGGCATTAAATCAAGATCATTGTCGAATAAGAATTTAAGGTTTTTGGCATCCAATGTAAATAAATTTCCGATCTTGTTTAACTTCCGGTATGGTTCTGATTTCGTCAATAATTACCAAATACAAAGCCGAGTACCATTGTTCGTTCGGGTATCATCGGCAGCGCTCGGGTCATATAGACTAGAAGCTTTATCCTCCGACCTGAAAATCATTTCAGATAAAAAAAAAATAAAAAAAATAATTGAATTGACAAAATTAACCAAAACTTATATATGTTTGTCTTTATAAGATATATTACGACAAAAATGCCATAATAAGGCGCTTTCATCAGTGGGTAACTAAAATCATGTAACTATACAGCCAAAAGAAACTACTCAAAAGGCAATTATAAATCTATTAATGAAGAACTGAATGCAATCAATTGGAAAACCATACTAACAGGGGAAGCTGATGATTATTGGAAGTCCTTTACCGAAACTCTCAACAACATTTTAGAAAAAAACATACCAGTGTGTAAAGACAACAATAAACAATACAGCAAGGTCCCCTTTATCAGCAAAGAAACAAAATCGAAAATCAGCAGAAAACATCAAAAATGGAAGAAATACAAACACTGTCCAACAACAGAAAATCTAGAAAAATACAAAAAAGCAAGAAATGAAGCTACATCATCCATAAGGAACTCTAAATATGAATATGAGAAGGACCTATCATCAAAAATCAACACAGATAGCAAGCTTTTTTGGAAATATGTCCGAGACAGTAGTAAAACCAATACCAATATAGGTGCCTTAAAAGACAAAGATGGAAATCTAATCTCTGATGACGAAAGTAAAGCTGACCTATTAAATGACTATTTTGCCAGTGTATTCACACAAAATTCAAATACAGAAACACCATTTTCTGCAGCAATAGAAACAAACACATCACAAGACCTAAATCAGCAAAGTTCTTTAGAAAATATTAACATAGATGAAAATATAGTATCTAAAATACTCCAAGAAACAAAGCCAAACAAATCTCAAGGACCTGATGGTATTCATCCGAGAGTTATAAATGAATGTTATACAGCACTGACATACCCATTAACAGAAATATTTAGAAAGTCATT
Source organism: Fragum whitleyi (assembly GCA_948146395.1). Classification (NCBI taxonomy): domain Eukaryota; kingdom Metazoa; phylum Mollusca; class Bivalvia; order Cardiida; family Cardiidae; genus Fragum; species Fragum whitleyi. Next base: position 47,188,675 of record OX411554.1, read on the forward strand.
AAGTACATCAAAACTACCAGAAGATTGGAAAAAATCAAATGTCACCCCAATTTTCAAGTCCGGAGACAAGACACAACCAGAAAACTACCGACCTATTAGTATAGGTTCAGCATGCTCTAACATTCTACAGAAAATAGTGAGAAATAGTCTTCAGACCCACATGGAAAAAAACAACCATTTCACCCCATACCAATATGGATTTCTAAAAGGTAAATCTTGCACCTTACAACTTCTAGAAACCATTGATGACTGGTCAGCAGCAATAGATAGAGGGGAAGAAACAGATGTCATTTTCTATGACTTTAAAAAAGCCTTTGACACCATCTCCCACAACAAATTAATCATGAAATTAGAAAAATATGGAATTAAAGGCAAAGTCCTAGAATGGATAAGAGACTTTCTATCAGACAGGGTACAAAATGTCATCATCAACGGGAAAAAATCCAAAACAGTAAAAGTAACAAGTGGAGTGCCACAAGGAAGCGTTCTAGGTCCAATATTGTTTCTAATCTTTATCAACGACTTACCTGAAGTTGCCATAACACCAGTTCGATTATTTGCTGATGACACCAAAACCTTCTCTATAATTAAAAATGAAAATGACTCTAAACAATTACAAATTACAACAGATAATTTCTGTAAGTGGTCAGAAAAATGGAAGTTACGTTTCAACTCAAGCAAATGCAAACACCTACACATTGGCAAAAAAACACACCTATACAATTACTACATGACAACTGAAAACAATAAACATGAGAAAATTGAACAAGCAAAGGAAGAGAAAGACCTAGGTGTAATAATAGACGAGCAACTTACTTTTGATAAACACATCAATGAAAAGGTCAAAGTAGCCAACCGAAACCTGGGGATCATCAAGCGAACATTTACCTGTCTTGACAAGCATATTTTTATGAATTTATATAAGGCAATAGTCCGACCCCACCTAGAATATGCCAGCACTGTATGGTCACCCCATCTAAAGAAACATATAAGATCAATTGAAAATGTCCAAAGGAGAGCAACAAAACTAATACCAAGTTTAAAACATCTACCATATAACCAAAGATTATTGAAACTGGGACTACCATCACTGGAATATCGTAGATGCCGAGCAGATATGCTACAAACCTTCAAGATACTGAATAAATATGATATAACATCAAAGCCAGAGATGCTCAAAAGAAATTTTTCAACTAGAACAAGAGGAAACAACCTTAAACTATTCAAAAAACACACAAAAACCGAAACCTACAGAAACACATTTGCGAACAGAATAGTCAATACTTGGAACAGCCTACCAAATGATTTAGTTAACTCCCCAAATGTAAATTGCTTTAAGAGTAGACTTAACAAACACTGGCGCAAACACCCCCAAAAATTCAACCCAACTTGTTATGAAGAGAGACGAACACAAACAGATGGGCCCAGAGAAGCCGTAGGCTTTCGTTTGGCCTACATACAGTGAGTTACAGTGAGTTATAGCCTGAATAAAACGGTAGACTCAACCGACGACTGTGTAGGAAAGATTTATTGATTGAATTGAGTTTTACGCCGCTTTCAACATTATTTCAGTTATATCGCGGCTGCTGGAGCACCTAACAATGGATTCCTGGTATATCTATCACCAGTACAACCACCACATTCTTTCCTAGCCTCCAGCCGCTATCTCACATAGGTCACGATTATCAACCCATTGGTGAGAGAAAAATAGTCGGAAAGAATGAGTGCCGCCATCGGGGATCGAACCCGCGAACTCTAGATTGACAGCCCAGCGCGCTACAAACTGCGCTATGACGGCGGCTTGTGTAGAAAAGAAGTCATTGCCACAGTTTTGGGTGGACGTTTACGTTCACCAGTGTTAATACCACGTTTGAACAATCCTGTCAGATGTTCAGAATAGGTTTTCAAAACAGTAGTACTCATTAAGATTCAATTATTTCAGTTATATCGCGGCGGCTTAACAACTGTCACATTTAACTCCCCTTGATAAAAAAAGAAATACAGATACTGATACTAAGAACAGTCTGGAACTCGACTAAGGGTGTTGTGGCGGCCTGCGGCGCTATATCGCTTTGAGGATGGCGTATGTCTAGAGTTCCGATACTGTATCATTATGGTAAAGATTCACTTAGTCAAAATAAACAAAGTTTTGATATTCAGAGTACAAGGACAAAGAAAAAATTTCACTTTCTCTTTGATTTTATTCAAATCTGCAGTTTGTAATATACAACACTCCCAACCATAATACTGATCGAATTTGATGTTTTTCAAACTTCTTTTTAGATGGCAGAGGATTTTTGAGAAAAGTGCACAGAAACTGGTAACTATGGAAACCTTGCGTAGGCGCGATCTCAACGGTGTGTATATATATTTATACGTTCAATTTAGAAGTAATGTTACCATGACGTCGTTAAAATGAAGATTTCGCGCGTTTTTCACAAATGACCCTACACGGTTCTCAAATGCTGACAGTGATCTTATTTAAGGCGATTCAATAGACCCATTTCACATAAGTCTACGCATGCGCGGAAATCTCTCGACTCCGCCCCTTATACAAACGAGGGGGGCATTGTCATTTTAGTCCAGTAATAGTTTATAGAAAAATGATATATTTTAAACCACAAAATACTCGTCGTTATAAACGAAATCAAAGTTATTTTTACACATAATTAGAATGTAGTTTTAATGCTTTAATTCTTCATGCTTATTTTTGTCATTTTTTTCTACTTTTTGCTTTTGATTTACTTATATTAATCTAACTCTATTTCGCGTTCCTGACCTATGAAGAAGTATTTTGTATTTATGTACTGACCTTTTTTTTTAATTTTGTCATCAAAGTTTGTCTTTGAATTATAATTATTCGTATATTATTCCCTTTTTTTATTCAGATCTTATCACTTATTTCGCTCTTTTCATTAAAATACCAATACATGTATTACTAAAAAAATCAAAGTGCTGACAGCACTGTAATCGGTCGTTCTTGAAAAAGTGGACAGGGTTGATATTTTAAAGCTTGATTTGAGAAATTGGTAAGCGTCCGAAAAGGGTGGGAGTTCATTTGAATTCAATTCCACTATATACCAAGGTAACAAGCTTTGTCAAGATCCTGATATTTTGGTCACAGAAGCATATGCAAAATATTAAAAAAAATAGCTTTAATAGAAACGGAATTTAACACAGTTGCACGTAAAACCATAACCAAAGCATTTCGCCGACGCCTGGATGACCAGAATAGCCCTTCTATTATACGAATAGTCAAGCTTACATGAGCACCACCAACATGTGCAACTTTGGCTTTAGTGCTTGATAATGCAAAAAATTCTAATTCGAAAATAGGGCATAACTCTTACAAAATTTCTTTCAGAGTTACCCCCCTCCTATGGTGAATCTAAACACAAGCATTTTCTTCTTTTGCACAAATTTATAATTCCATAGATAAGTTTTGCCTGATGAAAAATTTCATGTCAGTACATTTCTCACAAAACTATAGCTGCTTGAGCAGCTGATTTGCTCCACAGGCCCGAATCTACTGATATTATAGGAATTTCAATGAATGAATGAATTAATTGATTTTTATTGCAAGCACATGGTTTGTTTTCAAGTGTCACATGCTGAAACATTTCTGCAAAGAAAAAATCAAGGTTGGTGAATGAAATATAGAAAACTGACCGCCGTCTGTTACATACATATTTTTCATCCAATCACAGAAATTTTATGCAGTCTGATAAAAAGTCACCATAGGAACATTCCAGTGAAATTTGGTTGATATCCATGAGTTATATTCTATGAAAAAAATCAAAGTTTACACTATATAACATATGGAGAAATGACCTCCGCCCATAAAAGACACATTTTTAATCCAATCACAAAATTTTCCAGTAAAATTTGGTTGGTATCCATACAGAAGATTCTGAGAAAATGATTTTCAGAGTTTCCACTATATATCATATAGAGAAATAACCTCCGCCCTTAAAAGACATAATTTTCATCTGATCACAATAATTTTTTGTACACTTTTAAAGGGTCATCTAAGGATCAATCATGGAGTGACCTCACTGGAATTTACTTCCGGAGGTCGGTGTATGGAAAAAGTAGATCTTAAAGAAAAAATAGTGAGGCTTGAAAATGGCATTTTGAAGAGGAGAACAGTGATACACGTGCATATTTATTTGATATTTTCAGCTAGTTTGCACCTCTTCTTAAATATAATGCTTGGCTCGATCTTTTTGTGCACGATTTCCTTTCCGGGCGGACGGATGAGCGACGGCGGGCGTGTCCGAACTAACTGTCCTCTTCATAGGTGGAAAAAAAGAAGATTCCTTTACTCTGGGTTGAACAGGTCAAAACTTAAACCTAAAAACTCATTTTTTTAGTCTCAAAAGATAGAACAATGAATGTACTTGAAGCGCTAATGACGTAATATATAAACGTATTGATGTGGAATGCGCTGCAGCACATGAAAGTTGGGCAATTTTATGTAGAACAAAGAAGGTAAAAACTCGGGTGGGGTCTGACCACATGTAAAATTTGGTTGGTATTCTGCGTAATTAAAGAACTTGCAGGGCGGGGCCTAGCCGTGACGTTATTTGGCGAGTTAACCTTTAACAATTTTGGGTTCCTTGAAAAGTTAGTCGGCAATAATCATGAACGCATGCAAATAACTGTAACATTAAACCTAAAGGATTCACGTGATTAGAGAGAGTGAACACATTTCATTTTTCGGTTACCAAAGCCTCGTAACTTCAGCTAAATTAAGCTCAAGTTACGAGGATTTGGTTACCAATCTACGATTTAAGGTCTTGAGTTTTTATGTTGACTCTCTGCGGAAGTTAGTTATTTAAAAATAAAGCTGATTTACCTAAACCTTAAGTGCAACGACCCATAACTTAGGCTCCGCCCTGCCAGGGCATTAATCATGGATTATATCCATCAATTAGGTTCTGAGCCACGCCCATATAAATGTTTTCAATTTCTTCACATTGGCTTTTGAGTCACGTGATGCAGTTTGGAAATTCGATTCGTTATTGAGATCACATGTCAGATCTTTTCGCATGATTCAGCGCCGCGTTATACCACGTGGCTCATTGATATTCAAAATCAACGCGTGGGTTAGTCATGTGACAGGAATGGAAGAGTTTGATTTGCTCCTGCGGCTTGTTTTTATCGTTTTCCCTCATTTCATTTTTTGGGGTTTATTTTTAATCGGCGATAATTTGCCGTGGAAAATTTGCTGTTAGGCTTATACTATTGAGTTTCCGACTTTTTTTAATCGCACATGACTTATCTAAAGGAAACTCAGATGAACAACTGTAAGGATTGTCGTTTTTCGACATTTTTGGCTTAAAGAATTATGAAAATTCTTTTCGTGTCTGATTTTGGGATAAAGGCTACTTTGAAATTTTCATTCGATGCGACCCTCGAAATGCCATAGAACTAATCGTTCGAGTAGATACTCGACCGATTAAAAAACAAAAAAAAAAACAACGTAGCCTTCTCAATCATTTCTTTATATAGTAATTTCTTTGTATAAAACATTATTAACATCACATCGTAATTAACACACTGAGACGATCTTTCACTCTGTGAATCACGAGTGAGGAAAAGTAGACCTATGTGATACAATGTATTTTGACAGTGCAATATATATTTCTTTGTGAAAAAGTTATCTATTCACAACAGCGGGTTTTTTTTTTTGTGCACGAAATTTTCATACTAAGGAAATATCTAATGATAATATTAAATAGATAAATACCTTGTATTTTTCAAAAAGCACAGAAAGACCAGACTTATTTAAAGTTAGATTAATGTTTTATCGTATAGGGGCCGTATATCTGATACTCATTTAGATTCGTTAAAATATTTTAGCACAAGCCCCTTGCAGCACTGTTGTTTTTCATATTGCTTGATAAAACTTAAGCGTTAAAAGATGTAGGGCTGAATTTAATCTTCATGTTTGTTTATGATTTTAGAAAGGAATTTTCAATATGCCATAGACCCCAGATCAAAGAGCGGTAAAACACTAAGGCAGCAGTTATAAGTTACAACACGTGCGCTAAATAAACATTAAACTGGTGACAATTAAGCGTCGTATGTGACATATGGTATTACGTAATCGTATTTAACTTCTATCACATCTTCAAGATCAATATATATCCATAAAAGGGGTATCTAAATAATGCGTTCAATAATTCATGAATTTGGAAAATTAATTGGATTCGTGAGAGGTGAGTGTTAAAAAAAAAGGCTGTACGAAAAGAAATCAAGTGAAATTCAGAACTACAAATCTTTAATTTCGAAACAGCGAATGCACGTTTCCAATGTATTTAAAAGCCCTTCTCAATGCAAGTATGTGTTCAAATTTGAATCATTATAAAAATGAAATAGCAACTCGTAATAATAAACCTACGGTGGAACTATTTCTCCCCTTTTCACATTATCTTTAACTCTCGATATGGTTTCGTGTTTTTTTTTTTTTTTTTTGTTTTTTTTTTTTTTTTATTTTTCGTTAGAGAGAGAGAAAAAAACATGTGTCGAATTTGCATTCTGTCGTCTGCCGTTATTGTTGTCTGTTTTTTATTATCTCTTTATTTTAATCTCTCTTTTTTTTATTTTGTAGTTAATCAATTACGATCGATTTGTGACGAACAATGACTAGTTCTTGTATTGAAATAATGAAAATGAATAGTCAAAATGAAAGAAATCCATACAAACTATCATATTGAAGTGATTTCTCAAAACGGTAGATTTTCGATGGAGGGTATCTGTTTCGACCAAATATAAATTCATTAAGTGGATAAACTCTGGAGAGTTATATTTGCAATTCATTCCACCCAACTAAAATCAAACGTCGCTAAAAATTACTAAAAGCGGTCGAAATAGTTTCTAATGACATTTAAGTATTGGTTTGAATTATAAAAGATTAATGATCTATTTTATTAATAGTTGAAATCGACTGATTTATTCGGATAAATTTCAATGAAATAAAGAGTGGAGAAAAGAAGGACGCCCCCTCGTTTGCATTGTTATGTAAATTTGACTGGAGCGTACGCAAGGGAGATAATTACGTGAAATACCTCTATTCAATGGAAACACCAAAAAGGAAGCTAAATAAATTTGGAACATTGGTTTGTAATCAGGGTATACTTATAGAAACATGTAATTGAATTAAATAAAATCTTCAAATTTGTGGCCCTTAGAAATAGCATTAAACTTAAAAAAAAAAAAAAAAATGACCCGATGATATTTCAATTTTGTCTGAAATTTGATTTTTGTTGTTGTTGTTGTTGTTGTTTTTGTTGTTGTGACATTTCATCGCACGGAATTTCCACAACATGGGGTCCAAGTTTATCACTATAACGTCGAAATTTGCATAAAGACGAACGCGGTACATCGAAAAAAATCTAATTCTTTTGACAGGCTTCACGAAAAGTATATAAAAGATTTCTGTATATAGATAACTAATTGTCGGACATATTCTATATATTTTTTTTTAATAAACATGCACTTAGATTTTCCAATCACTTTTGAAAAGGTTTCAATGTACCTACCTACAAATAGTCTTTTAACGTGCCGATGAATGGTAACATCATACCGCCGAGCTTGTGAAATAAACATACAAAATTCAGTGTTCATTTACGCAACGTCGACGTTATATTTACTGAAGTCAAAGGTCAGGAACACTTGTGTTTTATAAATTCATGCGTACCGCGAAGTTCTCTGTACCATCGGAATGAAAATTTGGGAGTATTTCCTAAAAGACTATTGAACACGTCTGTGAATGTTTATCATTTGATACTAAAAGATTGCGAAAGAAATAAAATAAAGATGGGGAAATGATAGGTGGAATTTAACCGTCAATGTTATATTTTTAAAGTCAAAATGTCAACCTTTAAAGTCGGATTATAAAAAATCTGAACGGTGAAAGTTTTTGTAACTTTCCCTGTATACCGAACTAGAATTTGAGAAAAAAGTGTCAAGATTTAAACAAATTTCGTCGGGCAAGTTAATAAAAAAAAATGCTAAAAGAGAGATTTTAGAACAGCAAAAAATATAAATACTAATTTCAACCAATGCGCCTGTCTATATACTTAGGTAAAAAAGATAATATAGTAATTTCGTTATGACCATTCATTAAGCTTTATTTTGGTGCAATTTGTGGAACGAAAACGTCTTGAATTAAATCGCACTACGCAGTTAAATGTGAATAGAAAGCGCACCAAACCGTCATTTTTCGGACTTCATGGAATCGTTATTTCTAAATTGACAAGCAAAAAAATATATGCCGATGTGATCGCATTAAATCAGAGATTACATATATACCAAACATTATTCACTTCTCTCAAGAAACGCAAATGTCCTCTCCCATCTTTAATTCTCTTCTCGGTCACTCTTTTAACCTTTCATTTTTTATCCGATTCACACCACACATTTTTCGCATTTTTCCCCACTATTAACGCTCGACAGCACAACATGCCATTTGAACGTTCTCACGGGCACCCGGCAGCCGATAAGAAAGAAGATAGATAGATATGTGAATCAAGGGCGTAACTCTCATTACGCAATTAACGCAAAAGAGAAATAATCCTCTGTTGAAAAATATCATTGATGAATGTTCATTACATCGAAACTACAGCTTAATCAAGCTGTAGTTACGATGTTTTGATTATTCGCCACCACACAAATCATAATAAGGGAGCAGACGGAGGGCATTCATCTTATGTCATAGTCCACATATCGCCTTTATCCTATATATTCTTTGGTTGCCGCCTGAGAGCGTATAAATTTCAAAGTCCTACATACGCCTATGCTACATGTATACCAAAAATTATTTATTTCTCTCGAAAACGCAATTGTCCTCTTCCACCTTTAATTCTCTTCTATGTAACTTTTTAACGTTTTATCCAATTAACTATCACACATTTATCGCATCCGAAGTTTTTTCCTTTTAACGCTCGACAGCACAACCTGTCATTTGAATGTCCTCGCGGGCATCCGGCATGGCAGAGGATAGGCGTATCTAGGACTTTGAAATTTTTACGCACTCAGAAGGCGACAACTAAGGAATATATAGGATAAGGGCGATATAAGAACTGTGACAAGGATGAATGCCCTCCGTTCCCTCCCTCTTTATGACTTTAGCGTTGGTAAATGATCAAAACATCGTAGCTGTACTTTCGATGTTTTGGTCATTTATCAACGATATTTTTCAACAGAGGATTATTTCTTTTGCGCACTTGAGTAAATTGCGCAATGGGAGTTACGCCCTTGCAGAGGATAGATAGATCGGTGAGTTAGAACCAAATTACTAATAATATAATAAATATAACTTATGATAATGCGAGGTGTGACTGTATTCACCCATTTCAAAAGAGTCCCTGTAAAACAGATGCTTTTCTGACCGAAGTGCTGCTGTCACGGGGTACAATTTAACTTCTTTTGAGTGCACATATCATCGTTGGCCGACCAAAATTTCTTATCAACAGCTTGAATATACTAGCGGCTGCAGATACGAAATTCTAGTCTCCCACAGTCGGCGATACTCAACTTATTTCCTAATCATAGGCGAAACTAGGATTTTAGAATTTATACACACTCAGAAGGCGACCACAAAAGAAGACATTACAAGATAGAGGCGATTTGTGGACTGTGACAAGAAACGAATGTCCTTCGTCTGCTCCCCTTATTTTATGCTTTGACCGTTGGTGAACTAAATTAAAATATCGTAACTACAGCTTGATTAAGCTAAAGTTTTGATGTAATGATATTTTTTTCAGATCATGATTTAATTTTTATGATAATTATTTTATCACTCGCTCTGTCGGGTGTAAACCTCTTCTGATCGGGGGCAGAGGCTCGACAATTATCAATTCCCCAACCTCGTAAGATATGGGGGTTTTTTTCATACAAAAAAACATATACATGTATATATTACAAAAAAAAATACTAGAAATCAATTATAATATTGTGACAACCGGTTTCGCTGCTGCTCACCAGGGCGACGTTAATTATTAACGTCGCCCTGGTGAACAGCAGCGAAACCGGTTGGTACGTTATGAAAATTGATTTCTAGTGTCGGGTTTTTTTTGTTTTATTCTGGTTTACTAAGATTTATATATATATATATATACGCTTACGATTATTTGAATATAAGTCTGTGCGTGCGAGGTCATAGGTTCTGTGGCCTACTGACGCAAAAATGGGGTAGAATGTTGGCGAGCGTTGTCCCTTTCTCCTTTTGTCTTTATGATTTTAGACAGGTCCAAAGAGAAGTCAAAGTGGGCGCTATAAATGAAACTTTACCCTACATGCTTGAAAACATATTGTTGGTGAAGGAGAAAACGCTTATTATTAGTAACTTCTTCTCCACAGTGTTGTGTTAAGTATGAAATTACAGTCACATAAAATCCTTGTACTGTATGGAAAGGTTTAGCAATGCCGATCCAGAGGGGGGCGTTTCTGCATAACAACGTCAACATCTAATTACGCATAATCGGTCCTTCTCAAACAACACATGCACTTGCAGATTCATTAGATAGTCCCGAAAGTTCCTCATCATGCTGTGAATGAAATGCCATTACTTAATTGTTCTTGGAATAAAACGTCTTTGCACAGATTTGAAATGAAAAATTTACGCTATAATGCAATAAGTCGCCTTTTTTCTAGGCAAGTTTCATGAGATGAGCCGTAGAAGAGGTCCTTGTTGTTTCGGGATACACTATATCAAACCCCTGGCGCTACTTTATGGCGACACACTGCTTTATGTATAGAGCCAGATAAGTCTGACATGTAAAAATAACGTTCTTCCTGCACGTCGAATACCGTAATTAAATTTGGGTTAATTCACTCATAAAGCAACTTCAATGCAATTTAGTCTATAGACGTCGCAAAATCTCCAGTCAGAAAGTGTAGTTCTAACCAGATTTGAGAGGTCAGCCTTGGTACAATATCGACGTAACAGTCGTTATCGACGTCACCATTGGATTTTATCTTATCAGAAAACGAATATTCTATGTTAATACAGTAAAGAGATGCATGATCTCCACTGGCTTTGAATTACTTTAAATATACAAATATACGAGGGATGATCCAGAAGTTCGTAAAATGGGCTAATAACTTTCGCATTTCTGGCTTATTCAGTATATAATTTGGTGAATTTGCAGTTTAGTAAATGTGTTCATGAATAGTATTGTTTTTGCACTATTTTACTATAGTAACACATGTATGCTTAGGCGGGAGAGCGTGAAAAATATTGAAAATCTGTTAAATAAATCAAGTTTTCTGTAAGTTTTCTGAAACTGTAGTTGATAATCCTTGGCTAGATTAAATAAGACGTTAATAAATTATTGGTTATTTTTAAAGCTTGATGGGAGACTTTTACGGACACAGAATATTTTACTAACACAGACTATTCGAGAAAAAATGACAAGACGTCAAAACCAAAATATGGATGCCGTTTTTCGATTTACTCGATTTTTTCTCGTGATCTATGTTATTCACCAACCAAACATTTCAGATGTTTAAGAAAAATGATAAAAATGTGCAGAAGTGAATTTGTCATAAAGCTTTTTTGGATATTAAAAGAGGACCAGACTTCGTCGAAGGATTTAGAATGGTGTAAGTGAGTTTGAACGAACGAACTTATCCCAAACGATTCTCATTATTTTCCAAAATAAAGGCCTTGTATCTGGATCTAAACTTTACTAGAAATACCATGTATGTAGAAAATGTAAACTAATTTGGTTCCAAATGTTTTGTGGTTAATTTCTGTAAGTTGGTTTCTCAGGCACAGAAAGGAATAAGAGTTAGCGGAGGCTATGTAGAAGACTGTTAATAATGACGTCGCATTTGACGTTCTTGCTCCCCCGCCTACATGCAGGGTCTCTGTCTTGATTTATACCCTTTAAAGCCGCTATTAAATGTAAGCATATAAAATTTTGCATGTTTATCACACAGATGATGTATTAAAAGACTGTATAATTTTCATTTTGATAGTAAGATTTTCTGTAGATTTATAACCTCATTATACGAACTTTTGGATCAACCCTCGTATTTTGTCTGCTAAGTTAAAATTTTTATCAATGTCAAAGAATTTTTTTAAAGAGTATATGATTATCATTAAATTATCTATTTTCTTTTTAATTTTCGATTTCTTTAGACAAAGAAAGCGCTGATCGTAGTTTTACTGATGCCGACATGGAAAAACAGTCCTGTTCATGCTTGCAGATATTTTATAAACGAATGTTCCTACGACAATCAGCATAAACGAGTGTTCTGCTGAATTCAACTTTTTTGTTTCAAATAAATTGCCTATTTCCGGAATATTTCATATTTCCCATAGTGATACAATAAAAATCAGAGAAGTTTAGGCTAAGATCAGACTGCATGACGAGTTTTTATTCTCCTACGACCTCAAGCCAAATCAGAAGACAACTGTCGGGGAACCTAGGGCTAGCTATGTTTTTATTTAATGAACACTCACAGCCGCTTATCTCTTTATTCCGTTGTGTTTGAAAATATGCTGTGATGTCCGGTTATACTTGAGGTGAAGCCAAACTACGGACCGTGAAAGGAGAGTATCGTAGTTGCATCGATATTTATGCTGGACTCCTATCTAAATGAATTGTCGCATTGAATACAATGAGATCATTCTGTCACCTCAATTACAACCAATCGTCTCAAGCCAAGACCGATTGTAAATAACGATTTTCCTCAATTCTAAACATTTACTCAGAAAATTTTTCATTGTGATTCATAAATCATGCCATATTCCTGGCATATATTTTTGGCTTAAACGCTTTAATTTCAATACAACTTTGATTCAGGGCCTGAAGTTATAAAACTTTTCTCATTTTCATTTCGAATTTTTCTCAAATTTCAATTTGAGATTAAAGCCGTGATTCTGTATTTAAACTCATTTTAATGTATTAACATAAAAGATAATATTAATAAGTTGTTATAAATAATAAATTCATTTGAATTCAAAATTTGAGAAAATTCTCAGTTGAGCCTGAGAAAAGTTTTATAACCTTTATAACCTTTCACCACCAACCTTTGCTTTAAATTACACATCTACGTATGATCAAGGAACCTTGTTGAATGTAATTTTCATTTCAATTTAAGTGGTGAAGAGAGTATTTATTAATTACATTGAGGTATGAAACTTAAAACTGAAACACACATTATGAAAACACAAAAATCAACAAATATTTTTTCATATCTTATAATTCAACAATATGAAGCAAAAATGTAAAGATTTGTCAGTGAAGGACCAGATTTCTTACCCGACTACTTTTTGTGGAAGCTTACAAAACAACTGCTTTTTCATTTGGGAATAAAATTAATTTTTCAGCCAATCAAAACACACAAATATTGATGGACACAACTAAAATTTAATAATTCATGATTTTAGGAGATATGCTCATGACAAACTCAATTTCAATATTTGACTTCGTGGTATGACCTTCATGCTTACCGCAAAAATGAGCCTATGTACGACATTTCCAACAATTTCACATCTGCGCTAGGCACAAACTTTAAGCACCCTAGATATGCACATATTGCTAATAAACATATTCACTAAAGGCTTAAAGAAGGATTAAGACCTGGGACACGTTTTAACTAAACATCTTACGAAAAAAAATGATGGGAAGTCAAAATCACAAATTGTACCTAGTGTTTTCAATCATTTTTAGATTCTGTCTTGCAATATCTCGTTGGAATCGTCTTAATATATTGCAAAAGGCCTGATTTACTGTAAAATTCTAATAGAGACCCATGCTATAATATGAGCTCACTCCCATCCCCTATCCGAAAGTCAAAATCAACCTATTCTTGCATGTTTTGAGAAAGTTTGAAGCCTCTAATAAATCCCCCCACACACCAAATCAATTCAACAATGATTTCAACAGAGGGTCAATTTAACTTTTCCAGACCTATGTTTTCACCTTTTGTGTTAGTTAAATGCTTAAATAAAAGATTATTTGATTTTCTGAGTTTACTGTACCTTTGATTGTTCAATAGGCCAGAAAATCCTCTCCAACACTATGGTAAATCGTATTCATTTATGTATCACCCTTGGTTTTGATCCTGATTTTGCAGTCTTAGTAAATCTATTTGGCTTTTTGATCAACTGTTTACATCTTCAGTTCTAAACATCTGTAGCCTCTAATAAACCTAACCCCTTCTAATAGACAATGATAATGAAACCCAGGGGTTGTGTTAGAGCTTTTACAGTACATTCCTACTGATACAACCTGTTAGCGTAGCAAGTAAATCTGCTTTGCTTTAAATCTGTCGGCTTGTATCAGAAATTATCTGTTCTCTCATACCTACACAATTCAGCCACAACCAACTGGCAAAACTTCATTAATAAATGAGCCTGTGCCAAGTGAAGACTATGGTCAGACTGTTCAGATGCACAGGCTGGCTAGAGTCTTTGCTTGGTGCACATTTGAAATAGTTGAAAATTTCATGCACAGGCTCAAGTTAGAAAAATGAAGAAATTTCTTCAAATTCCACTTTCATTTCACCAGAAATATGGACCAAAAAATTCAAGGACTTATAGAGCCTACAATTTTCATCTACTTCAAATTGGTGTGTGCTAAATCTTTCAAATCAAAAGAGTCTCAACTTTGGTAATTAGTAATGGATTATACATAGATAATACCAATAATTTTAAGATATCATCATATTAAATATCTGTTTGTATCTTTAATTTTGATACTGCATCTTACATAGTTATACATTAAACTTCAGATATAACAATGCTAGCAGACTTGTTGAAAATACATTGTAATATCTTTAATATTGTTACAACTTGGCTTGAGCCTATAAAACTTCTTTTCATACTCAACTGAGAATTTTCTCAATTTTATAATTCATGTTTATATATACACATAAAAGACAATATCAACAAGTTGTTATTTATAACAACTTAATTTTCTCTTTAAGGTTCGTACATTTATATTAATATTAAAACGGAATTACAGCTTTAATCTTAAGTTAAAATTTGAGAAAGATCTGAGTTGAGAGTGAGAAAAGTTTTATAGTCTCAGGCCCAGATGTAAGTTTTTTATGTAAAGAGGTTGCTGGTACCATGAAATCAACTTTGATATGACCAATACATATAGGATCTGTTAGAATTCTATACATGTATTTTAACCCTTTCTCATAAAGCCAATGCAGTCTTATAATTGGGAAAATATTGCGGAAAAGAAGAAATTTATTGTAACAAAATATATCTGCTTTTCCCTCACTATTTTCTACAACATTGATGGTAGTCTATTTTTCAACAACAATATAGAATGTCTTTTCTTTCATTTCCACAACTTAGTACCACTGCTACCTCGTAATCTATAAGAGAAAGAAAACATTATGTCATAATTTTGTTCTCATAGATGTTGATGTTTTGTATGCTTGTTATGTGTTAGATACCGATTTCAACATTATTGCAGTTTTTCCTAATGCTTTTCAGTGGTTTAGCGATGAATAACAGTAAATTATCACTTTATTAAACTCACTGCCTAACCAGTGAAATTAAACTTACACCCTGCTTCTGTTCATTTCACTCTTTCTGACTTAATCTAAGCAAAGCCATTAAGTGATGTAACATTGAATGTTGCATAGGAATCACATGCTAAATGACCCCGCTTAAAGAGAATTTGTCCTAAAGCTTTCATATTTTATCTCATTTTTGCATTAGAAAAAAAATAACAATTGTTTGTTTTTTCAAGAAAGACCAATTGATATTTCATTTTGTGAACAACAAAAGCTATGGTTTCACAAAGGGCCATGGGCGGCTGGGCCCCTGCTAGTCTTTTTCCCTGCTGTCCATCTTGCTTTGACAAACTATCATTCATCAATTGCTTGGAGATAAAAGGACGAAATTCACAATGACTTTTGTCAAACAAACGATGAAAATTCACCTAGTTGGAGTTCAACTAATGAAGGATTGACAGACAAACACCATGGATTTTGAGCATAATATCAAAGCTCATATTGAAATGACAAAGTGGTATTCACATACAAAAGTATAAGCTTCTTGGCAGTTTCATTCAATACGTTTTCTTTGACTCATTTATTAAGTTCTTATTTAAGCACTGTCTTAGCATGCTGAATGATTTGCAATTAAACTTTGTTTCTCCATAATTAAAGGCCTCATCTTTCCAATTGCATGCATGTTAAAACATATTCTTTGCTCCATAAATCCAGGTTCCATTTAAGAATCCTAGTACCTGCTAGACTATGAAATGATTGTCACAGCACACTAAGACTATCTTCTTTGATATCATAAGTTACTATTACAATATAAAATACTGTAATTTGGGTTCTATAAGCAAAGGTTTTATTTGCACTTGCATTCCAAAATGACAGTACATAATTTTGGTGGGGGTTGTATGACAAAGAACCAATCAAAATCCAAGGGCAAACAACTTGTACAACCTTGTTGTACTGGGACATGATTTTATAAACTCTCTCTAAAATATGAACCCACCAATATGTCAGACACAAAGGTGCCAAAATTAAACTTCACAAAATATACCCTTATACAAGTAGGGTATACAATTAGTCTTACCCTTTTGTTTTCGATGTTTTCTCGGCAGGTTTATCAGAAGCCATAGACACAGATATTCCGTCACGATATTTTCATCATACAGTTAGTCTTACCCCTTTGTTTACGATGTTTTTTTTGGCAGGTTTATCAGAAGCCATAGACACCGATTCCTTCACCATATTTTCATCATCTGCGTGTGTGCTTATTCGCAAAATATACCCTTATACAAGTAGGGTATACAGTTAGTCTTACCCTTTTGTTTTCGATGTTTTCTTGGCAGGTTTATCAGAAGCCATAGACACCGATTCCGTCACCATATTTTCATCATCTGCATGTGTGCTTTTGAGGGTCTTCTTTATATTTACAATCTGAAATAAGAGGTACTCCCAATATAGGATTCATGCAAGTATAATTGAAATAAGTTGATTTGAATCCAAAATACCTCCTCTATCTGTAGTACTGCTGAAATGAATTAAAGGACTTTTAAATCTTTTTGTATACAGTTTAGCAACAAGAAAAAGCAACAGATGTACCGACAGACAGACCAACAAGCTGACTCCTATTACCCTGAACCATAGTTAAGGGGATATATGTCCTAAGGGGTTTGTTAGTAACCTTGGATTGTCAGTAACTCAAGCTTGATTGATGGCTAAAATATTGAAAACAGACAGACAATTTGAGCCATAACACAGAATGACACTTTAAGTGTTCATTGAAAATGGTTTTGTGCACAACTATACACTAGACAGAGTCACTTTGGTAAGTTTCTGTTCATTCCAATTCAAAGTGTAAGAGTTGCTCACAAAAAGGATATACTGAATTTCAATCAATTCAATGGCAGATAAAACAAGAAAGACCCAAGCTTTTTGGGAACAACTTCAGATATCAAAAAGATTTTAGTCCTAAGCACAACAACAAGACATCCTACAGAGTCATTGTGGCAAGTTTCAGTTCATTCCCATTCAAAATGTAGGAGACAGTGAGCTAACAAGAAATGTTGTTTTTCGTTCAACTTAAGGACAGATAATTCAATATAACTCAAGAATATCTACAGTGATTTGGATTTCAAAAGTCTTATGCACAACTAGACATCATTGGGAGTGATTCTGCTAAGTTTAAACTTATTCCCATTGTTGGTTTAGGAGTGGTTGTGCACAAAATTACCAGTGATTTTCATTCAATTCAAGGGCAGAAAATTCAATAGGTAAAGGGTAATTTATTCAAAAAAATCTTAACATATCAATAAATTTAAGTCCAAAGCACAATTAAACATCTTACAGAGTCAATGAGGTAAGTTTCAGTTCATTTCCATTCAAATGAGCTGACAAGAAATTTAGTTTTTCATTCAATTCAAGGGCAGATAATTCAAGAATAAATGGAGATTTGAATTTCAAAGGTCATTTGCACAACTAGACATCATATGGAATAATTGTGCTAAGTTTCAGCTCATTTCAATTGATAGCTTAAGCAGAGTTGCACTCACAAAAGAATGCTAACAGACAAAACAGACAAACAGACAGACAGATGGACAAACAACCAGGGCAATAACATAATACGACCCTTCAGGCATATGAAAATGCTGCTTACAATATGCCTCTTGATATTCTGTGTAGCTCTTGTGATGGTGATAACATATGCCAAGTGAGGATATCTTCAATAACAACAGAGATATGATCAAGGTTTAAGTTTGTCGTGCCAACGTATGCGCATACACTAATAAAGCAAAGGTGATAAAAATACAAATGTACCATAATGTTTTGTTCCAAAACAGCTGAGCTA
This sequence comes from Fragum whitleyi, assembly GCA_948146395.1. Taxonomy (NCBI): domain Eukaryota; kingdom Metazoa; phylum Mollusca; class Bivalvia; order Cardiida; family Cardiidae; genus Fragum; species Fragum whitleyi. The sequence continues at coordinate 47,207,006 of OX411554.1, forward strand.
ATAATAATAATTAGGGATGGGAACGATTACCCGATTAATCGAGTACTCGATCGAACGTCCGAGTATCGATTACCAATTACACTAATCGAGTAATCGGAAAGAAAATCATAAGAAAATTCCTTACGAAACCATTAAAAAATCCTCAAAAAATCGATCTTTTTTATTTTCAATGTTGTACAAGGGGAAAGTATGTAGCAAGTGGTTGTCTGCCGATTATATGTGTATATTATCCGTCGAAAACTTTCCATATTTGCAATCAAGTACCAACAGTTATAGTTCTGGCTGTCATCTAGTGTCATATTTTTTCGCACCTTGGACGTTTGAAACTCTCATAAGGGTCGATGCGGTTTAGCTAAACGCTAAATCATTAAGTTTGACGGCGTGGGTTCAAACCGGGGCTGGCACACTAACAAAACTAATTGTCTTTCGGATGAGACGTTAAACCCAGGCCCCGTGAGATGGTGCTTTACACCGAGCACGTTAAAGAACCATGGCGGATCTCAGCAGTAGCTTTGTCATGTATCCTTGCACTATCCCCCGTAACAACTAACAGCCTTCTAGGGGCGTCGCTCATATGGGCATGTGCTATGGTAGCGACGATAAATAAACGAAAATACACACACACAAACACTATATTACTCCTTGAATTATCTAACTACCTTCAAATCAACAGAATGTCTATCGTCATATCAAAACCTTGTAACTCGGATATTGTAGATCTTGGTGTTTGCCTACCGAAGACAGCATATCAAAACTTAAAATAACACTGAGAAATATCAATTGAGGAATGCAACTTTCTAAGCATGTGTTCAACAATTTAACATTTCTTCAAATGAAAACAAATGTCACCTCAATTTTCAGTGCGACCCAATATAAGCTGCAAATACCATATGCATGATGTACCAATATACGTCGTCAATTCTATACGAGTACTCGAGTACTCAATCGGAAAGGTTAACGAGTATTCGAGTAGTAGATTTAGTAGTCGTTACCATCCCTAATAATAATCATCATATAAGTGCCCATTCATTTAGACCAGAGTCAATATTCTCCATGCAATAAGTTAACCCATCTCATGCTGTTCAGAGTATACATTTCTTCTGAATAGGCACATACAAGAAGCTACGACAGACTATATTGACTTAAATCAGCCTGCACAGATGTGCAGTCTAATCTAAGCCCATACTGCCTGCTTTCTACTTAATCATTGAGGGGAAAACAAAAGCTACACTGTATAAAATGTCTCAAAACCCGGCAATTCCTTGCAAACAAAATTTAAATTTAGCAAGATAAGGCTTAATACATGGAGTTCTAAATTAATACCTCTTGTTCTATTTTCTGTTTTTGTCTCATGTTGTTCTCTTTATTCTGATTGGCTTTCGTAATCTGTGTCTCAATACCTTGTAAAACAGCTTCACAGCCTGTGCACCTGAGAAATGAACAGAAGATTGTTTTTGGTCTTGTTTTTTTTTTTTTTCAAAACATCAGCACCATCTACAGGTGCCTACGTTTGGCAGTTTGATGCTCGTTTGATAAAAAATACAAGTCAAAAAAAGGGCCTAACTCTCACATAATGCATCTAAAGCTATCCTCCTTGATAGTATACTTTGCTCTTTTAATAGCAAGTTTCAAGTGAAAGTCTTTAGAAGAACCAGAGATATCACAAGATGTACAATTTTCGCACAATGACAATGATGCCAAGCCTATAACAATACCTCAGATTTACTACTATATAACATAAAGAGAAATGACCTCCACCCATAAAAGACATATTTTTCATCTGATCACAATAATTTTTTGTAGGCTGATAGAGGGCCACTCAAGGATAATTCATGTGAAGTTTGGTTTATATCCATCCATTGGTTTCTGAGAAAAACAACCTATTACCATATATGGAAATTAGCCATGCCTACTACAGCCATGATTTTCAACAGATTAAAAATCTTAGAATGAATCTAATAGAGGGTCACCCAACGAAATTTGATTAGACTTCATCCAGTACTTTATGAGGAGAAGATTTTTTAAAGTAAAAGTTTATGGACGAACGCACACACGATGGCACCCTGCCATGACAAAGCCCGCTGGCCTTTTGGCCAGTGTTTTGGCCAGTGGAGCTAACCAATAAAGTTTCAAAACAAGGTCAAGATAAGCTTGTCTCAAAGAAAATTGAGTAAAAATATTTGAGCCTGTGTGTGACATTTTCAACAATTTAAAATGTGCGCCAAGCAAATACTCTGGCCAGCCTGTGCATCCGCACAGTCTGTCCAGAATCTTCACTTCACGCTTCACAGGTAGACAAGATCTTCAAGTATCTTTAGACAATCATCTAATTGTACTATGTGACTGTGGAGGCTGCTCAACTCTTGAAACTAAGGCATATGTCAAATTGTTGAAAAAGTCACGCACATGCTTTTCTTACATAAACAACACTTTTGTAAAAATTTTTTCTGACTACTCAATCATAAGGAATAACATAGTGAAACATGTAAGGATGATATCATGAGGACATTGAAAATTGATGCATAATGTCATCATTTAAAGTCAATGAACTATGTGGCAAACTTAGGTTGTTTAGTCCAAATATTTTGGAACAATTCTTGCACAGCTTTTGTATTATATATAGATTATGGACCTATTGATTGCCAAAGTACATTTAAACAAGAGCACAATAGTTGCCTGTGCTGGGCTATTCATCATTGAATAGTTGATCAAAAACGTAAGTCAAAAAGGAGCATAACAGTAAAATCTCAGAAGTTCGCACGCCGCTGGTTCGTGGGTATGTGTTCGTTGGTATACATTCTTTGGTCCCATTTTTTCCCTTCTTTATCTTTGTAATAAAGCTCCTTGCTATTCACACGTCGGTCGTCGTAGTTCGCAGCCCTTTCCAAGTACCGAGAGATGGTTTACAGCACAAATTCATATGTATAATTTGTAGGTGTGAATTGTGGATCAATAATTGCCCAGGGTGTCACAATTAGACATTTACCTTAATTTTCACACCTCTTGATTTGTAGGCTACTAGTCGATTGTTGTCATGCATCTTTATTTGGAGGCTTTGATTGATTTGTAAACTTGGCGAGTTTAATCGATTAAAGATTTCAATCAGCAACCGAGAAATAAATTTCATCCAATCTCATACTGATCTCGTATGAATGAATCTGTAAATGCTCGTAGGCTTGATTGTCAACATGTTGTCAACAAAGATACATGTACATTCTACTATCACTGAAGGAGTGCTCAGAGAGATTTGATCCAAAGGGAAAACACTAATGGGGTTATTAACTTGCGTGTAAATGATTGGATAAATATTAAGGTACATGTATTTTGGTTTTAGATATGGCTTAAATACAAGATAGGCATTGTTCAAGTGGTATTTAAGCCTTATTACCCTCAACAAATGGTCTTGTTGGAAATTGATTCGAAATATACGCCCATAAACATACATTCAAGCCCAAAATAGAGGGTACCTAAAGACCAAGTCCGATTCCGATTCATCAAGAATCTACCGACCGCTTGAATCTGGTTGGTTCCTACTACGTTTAGTTCGTATAAAATGGCCAGGTCCCTTAAGCTACTAACTACCGAGATTTTACTGTATTTGCACAAAATGCAACTAGTTATCACCAACTATAGTATAGATTTCTCTTTTCAAAGTGTAAATTGCATTGTTTACCTAATTTCAAGTGAATGCCTTTAGTAATAAGAGATATCACAAAATGTCAAACTTTTGTCTGATAACAACAACAGCAACAACAACAACGATGACACCAGGGCTATAGCAAAACCTCAGAATTTCTCTGAAAAATGCTGAGCTAAAAATGACCTAGAAGGAACTTTTTGAATCATGTATTTAGCGTTAGTTTTAAGCGACAGATGGGAAATACTTACTTCATGTATGTAAGAAATTACTACTTCAAATATTTATTTAACAGAGTTTCCAGATGTAAAAGATAAAGGCATAACAGTGCTTAACCTACCAATCTTGCAATACAGACAATATTTCAGGGACAGCCTCAGGTTGTATATCTCTTCCTATGGCATAATCTACCTCTAACTGTTGATTTTTCTGGTCCAATTTACCGTGGATTATGTCTGCATATATAACTTCTATTATCAAATCCTGTAATATTGTGGAAAATAGTTACGGAAATAATCAACATCAAATGCAGCAGTTAGAAGAAATTATAATATGACCTATGTTGTGGTAGTGAAAGTATTCCATTACAGGGGTGTGGAATTCCCATGCCCGACTTGACCGACATGGGTTTTTCTACCTGTGGACAAGTACTCTTTTTATGCCACTTTTCTGTGGACAATTAAATACCAGGACAAATTATCAGAATGGTACTTAACAGATCTAGGATTGATTATCATAATGTTAATATCATAGGGTAGAAAACATTGTTTTTAATGAAGAAAATGCTGGAGTCCAGCAGTTTCTTCTTTAAAAACAATGTTTAATCAACATTGTTTGATTTTCTTTCTTGATTTCACCTTATTTTTTATCTGGGACAAGTAGAAAATCAAATTTTACTTGTCCTGGGACAATTAGAGAAATTCTACATCCCTGCCAATTTAATATTTTTGTTATAAAAAAGGTGTCACAATAGTGAAACAACTATTCAAATGAGCTGAAGAATGTATACCAACAAAATTTTATTACTGGGAAAATGACATCATTAAGTTAAGAACATCGTGAAATTGTCAAGAAAAATTATTATGGAAAGATTTTGGAATGAAAATGAATGAGTGTGTGGAGTGAGTTTTGAGTGTAATTCAAAGGAGGTATTCCAATATCGCAAATTTTGTTCAAGATGAAAAAAATAGGCTATATTTATTGCCTCCCTTTTACAATATATGTATATTTTTTCTGTTTGTGTGTCTTCACAGACCCAGGGGGTGGCACTAACTCCCGAGATTTAGGAGTCAATTGGACTTCTAACACATGAAATCAAGGAGTCCAAGCTCAAAGTAAAGAGAAAAAAAAACTCCCCTTAGTGTTGACCCCTGTGGACCAATCAGACACTTTAAAATTGACACCATCCAATAAAATCGTAGGATCATAGAATTTGAAATAAATGCTGATCATTTTTGCCGATTTAGATTTTTTTTTAAGATTTTGGAGTGTTTTTTAACAATTTGAGTGAATGTTTGGAATGAGTGATTGGAGTGCTGAGTGAGCGATTTAGAATGGTATTAATCAATTGAATGTTAACTGTAATGGATGGGAAGATGTCATTTTACATACAGCTTTGACATATTCACAGAATATTGCATTCAATTTAAGGCAAGAGGTGCTTGGTTTCCTGCAACAATCTAGGTCGTATTATAGAAAGAATTTGCGATCATAAAATACGTAACCGGTAATAATTTATCAAACTCGTCAGATAACACAGGCTGTACCGCTCCACTGGTTTTAACATCTCCAGATTTGAAAAAGATATTTCAAATTAGATACTTAACACATTTTCAGGAACTACTTAAGTAAAGGGTCATTAATGGAACATTCATATTAACATTCAATGAAATTAGTCTGATTGATTTGGAGCAGAAGATTTTTTTACTGTATTTAAAGTGAGAACTGCCTTCGCCCTGCCTCACCAACATTAATGGACCCATCAAAATTTCATAACCAATTAAAGTAAAGATGCACCTATGGAATATTCATGCCAAGTTTCATTCAAAATGGTTTAAATGAGTGGGAAGAAGAAGATTTTTAAAGCTTTTAAAGTGAAAATATGCCACCCCCCTGCTATGCTCATATTTGGGGATTAATCAAATTTTCCTGAACAATTTGAGACGTTAAAATCCTGCAACTGGATTTCAAAGGTTTAAAGAAGTTTAAAGAAAACGTTTATGTACAGACAGATGAAAGGATTGACGCACAACAGACACACTATTCTGACAATAGCTAACTGGTTTGGCTAGTGGAGCTAACTAGGCAAAACCTCAAACTGTATTTCTCCTAATAAATGCTCCCGGATGATATGCATAACATTGTCAGACAGCTTTCATTTAGTAAGCATTTTCTAATTTATAAAATCATTAAAATTGATGTCCTTTAGGCCCTTTTCCCTTTAAATTGATGTGAATTACCTCTTAACAATCATATAAATGGATGTTAACAGGAAATTCATCTAAAATTAGATTGACAGATTGATTGATTGATTGCTACATTGGAGTTTTACGCCACTTTCAACATCTTTTCAGTTATATCTGGCTGGAGCACCAAAAAATGGTTTCCTGGTATTTCTCTCACCAGTACAACCACCACATCATTTCCTAGCCTCCAGCTGCTACCTCACATAGCATCTCAAATTAGATAAAAAGTCTCAATTAGTTCCTACAATTAAGGCATTTGAAGTGGGTTTTCTTAGTAAAATATGTAGGGGTGCTTCTTTTAGGAAGGGCACTATTATTAGAGGAAATACGGTATTTATCTATTCATAGACAACTCATTAAGTTTATTTGGTAACTCAGTAAACAAATTTGGTATTTCATAACAACTCATCATAGACAACTCATTACGTAAATTTGGTATTTCATGACAATTCATTCAATACATTATCCCATGTCTTAAATATTTCGGTCAATTATGACCAATTGTTGTTTCACTTAACTAGAAAGCCATGAATGGCTTGAGTCGCTCCACAGGCTTGAAATTCTTTGTAAAGCAATAATAGTTTTGACTAGATTTTTAGATATTTTGGATTCTACTGATGTTGAAAATGATTTTCGAAGTTTCAACTAACTAACATATAGAAAATGACATCTGTCCATAAAATGCATATTTTCATTTGATCACAATAATTTTTGGTAGACTGATAGAGGGTCACTCAAAGATCAATTATATAAAATTTCATTGCTATCCATCATTTAGATTCTGAGAAAATGATTTTCAAAGTTTCCACTATATAACACATAGAGAAATGACCTCCGCCCATTAAAAACATATTTTTCATCCGATCACAATAATTTTTGGTAGACTGATAGAAGGTCACTCAAGGATTATTCAAGTGATATTTGGTTGATATCAATCATTTAGATTATAAGAAAATGATATTCAAAATTTCCACTATATGACATATTGAGAAATGACCTGCGCCCATAAAATCCATATTTTTCATCTGATCACAATAATTTTTGGTAGACTGATAGAGGGTCACTCAAGAATTATTCCAGTGAAATTTGGTTGATATCCATCATTTAGATTCTAAGAAAATGATATACAAAGTTTCCACTATATGACATATTGAGAAATGACCTCCGCCCATAAAATACATATTTTTCATCCGATCACTATTATTTTTGGTGGATTGATAAAGGCTCACTCAAGGATCATTCCAGTGAAATTTGGTTGATATCCATCACTTACATTCTGAGAAAATGATTTTGAAAGTTTCCACTATATAACATATTGAGAAATGACCTCCGACCATAAAATGCATATTTTTCATCCGATTTCAATAATCTTTTGTAGACTGATATAGGCTCACACAAGGATCATTCATGTCAAATTTCATTGGTATCCATCAATTAGAATCTGAGAAAACTCACTTTTTACCATATTTTGAAATTAGCCACGCCTATTAAATCCATGTTTTTAATTGGATCAAAATTTCTGGAACAACTTTGAAAGATGGTCACCCAAGGATCATTCCTGTGAAGTTTGGTTGAAATTCATCCAGTAGTTTCTGAGGAGAAGATTTTTAAAGAAAAGTTTACGAACGGACACACGGACGCACTGACGCACGACGGACACAACGCCATTACAATAGCCCCAGAGGCTTTCAGCCAGTGGAGCTAAAAATTATTCAAATAATATTGATTATACCGAACAGAAATGTCACCCTCAGTAGAAACATGTGTAATGCACAATTTTGTAAGTGGCCCAAAATGGAAATTCAACAGTCAAAGTTGTGACGCTTTCCGATCTTCTGTAATTACCTTTTTAGACCGTTCTATGACATATATATTATGCCATTGGTTTCTGCTGGCCATTCATATGGTTTCAGAAAAATTAACCCAAACAATGCTGATGTCCATCCTTGTGCTGGTTGTTTAATTTGATGGTGTTATACCGCATGTTTGGAGTGGAGTGTTACCGTACGGCCGTTTCCGGCACACGTGTTTTCTACTGCGCACTTACAGCATTTCTCAATGCTTTTATCAATGTTTCTAGTCTTTTCAGACATATTTGTCTTGTTCCGAATGTTTAGAGCACAACAGTGTAAGTATTCGATGCATTGACCTCTCTACCTTTGTTTTCTAAAAACATTTTATCGTAATTTTACTTCCAAAGATTTCTTTAACTTCGAAAGTATTTCGTACCCTATTTTGAACGTCTGTCTTCTAATTTTTCATTGCTAAGCAATTCTTATTTATGGTGTTTTCCGTAGGGAAATGTCATATAGTCCGGTCACTTTGAAGGTCTATTTCTAATATTTTGGCTAATAAGGTATTTCAATTGTCTACTTTCAGTTTTGACCGCATGTACAATCTGTTGGGCCATTAAAGCATTAAATGATTACCAATTGATTTCGTGTGGTTCCTTGAAGCCTTTGAGGCATGATAGTCAAAAACTGTTACCTCCAGCATCATATCCATTTATGTCCAGACTGAGAAGGCATACTCCTAAAGCCATGGAAGCTTATTTAGAGAATAGAGACAAATACCAATCAAGGTTGGATAAACAGTGGTCTTTGCTTGAGACACTACTTAAAGACAATCAGTCCATTAGTCCAACTACACATCATTTGACATTGTTATCAGTTCGTACTCAAGTCATGCAGCATTATACCATATTTGATAGTATTGGCACAGAGTTCAGTCAATTCCTGCATAGGGCTGGAACCGAAGATAGTTTCAACGACCTCACCAATTTGACAGCATTCTTGTCGGAGAAGAGAAAAGCAACAGGTGAATTCTTAGATAGGGTCAAACATCTGGAACTTGAAATGGAACAAAACACTATCAGGTCAGGTAGTTCTAGATCACAGCAGGCAAAGTTAAATGCAGCCAGAGCAAAGGCAGCATATGCCGAGGAAGTCGCCAAATTAGAACGGTCAAAGATCATCTTGGAGGAGAAGCAGATCAAGGAGGCTGCAGAAGCTGATCGTAAGAAAAAAAGAAATAGAAATTCAACTGAAAGTATTGAAGGAAAGAGAAGCGTTAGCTGTTCAAGAGGCAGAACTATAGAAGAAGATGACTTAAGCCTAGTACCTGATAAAGTTTTAGGGGGTATCCCAATAGATGATCCGGGTAAGAGAACTGCAGACTATGTTGAAAAGGAAACGAAACTAAATGTAGGGGCTCCACCCTTTGTACCTACATATTCCAATTCGACTGACTTAACAAAATTTCTTATGAAGAAAGACCTTCTAATGTCAAGACTGGCACCATTTAATGACCAGCCAGAAAACTTCATTTCTTGGAGAGAAACATTTAAATCGGTTGTCACAGAAATAGGGGCTAACCATAGTGAAGAGATTGACTTACTTGTAAAGTGGTTAGGTCAAAACAATAGGAGACAAGCATTATCTCTAAAAACAGCCTATATATCTAACCCAGAGTTAGGCCTTCGAAAATTTGGGAGAGACTTGAAGAAAGGTTTGGAACACCCGAGAGAGTCTACCATTCTACTATTCAGAAATTGTCAACATTTCCAAGGATATCAGGTAAAAACCCAGTCCAGTTATACGACCTTTCTGACATATTATCAGAAATTGAGGGACTAAAATGTGATCCAAAATTCACTTCAATTTTAGCTTACTTTGACGCAGCCATTGGCATAAACCCAATAGTTTGTAAACTTCCATATTACTTACAAGAAAAATGGACTTCTACTGCTTCCATATACAAACAGAGACACAATCTAGCTTTCCCCCCATTTAGTGAATTTGCGAAATTCATCCGTGAACAAAGTCAAATACGGAATGACCCAAGTTTTCACTTCGAGAATCCAAGCCCAGGGTCAAAATCTACGCCTGTGACTTCAAATACAGACAAACCGGTATTAGTCAAGAAAACAAATATTCCAGAGGAGAAATGTCCCATCCACAAAACCCCACATAGACTACAAGACTGCAGAGTGTTCCGCGAGATGTCAAATGAAGGAAGAAGAAAGTTTCTAAGTGATAAAAAATTGTGTTTTAAGTGCTACTCTGGTAAACATATTGCCAGAGAATGTGTTGAAAGGTCAAATGGGTCAAATAGTGTACATGATCAATCAAAGTCATCTACCGGAGAAAACGACAAGATGCCGTCGTTACAGAACCCTGACAGTGGTGAAGATCAGAAGATTCCAGCAATCAAAGCTTCGTGTACAGAAGTGTGTAATTCTGAAAATGTAAAATCTTGCTCAAAAATTTTACTAGTGAATGTGTTCAGTAAAAATAACAAACACAATAGAATCAAATGCTATTGCATAATAGATGAACAGAGTAATAGATCTCTGATTAAGCCAGAGCTCTTTTCAAAACTTCAAATCAATGGTGAAAAGTTTGAGTATCTCTTAAAAACACGCAATGGTAGCAAAGTCGTCAGCGGTGGAAGAGCGACTGACATAGTGGTCGAATCATTGGATAGCACATGTTCCTATGATTTACCAACTCTGTTAGAATGCTCATACATACCGAATGATAAAAATGAAATATGCAGACCTAAAAATGCCAGACACCATAGTCATTTAAAATATGTGGCAGATAAGCTACCAGAGTATGATGTTCAGTCTGATATTTTGGTGCTTTTAGGACGTGATGTGATTGAAGCGCATCATGTGTTTGATCAGGTATTGGGTTCACCGGGAATGCCCTTTGCCCAGCAACTAGGTCAGGGTTGGGTTGTTGTCGGTGAAATGTGCCTCGGTCAAATTCATGTACCTAACATTGTAAATGTAAATAAGACATATGTACTAGATGATGGTAGAACATCATTATTCAAACCATGTTGTGGTCAATCTTTGTCCGTACAAGATCCTTTGTTTGTCCAAACTCCTAATGATAATAAGGTCGCTCTCTCTCAAGATGACAGGGAGTTTCTTAACATTATGGATAAATAGGTCTATCAAGAACCAGATGGGGGGTTGGGTTGCACCTTTACCACTTCGATCTGAAAGAAACCGGTTGCCAAATAACAGGTCTCAGGTTTTAAAACAGACAAATACACTTCTTAGGAGCCTCCATAAGGACCCGATTAAAAAATCCCACTTTTTTGAATTCATGGAAAAAATTCTTAAAAATGGTCACACAGAATTGGCTCCAAGTTTAAGCCCAGGTCAAGAAGTTTGGTACCTGCCAATTTTTGGTGTTTATCACAAAAAGAAAGTGAATCAGGTAAGGGTTGTCTTCGATTCGTCCGCTAAGTTTGAGGGAGTATCTCTCAATTCTGTCCTTCTTCAAGGTCCAGACTTGACCAATAATTTGATTGGCGTACTAATGAGGTTCAGAAGAGACCAAATAGCTGTATTAGGGGATATCGAACAAATGTTTTATTCCTTCAGTGTTGTAGGTAGAGATAGGAATCTTCTCAGGTTTCTATGGTTTCTAGATAACGATCCTAGTAAGGAGCTAGTCGAATATTGTATGTGCAGACATGTGTTTGGAAATTCCCCATCACCCGCTATAGCTACTTATTGTCTGAGAAAGTCTGTCAAGAATTTGGACCATGATGTCCGCAAGTTTGTCAAACGGGATTTTTACGTAGACGATGGGTTGTCGTCTCGACCATCTGTCGAGGAAGCAGTGGATTTGTTGAAAAGAACCCAGATAGGTTTGAAATCCAGTAAATTACGTCTGCATAAGATTGCTTCAAATGATCCTGAAGTTTTGAGGCAATTCCCTGTGGATGATCTAGCTAAAGGTTTAAAAGACATTGATTTGTACTGTGGCCATCTACCAGATCAACGTAGTTTGGGTATAGTTTGGAACATAGAAAATGACAAATTCATGTTCAAAGTAGACATGTTATCTCAGCCGATTACAAAAATAGGTATTTTGTCGGCTATAAATAGCCTGTTTGATCCCCTGGGATTTCTAGCACCGGTTGTTTTACAAGGTCGACTGATATTGAGGGAATTAGTGTCTAGTAAGGTAGACTGGGATGAGCCTATTCCGACAAATATTTCCGATATGTGGAAAAATTGGCGTCAAAATTTGGTTCATGTAGAGAATCTTAGTGTTGGTAGAAGTTATTTCAAAGGTTCTTTGAGTGTGATGTCGGATTTAGAGTTGCATATTTTTTCAGACACTTCAGTCAAAGCAATCTCTTCAGTAGCATATGTCTTGGGACGCCATCCAAATGGGGCTAAAGAGGTAGGTTTCGTTTTAGGAAAAAGTAAACTTGCCCCAGAGAAGGGCCATAGTGTTCCAAGATTAGAATTATGTGCCGCTGTCTTGGCTTCCCAGCTTTTTCAGTCAATAAGTGAGCAAATTGACTTTGATTTTACGGATTCTAACACCAAGTTTTACACTGATAGTAAAGTAGTGCTAGGCTACTTATGTAACAAAACCAGAAGATTTTACCAGTATGTAGGTAATAGAGTTCAGAAAATTTTGCAATGTAGCAAGTCAGAACAATGGTTGTATGTCCCATCTCATTTGAACCCTGCAGATATAGGTAGTAGGAGTGCAAGTGTCCATCAGTTGATAAGTAGTTGCTGGTTAAAGGGCCACAGTTTTTGTGCGAAGCACAAATTTCTAGTTCAGGGCCATTTCCCCTCATTCTTCCTGAGGATGATACGGAGATCCGTCCAGAAGTTTTGGTTAGTGTAACAAACATATCAGATGGAAAGTTATTCACGAGAATTATTGGGAAATTTTCGTCCTTTGATAGATTAGTTAGAGCTATATCTACACTCAAACACATTGCAATTTCATTCCACCAAGATTTACCATGCAAGGGTTGGCATCTTTGTTCCGAGTCTAAAAAGGTAAAATTTAGAAAAGAGGTTAAGCAATTTTTATTTCAGAGTGTACAGAAAGAAGTGTATAGCAAGGAACCCGAGCAGCTTACAAATGGTAAGGCCACACAGAGAGATAGTAGTATTTTAGCTTTGAACCCAACATTGGGAACTGATGGTTTGATTCATGTTGGTGGACGTCTCAGTAGAAGTAAGCTCCCCTTATTGGAAAGACATCCTATTATTCTACCAGGCAAACATCATTTGTCAAGACTTTTGGTAGAACATTATCACAATATTGTTCACCATCAAGGGAGATTATTTACAGAGGGTGCACTGAGATCTGCAGGATTTTGGATTACGGGGTCTAAACGATTGGTTTTGTCAATTATATACTCTTGTGTAGTTTGTCGGAGACTAAGAGGCCGCTTTGAGTATCAGAAAATGTCGGATTTACCGATGGATAGAGTCGAACAGGTCTCGCCCTGTAGTTACGTAGGGGTTGATGTTTTTGGTCCTTTGGAGGTGGTAGCAAGGCGTACTAGAGGCGGACAGGCAGCTTCAAAACGCTGGGCCGTCTTATTTACTTGCCTGACAATTAGGGCTGTGCACATTGAGGTAATTGAAGAGTTGTCGTCTTCATCATTCACTAATGCTCTTCGTAGGTTTGTTTCTGTAAGAGGTAATGTCAAGATGTATCGATCGGATCGAGGTACAAATTTTGTAGGCGCAATTGATAACATTGGCGTCACAGCCATAAACATTCAAGATGGCTATGTTCAAGAATTTCTCCGGAAATCTGACTCTGTTTGGGTTTTCAACAGTCCCCATAGTTCACACATGGGAGGTGTATGGGAAAGGTTAATAGGGGTTTCGCAAAGGATCTTGGAGGCGATGTTATTGAATGTAAAATCCCTTACTCACGAAGTTCTTGTCACTTTGATGGCTGAAGTATCAGCTGTAATCAATTCTCGCCCAATTGTCCCAATTTCATATGACCCTGAAGTCCCAGAGATCTTAAGCCCTTCTTCACTCCTCACCCAAAAGTTAGAGTGTGAAAGGTTCCCCTGTGGGAATATAGAGATCAAAGATATGTACAAAAGTCAGTGGAAGCAGGTGCAGTACCTCGCTAATCAATTTTGGATTCGCTGGCGCAAAAAGTATTTGCAAAATCTCCAGTGCCGTAAATTGTGGCCTAGAGAAAATCGTTCTCTTAAGGTGGGCGACATTGTTCTTCTAAAGGACGTGGAATTGGTGCGTAACCTCTGGCCGATGGCAAAAGTTACACGTGTTTTCCCTAGTAGGGATGGTAGCATACGCAAAGTAGAGATTTGTGTTACTAAAGACGGGAAAAAATCATTGTACACAAGACCAGTTGTAGACCTGGTTCTTCTTGTACAAAGTGAATCATAAGAATACTAAAATGTATATTTTTCAACTTCATATCACATATGAAATTGAATCATGACCTCTGCTGTAAGCGTCAAAATTTGTCAATTATGATTGTTCACATCTAAGTCAAAATTTGGTTATTAAGTAACATTAATTTTGTAAAGTTAGATAAGGTGTTATTTTGGAAAATTACAGGTGGGGAGTGTGCTAGTTGTTTAATTTGATGGTGTTATACCGCACGTTTGGAGTGGAGTGTTACCGTACGGCCGTTTCCGACACACGTGTTTTCTACTGCGCACTTACAGCATTTCTCAATGCTTTTATCAATGTTTCTAGTCTTTTCAGACATATTTGTCTTGTTCCGAATGTTTAGAGCACAACAGTGTAAGTATTTGATGCATTGACCTCTCTACCTTTGTTTTCTAAAAACATTTTATCGTAATTTTACTTCCAAAGATTTCTTTAACTTCGAAAATATTTCGTACCCTATTTTGAACGTCTGTCTTCTAATTTTTCATTGCTAAGCAATTCTTATTTATGGTGTTTTCCGTAGGGAAATGTCATATAGTCCGGTCACTTTGAAGGTCTATTTCTAATATTTTAGCTAATAAGGTATTTCAATTGTCTACTTTCAGTTTTGACTGCATGTACAATCTGTTGGGCCATTAAAGCATTAAATGATTACCAATTGATTTCGTGTGGTTCCTTGAAGCCTTTGAGGCATGATAATCCTAATTCAAAATCATTACACTGCCTCTTCTGTGATGATTTCATTTGAAAAAAACATTCAAATAATAAGAATGATCATTTACCTGAATGAGTAGGTTCCATTTCAATGAGTAACTACAAAATATACACTGATGGACAAATGATAAATCTAATCTTTCGAAAAATATCACTTTCTCTATCATAATCACAATTATATTTGTACTTTACCTCAAGTGATCTTAGATTTGGAATATCTAATTCTTCTAATAGAGTTCTGTATGGAATACACTACAAGAAAAATAAGAGGAAATTAACAAGACTTTAAATTGAGATAAAGTTTCAAAGATATACAAGAGCACAGCCAACAGAATTGATGCCTACGCTCAGCTTTTGAATGCTGTATAAGTGATTAAAAAGAATCCAAGTTGAAAAGGGGCATATTCAGCACAAAATGCATCAAGTTATCCACCTTGAAAGAACATGTTGCTCTTTTGATAGTGAACATGTATGCCAAGTTGCGAGTGTATGCCTTTAGTAAAGCCAAAAATTAAAATATTTAGCCTGTTGTCACCAAAAAAGTGAAAATATCAAAAAAACTTATACCCTGCTTTTATGCATTTCACCTTATTTGACATTACCTATGTGGTGCGAAATAAGTGACGTCACAATGAACATTGCAAAGCAATCACGTGATAAATGACGAGCTTTACCAAATTAAAGAATATTAAAGAAATATGTCTTGATTTGTTTTTGCTTATTTGCATCAGGTTTAATGTCTTTTTCAACACTCATTTAGTAAAAAACCCACTGCAACTGGTTTCTCGCTTTTTTTTTCACACCAATACAACCACAGCTTTTCATCTGACACCCCGGCTGTTCTCTATGTCATGACATAGAGTTACAGATCAAAGGAGTCATTTTTTTCATGTTAAAAGATTTCATTAATACTAAGACAAATCCTATATTGTAGGTACTCATTTAAATAGTCTCCAAGAGACCTTTCGGATGAGTACCAACAATACAGGGATTAGTTGAGATTTTGGATAGCTTTACCTCACATGATCTGTAACTTTGATGAAGAACTTTTTTCTCATTATTTTGCTGAAATGCCATGGTTTCATAAGGCATATTATGTGATTTTAAATCTAACAAGGCAATTACCTTATCTTTTGTTGCTAAGGAAACCATAGTTAAATGCCGTAACTTATTAAGCATAGCAGGTGTCAGTTCTGGAAATTCTGGTTTTCTCTCTAAAATGGAATAAAAAAATATCAAGAATTTACCATGGGAACAGCTTAATATGGAAATCATGATATTTACCATAAAATTTCTAATTGAGCCCCATACTCTAATAAAAACCAATCCACTTTTTTAAATCACAATTATTTGATAAGCTTTTACAAAATATTAAAACCCCTGACAAAGACCCATACTGTCAACAAAACCAAAGTGGCTAAAAATTCAACAAAGGTTTAACGCACCTTTTCCCCATTCAAAATTAATATTTTGTGTGGATGATGTTTAATTTTGGCCACTTTTTCACCGTCTTAACAAATATCTATGTTTATAGACAGTTACAACTATTTTGCACTGTGCATCCAAATGTAGCATAGCCTCTAATAAAAGCCCATCCCTTCCTAATAGAAATACTAGAACTATTGCAGAGCAGACTTATACCTTGTCAAAATGTAAGTGCTACTAGTGCAGGATGTGTTTGTAACTAACATATATATTGAATTCATAAGCAGCATTTGCTTGAAGTTTCATGGTTTAAGGTTGCTTGGTTCTTGAGTTAGAGTCCATAAATGAAAATTGAACAAAAATTGACAATGACCTTGACCTTTAACTTATGTGACCAAAAAAAAAATAGGACACTTCCTTGGGTCATAAGCAGCATTTTCCGAAAGTTTCATGATTCTAAGTCCTTTGTTTCTCGAGTCAAGAGTCCTGAAACAAAAATTGAACAAAAAAATTTAACAAAGACTGACTGTGACCTTGACCTTTGACCTATGTTACAAAAAAACAATAGGGCACTTCTTTGGGTCATAAGCAGCATTTGTATAAAGTTTCATGATTCTAGGTCACTTGGTTCTTGAGTTAAGAGTTCAAAACGAAAAGGTCTACAGACAGACAGATGAACATGGTGAAACCAATATACCCCCTCTACTTTCTGACCATGGAGACAGTGCCCCCTTACTTCCAAAGCCTTGGCACATCACAATGTGTTCTGAAATTCAGGACTCTCAGAGAGTTTTAAGGATGAGGGCTATTAATTTGGGAAATTCAGACTTGAAATCCTACATCCCTTGAACAGAATTAAAGATAGAGGGGGTATTCTAGATTTCAAATAAGATTACAAAAATGTATTTCAACTACACTTACTAAAACCCTATATTGTGGTTTCTCAATTGAATTGTATCTGCAAGATGATTCAATTGAGTACCCACAACATAAGTTTTCAATGAGTAATACAGATTTTAGGCTGGTATAACCTCTCTTATCTGTACCGCTACCTTAAAACCCTTGATCTTAGGTTTATAATTTAATTCATTTAGGGAGAAAACCATAAATTAATTGTCACATGCAGAGTATGAAAATAAAAGGTCTATCTGTTGTAGGAAGGGAGAACATCCTGAAATTGACAAGGTGAATGATTCTTGATTGGAATTGAATTGGTGTGAGGATTGAGTTTTGAGTGAAATTAAAGGGAGGTAAGCCAATATTGCTAATTTTCTTCTAGATGAACAAAATTAGAAATATTTATTACCTCCTTTTAATAAGATATGCATACTAGTTCTATAGATACTTTCCTATTTCATAGAGAATAAATCAGACGCATATAATTTCATATATATCAGTGAAATTTGGATTTTTTCTAGCAATATTTATTTTGAATGTAGTTGTTGTTCTTATCTTATTAGTTATTGTGGAGCATTTTTGGTTGATTTGAGTGAGTGTTTGGAATGAATGATTTGAGCATTGAGTGAGTGATTTAGAATGGTTTTGATGGGAATGAGAGTCAATTTTAAAATGTAACTTACTGTATAGGCATAAATTTGCTAACAACTACAGAATGACTGCGGCAGTACCATAATAGATATTCTTAACACATACCTTTATAATCCTTGTATGTTCCATATGCAAAAAGGTTCAGTAGGTTAAAGTATTTACTGTGTTCACCAGATGAAAGCTGAAAATGCAAATAAAATATATGTTGAAAGATTTTTGAGATTTTAGCTCTTTCCTAAACAAACTATTGCTCTTTTGATGGTGATTTGTTTGTTTAAATGGAGTTTAATTTCGGTACTCATGATCTTTCACAATGTTGACCAAGGTTTCTTAATGAAAATCACTAGGAAACCTTGGTTTACACAATTAAAGTTCCTTACTTCTAAATTGTTTCTTTTACTTCTAAATTGTTTCTTAACTATTACGGTTCAACTACCTTAATGCCCCTTCAAACTATTTTTCTGCTATATCAAGGAGGCTAGAGCACATCACAATGGATTTCTGGTATTTTTCACGCCAGTACTACCATAACATCTTTTCCTAGCCTCCAGCTGATATCCAAATAGGTCAATGAGTATCAACCCATTGGTGAGAGACAAAAGTCTGAAAGGATGAATGCTGCCGTTTGAGCTTGAACTTGAGACCTTTTGAATGATAGTCTGAGATGCTACCACTGTGTGACCCTATTGTTGGTGAATATAAAGTCAAAGTTTAAAACAAGAGCACCGCCTACAGGTGCAATGCTCGACTGCAGGTGCTGGATAGTCCATATAAACAGAAATCCCTTTATCCATTACAGCTATCATTTTGAAGAGATAACAAGAATAAGCAAAGGTTAGAGAAAAACTCTCGACACATATTTTTCTGAGCTGATGCTCCATCACTCTGCTTTGTTCCTTACATTTGTAAGGAACAAAATAGAGTAAAGGAACCTTGGCTTGGAAATGGATCAAATGAATTTCTAAATTTTATGAATATTCAAGGATCCTTTCTTGGGCTCAGGGATCATTTTGGGGCGAGATATAGAGATTCTCTCTTTTTTCTGCCAGAAATCTCATTGAAACTAGCAAAATGAGATTAAAATATCAAAGCAATATGTAATTAAGTGGTGAAATTTGGTGAAATTTCTCATAAAAAATTCTTGATTTCTCATTAGATTTTGCTAAATTAGATCTTTTCGCAGAGGGAAAAAGACTAGCAAGGGCCCGGTTGCCCTTGAATTTAGGCATAGCCCCCTAGATTTTTTAGAAGTTAAACTTGTTAGTCATTTTCCCTGTCGCAAATGATATTCTGAGCCAGAATCATCCCTGTCAGTGCTAATGGGATTGCTTCTGTTTTTTTGGTGATCCTTTGAATCCCCTGACACTGTAAGAGTCAAACCCTGACACAACATGGCTGACACCTAGCTCTAGGGCAAACAGTTACTACATTCTAAAGCATCACAAATAAAAAATTAATTATTTTGAGGATAAAGTTGAAGAAACAAACATTTGATGACTTAGCACAAAATAGTTGTAACTGCCTACTAACATATGGGCAGTTACATCTGTTTTGTGCTGAGCCATCAAAACAGGCTCTTCTGTACCAGTTACTACATAACAGCGAAGCTAAGCATTCAGGATGAAAAAAAATACCATAGAGGTAGCTAGGTTTTCGTAATTTATACACACTCAAAAGGGGACCATCAAAGAATATATAGGATAAATGCAATATGTGGACTGCAACAAAAGATTAAGTTTTTATCATTGGTGTAAAATCAAACATCGTAACTACAGCTTGAATAAGCTGTAGTTACCATGTTTAAATCATTCATCAACAATATTTTTCGAAAGAATATTTTTTTGAATTACACTCTTGCCTAATGTGCATAATGGTGGTTCCAACATTGTATACATCCGTTACCTCTTGTATATTTGGCATCTCCAACAATTCCCCAAACACATAGACACTGGGAGCCTCTAACACCTGTTTGATCAGGCCAACAGCCCCAGCTCCCTTTACAGACTTGGACAAAATCACAAACTGTTCCAATGGGTTGGTACCTGTCTGCTTCTCTGACATTTTTAATATCTAAAATAAAAATTTTAATAGATATTTGTTATAGTGACCTCACCGGCAGATTAATAGATAAATTTATTCTGGATAATCAGTTGGTTTGGGCTTTTGATTGTGATTATCGACTAAGAAATTTCACAATGGTTAAATCAGTCCATAAAACATAAATGAAAACCATTAGATTATTTTCGAAACTGACATTAGTCTGATGGCTCAGCATGAAACAGTTGTAACTGTCTATATGTTTATAGGCAGTTACAACTGTTTCATGCTGATCCATGAAGCTAATAGAAAAAATCTGCAGAAGGAGTCTATAGATCTATAACATTCACCTTCTATTCTTCAAAGGATGATACTGGAAGTGCTGTATCGTTAATTTCTAAGAAAACGGCTGTACAATTGATCATTACATGTATTTGATTTACTCTTCCAACACAAAAACCAATTATTGATTGTAATTTGAAACCAATTGCCAAATACTAATTTGTTGTTTTTTTCTAAGTGTATTGTAAGCTCAATTTATCTTCCATTGAGTGAATAACAAAAGCAATATCTTCACATAACCTGAAAATATAGCCTTTGTTGTTCATTCAAAGTAAGATACATAAACCTTAAAGCTGCTCTTTCACAAATTTGATTTTTGAAAATGTTTGTAAAATAAATCGGAAGTAACCATCTCATCATGTTGAAGCCTTTAAAATAATAAGATTCAATCTGGAAATGAATGGAAAGAAAGACAGATATTTCTGCATTAAGAGAAATTCATTCCTGAAAAAATAAAGCATCTACTAATGCCTAAAAATTAATTCTTCAATTTCCAGCCAACTATTTATGCATGTGCATTCCGCATGTTTGTCTTATTCAATCAAAGATTGAGGTAAGAGTATTTGACAGCTAGAAAGTTCATATCAATACAACCAAAATGAAAATTTTGACTGAACATATCCACTAGAATGAAATAATTTGGTTACAGAGGGGTGTATACGCCACTGCAATAGCTGGTAGACTTATGATCAGGTCAGGGCTTGAAAATTCGACTCGTCCGCTTGTCCTGCATGATTTTTTCCTTCTTTGTCTATATAAGCAGGATGAGTGGATTTTGCAAAATTTCACTTATGAAATTAATGTTTCACTATATTTTCTTATATAGCAGGACAAGTAGAAATTTCAAGAATTTTCAAGCCCTGCAGGTGCCCGGTAAGCTCCTTAGTTTTACCAAGCTTTCTGAAATTAGGGGTCCCAGAGAATCAAACTTGAAAATATCAAGGGTCCCTGTCCTTAATTCAGGGGTCCCAACAAGGTATGCTGAGAAACTTTGATGAAACATTTGGGTGTATAATAAAAGATGTGGTTTTATCAAGTACAAAAATGTTTCCTTTATAAATCAGTTAACCGTTCTGGTCTCAAGCTTTTTACAGTTTAGAAGATTTTTGAATACAACATATCTCTTTGTTCCAGTTTGATGTATTTTTGTCATGAATGTGTTGACTAGATATTCTGAATAATATTAAAGATCACTCGGTGAGAGGATTTGATGAAGCAATGATGTATCGTCGCACACCATCCAATTATTTTCATATGATAACGTAAACAGTGGAACTTTTTTCAGCCTAATTGATTTAAATGGATGTTGTAGTACTTGTATATTCATTGAGGACCAGAGTTCAGAGTTCAGAGAAAGAATCTTGTCTGCTTATTCACCCACTAAGTTAAATGACTAAGTTGTTTTCTTGACATAAATTTCCCTATTACCCACTTAGGGTAATGGGCCTTTCCGAAAATATAGAAATGGAGTTATCGAACTTGAATACTCTCCGGTGCATTGAAACAACGAACGTTCATAACTCCCCATTTCCGGATAGCAAAATTCAGATCGATAATATGGCTGATATAGGAACGTCTTTGAAATCAACGCGAAAAAACGAGTTATAATTTATTGTCTCTAGAAATTAAATTTGACTCTTTGAATTTTTGTTTGATGTAGAAAAAAACGAAGAAAGGCGACTTTTGATTTATAAGGTGAAATGTAATATGGTGGTGGTTTTTTTTTCTTCTTGATAAAGTGTCGATGTCCGTCCATGAAAATTATTTGAACGTCTTTTGAAAACAACTTTGATTTGATTGTTTGTGTGAATTTCTTTCATGATGACTATTCATTCTCATTATTTCAATAAAAGCCCCGGCATCATCGTTTGTAAAAAAACAGACACGCTGATTAGCAATAAAACAGACGACAAAAATGAAAGGCGGTCAAATTTAGTTCCATACAGATATAAACTTAAAGTGTGGAAATAAAAGACAAATACAGTTAGGTGTAATTTCAAGAATGTAGAAAGAAGTCCACGCAGTTGGTATTTCATGTCTTAATGATCCAAATTAATATATGTTCTTATATCTTTTAAGTGCATGTGAAAATGTACTCACAATTTACGTAAAGACTTTTCTATCTTTTTTAAATCGTCAATAATAATGCATGTCATATTACATGCATTCATTTCGAGGGTTAAAAAATAAATGTTTCAAGTTGAATAGTTAAATAAAGATTTTTTTTCTGATCTGTTCAGATTTTAGTTTCACACTAACCTCATACGAATACATAATATTATCCAAATTCTAGTATTATCGAAACGCAGTAACATCCCTTAAATAAAATTTTGTTTTATCTATCTCCTTGTTAATATTTGATTTAAAAAAAACAACAACAATTACGATTACGTAATGTCATATGCCACGTGCGCCGCTTCATTGTCAACAGTGCGATGTTTATTTAACACACGTGTTGTAACTTATGTCTGCTACTGTTGTGGTTTACCGCTCTTTGATCCCGATGGGGTCCTTGGCCCATCGAAAACCCTTTCTACAAAGTAACACACGCATACATACAAAAAAGATATGATCATATTTTTTTTAAAATTATTACTTATTTTCGGTCACTACAGCCATATTTCATGAGTGTCTAATCATTAAAAATAAGCAGGGCATTGCATTTGCATTCATTGCCAAATATATGCTCTTAGCTTAGCCCTGTCCTATTCACACTTTAATTTAACAAGTATACAACAAAGGCAAAATGAAATTTTGAACAGTGCTGAAAGGGGCTCTTGCCGGGTAAAACTGCGGTTTATTCCCACTTCGTCTAATCCCATTTCGTCTACACTATAAAATTATTGGTTTAGACCAAAAATTCCCATTTGGTCTAAAACCTTTCGACACCTTATTGTATCACTTTCCCATTTCGTCTACAAAATGGCTTTTGACATGTTATGAGTGTTATAGAGGTGTTAATGTCACAAAGGTGTCATATACAGCCCCCCCACACACACATACAAAGAATTTTTTTTGATAAATGGATAAAATCAATTTATATTTTTGAATAATAACCTCTTAAGGATTAAAAGTTTGTTATTTTCAATAAATATTGTATTGTTTCTAATAAAGATTCATCAAGAAATAAGTTAAAAGCAAATTTTTCAAAATCTTTTTGCTATGAATTTGAATATAAAGGTAAACTTATTTTTAGGTTATTATAAGAAAATATATAATAAACATTAGACAAAGCCTAATTTTTTATACAAATGAGTAAATTAACTTTTAGACCAAATGGGAATTTATCAAAATATTGGTTTTAGACCAAATGGGAATTTGACTTTTAGACCAAATGGGATTAGACGAAGTGGGAACAACCCAAAACTGCTTGATTCTAAATGAATATTTCATACATGACCCCTATTACGAACGTGAAAGAACGTGAAACCAACTTTAGCCTAGTCTGACGTATCTATGCAATTAACAGACTGCGCTGACATTTTCTTTGTTCCATAGAATCTACGCGGTGTGAACATTTATTGTGCCTAAACAAATCACTCCTGTGAAAATTAACTTTGCGCACTAAGAAATGAAAAATGTATGATAAAAATATCGCAAACGCTAACATATCCATAAACATGCTTCATTAACTGAAAGATCGCCTATACGACTGTTTGAGTTTTCTTTTTGCCACGAAGTTTCAATATCGATATACCACAATTTCTTAAATGTATTTGTAAATTGAAATTAGATTAAGCGCCAAGTGATGAATTTATTTTTTAAAAAAAAAAATCTGTCTCAAGCATATATTTAACTTTTTGTTTTCTAATACGAAAAAGAAACATCATAGTTATTTTTATTTCGAGATTGGACAACTTTTAAAAATACAAAAATGGGTTAGTTTGAACCGCGATTACGACGTTAGAAGCAACTCGAACAATGATTTATATAGATGAACAATAATTTACTGTTGGGCCGGCTACATATTGTATGATTTAAGATTATTTGATTACAATTGGATTTTTATCGAAAAATACTTAACTAAATAAATAAAGGATAAAATAAAAGAAATGTACAAACAATGAACTATCTGTAAAATAACTTCAATGAAAACGAAAATTACAAAAATAAAACGGTTTTAAACAATTATTAGCGTCATTATCGTCTGCAAACGGACTTTCATCCGTAATCTTTCAATGCTTTCTGTAAAGATTTGCTACCCGAACAAGGGAAGTCACTCTAGCGGATTATAGGGAAAAAGGGAGGTAAACCACTTTTTCGGAAAGGCCCATTGATGGTCTGTAATTTGATTTTCCAAGCCAACAAAAAAAAAATCTATCCTTTTACATAAGTCTGCAAACTAAAGTTCGTAAAGGATTCTCTGGGTTTTGATGCGTTATCATATCATAAGACAAAGTCATAATTCCTTAGAACCTTTATAATAACAGAATTTAGTCTCAAATTGTCTAAGTACAAACAAGGATTTTCTCAAACAGAAATGAACATGATTACTTAAACACTCTGTCCTCAAAAAGACTAAACAGGCGCACCAGTGTCATACACAATTAAACTGTTATCCCCCTGTCTATGAGGCATGATTGGACCGGGTTACTGCCCCTAGATCTATCGATCAGACAGCGGGATGCCAGTTTTATTCACGATACCTCTCTGTTCATGATTTTTCCGACTATAAAGGTTCATTTGCGATTTTTTTAAACTATTTCCAAGTCATTTAGATCCCTTCACTTGAAATCATTTCTTTGGGTCCCGAGGATGCGGGTTGCTAATTTACATGCATATAGACTGAATTTTATTCGTATATGGCCGCAGAAATTTGAGTCCCTTAAAACTGTGAAGCTCAGTTGCTAAAGTACCTTGCTAGTGTTCTGGGTTTGAGTTAAAATATTGGGCACCAGTTTTCTGCCCTAATTTACCCAAATTACACTATTTCCAGCTGTATGGTGTCTACAGTAAACAGAAAAAGCTGGGTTTGGTCATTAGGAAGCAGTACAAGACCAACTTCAACTGGTTAACAGGAGAAGGGGTGTAGTAGTGAGTACAGCTCGCGAATAGCCAAAGGCCGTAAGCGCGAAGCAAGCGTTTATGGTAACGTGTGTTATTCTATTCTATTCTACTGACAAACGAAATTACCGTTTCATTTTCCATCCGGAATGAATTCACTTGCAGGACCGAAAAAAGGTTAAAAATTGTATTGAAAAAATACCTTTAGGAATCCTTTGTAAATGAAAGATTAAAAAATTGAAAATTAATTAAAGCTATCCTCCCGGACGAGTGAAAAATGAATGGCATTAAATTATCATGTTCAGTGTAAGGATAAAAAAAGTTCAAATACAAAAAAGACGCTTCGAAAAAGTTTGGGGTGATAGAAGTTTGCAACAACCTGAACTGTAAACAGTCATACACTTTGAGTTCTAAAAATAAAACTTTCGTTTTCCGCATGATATAACCCGGTACCCGAACTTCGGAAATACAAATTCGATCTCACGAACGATCAAGAAACGTATCGAAAAAAAACTTCCCCTGGTTTGTTCATATCTACTACTTATTTTGTCGCATAAAGACACAATAATTGAATTTTACCCGAAAGATCCATGGTATTCTATGTTTACAAATGAGATATATTTAACCTCTCTTATCATTTTACCTGTTATTATTTCCCAGAACTTAATGATTTTGAATGGCGTAAAAATTTGTACTTTCATTTCGTCTGCACTCCAAGATGATGTTTCCAAACACAAAACATGAGTCTTCAACGATCCCTAGGCCTGTAGTAGGGCGAGTGACTGTCAAACTAGGACAAGTTACTTATTCAAGTCACTTGCCCTGCAGGATGAGCACCTTTTTCTGAATTCTTTGGACCCTGTGCATGCATTTTTAGATTGAAATGACAACAAATATTTTGACGTCATCACTGGTGGCTAATGACGTCTTGAATACTATAGTCTAGAACTTAAAATATTTCAATCATAGACTAGTGAACTTGTAAATACAGGCAACATTGTTCTTGCTATTTTCAACAAGTTTAATATAGAAAATGGTGACTCTAGTTGTCTTGTAACATCAAAAACAAGAAATGAAACAATCAGTTGATTTTTTAGGTCATGAGAAAACATTGCGGGAAAGAAGGAAATGCTTGTTGCAAAGTTTATGTTATTGTGTGTGGATTTTGTTTTTGGGTACGTCTACAAGGACCTGTCGCCAAAAGCCTTTATTTCTTAAAGATGTTGATTTGATTCCAGTTGTGTTAAAAAGGTTTATGCATTCTAATTGGCTGGAAATTTTGTTTAAGCGGAAAGTAGCCCCATAAAGAATTTCTTCTTTTATTGATAAATCTTCATGTATTGCAATTAATTCTAAGGTTATCTAGAAGTTGTGTTCTGATTTCAT
Source organism: Fragum whitleyi (assembly GCA_948146395.1). Lineage (NCBI taxonomy): Eukaryota > Metazoa > Mollusca > Bivalvia > Cardiida > Cardiidae > Fragum > Fragum whitleyi. The sequence continues at coordinate 47,233,782 of OX411554.1, forward strand.
AGTGGTATGAAACTCAAAACCTAACAGGGTTCTCCCCAGAAAATTTTGAAGGCGTAGTGGCATATGCGCGCGGCTATATTGTCAGATTACTTTGTATTTCTGTTAATGATAAAGGATGGTTACAGTGGTTTTACTGGATAAGGATTTTGATATTTATGAAGCAGAACTTCTGTTTTGCTGAATATATAATTTGATTTGACCTTTTTTTTCTTTGACACCTTTTTAGCATCTCATAAATAACTTAACTCCCAAATCATCAATAAAATTTTGCATGATGGCTTAGAAATACCCCCCCCCCCCTTTCCCTCCTTCCCCTTGTATCCCTTCCCTTAAATAGAATAAACTGTGTACTAAAAGACTATTACAAAAGAAATGAAGAAAAATGGAATATTTAAGAAAATTAAATTAAAGAGTCAAAGAAAACAGTAAATCAACTGCACTTAGACTGTGTTATGATCATATATTTGAGAGTTCCAAGGACAGGACTGCATGTATTGTCAACTTTTATAGGTCTATATTTAATAATGTACATAAGGAATTTTTAAAATCCTTGGGAAGTCCTTGTATGATTGAGGAAGGCCCTTCTCCTGAAATAAGTAAAACTAGATTCTATTACAGATCTTTTCTAATGTGTTTACAAACCCTTTTCATATCTTCCCCCAAAAATATCTCTAAGAACATTACTTTATTCTACAATAACCATGTAACAAATTTAAAAGTTGATACCTAGTTTGTTTAGAGAAGCCTGTGACAGAACTTTTAACACTTTGATTTTACAAGGGTTTTTTTTCTTCATTTTTTTCCTTCTTTTTTTTGTAATATTTATTTCCCATATCAATTTTTATGACCTAATTTAGAAATTATAGAATTTATCTTGATTTCAATTCTGGAATGAACAATAAAAAGAAAAAAAATGTTTTGGGTTGAACATATAAGGGTACAAATCTAGTTAAGAAATGGCGTTCCTTGGAGAATTATCAAAAGTTTTGTTTCAATTTTCTAACTGAAATTAGATGTAATGTCCATATAAATTGGGTAGTAAGCTTGAGGTAAGTGAATTTTAAACAGACAGACTGTCTGCGATGTCTTATTCTGCCTAAATCTCGGTAGTAGAAAGATCGCGAAAACTGCATATTCTTGTCGATTTTTTGTTTAATATAATCAAAATTCACAATGGAACATAAAGGTAAATCCAACGCTGTACCCCACCCCTGCCGCCACCGATCCCCCCCCCACACAGGGTCAATATTGATAACGATATTGGATATCTAAATAGGCCTATACATGTACTTATTTAGGCTATCGCATTTTAAATTTTTTTAAAATTCGGCAATGAATTGAGGAACAAACGCGGTTTATTACTTTGATATATTTTATTTTAAGTTCGTTTTGTTGTCCCCAAGCTAAACAAAACTATCTTTGATAAAGTAAATTAGTTTGTAGGGTTAAACGATCGCAGACTCCTCTTATTTCTCTGAATCTCGATTTCTCGTGCCTACCCGCCCGGCAGCTGAGAAACACCGATAACGACGATCTCAAAAGGGTAAAGTTAGTAAAATCCATAAAGTTTCATAAGATCAACGAATTTCATATTTTAAATGTTGTCTTCTGAAAATAGGAGAAACTAATTATCTACGCAATCAAAATAAGCAATACCCTAGGTCCGATCGAAACTATATCAAAGTAGCCAAAGCTCTCGGAGTGCAGGACCGCATTCTTCGATGAGCGAGAAAAAATGCAGTAAATTCAATTAAATGAATCTGTAGTTACAACATTTGGATCGCCGGTTCACAAAGATCATCTTCACGAGTCAAGGGGTATCGAAAGCTTCTTCTCGAAAACCGAACAAGTCATACGATCGTAACCCTGGGTTTGACAAGATTAATTCACGGCTTTGATTATTAGATAGTAGATCGTCAGGAAATTAAGTCCAGACAAATGCGAAGCAACGCGGTCACCATCTGTTTCGCGCCATTTTCAGTTTCTTTGTTAGACTCTTCGAGGCGGGAAATGTAGGTTTATATATAGCTTCCTGTTTAAAACTCAATGAAGTTGTCTATTTAGTGAGAGATAAGAATCAACGATAATGATTCAATCGGGCTATGAATTTTCAAACCCTGTAAAACATGACTATAATATGAAAAAGTTTAATGAAAAAGAAACAAAATTTTATCATATATTTACAAAAAATGTAATATTTATAAGAAAATTCAACGGGATTGGCAAAGGGAGGTAATAAACCAATAAATTGGGTAAGGGGCGAGTCGCTTTTTGAATCGTTTGTCAACAGCGGTAAATGTTCAAGATTTGAGAATTAAAAACGAGATTAGCTCATTTTGCGAAAAAAAGGCTTCTTCTGAAATTTATTAACTTGGATTTAATCGAAAACGAGCTAGACTATTCGGTGTCCAATTACGTCCCTGCCGTCAACAAAGCCCAGTTGGTAGCGCGCCAGACTGTCAATATTGGGATTCCGTGTATCTCCGACGGCTGCACTCATTCTTTCTGACTGTAAGTCACTCACCCATGGGTTAATAATCGTAGACCTAAGTGAGATAGCAGTTTGGGGTTAGGAAAGGATGTGAAAACAACTTTTTCCATTGTTTCCGGTGGATCTCGGTAAAAATTGACAATTTTCGGTAAATGAAGTGGACTGTAAGTGACCGTTTTCGTATTGGTACCCATCTGTTCTTCTCTGTGAAAAGTGAAAATCAACCAACCGTGAAGAAAAATCGATAATCACCAATTAGCAAGGGTCTTATCAATTAGGGTCTTTGTGTACACATCTTCCCAGATCGCGATTATGTAATGACCGCGCGTCTGCAATCAGTTTTATTGCTCGTTTTGACCCTTTGTTCAGAAAGAAATTAAGCTGTATCGGTGATCAAATTTAAGCGTATCCGCGTTCTTAAGGCGTATCGGCAACTTGTTAAATTTCTTGAAGGCGTATCGGACCCGATACGCCATAAGAGCCTGCGGAGAACGCTGCCTAATCAAAATTGTGTGGGAATCTGCATCACATATTCATACAGTCTGATTAGTTTTCAGTTTCAAGCATGGATGAATTTAAGAAATAATTATAATCTCTTCATCTCTTAAATGATGAAAGTCACGAAATTTGGAGGGATAAAATGTGCACCAGAAACATAAATCTACTCAAAACATTCGCACTAAACCGTAAATTACATATACCCCCTCTTTTTCTCTCTCTTTCTTTCTCTCTCTCTCTTGTAACAAACATTTTTTCAGATAAGCTGCGATAACTTTTTAGGCTTTGCCTTATTTCATATTAATCGACAGTCGGTAGACTAATGACTAGTTTGTATAGCGCCGTGCTAGTGTTCCGGGGTCGTAGGTTTGAATCCCTTGTCGTGCACAATTTTTCCGTCCTAATTTACTTCACGATTGTCGTTTAGACAAATTACACACGATATCAAGTGTCTTCCAGGTATCACAGTGTTAAAATCGCCAAAAATGTGGAACATAACATTTTTATTTACCGTTTTACTTCTTTTCTAAAAATTTGACAGTTGTTGTTGTCTAATATAAATTGTTGTTGTTATTCATACGGTGAATCATAATTTTAGCAAATTGTATGTCGTATGTTAGATAAGGGGGATTAATTTGCACTGATTGCGGCATCTCGACCAACAAGTTCTTTAAAAAAATCTAAATCATTCGACATCTGATCATAAGTGAAGAAGTTCAACGGATTTCCACTTAGTCCCTTTTGGGTTGCCGCGTATTGTCAAACATCAGTTGTGTCACCTATTTTGATTATTAATCTATCAAGTTGACACCATCGCGTAACAATCAAGACTCAAACACTCAAAGTAGATTAAAATTTGGCACCATAACCAATGAATAACAGTTTTTTTTCCATTTCAGACGCACAACTACCAGGAATACCCGAAAGAGGAGTTACTTCTCCTTCTACTTCTTCTTCTTCTACTTCTACTTGGTGCTCCAAGGCAATCAATGCTTAGGGATCACCTACCAAAAAATTCTCCAGGGAAAGCAATTTAACTTGCATGAGAACATGGGTACCCTCAATTTCAAAATTAACATTAGTTGATGGGGTAAATTGAGCAAATTCACCCCATTTTTGCAAGTAAACGTCTAAAATATTGCTTTCTTTACATACATTTGTATTTCTCTTCAGCTACCTTTAAGGCATCGAAAGCATATTGATTTTTCATCAACATAACGGTATTTTTCGACAGAAATTTTGAAAATTCCCTTCATTTTGCGAATTTTGAGACCGTGACTTTTTCAAAGTAGGGTTGGTGTCTTCTTTTGTTTGCTACAATCGTACTGTTGGTCCTTTTAACACAATTTTTTCACCAAAATCCTCGAAATTGTTTTGACTTTACATGAACGCAATGTTCTACTCAATTCTGTTATTTTGAATGTGTGGAAAAGAGGAAAACATGCAGTGACCGATTAGAAGTTGGTTTCAGTTTAGGTTACGAGTGGGGGTAAGATGGCTGTGGTCGACGTATACTAGGCTATTCTTTATTTTGTAGAAGTATATGGGTGAGGATTGTACACGCCGTTGGTGGAGGGTCCTCCAATTTAGGTATTTTAACATACTGGAAACACTGCTTGTATAGTCGTAGTTGTTATAGACATACCGTGCGGCGGCCTTTTGGATTTTTTCTATTTTGAAGGAATGGTTTTTTTTTGTCATGGGTGGCAAATAGAAGAGCAGTATTCAAGTTGGGGTCGGACATAAGTTGTATAGGCTTTGGTCTTGACTTGTTGGTTTGATGTGCGGATGTTTCTTCTAATGAACTTAAGGGAGTTATTGGCCTTGACCGTGATGTTGTTTATGTTTTTTTACCAGTTTAGATCTTTAGTGGTTGTAACCCCTAGGTACTGCGGCAGTATATATACTACTCAAAGTTTGCTAAGCACCAAAACCTTTTTATTCTATAATTTCAGGAAAAATGAAATTTGATAATAAGAATGTTGGAAAATGGTCGATTGTTATCAGTTTATCAAATTTTAGTAAGAAAATAAAGCTTTATAATAATAAGACTTTAAATAAGGACCAAACAGGGAAATCCGAGAAATTGGTCTCTTTTCTTGAAAATTGAAATATCGAATTTGACCAATAAAGGTGTTCTTTCAATTCCATTTCGTCCAATAACGAGTGTCAGAGCCGGCACTGTGAATAACAGCATGACAGCGCCTATGCATACTCCTGATTTAGTTCTTGATTACTCTTTGGGGAAAAAGAGACCATTCTTCTCTAAGTATCTGGCCGAGCTCCTGGAGTGTCCTTGGCTTGACCTGGTGAGCCGAAACTCGGACCTGTAGCTCATTCCACATATGCTCTATCGGATTTAAGTCCGGTGAGCGAGTCGACTAGGTCCAGACGTGGTATGCCGCGGAATGGCGATACTCTTGGACTATACGGGCCGTGTGTGGACAGGTATTATCATCCATTAAAATGAATCCATCCGCAATAGCACCGGCATAAAATCTTATGTGGGTATTGAGGATTTCATCGATGTACCTATGCCGATGCCACCCCAAACCATGATGAACCTACCCCCATAACGATCGTGCTCAGCAATGTTAGCTGCATGAAACCTTTCCCTCGGCCTTATCCACACCCTAGCCCGCCTATCAGTGTAGTCCAGGCAATATCTGGACTAATCCGTGAACAGCATGGGGCGCCAGCGTCTTATGCGCCAGTCAACGTGGTCCAATGCCCATGTTAACCGACGCCGACAATGAATTCGAGACAGCGGAATACGAATGCATGTTCTTCTGGACCTCAGGTTATGCTCATGCAGCCGTGTCCGTATGGTTTGATAGAAACTCGCACTCCCGAGGTGTTTTGAAGGTCAGAACGTGGCTGCGTTGCCGTATCAAACCTGTACCTTCGGGCTTGAATTATCAAAAACGGTCTTCTGCGACGGAGGTAGCTCTACTCCTACCTCCACTATGTCTCTTTACAGGTGTACCATACTGTTGGTTTCGTGCCCAAGATCTGGTTACAACAGTATGGTGTACCCCAGTACCATGCCAACATCACGGTGGGAAGCCCCTTACTCCACCATACCTACGGCACACCATAATAATTGTTCGACAGATAAATGTCGCCTGACATTTTGATTAGCATGAGTAACGATTTAAAGGTAAATAAAGTACTGAAAAACAGAAACTAAGCATCTACACGCAACCTGTATGTGTAGAAAATGAGAACGGACAGGTAAGAAACCGGTGTTCCTCATTTTGCACGAGTCTCGCGAGAAAATTTGGTAATGTATACATAAGATATCTTGTCAATACATTATTGTACAATTTTAAACACGAACATGAATGAGTTTTTTTTTAAATCAGCTCCTACATAGTACAGCTTTTTATGCCGTATTTGATCGTTGGTGAATTATCAAAACTTCGCAACTAAACCTTGAATAAGCATTAGTTTCGATGTCATTCTTTAAAGGTATTTTTCGAAAGAGGATTTATTTCTATTACGCATTGGCATAACGTGCGAAGTGGTAGTTTCGCCCTTGTACCGAGGATGGCAATGATCTCGATGCAGACGGTGTATGTGTATTTCCGTTTATTTATCGTCACTATTGTAGCACATGCCCATATGAGTGACGCCCCCAGAACACGGTTAGTTATTGCGGGGGATAGTGCAAGGATACATGACGAAACTACTGCTGAGTTCCGCAATGGTTCTTAAACGTGCTCGATGTGAGGCACCGTCTGACGGGATCTCGGTTTAATGTCTCACCTGATAGACAATTAGTTTGTTAGTGTGCCAGACCGGGAAACGAACCAATGCCGCAAGTCGAACTCGGTTTTGAAGTCCGGTGCTCTACCAACTGAACTAATGGGGCAGACGGTGGTCAAGGTGAGAAGTGAAACTTATACTTTACCATTCGGAACATCGCTCGGACATTTCCGTATACTTAACATTCTATTCCGTGGAATAGCCGAAGGTTCCCGATTGGTTTTACGTTTGCAACGGACGTCGTGAACAAAGACTGCTTGTATTATGAGTTTTCCTTTCTTTTCTTTTTTTTTTTCTTCTCACAATCAGTGTTTCATTGTACGGTGTTATTCAAGTCTATATATACGCCGTCATACGTTATTCACCTATCTTACGGGAACCTCGCATTTTGTCATCAACTTTTCTCAAAATAAGGCTTATCCATGGCGTGGATCGACATTAATACCAGTCTTGTGAGTTTTAAGGAAGGCTAGAAGTAGCTGCCATGTTGCTGGTTCTCTAGGCCTGTCATTGTTCAGCTTTATTTCTCAGTAAACCTAGCAGATGTGAATACATTTATATACATTTGCTTGTTCAATGCTCAGCTTATCATTACGCAAAGAAAATGTTTGTTAAAAAAGGAAAAAATTGCCTTGTCCAAGCAATGAATAGACGAAACAACAAACGAGGTCAATTTTCTGGAATATAACCTTGATTATACACTTTGTCCTTATCATGCATACCAAATATTTTCTTATTTATCACTGCCAAAAGCACCGCTGTGTTAAAGATACAAATCATTTATATTTGATATTGACGGATGACCTTGCAAATAGGGAAAAGAAGAAAATGCTGCTAACTAACACTTTCCCCTTTCTCCTTAACATTGTCTACCCTTTCTGCTACAAATTTTACTAATTTGCCCACATATTGTATGCAATCTTTAACCCTTTACAATTTGAACCTGTCTCAACATGTGATGTCTTGTAATGGATTATTTTAAATTAGAAAAATTTAAAAGCCTTGTCCCATCCTTAACTATTAAACAGACGACAAAATTTTAGACTGGACCAACTTGGAAGAGGTTGCAGACAATAAATCAACACGAATGTAATTTGATTTATATGTAGGATAGAAATTTAAAAAAAATTGGGGTATGAGTATGGGGTGGAACATATTGTGGGAAAGGGAGAACTTGACCCTATCAATTTCTTGTGTTCCCACAGTAAAAACAACTTCTTTATGGTATTCAATTCAATGGAAACGAAAGAGCCGACGAGCTTGTGTCCCTAGAAAAATAGCATTTCTACGATTGTTAGGCGGAATGATCGAATGGATAAATTGACTGACTAGTAGCAAACCAATTAACTCAACGAGAATTACAATGTATAAAATTTCGAGTTGCGCCTGTCTGCAAAGCGGTATCGGGCGTAGTGATCTATACCCTGGGAATCAGTTGTTTTTGGCGGACTAAGCGCTATATAGTGAGCATACCGTTCGACATTTTTCCTTTGAATGGAGTTCGGAATGTGGCTTACGATCCCTAAAGGCAAATGGAACCCTTGGTTTCCTTCGCCTAAAAAAGCCTTGCAAAAAAGGTTAAAAGAATGGAGTGCATGCCTTCAAATGTCACCTTGCCCCTTTATAAGTCAGGCCTTTAGCGCTTTTAGCGCTTTGATTTTTTTTATCGGAATGCCGGTTTCATTTTTACGATGCTGTTAACTGTAGAATCATTTAATCATTATTTCTCCCAAAATCGACTTATATAGATTTGGAAGTCTTCATTATCAAAGGACTGACATATGTTAGCAATTTACAAAACTTATATCGATAGCAACATTCAATACCGTTCATTGATAAATTATTCCAATGAAAGTATGTCACTACAAAGTTTGGGTTGGCATTATCATATTTTATTCAACTTAGAAATGACAATCAATGTAAGGACAGTGTCACCACCGAACAGTCCGAAGTCGCAGGTGATAATTCAATACGGAATCTGGTAGTCTGAACTACGATAGATCTAGGGGCAGTAACCCAGGCTAACCCAAGTGCGGACTATCGGGACTGTTAGTCCCTTAAATTTATCTTAGTTTTGACATACTATATGTATTATAGGGTCCGTGACTGAAGTAGACTTCACGAAAACCCAGTGTCCAGTTACTGCCCCTAGACTGTTAATAATGCCGCATAGGCAACAGTATCATTTTACAACACTGAAATGCAGACAACCAATGGTCACCAAAAATTGTCACAACCAATGGTCACCAAAAATTGTCAGGGGTGTGCCCGGGAATTCCCATGCCCGACTTGTCCGACACGGGATTTTCCACTTGTGGGCAGGAACAATTTTTCTAGGACTCTTGTCCGTGAACAAACAAGTGAATACCAGAGCACATCTTGTAACAGTACTAAAAATACGGGAGAAAAGTCATCCTAATGTTTATAACAAAGGGGAGAAAACATTGCATTTGATAAAGAAAATGCTGGGTTACAGCATTTTCTTCATAAAAAACAATGTTTTCTCAAAATCTACCCATTTATTTTTTCTTATTTTTTTTTTTTTTTTTTTTTTTTGGGGGGGGGGGGGGGGGGGTAGATTTCATTTTGATCCTGAACAAGTAGAAAATCGAATTTTGCTTGTCCATGGACAAGTGAAAAAAGGGTGTATTTCCACACCCCTGATTGTACCGTGTCTATAGTCAGGATTGAAGTATGAATGCACGGTGCTTCATCCGCATAACCTGCGGCCAACATTCAGAAATCATTTAAAAAGATGGCGAGAGTATTTGTTGGTTTCACTGAGGTATGAGACAAGAACCTTATCACATTGTATGAATGCGTAAAGCAGATTGATACATGAGGGTAATAAGGTTTCATACCTCTATGAAATCAACAAACTTTATCCTCATATCTTATTATTTAATATCGTGAAGCAAAAATGCGAACATTAAAGCAATTATCTCATGGGAATAATTTTTGCGGAAGCTTACAACATAGCTGCGTATTCAAAATTAATTTCGTTGAGAGACAAAAGCATTAATTCAACGCATCTGAATGTGCGAAACCTGATTAAATCAAGTAGAATTAACTTAAAAGCCGCGATATACAACATTGGGCGACATTGAGAAGATACACATATGCAATGGCGAATCTAGGATTTTTTTTAATTTTGTGTGTGTGTGTGGGGGGGGGGTGTTACACATGCATTCCGACAGGGTTTTAAAGGGCGCATGTTTCGTAATTCTGGTCTCATAAATAAGTAGCCAGGACCCTCAAAATCAGTTATCTAGTGTAAGTCCATAGGACCCTTTTGATATCAACTTCGGAAAATAATTAAAAAGTCTTCAATAATCTTCTAAAGCTGATCATCAAATGAACATATCTAACCATCAACTCAGCGTGTAGCTCAACCGGAGAATATTTCAATATTTGCACAAAAATCTGATGATAACTAAACTGTGTGTGACGAAATAGCCAACATTTAACATGAGTACGACTCCGAAATCTTATAATTCGGCCCATGGAATCCTTTTTTGATGACTCCGTAAAAAAATCGCGGGGACGTTTTTCATTACCCAATTTCGATTGCCGGAATTACTCAGTCCATGACAATAGAATACACAGGCCTCAGAGGTAGGATTCATGTCCATTCGGAACACCACTCGGCCAATCTCACGATCAACCTCGGATGTACATAGACGGACTATTTTTAAAAATTACGGGAAAACATTCGAAAAACTCGACGACGTCAGTAAAAATGGCGTTAGCCCTCGAAATTTTGAGTGAAAACATTCGACGTCGCCAACGCTACTCGTTTAAGTCGGTGACGTCAATCCATCGTATCCTTATAAAAATATCTTTAGATTCTTTAATAACGGCTGAAAAATCTTAATTTTTGAGAATGATTCGTCATTCTAAAAAAATAAGATCTTTCAGCTGTTATTCACTGTAAGAAATATAAATTCAAAGATAGCACCGGTTGCTCCGCGCTAGTTTTTTCTTACACTGTTTCCGCCTAACAAAATGATTTTGTTACATACCCATCCGCCTTACATACATCCGAGGTCAATCGGGAACCCTCGGCGATTCTACGGAATAGACCTCGGGAATAATACGGGAGCATCCTTTAAAGCGCGTCATTTCGCACGTCGGTTTATATGACGTCACAAACACAACCGAGGATGACGTTGCGAAAAGCAAAATCAACGTAAGGTAAAAATTGGGCATATTATGATTTGAAAACAAACGCAGTGTTTTACTGCGTTTTGCTTTCAAATAATGATATGCCAAAATGATCTGTATAGACGATCTAAAAGCATTTAAGGAATTTGATTTTCTTCAAGCGTATTAACCCAAGTACCGCCAGGAGCCGAATTACCTAAAAATTGACCAAAAATTACTACACTTACGTCCGAGGTACTTTCCAGTTTACGGAAATGTCCGAGCGATGTTCCGAATGATCCAAGATCTGTTGCAGTTTACGGAAATGGCCGAGTGATGTTCCGAATGGATTCATGTCGTGCCCATCGAATCTTTTCTGGATCCGCCATTGGCATATGGAATGCCAAAGACCTTTCAAGACTCACGTGACCGCAAAATTAATGACGTCATCTATGTAAAACATTGTTAAGTAAACTCTTATCTAACGATTTTTTCATCCACCGGAAAGTATGAAATATAGTTTGTTTGTTTGTATGCAAGGGCGTAACTACCACTACGCAAGTACGTAATAGAATTAAATTCTCTTTCGAAAAATTTCGCTGATGAATGATCATAACATCGAAACTCAAATCATAGAAAGAGGGAGCGGATGGATCATTTTTATACACAGTCCACATATCGCCTTTATTTTATATATTCTATGTTGGTCCCCTTCAGAGTGCGTATAAATTTCTAACTCCTAGTTTCGCCTATGGTATATGTTTGTTTGTGTGTGTGTATGTGTGCGTGTGTTTCAATGACACTGGTTAGATTGAAATTAGATCTAGTCATCATATCTCATTGAAAATTTGTATGAGTATGCAGCCGTATAATACGATTCCCTAAGAAATATAGTTGTTTTGTTCATCATGGTATCGAAAGAAACTATCATATTAATGAATTTACTGACATTTTCAGACTTATGTGTACCATATGGCTATTCGTATTTTCACGGTACAAACTAGTCAATTATGAACAGGATTCAAATAAAACTAAATAAAGAGCGAATAAAGCATGGATTATAGATTATTCCCTAATCTGTCAATCAGCAAAATTTTAGGGATTTTGCAAGGAAAATATCAGCTGAAAATGCTTCTCGTCGACCACCGCCATGAGCACCTCATTGAGACAGGACGTCATATTTCCATGGTAGTTAACAAAATCTATCCTCATAAGGAATTTAGTAAGGTCTAAACATCCGTTTTCACGTTCTTTTACATTCCTTGATAATTCCTTGACGCCCTGTACCGATCAAAGTTGCAGGGATGATTTTGTGGTGAGATTTTGAGAGATTTTCTCATTTTCCCACCAGAACTCTCATTGAAATTTGCTTGATGAGAGAGAATTCTCAAAGCAAAATGCAATTTAGTGAAGATTTCCTCGCTAAAAAAATCTTAATCTCTCATAAGATATGGCTATGAGATATTTTTGCACATGATATTCTGAGCCAGAATTATCCCTGAAGTTACACCGTGTTTACCTTTTTCAAACAAGAAAACGGGTGTTATTTGGAAAGACGGTGGCTTAAAGATGCCTATTTTAAATACATTATAGTTACACATAAAAACACACTTTTGATCTTCTTTGTTTGGTAGATATGTGTACTGGTTGGAGACATATTCTTGCCAAGCACCAATTCTCGCCTGACCAACTGACCATTTTCACAGTAAAGAAGCTCTATTCATTTACAACAAATTATTTCATGAATAAAAAAAGTTGTCGTCAACATAACTTGTAATATAGAAGGGTTTCCTTTCCGTCTTTACCGGGAACCAGGGTTGTTGGCGAGTACCAATTTCCTGTAGCTGGTACTCGGTGAGTATTTGTCTCTTACCAGTAAGGTTCGTTCGCAAAATTAGCATAAATTCACAGCCAAGATAGCAAGTGGTACGCAAGAATTCGATTGTCGCTAAAATATGACGTCTGCGAACGTACTAGTTGGAGTATAAATCCCCGTTAATTTAATTTTTACATTTCGATTATGTTTTAAATTTCATACCTACATGAATTTAATAAGAAATATTTTATTCGTCAAATAATCAATTCTAATTAAATTCTAGTTGTTTCTTTCAAGATTTGTGCAAAGTGGTTTTAGTCAAAAAATGAAAACATTTTTGAGTATGAGGCTATTTTTAAGCTTCCGAATAAAGGATTCTAAGAACAGTTCTGGTTTACTATGAATGAAGCATTATATTGTTGTTTCATGATGTAAAATTACAAAATATGAAGGTAGTGCTTTTTTCATTTCATGAAGGTATTAAACTAAAAGCCTAACAACACTCTAGGTCAAGATGCCGACTCTCTAGCCGACGCTCTATCTCTAACTACGAACATATTTTCGCATAGTAAACACTCTTACCAAAGTCTGCCTAATGAAAGGGAGAAATTGTTGGAAATGCAATGCATGGGCTTAAACAAAATATTAAATAATTCGGTGCCAGGTAGCTCGTTCGTAGAGCGGTGTCGGGTATTATCGGATGGCGGCTATTCTCGGATAGTCACGTGTTTCTTCTATGCATTGGCGAGGTACATAGTTCTTTTGTGATTTATTTTGTTCTTCAATATATTTATTTTAATTACATATCTGCATATGACAAAAACTCTCACTAAGTGATACAACATTTATTAAATAAGACGTTGTGGGAAAAGTTTCTAATTTAAGATGACTGTTAATTTTTGTTTATCTTCGTCTTTTTTCCTTCATGACTTGTAGTAGGATTTCGAAACAAATCAGAGAAACTTTTTCACATAAGGAGATATTTATTACCTTAAACGCACATCTTTTTAGATGAAATGAGACTGTAGTGGATCATTATATGAGTATCCGAAAGACCCTAGAAAAATGTTGCTTTCTGGTGTTCCGGATACCTTCAGGTACTACCCAATATTTGCGAATTCTTCTACTTGTAATAGGCGCATTTTAGTGTTTCAAATAAATCTTCCTACGACGAAATTCTTGTCAAACGACGAATTCCAACAGCATTTTTGCTAGTAAGTAGTACAAGATATTTTCAGTTTAGGCCAAGAAAGATATGGATGCTATTTTTTCAATCGTATATCCTCAAACGAAACAAAATAAGATAACTTTGTTATCCTTTGATAACTTTGATAACTCTGTTGATCCTTTCTTCATATGAAAGGATTTACATATTCTCTATAATTTGACGTTTAACAACTTTCAAATTTTCAGATAAATCTCTATCAAGTGTTTGTTATTTCACTGGTAGCCATTTAACTTCACATACTAACATGATGTTTATTCTCGCGTATATCTTAAGACTTTCCACATTTTTTCATTAAGTATTTTATGCATTTTGGGGGTCATTTAGAAATCCCACCACGCATTATTTGTTACGTTTTACAGACGGAATTAAGGAGTTTTGATGACAAAGAAACAGTCCGAAATAGAGACTAATGTAGAAACATAGGCGTAGCTAGGATTTTGAAATTTATACGCACTCGTAAAGCGACCAAAATAGAAAATATATGATGAATGCGATATGTGGACTGTGACAAAAGATAGATGTGTCCGTCCGCCCTAACTTCAATCATTTGACCGTTGGTGAAAAATCAAAACATCGTATCTACAGCTATCGTAATTAACCCTCTAGTGCCCCGTGTAGCATATATGCAACACATTCTATTTTGGGCTATTTATGAAATCTATATGTTATTATGATAACTTGGGTGTTGAATTCCTTACAACTATACAGTAAATGCCCCTTTTAGCTTACTACATCATCATTACAATTATGTGACCTCACTTGATGACATCATCAAAATGGCATCCATTGCCCTTTTTGGCACATGGTTTGGATGTGACACCTATCGATGATAAACTCAACAATCAAAGTACTGAAAGTACTGATAAGTTGGAATGCGTTCAAGAGACGGTGACCTCAAGCTTCTAACGAAGCTGACGCCATCCGCCCACCACAGGTGATCACATAATACGTCTCGTCTTTTGACGGGCGTATATAAATCAATGTATTTCAACAACGAGAGACGCTTAAACCTCTGAATCGCTGTACAGGTCTGAATCTGATGAAAGAAACATGATACCAAGAGGACCAGAATGACCCTCAACCGCTCACCCGAATTCGATTGGTCCAATGGATCTTACCCAAGAAACTTTCTGGCAAAGATTCATTCAAATTTGCCTAATTTTTGAAGAGAAGACATTATTCGAATTATAAGCAGTCATAATAGACCCTGCCAACCCATTCATTACAGAGGAGACTCAAAATTAGCCCTACCCTGCCACGCCAATATTTATGGGCTAATGACAATTTTGCCAACAATATTTGAAGGGGAACATTCTTGTAAAGTTTAATTGAAATCTGCTCAGTGGTTCAAGAGGAGATGTCGTTCAAACATTTTAGGCTCAAAATAAGCCCCACCCTGCTATACCCATATTTATTGGCCAATTAGACTATAGCGACAATTTTGAAGAGGGTAACATTCTGGCAACATTCATTTCACTCACTCGGCCAAGTGGTTTAGGAGAAGAAGAAGTCTTAAGAAAGTGGACGACGGACGACGGCATCAGGGTGATCCTAAAAGCTCTCCTTGAGCATGTTGTGCTCAGGTGAGCTAAAAAGGAAGCAAATAAAACGGACCATACGGCCGACTAATGGACGCACAGAGGAACACTTATTCACTCAAAATAGTTTTTATATTATTTTTCGAATGACTTCTGCTCCATTCGAGTTATCAATTACATTTTTAATCAGAAGTGTCGCAAAGTGGACCTCAACAAGTGATTTGTCCATGATAAAAATATATTTTCGCAGGGAAGTCTTTTACTTCATGAGTTGGAATCTCAAGACAATTTTTGTACGAAGTTTAAATTTACTGATGACCGTGACATGTATGACCCCGAAACAATAGGGCATTTCTTTGGGCCATGGGCAATATTAGTGTAAAGTTTCGTTATTGCAGGTCAATTGCTTCTCCGTTTATCTAGCGGAAAGCAAAAGGTCAATGGACTTGCTTAATTCATTTTGAATGTACATGTTGATCTTATTTCTTTTAATAACTTTGAGCGTTTTTGAATGGTTTGAGTGTTTGGAATGAATCATAGCGCTGGGTGAGCAATTTAACTGTATGGTGATGCTCTTAAACGTGTTGATGTGTAAGAATGCGAAGAAATCAAATTGAACTAGTTGAACTAGTTGGTTTGTTTCAAATGGCAAATTTTCTTGGTGATAAATACAATTGGGCAAAGATATGCATAATTCAATTTAAGATATGGTGGCAAGGGTTTATGAGGATGTGTATTGGGTTTTTACAATGAAGATATAGATAACTGCAATATGACGAAAAAAAAACCGATAATATGTTGCAAAAATATTTATTAACTGTAAAAGTGTATCATCACTTTAAGAAAAAATTTTATTTCGTAGCTTAGACAGAAATTTACAATATAACACTTTGTCAAAAGAATGTCGTTCAGAAAGAGAAACTATACCTTTAAAAGAAGCTATAACATAATTCTACGTAAAATAGGTCGCGACCTTACCAAATAAGCAGATTATGTGATTGCTCTGTGCTATCGCTACAATACTGAGAAAACAGATCGCGACCTTACCAAATAAGCAGATCACGTGATTGGCTAGTGCAATTTTCAATTTCTGACCTTATTGGACTTGACTTATCACATGATTTCCAAATATAGTAATGCAAACATGTGATACTAATATATTCGTACGCGATTTTCAATAAATATCGTTTTAAACATAAATTAGCGTGTTAATAATATAAGTGAAGTGATAGTTGTGTAATTGTACAGCATTATTACTTTTTGATGAAATAAACTGTATGTCTTTGTCATGTTGAGATATACAAAATAGGCCGAAGTGTATTCACATCCTGTTCACGTGATATGTGTTCTCAAGAAACCCGAAATGAAATTATCTTGTGTTCATTTTGCGGTTTTGTTAAATCTAAGTTGGAATTGCTCCGCATTCCAACTTAAAAAAGTAATAAATTGGTCATTATGCCAAATCTAGATGCTAGTTAAAATGTCATTTTCCAATTATGTATACTTAGTTTTTAACCATTAATAACATTGTACATCTAAATTTAGTTTAAAATCCAATGTTGCATATATGCAACAATGGTCCCATTTTTTAAACTGTTACAAATATGCAACATTGGGAAATAAAATAATAAATAATTTAATTTCTATTTTGCTGTATAAAAAAAGGTTTATATCGATCATGTTTAAAACACAAGATGAATTGTGAAATGCATCCAACCTCCAGCATATGTGTAGGAAACCCTTTATCTTAGAACACTTTCCTCGTTTCATATCCTCTCACTGTAATAAATAAATTCCTAAAGATGTTGCATATATGCAACATCGGTCTTTCAAGATGGATTTGTTTAAAACATTGGTTATTTTAAGGAATAATTTTAATTCTATATCCTTTTATACTCTTTATGAATGTGGGGACAATTATTGTTAAGTACAGATGACTGTTTGTACATTTGGATCTTCCAACTCTCAGTTGATCGGTCAACAGGATATAAAATATTCACAAATACTACTAAAATGATAAGTTATATGGTCTTTATAATTGTTTTTTTGTCATAACTCCTTTTTGTCAAACTTTTAGAAGATATGTCAGAGTAGAGTTATCAGGGTCAAGGTCATCTTGCAAGGTCGATGTGATTTTTAATGGTTAGTTTAGCAAAATCAAACAAGAAAACTCCTGATATTTTCGAATAAAATGATATATATTTTGCATTATTGTAAGTATAATTGACCATAAATTGAATAATTGAAATGATGTCTGGGAGATATGGGAGACTAGTTTCAATTGTTATCCAAGGGCGTATCTCCCATTACGCAATTTACGCATAGTCAGTATACTGTTTGTCAAAACTTTGTTAACAAAGAAAGAAGGACTATTTCTTGAACTTGGTAGTTACACCCTCGGTAATATATAATTGATTGTTTTGTATGGAGTCGGCTTTAAAATACGAATGCGTATTATGACGTCATAAGATAGATAACGTCATTAATTTTGCGGTCACGTGAGTCTTGAAAGGTCACGTGAATCTTGAAGCGTTTATTATAATTTTGAATCTATTTTTAAATCTTAAAGTATGTTTAATTGTTTTGATTGGTTTATGAATTCTATTTTTGATATGTTCCCATCTTGATGTCTGTTTGATCAAGTTGAAGTGATTTTGATTGTTTTGATGTGATGATATGGTTTTGAGATGAAGATTATATGATTTTGATACAGTTTTATAACTCTTTAATGCATTAAATTACAATGTCTTGATATAGTTTTAATAATCTTGATTGAATTATTACGGTGTCTTGGTGGGTTTTTCATATCTTGAATATTTGCCGCTTTGGCATTCCATATTGGCACGGCAGTCGAACGAAACGTCATGTCATGGGGTAGGGGGGGGGGGAGGTACAGCCATGACATGAAGTAGAAGGCTCAACAACTACCCGGCAAACCCAAGCCGGACAACGTCCGCTTAAAGGGCGATACGGTGGCCGAACCTCGATGAATCGGCCTCGAAGAGATAGACTTGATGATGAAAACGTCGATGGCCGTGAATGATCGAATACATCGTATCTATAGCTTTTAGTTGTCATGTTTTAGGCGGCATATCTATAAGTCACGATATAATACTACAGACATAGTACAAAGAGTATTACTTTGTTTACGGTACGTACAGTTAGTTACATCGTGATATTGACATTTATCTCAATCAAAACCTTAAATCACTCACTCTTCGCTGAACATTCATTCATTCCAAACACTCACTCAAACCATTCAAAAACGCTCAAAATGACTGACAAATATAACCCCAACGACTACCTTAAAAAAATGGCAAGAACCAAATCGCGATTTCATGGACATAATTGAAATTTTAAGCGTATGAATGGTTCTTGAAAAAATAGGGGGTAATTTTTAGGATTTATGTACATATCTATTAACGGGAGGTAAATCATGTAGCCAATTTTGTTCATCCTGAACAAAATTGGCGATATTGGATGACCGCCCTTAAATTTCACTCAAAACTCGCTCCTATCACTCATTCAACACCATTCCGAAATCATTCTTAAATTCACCTTGCCAATTTTACGATTTTATCAACAGTATGTACGAATAATGCGCCAGTTGCACCTTTGTCCACTACGAGAAAGTAAGAATTAGGGTAGTGCGGGACCCGTAATGATTCTCGCAGCAACGTTTCGGAAGTAATGAGCTCTAACAGTGTTAACCGAGGTTTCCTAATGATTTCGTTTGGAAACCTAGGCTAATATTGTGAAAGATCATGGGCATCGGAAATGTTGCGGAACTATTACGGGTCCACTACCTTAAGTGGCCGAGTGGCCTTTCTACTGCTGAACCCCGACCTGGTTATCCATGATCTCATTCCGAGTTTTATCTGAATTCATAGTATTTCATGTTTTTTTTTCAGAAATTCTATTTATTTCGGAAATCAGGTCGTGCCGGCGGTTGCAAAATCCAAGCCTTAAAATTCCTAAGTAAATCATCATAATTAGCGTCCCTAATTCATTGTTTGAATGGGTTTTACGCCGCTTTCAAAAATATTTCAGTTATATCGCGGCGACTGGAGCACCTAACAATGGATATTTGGTATTTCTCACACCAGTCCCCGGCATGACTACCATTACGACCTTTCAGTAGCCTCCAGCTGCTATCCCACATAGAAATACGATTATAAACCCATTTGTGAGAAACAAACTTGTCGGAACGGAGGAGTGCCGTCGTCGGGGATCGACTGTGCCGGACCCGGGACCTCTAGATTGACAGTCCGACGCGCTACCAAATGGACTATGACCGTGACGCCAACCCTGATTGAAAAGTGTCGGGTAAACTGTCGCCATTAATAACGGTGGTCTCATAGTAATAACAATTAATACATTTAATGGTTGACCTAATTAAATATTGTCAATAATTTCACAAAAAAATAGATTTTGCATTATTGTAAGTATAATTGACCATAAATTGAATAATTGAAATTATGTCTGGGCGATATGGGAGACTAGTTTCAATTGTTATCCAAGGGCGTAACTCCCATTACGCAATTTACGTATAGTCAGTATACTGTTTGCCAAAACTTTGTTAACAAAGAAAGAAGGACTATTTCTTGAACTTGGTCGTTACACCCTCGGTAATATATAATTGATTGTTTTGTATGGAGTCGGCTTTAAAATACGAATGCGTATTATGACGTCATAAGATAGATAACGTCATTAATTTTGCGGTCACGTGAGTCTTGAAAGGTCACGTGAATCTTGAAGCGTTTATTATAATTTTGAATCTATTTTTAAATCTTAAAGTATGTTTAATTGTTTTGATTGGTTTATGAATTCTATTTTTGATATGTTCCCATCTTGATGTCTGTTTGATCAAGTTGAAGTGATTTTGATTGTTTTGATGTGATGATATGGTTTTGAGATGAAGATTATATGATTTTGATACAGTTTTATAACTCTTTAATGCATTAAATTACAATGTCTTGATATAGTTTTAATAATCTTGATTGAATTATTACAGTGTCTTGGTGGGTTTTTCATATCTTGAATATTTGCCGCTTTGGCATTCCATATTGGCACGGCAGTCGAACGAAACGTCATGTCATGGGGTAGGGGGGGAGGTACAGCCATGACATGAAGTAGAAGGCTCAACAACTACCCGGCAAACCCAAGCCGGACAACGTCCGCTTAAAGGGCGATACGGTGGCCGAACCTCGATGAATCGGCCTCGAAGAGATAGACTTGATGATGAAAACGTCGATGGCCGTGAATGATCGAATACATCGTATCTATAGCATTTAGTTGTCATGTTTTAGGCGGCATATCTATAAGTCACGATATAATACTACAGACATAGTACAAAGAGTATTACTTTGTTTACGGTACGTACAGTTAGTTACATCGTGATATTGACATTTATCTCAATCAAAACCTTAAATCACTCACTCTTCGCTGAACATTCATTCATTCCAAACACTCACTCAAACCATTCAAAAACGCTCAAAATGACTGACAAATATAACCCCAACGACTACCTTAAAAAATGGCAAGAACCAAATCGCGATTTCATGGACATAATTGAAATTTTAAGCGTATGAATGGTTCTTGAAAAAATAGGGGGTAATTTTTAGGATTTATGTACATATCTATT
The DNA here is from genome assembly GCA_948146395.1 of Fragum whitleyi. Taxonomy (NCBI): domain Eukaryota; kingdom Metazoa; phylum Mollusca; class Bivalvia; order Cardiida; family Cardiidae; genus Fragum; species Fragum whitleyi. The sequence goes on from OX411554.1 coordinate 47,254,908, forward strand.
AACGGGAGGTAAATCATGTAGCCAATTTTGTTCATCCTGAACAAAATTGGCGATATTGGATGACCGCCCTTAAATTTCACTCAAAACTCGCTCCTATCACTCATTCAACACCATTCCGAAATCATTCTTAAATTCACCTTGCCAATTTTACGATTTTATCAACAGTATGTACGAATAGTGCGCCAGTTGCACCTTTGTCCACTACGAGAAAGTAAGAATTAGGGTAGTGCGGGACCCGTAATGATTCTCGCAGCAACGTTTCGGAAGTAATGAGCTCTAACAGTGTTAACCGAGGTTTCCTAATGATTTCGTTTGGAAACCTAGGCTAATATTGTGAAAGATCATGGGCATCGGAAATGTTGCGGAACTATCACGGGTCCACTACCTTAAGTGGCCGAGTGGCCTTTCTACTGCTGAACCCCGACCTGGTTATCCATGATCTCATTCCGAGTTTTATCTGAATTCATAGTATTTCATGTTTTTTTTTCAGAAATTCTATTTATTTCGGAAATCAGGTCGTGCCGGCGGTTGCAAAATCCAAGCCTTAAAATTCCTAAGTATATCATCATAATTAGCGTCCCTAGTTCATTGTTTGAATAGGTTTTACGCCGCTTTCAAAAATATTTCAGTTATATCGCGGCGACTGGAGCACCTAACAATGGATATTTGGTATTTCTCACACCAGTCCCCGGCATGACTACCATTACGACCTTTCAGTAGCCTCCAGCTGCTCTTCCACATAGAAATACGATTATAAACCCATTTGTGAGAAACAAACTAGTCGGAACGGAGGAGTGCCGTCGTCGGGGATCGACTGTGCCGGACCCGGGACCTCTAGATTGACAGTCCGACGCGCTACCAAATGGACTATGACCGTGACGCCAACCCTGATTGAAAAGTGTCGGGTAAACTGTCGCCATTAATAACGGTGGTCTCATAGTAATAACAATTAATACATTTAATGGTTGACCTAATTAAATATTGTCAATAATTTCACAAAAAAATAGATTTTGCATTATTGTAAGTATAATTGACCATAAATTGAATAATTGAAATTATGTCTGGGCGATATGGGAGACTAGTTTCAATTGTTATCCAAGGGCGTAACTCCCATTACGCAATTTACGCATAGTCAGTATACTGTTTGCCAAAACTTTGTTAACAAAGAAAGAAGGACTTTTTCTTGAACAGAAGGAGAATGTTTGCTAAAATTATCCATGCAAATGAACTAATCAGGCTTCAGAGGGTTTCGTCCTGCTCCCCCCCCCCCCCCCCCCCACACACACACACACACCGAACCCCCTCTGGATCCGCCACCGTTTTCCGATTCGCTACAAAAGTAATCTACATTACTAAAAATTATAGGCATGTTCATTCCGCAAATACATTTATTCATACAATTATACAATAATGAAGGAATTGCATTTTTCTAAGAACAAAAAAAAAATAGCTTATATCCAAAATGTCTTATTACAATCGATTTTCTTCCTAATTGAAAATTTCTGCATACATTATTTACATATGTATGCTAATAATTTATGACGTCATCAGCATTGATGAGCATGCGCTGTACCAATTTTCTCTTCCTTGCGGGTTGAATCGTTGTAAATCAGAACAACCGCACCCTTTGTGCATAGAGAAAAAGGGACACTAATGCCGGGTGACTGAATGATACCTTTATTTATGATTTTCTGAAAGGAATAACATTATTTTTGTACATATTTAGGGTAAGTAGAATTAATAGACAAGCCGCCGACTAAGATGGAATAACTCAATTAACCCATCAAGATCGCGAAACACTGCGAAAAATGAGGAATGAAGTCTAATGGCGGCCATATTGGTTTGTTTATCCTCATCCCCCACCCACCATTGAGACTTTTTTTCAGAGCCCCCGTTATGCTCATTGCTCCCTTATATAGTCAAGCACCCTCAAAAGGTCAAAATGATTCTCTAAGACACAAATGTTAGATATATTTACTTAAGAAACGAATTCATACATCAACAATAATCGAGCACTTGTTCCGATTAATTATGGAGCCTGTCAAACTGCAAAGTGCGTCCATCCACAGGGGAATGTCCTGCTGATTTTTTTTTAAATATATATGATAATATAGACAAGGGGTCGAACTATATTTTGGAGCCAACATCACCCATCACGAATCGAGAGTCGATTCTAAGTCAGTTTTCACCCAATCTGAATGCACAATACATCATTTCATAGCTGAATGGATAAGCTACCAGTGAATACTTAAATCTATGACCACACTTCATTTGCGAAAGCCAAATTAAAATGTCACACAAATCGACATCAATTTTGCGGCTTTATGGACATGTAAAAGTCAATTCCCTACTTGTCCAGGATCAAAAATGTTCACAGAAAATGAATTGATATTATTTGCTAAAAGCATTGTGTTTATTAAAGAAAATGTTGTATCTAGCTGAAATAATGTGGGTGCCTCTATCTGTCTTTGGATGCTGTCCACCCCTCTTTTGAGTGTTACAGACAGGGAAATGCATGTTGAAAAGAGAAAGACTCAAAGAGAAAAAGTAAAGAACTGACATTGAAAGTCCATAAAAGTAGAAGTATTGGTAAAAATGCTAGTAAGTGAGAGTGAAGGAAAAGATCTAGTTAAAACAATCACCTCCTGTTAACTTGGCTGTGAAAAAATCAGCCTGTGTAAAACTCACATAAATGTTATACAGAGGAATTCGCTTTAAAGCAACGCCCATTTGTCAGAAGAAAAGTGGCTGTTAAGTGGAGGTTTCTACTATCCAATAGTCGCGTTTCAGTCAGTATCCCGATCTCAGAAGTGTATGAGTACATTGTCGGTAAGAATCAACACATACATATATAAATACATGTGCATTTGGCAAGTTCAGATCGATTGCTTTCGAGAGAAAAGTGTCGTCCTCGTCATGGCCAGGTGTTTGGTGAATTTTACATCTATAGGCTAAAGAACAAATGGTTTTGCCCTGGAGGAAAAGTTGCTAATAACCAAAAATCCCTATTATCAGAGTTGCTTATAAAAGGATTCTACTGTAGTATATAATAGTTTATGGGTATTATAACACCTTGATCGGATAGATAATCAGGAGTGTGGAAATACAAATTTTCGCCACTTGGCCATGGACAAGTAAAAGTCAATTTCCTACTTGTCAAGGATCAAAATGAAATTGTCTTCAAAAAAATATATTAAATAATAAATATTAAGAAAACATTGTTTTTTTAGCTCACCTGAGCACGAAGTGCTTAAGGTGAGCTATTGTGATCGTACATTGTCTGGCATCGGTCGTCAGCCGTGTGTCATCAGTTAGCCGGCATCCACCCTTAACTTTCCCTTAACCTTTAACAAAAAGGGTGAAAAAGGAAAATCTTCTCTGAAACCAGAAGGCAGACCATTTTCATATTTAATATTTAGCATCATCTAGTTGACCTCTACCAAGTTTGTTCATATCAAGACCCTTGGGTCATATTTGGGCTCCACCCGGGTGCAACCCTTTTTACATAGAATCAAAGAGCGAAAATCTTAAAAAATCTTCTTCTCTGAAACTAGATGGCAGACAGCTTTCATATTTTGCATGTAGCATGATCTAGTGGGCCACTACCAAATTTGTTCATATCAAAATCCTGGGGTCATATTTGGGCTTTGCCCTGCGAAGCCCTGCAGTCAGTATCCCGATGATCTCAGAGAATTACAGTGACTGGGAAAGGCTTGCGCCATGCGCCATAGTCACTTTAAAATCCAAAATGTCACATTGTTTTCACTATGGAATGCGCCCTTGTCCCATTCAATTTTTTCACCATAAAAAAGTACAAAAAGTCTGGGGACGAATCTATTTTAATCTCAAAATAATTAAACATGAATTTAAGTTATCAAATAATAATTCTAAATAATCTTGGATCACGCAAAATATTTAATCACAATTAGTTTAAAGATTTGGAAACCCCTTATTGACAATTAGCTAATTCCAATTTGAATGCAAGCCTAGCGTCGGCGATCGTCAATTGACAGGTGGTAATCGCCTGTTTAATAAAAGTAATTTGACTATGAAAAGAAAAAATATCCATAGTAATTGGACTTCTACATGCATTTTTGGGCAGGAAATACACAGACAATTTGTGTAAAGTCAAAAAAGATCAAGAAGAAACAATCTTGTTGAATTGTCATGGGTTTTCGCGTCCAAAGTGTTGATATTCTAATTTGAGGAAAGGATGCATGCTTGATGTAGGTTGTAAAATCAAACCATATAACATAAATTTTCAATTAAGAAAAATTAATTACAAGTTATGAAATAGATGAAAAGAAATTGAATGCTGCCAGAGATAAGTTTGAAATTTCATATCATCAAACTTTTAAAAGCTAAATTGCCTTATTTCATCAAAGATGTATGTAAAGGTGTTTGAAATAAAATGAGGCCATTCTTATATGTGTCTTGTGGAATAGAGGGGATATTCATACCATCATGAAAGAAATCAATAGTAGAAATTGGCCGACTTTGGGTTAAAAACACAAGAAAGTCTGAAGCCTGTATATATTTATAGATGTATATGTTAAATGCACATTGTTTGGAACAGATAAGCATTAATAAAACCACAAGGCGTTTCAAAAGTTGAAATTTGTCACATTGATTTTCAATATGTCACATTGAGTTTGCAAACTGAAGGGACATTGTCCCATTGCTAATAATTCTTTCCCGATCACTGGAATTATGGACGTTTGGTACCATAACCATTTCGTACCATAGGCGAGGACGTTTCGTACCATAGGTGAAGACGTTTCGTACCATAGGAAAAGTCGTTTAAATTAAATTAAATTACCATTTCGTACCATAGGATTATCAATATCTTACCATTTTGATGCAGAATTCGTACCATATGTGTTGTTTTTGGATGACAGAAAAGAAGTCAAACTTTATTTTGATAATGTTCCGTTGGTATTTTATCTTTTTTAAAAAGATAATTGATACATATTACTCTTAGAAATAGAATATACAAGACAAATAAATATACACAAAAAAGTGGGTGGATGATGATTTTTTTTGTATTTATTTCTTTATAATTGTTTTTTTTTTTTATTATTATTATTATTATTATTATTATTATTATTATTATTATTGAAGCTTTGTTGATAAATTTTAAAAGTCGCCTGAATTTCTGTAAACTTGTAACTCTAAAAGTTTAAAAGGCATGTCGTTATTTATTCACTTAACAAACAAGGCCAATTGCTAATCAGTTGACAATTAATAATTGAAGGCAAACACAAACATTTCATTGTCAATTTGTTATTACCATTCTTGCAGCAAACAACAGTAAAGCAACATACCAGCCAATCAACATTTTCATAATTTGACCTACTCCTTAAAAAGACTATAAACTTTATAGGCTTGCAGCACAATCAAATTAGATCTACAACATTTTCGTGCGGTTTAACATGGAAAAAATCAGTAATTCAAGAAATAAACATTTTCAAAACCATTCAGTTAATATTTCCATTTTGGTACGAAATTCAGACATTGCGAAAGCTCAAAAAAACTGTCAGACATTCGGTCTGACAGGCTTGAAAAATCTGTCAGACCGAAAACAAATCTGTCAGACCGAAAAAAACAAGGAAAAATAACATGTAACCACCAACGTTATAACACAAATCAATGTAAACTTATAAATCCAAAAGAATTTCTCTATCATAAAAGAAATAAAAACCAAAAAAGCTTTTGAAAACGGTAAAATTCTAAAGAACAATTTGAAAATAAAGAAACGGTAAATAGAACCTAAAATCAGATTTTATTAAAGAAGTGAATTGCCTTAAGAAAGCCAAAAATCAATTCCAATTTGACATAATGAAAAATCTGCCTCATACTATCAACTTTAAAATATTTGTCTCTGATAAACAGCGTTCTCCGCAGGCCCTTATAGCGTATCGGGGCCGATACGCCTTCAATAAATTTAACAGGTTGCCGATACACCTTAGGAACGCCGATACGCTTAAATTTGATCACCGATACAGCTTAATTTCTTTCTGAACAAAGGGTCAAAACGAGCTATAAAACTGATTGCAGACGCGCGGTCATAACATAATCGCGATCTTGGAAGATGTATACACAAAGACCCTAATTGATAAGACCCTTGCTAATTGGTGATTATCGATTTTTTCTTCACGGTTGGTTGATTTTCACTGGTTCCTCACTTCCAGTAACAGAGAAGAACAGATGGGTACCAATACGAAAACGGTCACTTAGGGGGAATTCAAATGGCAGCCCGGGAGTCGCGTGAGATGATGTAATAATCTAAAATTGACTTTAATATGCATGCGCAGAAAGGGCATTCATGTGAACGGATTTACCAACTGGTGGTAGTAAACGAACTTCACATTTACCGCTACGATAATTAATCAACCGTGAAATATCGTTATCCCATTAAAGAAATGTGATAAACTAGTGCAGAATACTATATAAAAGAAGAAACAAAGTATTTGTCGTTTAAAGTAAAAGAGAATATTTGTTTTATGTACTCGAATTGTTGTGCACTATTTTCGACGCCATTTTGGAACCCAAGTAACACCGGCCTGACCCAGGATCAAAAGCGTCGAGGTTGAAAGGTTAAAATGACATCACTAGTGTCGAAACCGAGGTCGTTCTGATGGAAACCCGGGTTACTCGGGTCGAAACCTAGTCCGATATGAACTTGCCCTTACAGTCCACTTCATTTACCGAAAATTGCCAATTTTAACCGAGATCCACCGGAAACGATGGAAAAAGTTGTTTTCACATCCTTTCCCAACCCCAAACTGCTATCTCACTTAGGTCTACGATTATTAACCTATGGGTGAATGATTTATAGTCAGAAAGAATGAGTGCAGCCGTCGGAGATACACGGAATCCCAATATTAACAGTCCGGCGCGCTACTAAATGCGCTTTGTCGACGGCAGGGACGAAATTAGACACCGAAAAGTTTAGCTCGCATGCGATTAAATCCAAGTTAATAAATTTTAGAAGAAGCCGTGTTTTCGCCAAATGAGCTAATCTGGTTTTTTATTCTCAAATCTTGAACATTTACCGCTGTTGACAAACGATTCAAAAAGCGACTCGCCCCTTACCCAATTCATTGGTTTATTACCTCCCGTTGCCAATCCCGTTGAATTTTCTTATAAATATTACATTTTTTGTAAATATATGATAAAATTTTGTTTCTTTTTCATTAAACTTATTCATATTATAGTCATGTTTTACAGGGTTTGAAAATTTAAAGCCCGATTGTTATCGTTGATTCTTATCTCTCACTAAATTGAGTTTTAAACAGGAAGCTATATATAAACCTACATTTCCTACTCCGAAGAGTCTTACAAAGAAACTGAAAATGGCGCGAAACAGATGGTGATCGCGTTGGTTCGCATTTGTCCGGACCTTCTTTCCTGACGAAAGATTATCTATCTCTCTGATAATCAAAGCCGTGAATTAATCTCGTCAAACTCAGGGTTACGAATATATGACTTATACGGTTTTCGAGAAGAAGCTTTCGATACCCATTGACTCGTGAAGATGATCTTTGCAAACCGGCGATCCAAATGTCGTAACTACAGATTCATTTAATTGAATTTACGGCATTTTTTCTCGCTCATCGAAGAATGCGGTCCTGCACCCCGAAAGCTTTGATTACTTTGGTATTGTTTCGATCGGACGTAGGGTATTGTTTATTTTGATTGCGTAGATAATTATTTTCTCCTATTTTCCAGAAGACAACATTTAAAATATGAAATTCGTTGATCTTATGAAACTTTATGGATTTTACTAACTTTACCCTTTTGAGATCGTCGTTATCGGTGTTTCTCAGCTGCCGGGCGGGTAGGCCCGAGAAATCGGGATTCAGAGAACTAAGAGGAGTCTGCGATCGTTTAACCATACAAACTAGATTACTTTATCAAAGATAGTTTTGTTTAGCTTGGGGACAACAAAACGACCTTAAAATAAAATATATCAAAGCAATAAACCGCGTTTGTTCTTCAATTCATTGCCGAGTTTTAAAAATATAAAATACGATGGCCTAAATATGTACATGTATATTTAGATATCCGATGTCGTTATCAATATTGACGCTGCGTCTGTTACGTTTCCGCGATACGTTATTGTTCACCGCGGGAGGGGGTGGGGGGGCATCGGCGGCGGCAGGGGGTACAGTGTTATAGCAGATACATCCACTTCTTCCGCTGTTTCATTTCTCGGACCCCGACCACAGCGTTTTAATGGAGTTGCAGTGTATTTGCTCAAGTCAAACTAGATTTACCTTTATGTTCCAATGTGAATTTTGATTATATCAAACAAAAAATCGACAAGAATATGCAGTTTTCGCGATCTTTCTACTACCGAGATTTAGGCAGAATAAGACATCGCAGACAGTCTGTCTGTTTAAAATTCACTTACCTCAAGCTTACTACCCAATTAATATGGACTTTACATCTAATTTAAATTAGAAACTTGAAAGAAAACTTTTGATAATTCTCCACAGGAACGCCGTTTCTTTACTAGATTCGTACCCTTATATGTTCAACCCAAAACATTTTTTTTCTTTTTTTTGTTCATTCCAAAATTGAAATCAAGATAAATTCTATTTCCATTTCTATTTCTAAATTAGGTCATAGAAATTGATATAGGAAATAAATATTACAAAAAAGAAGGAAAAAAAAATGAAGAAAAAAAAACCCTTGTAAAATCAAAGAGCTTAAAGTCCTGTCACAGGCTTCTCTAAACAAACTAGGTATCAACTTTTAAATTTGTTACATGGTTATTGTAGAATAAAAAAATGTTCTTAGAGATATTTTTTGGGGGAAGATATGAAAAGGGTTTGTAAACACATTAGAAAATAACTGTAATAGAATCTAGTTTTTACTTATTTCAGGAGAAGGGCCTTCCTCAATCATACAAGGACTTCCCAAGGATTTTAAAAATTCCTTATATACATTATTAAATAGAGACCTATAAAAGTTGACAATACATGCAGTGCTGTCCTTGGAACTCTCAAATATATGAGCATAACACAGCCTAAGTGCAGTTGATTTACTGTTTTCTTTGACTCTTTAATTTAATTTTCTTAAATATTCCAATTTTCTTCATTTCTTTTGTAATAGTCTTTTAGTACACAGTATATTCTATTAAAGGGAAGGGATACAAGGGGAAGGAGGGAAGGGTGGGGGGTATTTTTAAGCCATCATGCAAAATTTTATTGATGATTTGGGAGTTAAGTTATTTATGAGATGCTATAAAGGTGTCAAAGAAAAAAAAGGTCAAATTAAATTATATATTCAGCAAAACAGAAGTTCTGCTTCACAAATATCAAAATCCTTATCCAGTAAAACCACTGTAACCATCCTTTATTACTAACAGAAATACAAAGTAATCTGACAATATAGCCGCGCGCATATGCCACTACGCCTTCAAAATTTTCTGGGGAGAACCCTGGATAAAAGAGAAATCAATACAATCTATAAAAATATTTTCGGTAGTTCTCCTTTTAAAAGGTAGGAGTGCGTTAAGTGAGAATGACCAATGCGTAATCGAGTAAAAATTGCTCTTCGCGACGGCATGACCTGTAACCAGGCAACCAATCGCCGAGGTCCTGTCGAACAGAAAATACTTTATTATTCTGGTTAGCTGGATCAGTCCAACAGTTCCTCCAGATATCATGAATAACAATATGAGTTAAGGGTTTAAAATCGGTATAAGGTACTTTGAATGGTTCAAATTTGTCCTCTGTTTTCCTTTTTTTACCAGGCTTTGCACCCTCGAAATATGTAAGGGACGCCATTATACTATGACAGTAAAAGTAATATGTATTCCGATTGGCTAATCAATACCTGTTTCAGCCAACCACATTCCGTTTACAAATCAAGGGAAATAATCGGCGAAAACACGATATAATAGTGCCGTCCCTTTGTACTTTGTTGTTTATCAATTTTCTCGCAAACAGAATGACAAATATTTTGGTTATAAGCTTCCATAATTATGCAAACGCGAGGTATTGAAAAAAAGCAAAATGGTCAAAATATGTCGGACATACGGACCGACGGTATCGTATTTTCAATCGGACCGAAGTCAAAAATATCGGACAATGTCCGCGGTCCGACGTCTTTCGCAATGTCTGGAAATTGTCAATGTTTGGTACGAAATGGTTAACATATGGTACGAAACGTCTTCGCCTATGGTACGAAATGGTCATCGTATGGTACGAAATGGAAATATATTTTATGGTACGAAATGGTTATGGTACGAAACGTCTGCATACCATCTCAGAAGTGTATGAGTACATTGTCGGTAAGAATCAACACATACATGTATAAATACATGTACATTTGGCAAGTTCAGATCGATTGCTTATTTATGTGTCCCCTTTTAATTGTATGAAAATTGAAAATAAGTGGTTTTGATATATCTTTACGTCTTTCAATTAATCATCCAGAGGACCAACGGCTTTCAAATCTAAAGGTTGCCGATCAGTAAGAATTAAAAATTCTGATGTGAATATGGTTTGCGAAAACAAATTACCTTTTTAAAGAAGGCAAGCTTTATGTTGAATTCCACTATTTATGCGATTTAACAAGGCTGCCGAGTACAAAAGAGAGAAAAGTGTCGTCCTCGTCAGGGCCAGGTGTTTGGCGGCGCATTTGAAGTCAGGTCGTTCCCCGAGAAATTTATAGAGTGACATCATATCGAAAATGGATTAGACAAGGAAGCCAATGATTTTCTTGCGTCTTTATCACTCAGATATTTTGATAAAGATTATGATTTTAAATTTGAAGTAAGTAATTTTTGCAATGACATGACTTCATTACATTTTTTCTTACCGCGGCAATATTTGCAAGCGCTTTTTGCTTTCATTCAAAAGATTGGAAATTGGAAAAAGAAGACAGGCGCAATGAAATCGGTTGCCTGAATAACTGTCGGCAACACTCAAAAAATTAAACAAAATTCAAAGCAGAACATTAGTTGAAACACTTAATCAAAAAACAATTACAAATCGGTTAAAGGCGCAATTAACAACTTGACATGTTGACACGTCCATGTGTGCTTTAGGAATTGTGACGCCGCCGGGAAATAAAGTCAAACTCGTAAATTTGCATGTTAAAATTTGTTGTCCAGATGTAAACTCCCTATTGTTTATATCCAATAAAAAAGGGTCCTGGTGCAAATAATTTGTTTTTATTATCAGGGAGTTTCTATTTTCAGAATTCTTATTATCTGACGAATTTTACATCTATAGGCTAAAGAACAAATGGTTTTGCCCTGGAGGAAAAGTTGCTAATAACCAAAAATCCCTATTATCAGAGTGCTTATAAAAGGATTCTACTGTAGTATATAATAGTTTATGGGTATTATAACACCTTGATCAGATAGATAATCAGGAGTGTGGAAATACAAATTTTCGCCTCTTGGCCATGGACAAGTAAAAGTCAATTTCCTACTTGTCAAGGATCAAAATGAAATTGTCTTCAAAAAAATATATTAAATAATAAATATTAAGAAAACATTGTTTTTTTAGCTCACCTGAGCACGAAGTGCTTAAGGTGAGCTATTGTGATCGTACATTGTCTGGCATCGGTCGTCAGCCGTGTGTCATCAGATAGCCGGCATCCACCCTTAACTTTCCCTTAACCTTTAACAAAAAGGGTGAAAAAGGAAAATCTTCAAAAATCTTCTCTGACACCAGAAGGCAGACCATTTTCATATTTAATATTTAGCATCATCTAGTTGACCTCTACCAAGTTTGTTCATATCAAGACCCTTGGGTCATATTTGGGCTCCACCCGGGTGCAACCCTTTTTACATAGAATCAAAGAGTGAAAATCTTAAAAAATCTTCTTCTCTGAAACTAGATGGCAGACAGCTTTCATATTTTGCATGTAGCATGATCTAGTGGGCCTCTACCAAATTTGTTCATATCAAAATCCTGGGGTCATATTTGGGCTTTGCCCTGCGCATCACTTTTACCTCTTCTGAGCATGAAGGTAAATAATAGGAAAATCTTCAAAAATCTTCTTCGCTGAAATCAGAAGGCAGACAGCTTTGATATTTGGTATGTAGCATCATATTGTTGGCCTCTACCAAGTTTGTTCATATCAAAACTCTTGGGTCATATTTGTGCTTTGCATGGGCAAATCCCTTTTAGCTCTTCTGAGTACGAAGGGTAAAAATAGGAAAATCTTCTTCTCTGAAGCCAGAAGGCAGACAGCTTCGATATTGGGTCATATTTGGGCTCCACCCGGGTGCAACCCTTTTTACATAGAATCAAAGAGTGAAAATCTTAAAAAATCTTCTTCTCTGAAACTAGATGGCAGACAGCTTTCATATTTTGCATGTAGCATGATCTAGTGGGCCTCTACCAAATTTGTTCATATCAAAATCCTGGGGTCATATTTGGGCTTTGCCCTGCGCATCACTTTTACCTCTTCTGAGCATGAAGGTAAATAATAGGAAAATCTTCAAAAATCTTCTTCGCTGAAATCAGAAGGCAGACAGCTTTGATATTTGGTATGTAGCATCATATTGTTGGCCTCTACCAAGTTTGTTCATATCAAAACTCTTGGGTCATATTTGTGCTTTGCATGGGCAAATCCCTTTTAGCTCTTCTGAGTACGAAGGGTAAAAATAGGAAAATCTTCTTCTCTGAAGCCAGAAGGCAGACAGCTTCGATATTTTGTATGAAGCATCATGTAGTGGACCTCCTCTACCTCATATCAAGACCCTTGGGTCACATTTGGGCTCCACCCGGGTAATTCCCTATTTACATAGAATCAAAGAGTGAAAAGACATATCCTTCTTGCTCTTTGCTGAAAACATTCCATGGAATTGATCTTATGTAGAAATTATCTCCTTGTTGACATCTGCCTTTTTAGCTCCACTGGCTGAAAGCCACTGGGGCTATTGTCATGGTGTTGTGTCCGTCATGCGTCCGTCCGTGCGTCCGGTCATAAACTTTTACTTTAAAAATCTCCTCCTCAGAAACTATTGGATGGATTTCAACCAAACTTCACAGGAATGATCCTTGGGTGACCCTCTTTCAAAGTTGTTCAAGAAATTTTGATCCAATGAAAAACATGGACTTAATGGGCGTGGCTAATTTCCAAATATGGTAAAAAGTGACTTTTCTCAGGTTCTAATCAATGGATACCAATTAAATTTTACATGAATGATCCTTGGGTGACCCTTTATCAGTCTACCATAAATTATTGTGATCAGATGAAAAATATGTATTTTATGGGCAGAGGTCATTTCTCTCTATGTTATATAGTGGAAACCTTGTAAATCATTTTGTCAGAATGTAACTGATAGATATCAACCAAATTTTTCATGAAGGGTGCTTGGGTGACCCTTTATCAGTCTACCAAAAATTATTGTGATTGGATGAAAAATATGTATTTTACAGGCAGAGGTCATTTCTCTATATATGTTATATAGTTTAAACTTTGAAAATCATTTTGTCAGAATGTATATGATGGATATTAACCAATTTTTACTGGAATGCTTCTTGAGTGATTCTTTATCAGTCTACCAAAAAGTATTGTGATCAAGTGAAAAAATATGTATTTTATGGGCGGAGGTTATTTCTCTATATGTTATATAGTGGAAACTTTGAAAATCATTTTCTCAGAATGTAACTGATGGATATCAATCAAACTTCATTAATATGATCCTTTGGTGATCCATTATCATGCAACCAAAAATTATTTTGATTGGATGAAAAATATGTCTATTATGGGTAGGGGTGACTATTGAGTTCAAAATTAGTATTGCGATAGTAAAGTTGCTATTGGAATAGTATTGCAATAGTCAAAAAACTATTGCAATACTATCACAATAGTTGTTTTTACAGAAAAAATAGATAATAATCAATCTTAAAGCATCCATCTTTTATTAGACAGTAACTTTATATTGGTCTTGTAAGATTCTGTTTACCTTATTAATGGCGAGTAAATGATCACATAAGTTAATTACATAATATACTCTTACAAAGAGTTGGATTTAACCTTATTCTTATAAAAATATACAGAAAGGCAGCATTGCTACTACATTTAGTTCTCCTTTCATGTTAAAAAAAAACTATTGTAAACTATCGATAGTCAGAGAAACTATTGCGATATCTATTGACTTGAAAAAATGCTATCGACCTATTGCTATTGCAAGGTAAACTATCACGATACAGCGATAGTTCGACCTATTGTTACACCCCTATTTATGGGCGGAGGTCATTTCTCAATATGTTATAATAGTGGAAATTTTTAAAATCATTTCAACACCAGTAAAACCCAAAATATCTAAAAATCTAGTCAAAACTTAGTTTTGCTATTACAAGAATTGCAAGCCTGTGGAGCGACTCAAGCCATTCATGGCTTTCTAGTTAATCATTGTGATGTCCCGGGGGTCAAAGAGACTCCGGTGAGCAATCTAGGACCATCATGGTCCTCTTGTAATGAAGAAAATGCTGTCTATTCTTTGATTCAAACATTAAGATGACTTTTCTTCTAGACCAAGTTCTATCACAAGATTTGCTCTGGTAATTAGTTGTCCACGGACAAATGACCTTGAAAAATGTACTTACCTGCAAGTGGAGAAGCCCATGACAAATTTGGCATGGGAATTCCACACCCCTGTTGATGAAAGTGATATTATAACTTTTTGTACTTGAAGAAGGTACAAAGTTGACAATTGATTTGTAAAACTTACTAACCTAGTGTATTTTGCATATAATTTGCCACCTTCCCATATGCTTTTGAAAATAATTGAATTGAAAAAAAAGGTATAATTAATTAAATTATTTAATATTATTTATATATTTATTTTTATCACATATTTACAAATGATCCAAAAATATACTAGGACGAAAAAGAAACACCAAGAACCTAAAACAGTGCTCTCAATAAGGGCCAAAATCAGGAATTTTTGTAATTCCATGTTGGGATTTCAGGAATTGTTTGCTCCCAAAGTCCATGATTCTGGTTTGTTCTCTAAGAATAAACGACTTCCAAGCCTTAAAACTTGTAGCTTTGACTTTAAGCTGTAGGGACGAGCTTTGGTCTCACAATCCCCTTTTATTACTTTCATTGTATAAATTATGGAAACTAATATGAGAAAATGTGGAGTTTCTATTTGGAATCGGTCCTTAGCTGTATCTTTTGTGCGGTGGGCCTAGGAAATGCGGCTAACTCAAATTTTAGTTACGATGTTTTGGTATCAGGCGATAGTACCTAAATTAATGTAGCTTTAATTTTCCTCGGCCTGTCGTTCCAAAGGTGGCAAGTGTTCTAGGTAGTGTGTCAATAAAACTCAAAGTTCTAAGCCTATTTAAACTTACGCAGAATTATCCAAATAGATCTAGCAGAAGTCAAGAAAAAATCGTCATTTCAAATCTCTCGTCAGACATGTTGCAGACAACTTTAATGATGTCATTGGGATGTCCCCACGTTCTCCAAAGATGCAGATTCTACACATATTTAAACAAGGACAGTCGAATGACCTTTCGTTAATGTTTACTGGTAGCGTCTTTTTTTACTTCAGGTAAATTACCTGTAGATCTATTCTAAGAGTTTTAGGAAGCGATCTTTCAAAATTTTATCGGTCTGAGCTGCAAGAACTATGTTTGATATAACGAATTTTCCCCTGATTTGAATTTTGTTTGTTACAATAATCCTATCAAAGGACCCTCGCGATCTGTATCTGACTAAGAAAGATAATGACAGAAGCGGTAATGACGAGTCGCTAACCCGACAAGATTGTGTAATCAGAGACTGGTTGTTATAGTGACAGTTTAATACCCCGCATGTTACACATGGCTTGTTTTGGTCAGCTATAATGAGTATGCTCGCGTTAATTATCGATTTTTTGCATGTGTACACTTACTTTCAATCCTTTAGTAGGTAAATTCGTAAAACGTCCGGGGTCAAATTACAGGACTTTTTCTTCGAATCTCGGACGTTTTTTTACGTCTGGGTTTGATTTTCCTGAAATTCTGGATGAATATTACGTCGACGTCCACTTATTGAGAAAACTGCTAAAATGGTTTTAAGAGATGAATTATACTATCGGATAATTATATTCATTTTAAGCTCCACTGGCCGAAAGGCCAGCGGGCTTTGTCACGGTGGGGTGTCCCTCGTCAGTGTGTGCATCCGTCTGTAAACTTTTACTTTAAAAATCTTCTCCTCATAAAGTACTGGATGGATTCTAATTCAAATTTCACAGGAATGTTCCTTGGGTGACCCTCAATCAGATTCCTTCAAAGAATTTTAATAGGATGAAAAATCATGGCTGTAGTAGGCGTGGCTAATTTCCATATAATTATGGTAATAGGTGTTTTTTCTGAGATACTAATTGATGGATATCAACCAAATTTCACTAGAATGATCCTTGAGTGATCCATTAACAATGTACAAAAAAATTTTGTGATCAGAGAAAAATATGTATTTTATGGGCAGAGGTCACTTTATCTATATATTATATAGTGGAAACTTTGAAAATCATTTTCTCAGAATCCAATTTATGGATATCCACCAAATTTCACTGGAATGATTTTTTAGTGATCCTTTACAAGTATTGAACTCATAAATATCTAAATGGAAAGGCACTATTTAGACCATTGTCTCTGAAAAGGAATCACATATTCTAATAAAGATTTGGAGAATCTGTCTTTATGGCAGATGTCAAGATGCAGTGAAGTAAAAAAAAAAAAAAACCAAAAAAAACCCCCCAATACGGCACTCACTTTGAAATGCATTTCAAGTGTATTAAAAAATTTGAACCTAGACTTACTATGTGTTCTGAATCCACATTTTTACAGTAAAAATCTTAGAAAAAAAATCTTAATTTCCAACTCTGGTCATGGGTCAAAAGATCTATCAAAGAGTTTTGGGTCAGTGTAATTTGAGATTCTGTTATATGCAAAAGTACAAAACTTATAAGTGATACAATACTAAACCAAATTTTAGCTACTTAAAATATTATTGCAATATGAATTGCAATATGGTCTGGTCTTATTTCAATACACATTTTACTGTATTGTTTCACCCCTAGTTCCTAGTCACCTGTACTTGTACATATTTTTGCAGTTAGATAAAATTTGGCTGAGTCAGGGAAAAAGGGTCCTTCATATTAAATTTCTTGTGAATGCAACTCATCCTTTATTAAGGAAAGTTTTTGTTGAAACTTTTACATAATTATGTTCCATGTCAACTGACCTTATGCATTTTGTCTTGGCCAAGTAAAATTCAGCCACATCATGGGAAAGGGGCCTTGTGCATATTATCCTGATTTTGTGAACTATGCCATGTCATGGAAAAGTGGCAAAATTTTGAAAACAAAATTCTTATAACACAAATTGTTCATGTCAGATATAAGGAAACAACTTGCCATTTCAGGATTGATTTGTTTGATACTTTCGAGGTTATTCTTTATCTTGTGATCAGGAGCAGAATTCCACCTTTCATTCATGTGCACCATTTTGATAAAAATGTTTTGGCGGCAAATCTTGTGTCGGTTGCACTCTTGTTATTTTTAGCTCTTCTGAGCACTTTGTGCTCAAGGTGAGCTATGGTGATCGCTCGCCGTCCGTCCATCTGTCCGTCTATCCGTCCGTCAACAATTTCTTATAACACCTTCTCCTAAACCACTGGGCCAATTAAGCCAAAACTTGGTAGGGATGTTCCTTAAATGAAGCTTTTTTAAGTAGTTAAAAAAAAATAATTTCATCAAGAACTCTGATTTCCATGGTAACGGAAAGGCTGATAAATGGCCGAAATTGTAGAAAAACTTAGAAAAAAATCATCTCCTTTTAAATCACAAGGCGAATCTAGCTGAAACTTGGCAGGGATGTTTCTTAAGAGAAGATCTTTAAAGTTGTTAAAAGAATTAAATTCCATCATAAACTCTGGTTTCTATTTCAATGGAAAGGCCAAAGATTGCTGAAAATCTTAGAACAAAATTATCTTCTTCTAGACAATTGGCTCAATCAATTTTAATCTTGGCAGGGATGTTCGTAAGGTGTAGGTCTACTTAAGTTGGTAAAAGAATTCAATTCCATCAACAAATTTATTTATAACATGGTTGACAAGTTATGAGTTGACTTACTCAGGTGAGCGATAAATGACAATCATTGTCCCTTTGTTCACAAAAATGAGTGAGAGTTTAACATTGAAAACCCATGACAATTTTGTTAATGAATAATTAGTTAATTTTAGTGAGATCAGAGATAAAGCTGAAAGATTTTGTTAAACATCTCGAAAATTTCTTAATTTCTCATTTCTAATTTCTGATTCTGCTTAATGAGATGTTTTTGCTTATGATATTCTGAGCTAGAATAATCCCTGCTCAATTAATTTGTCTCTTGCATATTGAGGGTTCAGTGCTAGAGTGTACTAAGTGTATATACACTTTGTACACTCTTGCACTGAACCCTCAATATGTGAAATTGTCAGAAATGTATTGCGCAGGCTCATATCTCCTTTCCTCAATAATATTTCCTTTCCATAATGTTTTTCCCTCAGCTTGTGATAAGCTGTGAATCATAATATTTCTGGCTACTTAATCTTTCCTGGTGACAAATGAAATTTTGTTGCCAGCTTGTATAATGCCCAAGTGTGAGAAAACAATACTTCCACATCCATGAAGCCGCCACCATAGCGCAGTTGGTTAGGCATAAGACTTCCAATCTGGAAGTCGTGGGTTCGATCCCTGGTGGCAGCAAATATCCTTTCCGACGTTTGTCTCTCACCAATGGGTAGATAATCGTAAACCTATGTGAGATAGCAGTCAGAGGCTAGGAAAGGGTGTAATGGTAGTACAGGTGAAAGAAATACCAGGGATCCATTGTTAGGTGCTCCAGCCGCCGCGATATAACTGCAAAATTGTTGAAAGCGGCGTAAAACCCATTCAAACAAACAAACAATCAACATCCATGATCCTTATTTTAATGCAGTAAGCGAAAATTCCATATATAGTAATATAGACTCTTGAAAAATGTATGGTATAATATTTGTATTCAAATTCAATACTAAGAAGGAAGTTTCTAAAAATAGCACAGCTAGAGTATAGATTTGATACACACGGGAGGCTGTTCAGTAAATCCATCAGCAGACATTTTTACATGTGGAGAGTTTTCATAATTTCCAAGTCTTTTTGATTGTAAAGTGGTTTGTTCTCTTCAGATTAAGTGATAGTAGTAATTCTTTTCCTAAAGATATTTTTTTGCAAAGTGAAATGTATAGATATTGGTTTTGATCCTGGAGAGGAATTATTGGATATTATAGGGTGAAGGCAGACTGAGTGAGGTTGCATGGGAGATTTTCACTGGTTACACAGAATTTATTGATTAACTGCAGTCTGTTAACGGGGAGAACAGAGCTGGCTGGGAAAAATAGTTTTCAATTTGAGAGGATTTTTTGTGTTTTCGGAAAAGAGTAAATGGTAGAAGTTTCAAAAGATATGTGAAGTGTTTTTGCATAATAACTTTTTAAGTGTTCGAGGTTATTTTTGAAGCAAATTTTGATTAAAATGGATGAGAATATGAATGGATTGTGATGTGTTAAGTGGGGAAATTGTCTAGTGTAGTTGGCTTGTGGCCAATTCTTCTTCTCTGAGGTTGAAACAATTTTCCTACTGGATTTTCCTATAGAATAAAGATTAGCTTTATAGATATTTGTGTAAATACATCATTTTCTACCTGGTCCTAGGTGAGTGATTCATACTGAAATAATGTCTGAACTTGGCCTTATATTGTATTATCTTCTCTGTCTTTAAGTGGGTATGAGAGGAAGAGAAGAAGGATGGCAATAGATAAAGAGAAAGAGAGAGAGAGAGAAAGAGAGAGATAGATATATTGTATTATCTTCTCTGTCTTTTAGTGGGTATGAGAGGAAGAGAAGAAGGATGGCAATAGATAGAGAAAGAGAGAGAAAGAGAGAGAGAGAGAAAGAGAGAGAGAGAGAGAGATATTGTATTATCTTCTCTGTCTTTTAGTGGGTATGAGAGGAAGAGAAGAAGGATGGCAATAGATAGAGAAAGAGGGAGAAAGAGGGAGAGAGAGAAAGAGAGAGAGAGAGAGAGATATATATTGTATTATCTTCTCTGTCTTTTAGTGGGTATGAGAGGGAGAGAAGAAGGATGGCAATAGATAAAGAGAGAGAGAGAGATATTGTATTATCTTCTCTGTCTTTTAGTGGGTATGAGAGGAAGAGAAGAAGGATGGCATGAGAGAGAGAGAGAGAGAGAGAGCGAGAGAGAGAGAGATCTGAACAGAGCTACCAAAGGTTAATATACTTGCTTTGAGACCATGAAGCAGCTTAACCTTTGGCATAACAAGGATTTTTACATTTATACACACACGGATGGCAACAACAAATAATATATTTGACAAAGGCAATATTTGGACTGTGACAAGCAAAAGAAAAAAGTCCTACCCCTCTTTTTAATGAGCATCCGTAAAAAATCAAAACTGTAAGCTGTAGTTACAAAGTTATAATCATTCATCAACATTATTTTTTTTGAAAAAAGATTTATTGGTATTTATCACTTGTATAATGTACCAAGGGGTGCTGGTATCGTGAGTCTAAAACTCTCAATTTAGGAGCAAAGACTCTCAAAATTGTCTTATGTGAGTCCCAAAGACCCTCTGGTGATCAGCTCCAGAAAAAAGTTGAAGACAGTTGTTTATAAGTCTTTCCTGAAGTTTGGTACTAAATAGTAAATAGATAATCATTACTTTCTTTACCTTTTACCAGGAAAATAGCTCTATATTCATATAAAACTAATTTCCATGCTGAAAAAAAAATTCTATATCATAGGCATGGACTCCCAAACTTTAAGATAGGATCCCGATTATCGAGACCTTTGGACCCGGATTTGTTGAAGTTGGACTAACCTGGAATATCCGGTTCTTTGAAAAATTGAGAAAACATTTAGTGATCTGTCATACTTTTCCAAATGGTTATAATTGCCAACCCACATTGAACAGGGGTCGACACTAACTCCTGATGTTTAGAAGTCAATGGGACTCCTAACACATGAAATCAAGGAGTTCAAGCTCAAAGAAAGGTGTCCAAATTATCATAATGGGAGAACATTGTGAAAAAGAAGAAATTGCTTGTTAAAAGCAATTTCTTTTTTTCGACAATGTTTGACCAAAGAATTTTTTTTTCTCTCAAAACAATACAGGATGCAAGCAAATGTTTTCTTTAACAAGTTTTGGGCATTCGTTTTTCAAAATATTTCCTTTCAACCCTTGGAGTCTAGCGGACTTCTTTTTTGCAAATCAAAGGAGTCCAACTGGTAAACAAGGAGTCTCAGACTCCCGGACTCCCCTTAGTGTCGAACCCTGTTGAAAATGTTACAAACTGTATTGCATTGGATGCGTTTAGGCTAAAAATAGAAAATAAACCTGAAATACCCCTCTGGCTCCTCCTTTGAAAGAAAGAATAAGAGCTTAGAAAACTTATTTTGAAGAAAGACCCATAAACCATAAAAAAGTTGTCCTTGTTTTTCACAAAGCTTCAGAATCAATGCATTTGGAAATATTGTTAGCATGATCTGTTTGTGACTGTCCTTGCGTAATTTAGATATGAAGAGAGTATTTGTTGATTTCATTGATGTATGATACTAAAAACTAGAGATGGGAACGAGTATTCGATTAATCGAGTACTCGATCGAACGTCTGATTATCGATTACCCATTTCACTAATCGATTAATCGGTAAAAAATGTAATAATAGCAAATTCGTTTTGAATCTCTTTTTCAAAAATTTTCTCAAAATATCGTTGTTTCATATGAAATGCTGTTCAGCTAAAGGTAATGTTTGCGACACCTAGGCGTCTGCTGATTGTCTTATCAATCGATAATTTTTCAGATTTGCAATCAAGTGCCTACTTTCATTGTTCTTGCTGTCAAACAATATATGTCATTTTGTAACTATTCGCACCTTCGAATTTTGGTACTTTTATCAGGGACAGTGCAATTTACTTAGATCTTCGAATCAACGGAATGTTGCAGCGTCGTTCCAAAACCTTGTAACACAATCTCATCGATGTTGTAGTTACTTGGTCCTTTTCAACCGAAAGTTACATATAAAACCGATGAATATTGCCTGGAAATATTACTGAGAATTGACTCTAAGCATGCACAGTACAATTTTCGGTTTCTTGAAATAAATTAGCAATCATATGTTATTTGAAGTGCCCCTTCGACCAAAAATATGCAGCAAATACCGTAAATCTTTACGTTTGAAGACACAGAATAAATGAATGACCTCAATTCTATCCGAGTACTCGAGTACTCGATCGGAAAAGTGAACAAGTAATCGATTAGTAAAACTGGTACTCGTTACCATCCCTACTAAAAACTTAATCACACTGTATGAATATGCGAAATGGATTCATCCATGAGTGTAATAAGGTTTTTAGGTTCATACCTCTATCAAATGTTAATCAGCAAATATTACCTTCATGTCTTATGATTTGATATCATGAAGCAAAATGGTTAAGATTTGTCATTAAACTTGAAGAAACATTTCTAACAAGACTTCTTTATGGGAACCTTACATAGCAGCTGCCTTTTGAAAAATGTTTTCATTGGGAAATAAAAAAATAGGCACGATTATTGTCAGACACAACTAAAATTAAATTATAAGGACTGTGAATCACAAGTATAAGGAAGTTAATGTACTTCTCAAGTACCCTATTGATGTCACTTGTAGTGTTGCTTTATCAATAATGTAGATATTTTGGTCAGTTTTAGATAAAGCAGTTTCAGAAGTAATTTTCTGAAAATTAGTGTCTCTAAACTAAACCAAAATTATTCTTTCCTTATAGACTTCTCTAGCAGATTTAAGCTATTTTTACAAGTGTGTTTAATACTCAGAAAATGTGTTATTGCTTCAACTTGGTATAATAGGAACTCTTTTTTAAGGCCCTCAATCCACCCTGCATGGAAGACAGAGCTATTTGTTTATTTTCCAACTGCATGTCTGCAAAACCTCAAGCTTATTCTAGTTACAAAGCTTATATGTGGAAAGATGATTGTTTTCATTTATATATATGCATTCCTCTGATTATAGGGGTCTTGGTAAACCTATTTTTGATGCCGAGCTTTCCTCTTTGAAAAGGGCCTGAGGTTAAAAAAGTTTTCTCATTCTCAACTGTGAATACTCTCAAACTAAAAATTCAAATATATATGTGAACATAAAAGATGATATTAATAAATTGTTCTTTATAACAACTTATCAATATTAACCCTTTCCTGTTTTACAAAATTTTGGACCTGTCCAAATTCAAAGGTTTTGCAGACGAAAATTTAAAGTGGATTCAATTTGAAAAATAACCATGCAGTAGGGTAGAAAATAGTGTGGAAAAACAAGAAATTGCTTGTCAGAAGCAATTTCTTCTTTTTTCACAATGTTTTCCCAATCATTAAATCACAGGCACGTAAAAAGCAGGGATTAAACAGGAATGGGTTAACTTTAATATTTATACATTTATAACAAAATTAATACAGAATTATAGCTTTAATCTCAATTTGAAGTTTGAGTAAATTCTGATTTGAGAATGAGAAAAGTTTTATAACCTTGGGCCAAGATGTCATGATAGTACTGGAGTGAGAAAATTTGGTCTGTTAATGTATCGATAGATGTTCCAACTTATGCAATATGTCTGAAAATAGTGGTAAATTCCATTGAAGCAAAACAATTTAAGCCATCAAAAACTGGGGATAAAAGCATGTTGAAATATGAATTTTCTCCACTTATCCATAGAGGTGACTATTGAGTTCAAAATCAGTATCACGATAGTATTGCGATAGTAAAGTTGCTATTGGAATAGTATTGCAATAGTCAAAAAACTATTGCAATACTATCACAATAGTTGTTTTTACATAAAAATAGATAAAAATCAATGTTTAAGTGTCCATCTTTTATTAGACAGTAACTTTGTAAGATGCTGTTAACCATGTCAATTGTGAGTAAATGATCAAATCAGTTAATTACAGATATTCCCTTAAAAAGACTTGGATTTGACCTCATTCTCTGATAAAAACATGCAGAAAGACGGCATTGTTACTACATTTAGTTGTACTTTCATTTTCAAAAAAACTATTGTAAACTATCGATAGTCAGAGGAACTATTGCGATATCTATTGACTTGAAAAAAAGCTATCGACCTATTGCTATTGCAAGGTAAACTATCACGATACAGCGATAGTTCGTCCTATTGTTACACCCCTACTTATCCATGGACAAATTAAAGTTGATTTCTCACTTGTCTAGGATCATAATAAACTTGTCTCTAAAAAAAAATTGGAATGGTAAATTTTGATAAAACATGATTGTTTTTAATGAAGTAAATGCTGTAACCCAGCATTTTCTTTATTCAAGACAATGTTTTCTACCCTTTGATAAAATGTCTTTTCTCATAGATCATTTTAGTACCGTTCCCAGATTTGCTTAAAAAATGTGCTTGCCTGAAAGTGGAAAAGCTTGTGTTGGACAAGTGCGTCTCAGGAATTCCACACCCCTGGGATAGTGCGTAAAAATGTTTTGTGATTAAAGAGTAACCTTTGTCTTCCTATTGTATATTTCAGGGCTTTTTTTCCTTGGTAACCTGTCAAGATGACTTCTGAGTTAGAAAGTCTCAGACAGGAAACAGAGCAGTTAAAGAACCAAATTCGGGTAAGTCAGGCTTTATGTTTCTTTCTATGATCAAGATTTTTAGGGATGCCAGCTTATTTGCGAGGCAGAGTCCCACAAATTCGGGTTAGTCAGGTTTTATGTTTCGTTCTTTGATCAAGATTTTAGGGATGCCAGCTTATTTGCGAGGCAGAGACCCACAAATTCCGGTAAGTCAGGTTTTATGTTTCGTTCTTTGATCAAGATTTTTAGGGACCGCAAATAAGCTGGCTTGATTCTTAAAGTTATCAGAGTGATGGGTGTCCCCAGGAAAACATGGATAGTTACTCCAGTTACTGTAATAATTGAAACACTTTAAATACTGACATTAAACTTAACACCCCAATCAAAACGACAAAGGAAAGAGAGCTCTGGTAGGTTGAGGAATACTGTGTATAATATGTATTGATTAGGTAAAGGATCAAAATAAGGCCATGTCCTTTAGAAGTTCTCAAGGCTCTTGATGCTGAGATATCATGCAGTTTATTCATGCTGTATCTTATAATAACCAATTAGTGATTTAGAAATGGAATGTCAGGCTGGCATGTGATTTGCTTTCTTTTGATCCTTTTCAGAGAAACTTTTGTGTTTAACGTTATTATTATATGACAAAATTGTTTGGAGGAGGGTTCAATTTAACACACACACATAAAGTGTAGAAATCTCAAAAGTTAATTTTAAGTTTACAGGGTTTTTAGTCTGACTTTGACAAAATGGGGTTATAAGGACTCAATAAATGGGTCCTTTCTTTTTGTTTGGAAGTCCCTGCTTGAGATATATATAGGCTATTTCTTAAAAGAACTACAAATTAATTGATAATCCCTGGTTAAAAGTAAAGATTTATTTGACGATTTTTGGCTCAACTTCAGCCTAAATTCCTTGCTGATGTTGATCTTGAAGAGGGTCTTTGGGACTCGCATCAGGTTTCGAGGGTCCTGGCTAATTATTTGAGAGACTCATACTCACAAAACCTGTGCCCCTTAAAACTCTGGTTTAACATAAGCACTGCATACCAGTTAGTTAAATAAGATTACCAGTCCCCATGAGTGGCTGGAGGTTTTGGATAGTTCATGAAAATGTAAGGTTTAAAAGGACTAAGATAGCCTTTAAAATAAAAAAAATTGAAAGACTAGTTCAGAGCCATAGCTAGAGAGTATTTTGGATTTCAAATTAAAATTTTATTAGTCTTGGCTCAAACCCTATCTTTGGGTGTTCATTTGAATTGTCTCAACAAGTCAATTCAAATGAGTGCCCACATCATAGAGTTTCATTGAGAAATAAAGATTTTAGGTAAGAATTTCCCTCTCTTATCTTTTTCTCTGACGTTTCAACTTAAACAAAAAAAAACCAAAACCACACACACACAAAAAATCACTTTCTTTAGTAATTTAGGGTCACATTATTTAAGTAGATTCAGAGTGGCATGAAATAAAGTCTGTTGTGATATGACTAAATTTTGTCTAAATGTGACTGTTAAGTGCTATTTCAAATCAAATATATTCTACTATATGAATCTGTCTTCTGTCGATTGTGTTGGAGCCTTTGTAAAAAAAAAAGAATCCCTCAATCAATATTGCCATAGTAACATTCTGACGAGTGGCATTGCCTTCTATAGCTGGTAGTTCAATAGATTATACAATGCTGTTCTTGTATTGGCTTTTTTCCTCTCTGATATTTCTGTCCAAGCTAGTTATAGATTCTAATCAATTCAAAATCTTGTCCTTGATTCTAAAATTTCTTTGCATTAATAGGTGTTTTCTGAAATTAATTTAGGAGGTCAAGTTAAAACACATCATAAATGAATTTCAAGTTTAAAGATCCTACCTTAATGCATTGATTGCAATTATCTGGCAGGATCTTCATTTGAGGTCCCAGACTGAGGATACATAAAAAAAATAATCCATTTGTTCAGTGCGAACAGTTATAAATGCCTATATGTTTATAGGCAGTTACAATTGTTTCGCACTGAGCCAAGGATATGAAGATTAAGCATATTTGACTGATAACAGCTACATCAGATTTCATAAAATATAGGGTGACCCATTGTCATTTTAGGTAAAAATCATGCTCGTCCGATAAATAAGCCTAAGAATACAGGACAGACTGACTGGCAAAGTTAAACCTCGTTCACATTCTTCTCGTTCAATAAAATCAATTTTGGTCTGGAAGTGAATGAAAGTTTATGAGATAATCGGACCCACTGTCTTGTAAAAAAAGTTGGATATTTTATGAAGTCTCAGACAAAACATTATCAGGGCTTGTGTTTGACCATTTCACCAGGGTTTTGACCCCCCAAAATCTGAAAATATCTTAATTTGACCCTAAGAAATTTCTTCCAAGGGGGTCATTTTGACACCTTTGAGGTAAATTACTAAGCGTTAGAAGCTGGTTTATACCCAAGATTTTCACAAACTACTGTCTTAAGTACTACTCATTTATTACTTGTATCATATCATTACAAAAACAATTAAGTGACTCTAAAATATGCAAAATTTTACTTATGATTTGCCTTTTGTTGTTTTGACCCCTTAAAATTCAGATGTGACCCCAAGAATTTCTAAGGTGAGGAGTCAATGACTCCCATAAATCAAACTCTAACACAAGCCCTGCATTTTAATGTACTTTTGCAGGAGGCGAGGAAAGCAGCCGCAGACACCACATTGTTGCAGGCTACTGCCAGCATTGATCCCCTTAGTCGAATACAAATGCGCACCCGGCGTACACTCCGGGGACATTTGGCAAAAATATACGCCATGCATTGGGCGTCAGATTCTAGGTAAGTCCTCGACATTTATGTATTAATTGATGAACAAAAATTCTAGTCATTTAGTTTGTAGTTTAATAACTCCTTGATCATATCATTTGAGCCATTGTGTGACAATTCCAATGGTTTCATGTAGATGTATGCATGAAAGACAAAGATTGAGATGCCCTGACAACTACACAGAGGATTAAAAATATACTGCGATCTATTCAGAGACTATAAGCCTGTAACTTCTATTAAGGGCATAGTGAAGACTCTGATCAGCAGGGTTTTAGTTTCATGTTAACTTTTGGGGGTCCCTGGGACTCAACATGATAAATTTAGGGGGTCCCTGGTTAAGTTTTGAGGGTCCCTCGTTAGCACTTTGGTAATATAAGGGATAATCGACTACACGAGATTTTATTTGGCCCGTGAAAAATAAACGAAAAGGCAAATCTCTGGAGCAATTAAATGACCATCTTTGTTAAAATTGTCTATTTTAATCAACTTCAAAATTTCAGAAAGGTATCTTATACATTATTTTGTAAAAGAAAGGGCAGGGATGCCAGGGATATTTATAAAGACCATCGTATCCACTGTAAACAGTTTCTCGCAATTTGATTGGCTGTGGATAGACGTAAAAAGTGGTTACCCTCCTGTTATTTTTTACTTATCAGAATATATACAAAAAATCGAATTGTCAGCACAAAAGATCGTTTTTGAAGTTGCATTTAGATATTTGACTTGATATGTCGTGAATAAAATATTTGTGGTATTTGAAAATCAACACAGTAAAGGGGTATACTTTAATAAACAATCGTTGGTAAACAATGTGGACTTGAGTTACTCCACCAGCTATTCGGAATACTTGGCGTTTTTCCTTCTTATGAAGTTATGAAGATCGGCACGTTACGCAAGCATAAATACTGTAGCTTATTGGAATTTGACCTAGAGTTAAAACAGTTGGATCACTTGATGTAAATATCGCCGAGTTTTACAACTGAAAGTTTTCAGAAAAATGTTATCATCAATCCATATTTTGATTTTGAAATTGCGTCCCCCCGGACGCATGCCTACGATTTTTGCGAGTCCTGCTACAATGATTCTGCGTACAAGACGCAGGTTTTCTGCGTCCGTTAAAACCCTGGATCAGACTGTGCAGTTGCACAGGCTGATCTGAGTCTGAACATTGTGCGCATGCAAAATTGTTGGAAATGTCATACACAGGTTCATCAATATTTAGTTTAATATAAGTTTGATACTATTGAGCTTGTAATACAATGATAACCTTGTACTCAAAGATCCCTGCTTGTGTAGTAATGATTAAAAATACTCTAAATTTACTGTAATAACTTAGTCCCAACTTTTTAAATAAGGATTTTTGGCTCGGCTGTTTTTGGCTGTTTTTGGAGACAACCTGAGGTATTATGATCACCTTGGCATTGGAATGACAAACTTTAAACTTTGTCATATCTCTGTTGTTATGAAAGATATCTTCATGAAACTTGGTTTATGTGTTGACAGTCACAAGAGCTATCCAGACTATGAAGGGAGTTACTCTGAAAGCATTTTTGTAAGAGTTATGTCATATTTTCTACTTGAATTTTTTGCATTATCCAGTACCTACAGCTAAGTGTTGCATTCATAAGTGGTGGCCGTACTCATGTTATGTTAAAATTATGTTCAGTATGTTTTATAGGTAAGAAAAGTCAAGTTGGTACTATTAAGAGAAAACCCCTGAAAGTTATGAAAACCCCTGAAAGTTATGTTACAATGTTTGAGTAAATGGCTATTTTCTATTGGATCAATATTCTGTGAATGAATCAGGCACTAAATCAATATGAATCATCATGTCACTTGTGGAAATGTTTCTATTAATAAATAATAGAAAAATCTTCAGAACCAATAACAAAATTGCCAGCTATCTTAGTGATTATTCTATGCAAGGGGATTTGGGGATTCCCCCACCTAATCCTTTAAAGATTCCCCCATATTTTTCAAAATTGATGGGGTCTTTCTACTGATAATGAAAGAGCAAAAAATAACAAACAATTCTTAACCCTTGTCATGCTGAATTAAAATCCTCTACGAATTGTTCTCATATTAAAGTACTGAAAGCCCTAGAATTCAAGAGTGTAGGAAAAAAATTTCTTTTTGAACATCAATTTCAAGAAAAAAGGTGCCTTGAAATGGGAAAAACAGGTGGTGTAGACTAAAATCAGACTGCACATATGTTCAGGCTGATGTTTATCTTTACCTCCTGTCAAAGCAGGAATATTCTGGGCTCAGCATGACAAAGGTTAAATATCAAGATTTTTTCCCTAAATCCCCCACATCTTTTCATTATCTTAGTGAAAAGTATGATAAGTATTGTTAATATATAGCTATTTATAAGCAATTCTGTATCTTAATTGATATGCTAGAGAACTGAAAGTTAAACAGCTCATATCCCATTACTATAAATTAGTAATTCTTGAGTAGCATGTACTTGGTATTGTTGGCTCCCTTGATTATCCAGTTGTATATTGCTTAACTGAATGTCTTAAAAATGCTTTATCATTGTATAAGACAATGATTCTACCAAGTTATTACAACCTCTTGTTTGTTACTCCAGTTGTACAGAGTCCAAAGAATTTAGAAAAAGGCACTCGTCCTGCAGGGCAAGTCATTTGAAAAAGTTACTCGTCCTGCTTTGAATGTCACTCGCCCTACAATTGGCAAAAAGTCTTAAAAAAAACACTTATTGCTGAAGATGTCGTTTAAGAGTGCAGTGGAAACAAAAAGACAAAGTCTATGACGTCAAAATAACTTAGGAATTTCGGAGTTTAAATACCGGTAAAAATATTCTGACAAGAGAAATTATTTATTTTTTAACTTACGACAATGTGGATTTTTCATGTTCAATTCGATGATCGTGTCTATGTACGACAAAAGAAGTGGTAGATATGAACAAATCGCGTAAAAAATCTTTTGAATTATCGATAATTTCCATGTTTTTGGGATCCACAAACATTTACGATGTTCGGGTACCGGGTTATATCATGCCAATACCGGAAGTTTATTTTTAGAAATCAAAGTACATGACTGTCTACAGTTCGAGTTGATGCGAAGTTCTATCATCATTTAATTTGTTTGGAGCCCCTTTTCTGTCTTTTATCCGTATTTACCCAGACACAAAACATTGTTATTTAGTGCCATTAATTCTTCACTCGTCCAGGCGGACGACTGACTTAGAATTTCCACTCGTCCTCCGTGATTTCTTACTCGTAAATACGAGCGGACGAGTGGATTCTTTGGACCCTGTTGTATTTCCAAAAAAATCTCTTGTAAGGGACCATGAGCTCAATGTAAAAATGATAAGTCATTAGAAAAGATTCTCCATTGAGCATATCAGCAACAAATCTAATTTACCTGTGTCATTCAGAATGAAAATGTCTACAAAATTTCACTAAGCGCAAAGTGTTGAAGGATCTAAAAAAAGAGATTGCATAACAATAGGCAATATTTCTCTTGAAAGTCATGTCTGTACAGTATTAATTATGTAACAGGATAAACAGATGGTTAAACTAAGATCAGACTGCACATACGTGCAGGCTGATCTTTATCATAACCCCCTGCCAAAGCAGGAATATTCCGCGTTCAACATGACAAGGGTTAAGAATAAAGTATGCATTTTAAGAAAAATGAAATGAAGAAACTTAGGATAAATGAATTTACCAAGTTTTGAAGTTGATATTAGAATATAGCTTAACAAAAAATGTAAAAAATGAAAATAAAAGATGGTTGTTAACTTTCGTCATGCTGGCCTAGAATTTATGCTTTTCAAAACTTCATAAAGATCAAAGTGCTGATTGCACAGTAGGGCTGTTTGTTAGAGAATTCAATAAGAATTCAAAATTAGAAAAACTTTAAAAAAAATGCTTGAAAATTACAAATGGCTAAAAATTATAAACTGGTGTTGTATAAAATCATCTGGTCTTAGTTCTTGGTCCTATCCAAACAGGGAAATTAGGATAGGGCTCAGCATGACAAAGCATAAATACTTAAATAGCAAGAGAATATATTCTAATATATGTATATCATAGTATTAAGAAGTTTATACAAAGTGTAAATGTTATGTATGTTTATGAGTATGCTTATTATGGTTGCTCCCTTTGATGTTAACAGTAGGTAAGAATGAAACCAAAGAACTATGTATCCATGTATAATTAACCCAATCTGAAATATGTATCAATGTGAACATGTCATGAAAAAAGGGGAACAACTTCACCTAAGCTAAAGTAAAGAAATTGCCCAGCGTTCAGGATCAGGAATTCTTTGCAAACTTTTGAAAATGATTTTCTGCTCTGCATGTGCAAAGTGGGGCATTAGTTTTGAAATATTTTCATCGCAGGGCTGGTCAGGCCATGTAAAAAGTAAAAAAAAGAAATTGTGTTTCATGGCCTTTGTTCAAAATTATTAGTTCTTGCAAGTTATGAGAATGACCGCATGACCAGTATTTACTTTAGCATTGGTTTTGTTGAAGATTGTACCTTTTTTTGAAGTGATACACAAAAAAAGATATTTTAAAAACTGTAATATATGTTACAAACATATGTGTACATGAATATATCATAAGAACATCAAATTTATTAATGAGTTCTGAGACACTTCTATACGAATAGATTTTAATTTTGTGTATTAATATTTTTAGTTTTGTAGATTATTGAGTTTTGTCAAGTGTAGTATTCTGTGGTTAATGCAAAGAGTGTCTTATTTCTAAGGCTATATTTTTACTGATGAAATAGCCCTGCGTTCAGGATGAAAGTGTTAGCAAAGCACTCGCAAAACTCTTTTACATCCTAAACACAGGGCAGGTTGACATGCAACCTTAAAAGTTTGATCTCAAAAGTTTTATCAATTAAGCTGTATAAATTGGACGAGTATGGTTATAATTTAATTTTGTGTGTGAATTTTGTCAAGTTATTTTTCAACATGTCACGAATTTCTGAAGTACATCTCATTACAACACTTTAATTCTATATCTAATTGGCACTAAAAATCACTACAAAATGGTGAAAAAGCAACTGTAACAATCAGCTAAGCAGGATGATGTTAATTATGAAAGGATACATTAAATTTTGAATTTTGTCCTCAGATTTTTTATAAATTCCAAAAATTTTGTAGGAATGTCATTTTTCCTCTAGTTGATTTTTTTTTCAAAGGATAAGGGGTACTATCAAAACTATCTTGGTAACAATGTCTTGTAAATAGATAACAAAAAAGAGACAATGATGCTCAGAAAAGACATAGTCATAGTTTATATGTGTCCATGGTTAGACACCCCAGCTGCCATTTAAAGCTTGTTCAACCCTATTCAATATTGATGTTTCATTGGTTGGACTGCAAGGTCAAAATTAACAGTTGGTGCAATCATATTACATAATGAAAATTTCATGCAACTGATGTGTGTTCTAGCAGAAAAAAGGTACCCCCTAGCCTTGAACATTTTGTTTTGGTAATTGAAGACTATACTTACCAGTTTCTACCTTGCATGTAATTTGAAAAAGTTTCTGACTTCTTGTCAGATTGAAAGGCTATCTAGAATTCAGATTCCATGCATGCTTTTGATAAAAATCAAATAGTTCTTAAATTGATATCCCAAAACAGATTTATACAATAAAGTTTTATAACTTGAAAAATGTTTTATATTATCCCTTACATCATTTTCTTAGGACTTTATCAATATTAGCTTCTGTTTTGTGGTTTTGCCCCTTTTGGCATCAATAAGATGGGCACAAGGAGCATATTGTTTTACTGTTGTCTATCTGTCTGTTCATCCATCTGTCTGCACAACACTTAACCAATTACTTTTAGGCTATTACAATACTCAATTGATTATTTGGCAAGATGATGGATCCTGTTGATAGGTCAAGGTCATCTATCAAGGTCAAGGTTTTAACAAAAAAATAGGTGTTACATTTTGGCACTAATGTTTCACAAACACATCTTGTTAACTTTTCTCAGAATCAAGCTCCTTATGAGTTTAAGGTAGTGGACCTGTTATAGTTATGCAACATTTCAGAACACATGATCTTTCACAATCTGAACCAAGGTTCCAAATGAAATTATTAGGAATCATTAGGAAACCTAGGTAAACACTGTTTAAGGTCATGACGTCTGAAACGTTGGGAATTATTTTGGGTCCACTATTTTAATGTGCATAGAATAAGATTTCAAGGAGACATAAATTGATGGGTCAGTGCAACACATGCAAAAGTGTTGCACTGACGCCTCAATGTGCTACACAGATATACCGTAATGCAATTTCTCAGTTAGGAATCAAGACTAAGTAAAGTGTGACTTGAGGTTCTCTGTTGGCAGAAAAAAGCATGAAAGAATGGTTTTCTAATTATGCTTATGTTCATACACTTAAATGCAAAAGAGAAAATTATTAATGTTGCTGAAAATATTGTGTAAATAGGTTCTATAAGCCTTTTACTGAAAAGATCCTATTTGTTTCTGCTGCAAATTTTGCCTGGGGTTCTGACAGAGGGGTAAAAGTGACAGGCAAATATATAATATGTACTTTGAGTTTTGTATGAAAAAAATATCTAACGAGGTTGTGAGAATTGACTTATTGTCAAGGCCCTGCCGAGACAATTTTCAGTTCTCACAACAGAGTTCGATATTTTCTTATACAATACATTAAGTATGTATTATATTTATCTTATAACCTCTATTTGTCTTGTTTTCGTCGATATTTCTAACTGAAATGCAAGTTTCTAAAAATAACCACATTATATAATTGTTCTAAAAATAACTGTGATATCATAAAAAATATCATACGGGATGTTATAACACGGATATTTGTACAGTTATAAGATTAAAACTAAAGGAGTGTAAGGCTTTAAAGCATTCAGTGGTCAACTCTCTGATGCCCCAGCAGTCGCAATTTTATGCCCTAAGCTTAGGGCTTAGGCAAGGTGTTTCAAACAATTAAGACTCAACATTATTGCATATGTCGGATTAAAGTTTATTGTTAAAAGCATCATCAACAACAGCAATATACAGTTAAAGAAGTTCAAAATGATTTAAATGCATTAGCAGAAAACTCCCAAAGTTTGAATTTTTTAACATTTTAAGAGAGAAAGCTGATTTCTCTTTAGGTCTAGAGGAACTAATTCATTTTCTGTAGGTGCCATTATAACATTTCTGGTCATAGCTCAGTCCAAGAGTATGCAAAAGTGATCAAACTTGTCTTATATTGAAGCCCGTTCATTTGCACATGAAATGAATTGAAAACTAGTATGGCATGATCCCTTTTCTCTACGATTTGACCCTTACTGCAAAGCTGTTTTTACTGGCCAACAATTTTGAATTTCATTAAAATTGACAAATCAGAGATCACCTTCAACATTTGAGTATATGGACCGGAGTTTGACAGATCACCCGAAATTGAATTAGTTCCCCTAGACCTGAAATGAAAGAAGGAAGGGAGGGGCTGAAGAAAAAAAATAGAATCAAGTCAACAAAAGAAATGGGGCAAACAATATTTACTATTTACTTTCCAAAAATATTCTTGTAGACAGTTGTTTTATAATGGAAAATATGTTAATTGTCAAAAGCGTCACTAAGTCTTTGTTATTCTTGTTTAGTTGTAAACAAATATAGCATCACAAACAGTGTGGTTGATGGATCAAAGCATTATTTACTGTTTTATTGTGTGTCCTTAAATAGAATCTTAACAATGACAAGAGAGTTCTAGATAAAAGGAAGAATTAATTCATTCACCATCATCATAATCTGAAAATAGTTGTATTTCAAATGCTATGTTCATGTTGTGGGTACTGATTTGAATCATCTTGAAGATGATTCAAATAAGTACCCACATCATGAAGTTTGCTAGATGAATATTTCATGTAAATGTTAAATCTGGCGTGGTATCTTGGGCCATGTGAAATATATCCTAAGTGGGATTAATCTGTATCAGGTCATTTGAAGTGCATGTTTAATCTTAAAATTTTAAAACCTTTATAAATTGTGTTTCATTCACTTTCATTCTGAAGTGTTTTTTTGAGAAACTTCTTTTTCACATTGATATATTAGATACACAGTATATTTCCAAATATTTTAGTCTTCCATCATTCCATAATTTTCTATGCTGTATCATCTTATTTAGATGACATAATCAAAAAACATAGTCTTTATTCAAATGACATTAATTATATAGATACAAAAACATTGCACTAAATCATTGATATATTGTTCTTAGTTTCAATTTAGAGTATAAACTTGCAACGATTTATGCTCAGGTCTATTTTAGGAAGCATGGTCAGTTGCAAGTAAGACTGAATAGGGGATCTGAGGTCTGATCCCTGCCCGGCCAAAATTTTTTCCGCCATTTGACAAAGTCATTTATATCTTGCAATTGGATGAGTAATCAAATAATGAATCAAGGAATAAGCACAAAATTGATGTTAATGCCTATACAGCCTGCAGCAGCAGAACTTGCGACTGTATGATCGAGCTATTGCTATGATAGATGCATAAAATTGCTTTTATGAAATGAAATGCTCATGTTTGTGTAAGAAAAAATTGGCACCCAGGATTTGACACTAACAACTTTGTCACCAGCTTGATGGCCCTGTTAGTCAAAAATATTACAGGTCCTCTATGATAACAACAGGTCTTGCATGAAAAGCATACTTTATTTGAAGCAATTTAGGGGATAAATTGCTTGGAAAACATTGATTGAAAAAAAGAAATTGCTTATGACAATCAATTTCTTCTTTTTCTACAATGTTTTCCATTTGGTGATGCAAGTATCAGTATTGCTAAGGCATTTCTTTTCAAAACACGACCAATTTGAAATACTTAAAGTACTGCCATTAACTACAGGTCTGAAGGACCTGCAGCATTTCCCAAAAAAATCTAGGGGCCCAGCACAAAATTTAGGGGCCATAGGCAACTGGGCTTCTGCTAGTCTTTTTCCCTGATTATTTAGTCTTAGTTCTAAATTAGAATTACATTATTTATTGTTGTCTATTTTCCAGGAATTTAGTATCAGCATCACAAGATGGTAAACTCATAGTATGGGACGGTTATACAACAAACAAGGTAATGTTATCAGAGTTTAAAGGGGCGCAGGTTTTGCAAGTCTGAGACTTGCAAAAAAGTACCCAAGACCTGAAAATCTATCTAATGTGAGTCCCCTAGACCCTCTGGGGTTCAACTTCAGAAAAGAATTGAAGACATCTTTTAAACAGTCCTCAATTCTTTCCTGAAGATGAGCCCCAAATATTTGTGTATATACCCATCACTCTTTGCTGTATTTCACTTAATAGATGCGCCTGGGCAAATGCAAAATGTCATACAAGAAACATAGTAATGTCATAGTACCTTTTGGATTCACTTTAAGAAACTCTATATTGAGTCTAGATGGGGCTATGTATAGCAAGTTCATGTCTACTCCTAAATCATGGAGCCTTCAATTTTATCCTTTCCAACTTCAAATGATTATTTCAGACATTTGTTGTCCACGAATAAAACTGGGCGGATGATTGAAAACCTAATAAATATGAGCAGTAGTAGTGCACGTTAAAAAAATAATAATAAAAAAAAAACATTGTTAGGTGTTCCATCAGCAGTGATATGACAGTAACTGTTGAAAGTGGAGTTAAAACCAATTTAGGCTTTAAAAGATATGACTTAAATAATATTGAAAAGGTTTTAAACATAAAATTAACCCTTGTCATGCTGAAGCCGGAATATTCCGGCTTTGGCAGGAGCTATAGACAAACATCAGCCTGCACATATGTGCAGTCTGATGTCAGTCTACACCACCTGTTTCTCACTTTCAAACCAGAATTGTCAATAGATTTAGTTTTTCAAATAAAAATTGACCTACAGTTGGTACATTCAGTTCTTTTTGCCCTTTGATTTGATGACAATTTTTAGCCAAAATTTATTCAGCATGACAAGTTTTAATAAAAACTTGCAATTCTTTGTCCCTGTGTAACACTGCTTTATAGTGAAGTGCAGACAGTGGTTATACTGCTTACATAATAAATTATGCAGGCTGATCTTTACAAATCTCTAATTGTTAGGTTGCTTGTTCATATACCTTATTTCTCCTAATTAACTCTTGTCATGCCGAATAAATTTTGGATAAAATTTTTCATCAAATCAAAGGGCAAGAAGCACTGTATGTACCAACTGTAGGTCAATTTTAAACTAAAACTATTGACAATTCTGGTTGGAAAAAGAGAAAACAGGTGGTGTAGACTTAAATCAGACTGCACATGTGTGCAGGCTGATGTTTGTCTATAGCTCCTGCCAAAGGAATAGTCCAGGTTCAGCATGACAAGGATCAAAACTCCTTGGAACTATACATAACCTGGTCCTGGAACTTTTAATTAATATGCATTTTTGGATTTAAACCAATCATTAAAATTGATGTCTTTGTGGCCCATTTCTCTTTACCTTGAGGTGAATTTCCTCTTAAAAAATCATATAAATGATTGTTTATAGGAATTTCATCTCAAATAAGAGAAGAAGTCTTAAAGAATTCCTATAATTTAGGCATTTGAAGTGGATTTTCTTTGTAAAAAAGGGCTGCTGCTACTGGGGAGAGGGCTATTTATAGATGAAATACGGTTAGGGTTAAAATCTGTCATTTTCCCAACATAGAATGTATAAATTCAAGGAGAAAACCAAGATTGTAGCCTGAGAATTGCCCATTTAGTATGTAGCCCTGTTGGAATCCAATATTGGAATATCGATTGCCTTTGCACACTCTCCCATTACTTGTGTCTGCCTCGGATGGCTTTTCCATAGAATTAATGTTTGCAAATTGAAACCCTTTACCAGACGCATTGATATAATGTAAATGCACCCTTCCATCATTTCAAAAATAGTAGGTAAATCGAGGGGTCAGTGCGACACTATTGTAAGTGCCTAAGTGTAAGTGCACTGACCGCTCGAAATGTAGTTAAATCTGATTATGGTGTATCAATTTACAAAGATTCTAAGAGGACCCAAGAAAAACATGGTCATATCAAAATATAATAATAAAACTGAACACGGCCTCTTTAGGAGAATCTTTTAAACCTTTGAAAATCCTTCAATTTGTTTGAGTCCTCTAAAATGTCTTTATAGAAGCCATCATACTCCTAATTTTCAGCCATGGGATTACTTTTTCAATTCCTGGTGATGGCACACATCATTCGATATTTCATGGGCTTAGTGCAAAACAGTTATAACTGCCCATATGTTTATAGGCAGTTACAACTGTTTCGCACAGAGATATTGATTTGTGTCTCTCCAACGGTTAGACAATTGTAAATCTTAGTGGGTTAGGGGTGGAAAGCTTAAACATAAAAATACAAATAAGCTGGCCTTTCAAATTCAGGATAAGCTCAATTTTATTCACTCCAAAGATCTGTAAGGTTTAATTTGGCTCGTTGTTAGTCTAGACACTTAGGAAATAATGCTGGATATAGAATTGTCTGATGGGATAAACTTGTAAAACTCTTTTGATCATTGACTATGTGCAGGATAGTGCCATTTCAAAATGGTCCTTATGTGAAGTAGTATGGGGAGTCCAGAAGTCTGCGACTCCTTTGTTTACCAGTTGGACTCCTTCCATTTGCAAGTAAGGAGTCCAATGGTCTCCAAGGATATTATTACAATATTTTGAAAAACAAATGCACAGAGCAGTGTAGCCTTTCTAACATTTGCCAAAACTGTATATATTTTCATCACAAAAGTTGTTGAAGTTACTTGCGTCCTGTATTGTTTTGAGAAAAAACTCTTCTTTGGTAGAACATTGTTTAAGCAATTTCTTCTTTTCCACAATGTTCTCCCATTATGAAAATTTGGACTCCTTATTTTGAGCTTGGACTCCCTGATTTCATGTGTTGGACTCCATTGGATTTCACGTGTTAAGAGTCCAATTGACTCCTTAATCTCAGGAGTTAGTGTCGACCCCTGTTTATGTAACAAAAAATGATAATATTCTCAAGCCAGTCTGTATTTTTTCCCTAATTATCGACCATGAGATACTAAGAAACTTTAACACAGGAATAACTTGGAAAACTTTTACCCTTGAAATGCTGCTCATATTATGTTCCTGAAGTGCAATAAGCTTTTTGCAGACAGTATAGACTAAGATCAGTCTGCACAGATGTGCTTCTAGTTAATTATGGGGAAAACAAATGCCACACCTTTTAGCTCACCTGAGCACGAAGTGCTCAAGGGAGCTTTTGTGATCGATCGTTGTCTGGCGTCCGCCTGTCCGTCACGGCGTCAACTTTTTCTTTAAACGACATCTCCTCCTAAACTTATGGGTCAAAATCAACCAAACTTGTCAGAAATATTCCTTGGGTGGTCCATTACGAAAATTGCTCAAATGGAAAGGATCCGTGCCATATCATGGGAAAAGGGGCCTTAATGACAAATTTCTTGTTTTCACTCTAGAAGCCACAAATATGGTCCAATCTTCATGAAACTTGGTCACAATGTTTGTTAGGTCATGAGGATGGAGTCTATTGAAAATGGGAAGGATCCAGCCATATCATGGAAAAAGGCGCCTTAATGACAATTTTTTCAACAATATCTTTAAACGACATCTCCTCCTAAACTTATGGGTTAAAATCAACCAAACTTGGCAGAAATATTCCTTGGGTGGTCCCTTATGAAAATTGCTCAAATGGAAAGGATCCTTGCCATATCATGGGAAAAGGGGCCTTAATGACAAATTTCATGTTTACACTCTTGAAGCCACAAATATGGTCCAATCTTCATGAAACTTGGTCAGAATATTTGTAAGGTCATGAGGATGAAGTCTTTTGAAAATGGGAAGGATCCATGCCATATCAAGGAAAAAGGCACCTTAATGACAATTTTGTCAACAATATCTTTAAACGACATCACCTTCTAAACTTATGGGTCAAAATCAACCAGACTTGGCAGAAATATTCCTTGGGTTGTCCCTTATAGAAATTGCTGAAATGGAAAGGATCTTTGCCATATCATGGGAAAAGGGGCCTTAATGACAAATTTCTTGTTTAGACTCTAGAAGCCACAAATATGGTCCAATTTTCATGAACTTGGTCAGAATGTTTGTTAGGTCATGAGGATGGAGTCTATTGAAAATGGGAAGGATCGGTGCCATATCACAGGAAAAGGCATCTTAATGACAATTTTTTTGTTTACTCTCTAGAAGCCACAAATATGGTCCAATCATCATGAAACTTTGTCAGAATGTCTGTTATGTCATGAGGATGAACTCATTTGAAAATGGGAAGTATACGTGCCATATCACGGGAAAAGGGGCCTTAATGACAATTTTCGCGTAAGAGCTCCAAACGCCACAAATATAGTCCAATCTTCATGAAACTTGATCAAAATGTTTGCCAGGTCACAAGAATGAACTCTGTTGAAAATGGGAAGGTTCATGCCATATCATAGGAAATGGAGTCTTAATGATAATTTACTTGAAATATCAGGTGAGCGATTTAGGGCCCTCAGGGTCCTCTTGTTGAAATGTTAGAAAAATTGTTTGAAACAAAATTTAAAT
Source organism: Fragum whitleyi (assembly GCA_948146395.1). Lineage (NCBI taxonomy): Eukaryota > Metazoa > Mollusca > Bivalvia > Cardiida > Cardiidae > Fragum > Fragum whitleyi. The sequence goes on from OX411554.1 coordinate 47,295,895, forward strand.
CAGCAGGAAAAGGGCTAACACAAGTATTACTCGGTTTTATTTGCTAACAGTTTGTACCATTTTTGTCATTCTGAAGGCAGGGCTGTACCTTGATATTTGTAACTAAAAAATGCTGGTATTCTCTAGCCAGTCTGTATTTTTGCCTTAATTATCCCCCAGATCATAACAAATTTTAACACAGAAATAACTTGGGTAATGTTAAGTCTATCATGATTTTATGAGCTATTCCTGTGTTTCTGGCACTTGAACAAAAACCAACCCTCCCAACTCCTAGTGGGATGCCAATCTTTGATGTTTTGGCTCTGTTCTTTTCTCTTACTGAAATTACTTTTGGAGATTTAAAGGGGGTAATTACATGGCTCAAAATGTTAATTTCACCTTCAACCCTTATCCTTTACCTACTAAAAGAGTTCTGTATGGAACGATTAAGGTAGTGGACCTGTAATAGTTCTGCAACATTTTGGAACTCATGATCTTTAAGAATGTTGACCGCTAATAAAGCAATAGGAAACCTTGGTTAACACTGTAAAAGTTTTTTATTTCTACAATGTTGCAAACTATTATGGGTCCAGTACCTTAACCCAGTATTCAAACAAATGAAATTTAGACATAATCTGTAAGTTGCCAACATTTCAAACATAAGGATATAACAAAATTAAAATTCCAGCATGACTAGACAAAAAACTTGAAAGCAACCATCATAGCACGGTTGGTATTGCCAATTTTCAGTCAATGGGGTCAGTTCGTCCTTTGTGCAATAGCACATATCCATGGCACAGTGCGAAACAGTTGTAACTCCCTATATGTTTATAGGGAGTTACAACTGTTTTGCACTGAACCATCAATATCCTTTCCAACTTTTGTCCCCCACAAACACTAGATAATTCCTACACCTGAGTGGGATAGCAGCTGGGGCATAGGAAAGGATGTTGCAGTATTGATGGCTAGGTACTTCAGCCACGAGATTGGACTAAAAACTGTTAAAAGCTTTGTTAAACCTTAATCAAACAAAGCTTTATCTTCTGAAATATAACTGAAAATGTTTTAAAAGTGGTGCTATTCCCCTAACTTCAGCATCAGTGAGATGACTGATATAATATTAGAATTAATGTTAAACCCTGTTGAAAAAACTTGAATGCTCAGCGGGAAGCAGTTGTAACTGCCTATAATCATATAGACAATTAAAATAAATTTTCACTGACAGGGCTTGTGTTTGACCCTTAAACTAGGGTTTTAAATCCCATAAAAAAATTCAATCAGGGAGTCATTTGACCCACTGAACTTCCAGTGGTGCAAACTATGCAATATAAAAGATTATAGATCAATTGTTTTCTTCATACTATTACAAAAGGTCTATATAACTGAAACATATAGGGTACAATCATATAGATTACTTTAAAGACTGATAAGGTTTTCATGTTTGGCTCTTTTTGACCCCTTTAAAACCAGTTTTGACCCCAAGAATTTTATGTTGAAGGGGTCAATGACTCCTAAATTTAAAAAACTAGCACACTCCCTGACTGACCCATCAAACATGTTGATTTGAAGGTGGTGTTGAGCTCTATGCAATTAATTTTAATTTATCCTTGTTTATTTCAGGTTCATGCAATTCCACTGCGATCCAGCTGGGTGATGACTTGTGCCTATGCCCCGTCTGGGGCCTATGTAGCCTGCGGAGGTTTAGACAATATATGTTCAATTTACAGTCTAAAGACCCGGGAAGGCAATGTCCGTGTCAGTCGAGAGTTGCCCGGGCACACAGGGTATCTGTCGTGCTGTAGGTTCATTGATGATAACCAGATAGTCACTAGTTCTGGGGATATGACTTGGTGAGTAGACACAAACATATTTATTTATTTCCCCTCATCACTAGATTGAGCACATTTTGTTTTACCTGTCTGTTTGTCAGATTGTCTCCAAAAAGCCTCAAAGCCGCGGCAATAGCGCAGTTGGTAGCGCGCCGGACTTCTAATCCAGGGGTCCAAATTCGCACGGGTTCGATCCCCGGCCACGGCACTAATCCTTTCCGACATTTGTCTTCCACCAATGGGTAGATAATCGTAAACCTATGTGGAATAGCAACTGGAGGCTAGGAAAGGGATGTGGTGGAAGTACTGGTGTGAGAAATACCAGGAATCCATCGTTAGGTGCTCCAGTCGTCGCGATATAACTGAGAGATTGTTGAAAGCGACGTAAAACCCCAATTCAAATTCAAACCAAAAAGCCTCAAGAATGGTCAGAGCCTTAATATTTCTTACTTTCTGTTGGAACCTTTTTCAAGGTCATCAGTCAAGGTCAAAGTCTTTATCAAGGTCAAATATATTTAAATATTCTGAAAATGGCAGTGGTATAGGTTAGTGTCTGTATTTATTTTGAAAATTTGAATTTAAAACTTTTCATGTTTAAAAAGAAAATCATGGGGCTTAAAATCAGTTTTGACTGCACATATTGATGGCTAAGCTTGATACAGTTGTAAATGCCTGTAAACATATAGGCAGTTACAACTGTTTCCCGCTGAGCCATCAATATGTGCAGGCTCATCTTTGTCTATATGATACCTCCTACCAAAACAAGAAAATTCTGTGTTCAGAAGGACAAGAGTTTAACAGTTTTTGGGATTGAAATTGTTATTGTGAAACTAAGCATGTACGTTCAGGAAGTATTTGTGTATTATATATAATGATTGGCTATGTCCACTTTATATCCTGGTACAATCATTTATTTAGTCCAACAACCCTTTAGACCTTAAAATGATTTTCATCATTGTACATATTTGGTACTTATCGAGGGGTCAGTGCAACACTATTGTAAGTGCCTATATATTAATAGGCACTTACAATAGTGTTTCACTGACCCCTTGATATATGCACAAAATGCATTAAAAGACTTCTGTTTGAAATAAAGTGCCCATCAAAAAAGACTAGCAAGGGCCCAGTTGCTGATGGTCCCTAGATTTTGGGCTAGGCCCCTTGACCCTTGTAGAAAAGGCCCATTCTCCTAATATTGAATTTTGGTAGTCTTTACCTCATAAGTAAAAACTATCAGTCTATGTGTTAAGGAATCAGGTGATTCAAATTAGTTACCATAACATAGGGCTTTGTTTATGCAAATAACATCTTTAGTCCCAGATCATAAGATTGGGGCATATTGTCTTATCCTTGTCCAGATTTGTCTTTCCATGACATTGTGTCCCTACAAAAACTTAACTAATAACTTGACAGTACAATAATGATACTACAATCTCTCTGCTTATTCATGAATGGAGCCACCTGAAATGTCAGTAGACAATATGAATTAATATACATGTATTATGTTTATATCATAAGTTCTAAATTTATCAGGGTTCAACAGTGACTGGGTGGCCATCATAGCCCAGTTGGTAGTGCGTTGGACTGTCAATCAAAGGGTCATGGGGTTGAACTCCGACAGCAGCACTCATTCCTTCTGATAGTTAAGTTTGTCTCTCACTGACTGGTTGATAATCGTAGACATGTGAGATAGCAGCTGGAGACAAGGAAAGGATATTATGGTAGTAATTGTATGGGAAATATCAGGAATCCATTGTTAGGTGCTCCAGCTACCACAATATAACTGAAAGAATGTAGAAAGCAGCAGTTAACCCCATTCAAACAAACAAATCAACACTGACTAAATTTCACTACTAGACTAGGCTTTGCAGAGTTTTTAACCGTTTTTTGGTTAGGATAAATAAATTAAATAAATTTGTTATTCAATGACCACTAATTTGATATTCTATATATTTATAATATGACCTGAATTTTTTGGATAAAACAAGAATATTTTCACATCAATTCAAGTTATTCCACGAAACATATTACACTGTTTGCAAAATGACTTCAGCTAATGCATTATGACCTCATTTTCCCAACAAAATGTAACATTGCTATCTGTTCTTGGCTCATTTGCATAGTTATTCCACTAGTGTTATAACACCCATGTAATATAAAAAATATCCAAGGGGTTATTTCACTCCTGTAATGTAGGTCATATAAAACTTAAAAATCCACTTATTATGAAGTGTTTGGTGTGTAGTACTAGTGCATACAATTGAAAGCAAAATAATGGTTTGAAAAAAAGTGTGGGAAATGAAGAAATTGTTTGTTACAAGCAACTATTTTTTTCTCTTTTACTATTTTATGTTTCATGAAAACAAATTGTAGACTAGATAAGGGGAAAATTCATTTGGATTAGATCAGGGAGACAAAAAATCACACACACTGAATCTTGTAGAATTCTGCCAGTCCACCCTAAAAATCACAGGCCTTCGGCTCAAGGGCTGGTGTAATCGTCGAGCCCTGTGAATTATGAATAATGAATATCTGTCTTTGTGTAATTACAGTGCAGTTGTACTGTAACAACTGCTCACGGAAACAAATTCAGCTTATACATTAACATTATTATGTTTATTAACTATGTTTATGTTATGTAAGTTACATGAATTAATACATATGTTCATATATTTTCAGTGCCCTCTGGGACATAGAAACAGGTCAACAAACAACAGCATATTTAGGTCACACTGGAGATGTAATGAGTCTGTCCCTCTCTCCAGATATGAGAACATTTGTATCAGGGGCTTGTGATGCCTCTGCTAAAGTAAGTCTTTCCCTCTTTCCACTTGTTTTGTCTTCCTAAAAATGGAAGAAAATTAGTAGCCTTAGTGGGATAGCAGCTTGTGGCTTGGAAAGGTTAAATGGTAGAATCGGTGAGAGAAATACCAGGAATCCATTGTGTGCTCAATTCACTGTTATACCTCTTCCAAAGAAGGTCTCTTGCACAATTTGCTCATCAATTTTTTGCCAATCTTAACCCATTCCTATGCAATTCTGTCTGAAAACATCTTGGAGAATGAAGAAATTGCTGGTCACAAATAATTTCTTCATTCAACATGAAGTTTTCCAACCCTAATCAGAATTATTTTTATGCCCCCACATTGATGGATTGGGATTGGGAGGGATATACTGTTAAACCTGTGTATGTCTGTCTGTCTGTCTGCAAAAACATCTAGAGATGAAATTCTCATATTTGATACAAATTTTCCTCTAATTCATTATGCATCGTTAAAAGTCGAGGTCACCTGATAAGGTCAAGGCCATCTATCAAGGTCCCACTGTCCAGGCATGAGTCTTTTTTTTATCAGGGGCTTGTGATGCCTCTGCCAAAGTAAGTCTCTTGCTCTGTTTGATCACCCATTACTGGCTATCATGGTTGCAGCACACATACTTTCCAACATTTGTCCCCTACCAATGCTGAATGGGTGGATAATTATAAGCGTTAGTGGTATTGTAGCTGGAGGCTAGCAAAGGATGTAATGGTATTGCTTGCATTGGCGAAAATTTTGAAAGTGGTGTTAATTGTTCCAAAGTTATTCCTTTAGTTGTAATTTCAACATGAATGTCAAATTAATAATTATCCGCTATCATAATGATTTCATTCAATTCTAATTTGTGAAAGAAAGAAGGTTGAAGTAAAGTTTTTAATAAAAAAAAGGCATGATAGAAGATAAAAATAGCCTGTTTACATGTAGTACAAATGAGCCAATCTTGTAATTACGCAGCCTGTCTGCCAGATTTAGGAGAAATTATTGATTTTGAGGACATTTTTCCCTTGTAACTTGTTGATTCACCGGAGTGATTTGTGGTAAAACAAAGCTGGGATAATGGCCTGTTCTTGATAATGAAGTTAATTTACAGAGAAATAGATAAAAGGGGAATTTAGGGTTTCTGAAAAAAACATTTTCATGAAACTTTCAAAATCTCTTATATTATTGGTACTCATTTAAATCGTTTGTCTTAGATGATTCAAATGAGTACTCACAAAATTAGGTTTCATTGAGAAAATAAAGATTTTAGATTGAGCTTACACCCTCTTTCCTGTACCTTTGACCTTATTTTAAAACGTAAGAACTTCTTTTTGAATAAAAATTTGGGCTGTCCATCAATAATATGCTGTAAAACTTATTACAGCGAACTCTCATGGTAGGATTTTGTGTCTTTAGTACGAATGATAATCAATATCTTTGCCAAAAACACTTGGATTTTCTTTTGATCTTCTAGGGATAGTATGAATTTTGCAACTCTAAAACTTCCAGATCAGATTTGCTTCAGTAGCTATCAATCTTTGATCATGAAGCTTACTTCCTTGAAACATGTATTTGCCTATTGAACAGTTGAAAAGAGACCTTCTACAAACTATTCATCAAAAATAGGTGAAGAAAAAGATAAAATTTTCCAGTAAAGATTGATTTTACATGAATCAATATAAGAGCATTCTGTTGTAAAAGTTTTTATTTCCCACAAAAAGCCTTGAAATTGCATATAATTTGAGTAGAAGATAATCATTTGTTTCAGTGTATATTATTGATTAATTTAGTGAATGACAATAGCTATATTTTCATGCAAGTGAAAACATAGCTTTTGTTGTTCACAAAGTGAAATGTCAATTGATGTTACTGGAAAAACAAACAATTATACTATTTCTTCATTGCAAAAAAAGAGACAATATGTGAAAATTGTAGGACCTATTTTCTTGAAGCGCGTTATTTTGCATGTTTTGCTATGCAACCTTTATGAAGACATCACTTACTGAGATGCGCTTATATGAGGTCATATAGCCTAGGTAGGGTGAAATGAATGAAATCTGGGTATAAGGTTTTGATAATTTCACCAGTTAGGTAGTTAGTTTATCATGTGATAATCTACTGTTAATTCTAGATAATCCACCAACAAGCCTTAAAGAAAAGCAGATACCGTATGCAAAGGATATAGTAATGTCAGTTGAACTTGATAACTTTATTCAAGTGTTATTCAAACATGCTAGTATTAACTCTTATAAAATGTTTCATGAAATCCATAATGGTCTTGGTTTTAATGGAAAATCATGAGGCAATATTGACCTGACATGATATTTATTGATTGTTGTTTAATAATGGCCAAGCCTTTTGTTGGTTCCAGGGGCATGTTGATGTATTTATGCTGTAAATGTCCTTGGAAATTGCTTATTTTTGATAAGAAATAAAACCTTTCAAATTTAAACCAAATTTAAACCAAATACCATTAGAATGTTCATTATCTTTTATTCAAACTCTTGCGACATACATATTTGGGAAAATGTGGTTATCTTTTCCTATGCCTAAGGCAACATTTGAAACTTGTACTAAATTTTATCAAAACTGAAGAAGAATTTTAAACTATATAAGAGAATACTTTCTTGGATTGTGTAAGTTTCTGTACAAGGGATACATGAAAAATTTGAAATCATAGTGTCCTACAAAAACGAAAAGGAGGTTCCATTTGAATCTCAAATGGATGTTGATACATAATTAATTTGTAGCCATTTTATCCTTCTGCTCATGATAAATTAATACTTTACACAAAACTTTGACAGACAGTACAGATTAAGATCAGCCTGCACAGATGTGCAGGCTGATCTCCATCTAAACTGCCTGCTTCCTACTCATTGTGAAAAATGCTAGAGCAAGACCAGTTAAAATGTCCAAAGAAAGGCCCAAGGGGGCACTCATTCTTTCCAACTATTTGTCTCTCACCAATGGGTTGATAATCATAGACCTATTTGAGATAGCAGCTGTAGGCTTGGAAAGGATGTGGTGGTTGTACTGGTGAGAGAAATACCAGGAAACCATTGTTAGGTGCTCCAGCTGCTGTGATATAACTGAAAAAATGTTGAAAGTGGCGTAAAACTCCATTCAACCAATCAATTAATCCAAAGAAAGGTAATTACAATGATTTCAGATTCTGTAGAATAAGGTTTAAAAACCTGTCCAAGATTGAAGAATATTTTGTTTTATGAAATGTTTAACTAATGACCTGTTTGTTTTCTATTTTCAGCTATGGGATATTAGAGATGGCATGTGCAAACAGACTTTCTCTGGTCATGAATCAGATATAAATGCCATCACAGTAAGTAATGAAACTCTTCATCTATTCTCTTTCAAATGACAAAGCATTAAGAAAAAATAAAAGGGAAATATGCGGAGATAAAAGTTCATCTATTAGAAGTGTTACTAAAACTTACTTTCTTTCCCCGACGGCGGCACTCATTCTTTCCGACTACTTGTCTCTCATCAATGGGTTGATAATCGTAGACCCATGTGAGATAGCGGCTGGAGGCTAGGAAAGAATGTGATGGTTGTACTGGTGAGAGAAATACCAATTTTAGCAATTTTGGAGTTAATTGAAAAGCCATTTAAATTGGGGGAGAGGGCAACACCTATCTGAATTCTCAATGAAAGACCAAATTGTGTAATATTGTATATTACCCACAAAACAGGGTTATGACATTGGAAAAAAATCTTGAGAATATTTGTGCATGTTAATAAGGATTCAACAGACAAGAACGTATCTTGACTCCCTGCCAATTCTCTATAATGTTATAATAATGGATTTTAGGCCTTTTTAATCAATATTGGAAATTTAGCTATTGTCAGAGTGCTAGAGATATTGATCAAAATGATTCCAAGCTTGTCCTTTCCTTAGTGTTTGTGTATATGTTTTTCAGCCTCATTTACCAGTACTGATTCTTTATGATGGTTAATGTTAAGATCAGGCTTTTCAAAGTGATTAAGTCTAAGATTTACTAATAGACATATAAAATTTAACTACTCTACCTAACATCTCTAGTGTGCAAACCTGGAGTAGTTTAGAGGTATTCAGAATAGCTCAGTGGTTTGGGTTAGAGACTTATGATACAATAGATACCAAGGTTCCTTGATTCAAACAGGGGTGTGGAATTACCATGCACGACTTGTCTGACACGGGTGTTTACTACTTGCGGGCAAGTACATTTTCTAGGCCACATGTCCGTGGACAAGTAAATACCAGAACAAATCTTTATCTACAAACTTTTTTGTGAACAAGTTCAATTTGATCCTGGACAAGTAATATACAAATGAACTAAAATTGGGATATTACTGACATATTGTTTATAGCAGACTGAAATGCCATTAAATGTCTAAATGATTTTATTTTCATCTGCCTTGAAATTGACTGCCTCATTTCTAATACTGATTTATATTTGCAATTACTAAGTTGTTTCACCCTACTCTACTTTTCGGATAAATTTTGTTTTCAAATTTTGTGTCTTCATATTTTTATGCCCCCGATAGGGAGGCATCATAAATTTGACTTGTCCGTCCGTCCGTCTGTCCGTCCGTCCGTCTAGCCGTCTGTCCGTCATTCCGTCCAAAAACTTTAACATTGGCCATAACTTCTAAATCAAAGCGGTGTCGGGGGCATTGTCATCTTACAGTGACAGCTCTTGTTGTACTTAATATCGTAACAAAAGCATGTTGCGAAACAGTTGTAACTTTGCACATGTTTATAGACTGTTACAACTGTTTCATATTGAGCCATTGATCATGGCCTATACAGTGTTAATTACTTAAGACCATTTTAACGCTGACACATCTATTTGTTTGACAGAATTCCTAGAGGCTCCTTTTTTTGCATGAAATGTCAATTACTGACAATAAAGAAATTTTAATCTGACTGACATTTAGGAGTGCTCATTTATTGATTACGGTTGACAGGGAGTAAACAGGATATGTCTGGAGATGTTGCCATAGCAACACAGCCTACAAGCTCCGATTTCATTCTTGGCTGTTTTGTAATAATTATGGAATAATGGCTCTTTATGATATTAGAATTTTTGAAAGAAATTAAAAGGAGTACAAAGGTTTTAATTAAAAAAAAGGTGGGCAATGGGCCTGTGTTGACACAATGTAGGGCGAGGCCAGTCTAAAAAACTATTTTACTTCTCAATTCAACCTATGATGTGGGTACTCACTTGAATTAGAAACTGTCTTCAATTCTTGCCTGAAGTTGGGCCCAAAATAGTGAATGACTTTATTTACCTTCAACCAGGAAATAGCTCTAAATTCATATAAAAATGAGTTCACTACTCAACTTTTAGTCAGTTAGAAGCATGTAAGTCTCAATGATAGTGCCTCATTTGATCCTTGACTGCAGGTGGTTATCCTTTCAGATTCTTGTCTACCACCAATTGGTGGATGGTTGTATACCTTTGATTAGCCAGGGGTGTGGAATTCCCATGCCCTACTTGTCCGACATGAGTTTTTCCACTTGTGGGCAAGTACATTTTTCTAGGCTACTTGCCCGTGGACAAGTAAATACCTGAGCAAATTTTGGAACAGTGCTTGAAAATGAGAAACAGGTGGTGTAGACTAACATCAGACCGCACATATATGCAGGCTGATGTTTGTCTTTAGTTCCTGCCAAAGCAGGAATATTCTAGGTTCAGCATGACAAGGGTTAATATAATTGAAATTCTAAACACCATTCAAACCAAAAATCTATGTCCTGTCTTCATGAACAATTTAAATTGTTTGAAATATCACACACACCATCTCAAAGCAGGAATTTCAAACAATTGAAAATGATTCACGATTATTCAAATAGTCTAGTCTATGTAATTGACTAGGATCGTCAAATTGTAATAACATTTTGGTCCTGATGTAATGATTAAAAAAGTGGGAGGGAAGAAAAGATATTATTTTTTTCTCTGTTCTGTTTCTTTTCTTCATTTCTTTATAATTTCATAACCTTGCATGCTGCAATGTCCAGTAAAGTATAAAGTGTAATAATATATTGGCTAAAATTGTGCTTGTGTGAGAAAACAAAAGGGAAACACTGGATAGATGCACCAGCTGTGCCATATACCTGAATAAATTGTTGATATTATCAATTAACCCCATTACTCAGAATTGGTATTTAATCATTCTCCTCCTGCTCACCACATCTTCTCGTTGACAAGAAAGATGTGCAAACAGTTTAGACTAAGATCACCATGCACAGATACAATTGCAGTCTGTATCAGTTTACACTGCATGGCCTCTTCGTTATAATTATGGGAAAAAACTTAAGCATCAATAATTGCAATCAAATGAAATAAAGAATTCTGACTGGTTTAAATCGCATTTCGTGTCATCTAGAAATTGTCACCTGTAATTTCTTTGAATTTCAACTTAACTAAAACTTTGTCTGTTTATGGCTTACCATGTATATATGGTGTTACATTTCAGTACTTTCCAAATGGATTTGCATTTGCCACTGGGTCAGACGACGCCACCTGCAGATTGTTTGACATCCGTGCAGATCAGGAGATCGGCATGTACTCCCACGACAACATCATCTGCGGAATCACATCGGTGGCCTTCTCCAAGTCCGGGCGACTTCTTCTTGGTGGATATGATGATTTTAATTGTAATGTATGGGACGTATTGAAACAAGAACGAGCAGGTATGATGATGGTTGTGTTTATCACTAGCCTTTTCCAAAATACAAAATCCTTCCACATCATTGGCTATTATTTTTGAAAAGTAAATATAGGTGTTTTTTCAAAACTGAGCTCTTGACAAAGGCGTTGAGTCCATTACCATAGGTATATCAGGTATTTTTTAGAAAAGCATTTGATAGGAATTAAACGTGATACCTCCTTTTTTGAAAGTACATGAATGCGTAAACCTTACGATCTAAGACAAGCAATGCATGTCATTTGAAAGGTTATTTGTATCAATTTTATGTATTGTTTAAACCTGTTATATCTAATTCGAGAGAGTAGCACAGGAATTCAACTGTTAAGAGAAGATTTCACTGCTCACCACGCAAAATCTACCTTTACATATTTCATTTTATCATAAACAAAAAAGCTAAACATCATTTATTTCTTCTCTTAAATTTATATATCGTGGATTTTCTACCAAAAGCTCATAACTACAGCTTTAATCAAGCTGTAGTTACGAGATTTCAGCAGAACACCGACAATATAAATGTCTGCAGCTACTTTTGAGTGCAAATGTCATAAAATTTTATTTAAACTTGTATAAAGCTCACACTCACTGGACCATCTGAGAGCTGTCGGTTTGGAGAATGTTTTTGATACCAGTTGTTTAATGAAATTGGTTGCTTTGTGGTTGTTTAAGCAAAATTGACTATGATGTTTCTTTTTCAGGTGTCCTTGCTGGTCATGATAACCGTGTCAGTTGTCTTGGAGTTACTGAAGACGGAATGGCCGTTGCTACTGGATCCTGGGACAGTTTCCTCAAGATCTGGAATTGAGGCTAGGATAACGATGTTATTTTGTAAAAAACAATTACAAACTCAACATTTGATAAAAGTCGCCTCAATTAAAATTTGTACAAAAAAAATTATACATGTAATTGTCATTGAGAAAAAACACATTGTGAAGTGTTACTAATTAATTTTATTTTTCGTCGGTGAACAAAGTTATATTTAGTGCATGACTTCAACAAATAAACTCTTGGATTAAAGCTACACTGATCTATTTATACTTCGTACCAACTGTCACTTTTCATACTTCATATATATGTCGAATATATTCATATTTATGTTTGAAATACTTTCATTTTGTGCTGTATTGTGTTTGTATGTTCGCAATACAGTGGTACAAAAATGAAATGAATATAAATCTTTAGATTTGATGGATTTTTACAGAATAGAGGAAAATCAAGTTATCATAGTTTATCGTTGTTCTAATTCTAAAACTTTGTAAATACAGCCAGATTAAAGCTGTATTTCAGATGTTTTGAATTACAGCATCGTTATACTTTTATAGAAATGTTTAGAGGCTAAAAGGATAAGGAATGTTGTACCTAATTCACAAGGAAAAGTGTTTTGATTCTATCTTACTAAGATTAGAGATTTCGACATTTCGTTATCTGATGATATGTCTTTAATTCACCAAATAATGAAGGTGAAATGTAATCATTTTAAATGAAATGAATAGTTTTGCAAGAAGTGCTTAAATGTCGGACCAGCGAGTGTTTTTAATAGACTGAACTACCAATCATCCGCTGATAAACTGTTGGTGATGTCTGAGACAAAAAAAGTTGTGCAAATGGTTCAAAAGATTGGATCTAAAAATCATTGGGGAAAATGGATCTGAATACTTGAATTCTGGAGTCAGAAATACACAAACATTTGAGAATGAATGTAGTCAAGGTTTTCTTTTGAGTTTGAATTTTATGATTGCTGGAGATAATATTCTGGAACGAAGAAGGTCGTGTTACAAGGAGCAAAGTTGAGGAGTTTACGAAGGTCACTGAAATAATGTTTCTGAGGATTTTTTTTTATTTTATTCAACTAGCTGTATATTGAGATGTGTTTGTAGTCGTAATTATGATGAAATTTGATTGGCGAGAGGGGGAGGGTAGAATGTAAAGGGGAAGCTTCTTAACCATTTCAACATTTTTGTTCTAAACTGGGCAATCCAATTGGCAGCGACAGAATGTTGTTCTGTCGCTGCAAATCGGATTGACTTTTTAGAGCTTTGAACTTGGTTAAGATTGTAAAGCAGATATTTAATTATTTGTATTATCCACCTATTTGGTTGTGGATTGAAACCAGAAGATTCTATCCCTTCTATCTTGGCCTTGAGTGAATGAAAATAAATTAGGGGTAGGTGTAAAACTATTCTAAGTGCCCATGAATTTATGGGCACATACGATAAATTTGCATCTTTGCCTGAAATTTGTATGCCCCATATGCATTGAGAGAATGTGTACTCTTGGTTTAAGGGTATAGAAGTCATGTATTTATGCATCTTACAAAATATATTAATCTGATAATTCCTGTATCGTCTTGCAACAATGGAAGGTTTATGTATTAGTTATATTAGGTTGAAATGCTTAAATACCATCCTCATTTGTTTGTCTGTGATCTTTTCTTTACTGTATGCACTATGTTTATAGCTGAGTAATATAGGGGCCAACATGCCACTAGTTAGGTTATCTCTGCATCATTCTGTGATATTTTTTGTACACTCTGAAGAAATTTCAAGCAATTTCTGCCTTTGCTCTACTACTAACCTAAATCGTAATGCGACCAAAATTTTGCATCTACAGTTTTATTGAAGCTGTAGTTACGACATTTTGGTTGCATAATGATGATATGTTGTTTATGGAATAATTTATGAAGCAGTAGCTTGTCTCGAAACCTAGGCTGCATATTGTCAGTGCAATTACAAAACCTGGTAACAACAGCTTTAATCAAGCAGACAACAGCTTTAATCAAGCTGTTGTTTCAAGATTTTGCAATTACACCAACAACGTAGTTCCGCAACGTTTTTTACCACATGTTCTTTCACATTGCTAACTGAGGTTTCCTAATGAATATCATTAGGAAACCTTTGTTAACACTGTAAAAGTTCATTACTTCCGAGATGTTACGGAACTATTACGGGTCCACTACCTTAAACAATTTCAAAAGCTTTTAAGAGTAAGAGAAGCACCAATGATTAAAAAAGAAATATAAATTTGAATTTTGAAAACAAATGGGAATGGTATTTAGGATTTTCAATCTATCCTACTGTGTTGTTTAAAGTTACCATCACAATTCACAGCTTGTCTAAAAAATGTGTTAAAATTTCCATCAGTTGAATTGTTTTAATTTAAGGAAAAGGCAAAATTTGAACTTGAAATTTTATCAATATGTGAAGATGAGGTCTATATATTGATTGTATTTAGAAAAAAAAAATCAAAAGTAATATGTCACATTTTTAATATTGAACCTGACTAAAGGGCACATAATTTAATCTAGATAAATGATCAAGTAATATGAAATAAATGCTCAGCAAAGTTGTTTAATTCTTCAGAAGAGTTTTAATTAGAAAAATCATGAAGTAATTGAAAACGATATAGGGGTAAGGGTCGCACACTCTTGCTTCTTTTCATACATTGCCTACATATTTTTCATACTTTTTACTATTTATTTTCTGTGGTGGGTGAAAGGGTGTGTGTGTATGTTTGTACATGAGATTTTTACATACTTATTTCTATGTAGTACATATGGTAAAGTCTGTGTGGTCAAGTTTTTTGTCTCGATTTATGAGCTTTTGGTAAATTTCGAGGGGTTGACGTGAAACTATTGTGATTGCATATACAATGTATATTCTTTTCACTTACTATTTCAAGATTGAGAGCAAAAGTGTGGTGTCTAAACATGTCTATTGCTCAGCGTGAAACAGTTGTAACTGCCTATGATTTTATAGGCAGTTACAACTGTTTCACGCTGAACCATCAAATTGTATAACACATTGGCACTTCATGCATTCAATTTCTCAATCTTGAAATGATTTTCACACAAATCTGTTGATTTTGCTGTATGTGTATAGAAAAATCATATTGCTTGGGGAAAGTCTCCGCAATACAAGTGTGCACAGTTTTTGTGACAAATTACTTACTTTTAAATCCATAATAATTATAGATGACAATTGAACTTTAACAAGTAGGCAGCCAAGTTTATACAAACATGATGCATTTGGAGATAGGAAATAACCAATTTTCAAAAAAAGAAACAGAAAACATCTTAAATTGAATGATTTCCATTTCATAACTTAGTTATCCATCAATGCAGGGTTGGAGCAGAATTACAGTGTAGTGCCTATATAGAGACAGACATTTTCCTTAGTTTTGCTAGGAGCCTCTATTTAATTTACAATGTGAATTTGATCTGACAGTGTCTTTTGTCATCCTCTTGCTGTGTGAGATTTCTATATTCATGTTGCCAAAGCTCATGTTACAGTGTAACTGTAACACTTACTTGAAAAATTCTTTCCTACAGTGACATATAGCAACCGTATTATCAGTGTAATTCCAAAACCTTGTAACTAAAGCTTCAACAAAGCTGTAATTACGAGGTTTTTAGAAATACACTGATGATATCCTCCTTATTTACTAAAATGACTTTGAGGTAAGAATCCTTCGATAATATTTTTTCATTAAGAGTGTAGGAGACTGTACTTTCTGATTTGCAAGTTTGTGACAAAAATATCCTCTTAAGGTAGTGGACCCATAATAGTTCCACAACATATCAGAGTTCATGATCTTTCACAATGTTGACCGAGGTTTCCTAATGAAATCATTAGGAAACCTTGGTTAACACTGTTAAAGTTCATTATCTCCAAAACGTTATGAAACTTTAAGGGGTTCACTACCTTAAACATTTCTATTTTACTGTTCTTCATGGTTTTGAATAAACATACTGTAAATCTATATCGGCAATTATGATCTTTAATCACTGAAGCTTTTCAATGCTTTAAATTTTGCTGTTTTCAAGTGCAGACATAATTTTTTTTAGCCTGGTACAGTTTTCTGAAGCTGAATTTAGGTTGTCACTTGTAGGAAAGGATACTATTGATTCTCTCGCTTGCTGGAGATGTATTGTTTGCCCATTTCACCCTGCACAGTGTATGCTAGCCGTCTTAATTTTGATTCACTTTCTATAAACATTTGAGCAAGTTCTGGTAAAAGAATAAATGTGTGAGCAATACTTGGAGATCAATCAAGATTTGATATCTTAAAAAGATTTGGGAAAAAATTAAAGAAAACAAAACAAAAAAACACCAGAACTGTTCTTTCATTTAAAATTTATCTTTAATAAACTTCCTGGGATAATAAAAACTATTTACCTAATTCCATCTTTTAGGCTAGTGATAAATGGTAGCATGAAATCATGTAAGTAAATCTTTGGCAGGAAATGGGGGTGAAATGGGCCAACTAATTTTGTACATAGTTTATACTTGTGGAAAATTTATTATAAAGATGATAATTCAGTGCAATCATTACAGTAGTGTCGAAGTCCAAAACTAATGTAGTTCATTGTGTAATCGGTAATGTGAGCTTTCTTATTTTGATTTGAGCTTCAATCGGGAAGAAAGATGGGTTTTGACACAGCTATTATTAACTTGGTATCATATTTTGATAAATGGATGATATTAAGACCATGTGTATTATATGACTCAAAAAGTGGAATTATAAAAGAGGGATATTATCCTAGCATTGTTAGCTTTTTAACAAAATTTAGACATCAATGAATTTCTTTTTCAATAAGCTTCTAAAGGTATTTTCCAAAAAAGAAGGCAATGGTTTTTCACTTATCCTATCGAAATGGATATTTAAAATGTGGTTTATAGATTTATTGTTCATTTCATGTGTCTAAACCCTCTTTTTATCTGATCGACGCTTGTTCTTATTCTACATCAGTTTACAGATCTGCGAAATTGTATGAATATTTACAATAAAAAAAGGAAAAATTAATTTGAACCAATGGTACTGAGAGATAAGACCATAGATAAACTGTGTCTACTGCTAAAAGATGTCAAAATTCAAATATCAAAGTAATTGTAAAATGCTTTTGAACTTTCAAATTTGATCTAATTCTGAATAAGTCAAAAGCAAACCAAACATATGTATTTGTGTGTTTTTTGAAGCTGAACATCATTTTCGATTACCCAGACCTCTTAAGGTTAGTAATCCCTGAATTGAATGTTGGAATTGATGAAATTCTTTTATGATTAATTACAATTTGATTATTATATTCACCATATACATTATATAGAACTGTTCACTATTTACCTATTCACAGCTTATTTCATCTAGATAATCATGTCTACTTTCTACTATTTTAGGGAAAAAATCTTATTTAGATCAAATTCTCCCCTTGCTTATTATAGGTGTGTGCTTGACTCTGCCAACTGGACAATAATCTAAGATCCTGAAATGAATTTGAATACCTTGTTTGACAGTGACTTAAACCTTGTAACTACAGCTTAAACAAATCAGTTGTTTCGAGGTTTTGATTTCTCATTATGGTTCTATAGAAATTGTTAATTATATGAGAAATACAGTCAATAATCAATTTTAAACAAATTAACTAATACACAATGAAAGACAGTTGTCACTGTTTGGAATTATACTATCAGATGTCCACAAAATGAGAATCATATTCTAAAAAAAATTCTGATCATTTTGGAATGTTTCATTGTTGGGAGACCAAAATGTCTTGAATACAGCTTGATTGAAAAAAAGTTGCATTAATTTTACAACATCTTGGTTGCCAACAACTATTTTAGAGTTCTGTGATTTAAGTAGAATACATAAAACTGATACTTGAAATAGTATTTTACACTATTTTATACAAAATCCTGTATTTCTATGTTTACATCTTGGTCCATTTGGTTGAGAACTCAAGATCATCCTATGTTTAAAGGTAGGGGGAGATAGGTTAGAATGTTAAGTACATTATTTGGACTAGTCTCTTGTCAAAGTTTGTGTGAATGAACGCCTATATACATGTACTTGTATCAGTTACTTTCATTTGTCAATAAAGCTACATGTCTTATAGTCTGGGTGTTGTTTTTGTTTGTTTGCATTTGGTTTAAACCTTGTCATGCTGAATAAATTTTGGCTAAAAATTTTCATCAAAATCAAAGGGCAAAAAGCATTGAAAAGTTCCAACTGTAGGTCAATTTTTATACCCCCCGTATCGAGAGATCGGGGGCATATTGTTTTACTCATGTCCGTGTGTCCTTCTGTCTGTCCGTCTGTCTGTCCGAAAACTTAACCTTTGCCTTTTCTCCAAAAGTATTTGACATACATAGCTGTACACCAAAGTCAAGGTCATGTGACAAGGTCAAGGTCATGTGACAAGGTCAAGGTCATCTGTCAAGGTCAAACTTTAAAAAAAATGCTGTTCCGGGGGCATTCGTGTTTGACAAACACATCTTGTTTTTTTTTGAAAAAATAAATCTATCGACAATTCTGGTTTGAAAGGAGACAAACAGGTGGTGTAGGCTAACATCAGACTGCACATATGTGCAGGCTGATGTTTGTCTATAGCTCCTGCAAAAGCAGGAATATTCAGGGTTCAGCATGACAGGTGTTAAACCCAATTTCATGGAATGTTTTCTTACAGCTTGGATCAATGCCTGTCAATTGTTCTTCCTGTAAAATTCAGCAGAATATTCCATCCAGTTTTTAAAAAAAAGAAACCAGTCCTGTGTTCAGGATGACAAGACTGTGCTAACTGTTTGCAAGTTTTACCCCGCTTTGCACAAGTAATTGTGTGTAAAGCAGGTTATAATTTGCAAAGAGCTTACACCATTTTGTCATCCTGAACACAGAGCAAGATTGATGGCTGCTCCCAGGATTCAAGCCAGATATCAAACTAATGAATCCCTGGTTTAAAACTCAATGTGTTAGAAACTGAGCTATCTAAGAATAAGCTACAAAGTAGAATGGGGATATATTTGAGTCACAATATCTGTGGTATACATTCATTCATCCACCTGTCAATTAAACTCTTAGCTCCACTGGCCAAAGGCAAACTGAGCTAACTGGGCCTTGGATACAAAATAGAAGAAGGTTCATTGGAGTCGCAATGTCAAATCTATTCATTCATCCATCAGTCAATTTTCCTCTCAGCTCCAATGGCCAAAGGCCATTGAGCTATTGTAATGGCGGTGTTTCTGTCCTGCATGCGTCTGTCAATTTGTGTCTAACCTTTTTATTTCAACATCTAAGCCAATGGGGGGATTTCATTAAAACTTGTTTCTTGGAAGACCCTCTTAAATTGTTCCAAGAAATTTTCAATTGCCCATATAAATTTGGGACACTTTAAGATCTGTAAAAATTTTCTCCCAAACTAATGGATCAATATCAATATAATTTTAGCATTTATGTTTCTTAGGTGACCTTTTCCTCAAGATATTTACATTTAAATTCAAATAATTGGCAGAGCAGGACTGGGCTTATTTTCTAATTAAAAAGTTTGAAAATCCTCCCAAACCATGGGACCAATTTTAAGGAAACATACCCCCCCCCCCCATTTGTTTAGGCTGATCTTTATCTCGTGTCAAAACATGAATTTTCCTGGTTCAGCATGACAAGGGTTACACTAGAATCAGTCGCCTGTATTAGAATGTATTTTTGTATGTGAAGGGTTAAAAACTATCTCCTGTGAAACATCTGTGGAGCTTAGTATTTCTATCCGTTTATTCTCAGTTTTCAGTGTAATTAATCTTTACCTTTGGCACATCAAGTGAAAATGGGTCTCTTTTGGAGTAATCTAAGCTAGAAAGGTGAAACAAAAGTAAGCAAATATTTTTATGCCCCCGTATCGAGAGATCGGGGGCATATTGTTTTACTCGTGTCCGTCTGTCTGTCCGTCTGTCCGTCTGTCTGTCCGTCCGTCCGTCTGTCCGAAAACTTAACCTGAAAACTTAACCTTGCCAATATCTTCAAGCCTATTCAAGATACAAAGCTAATATTTGGCATGATGATAGATCTCAATGACCCGCATCCGCTGGTACCAAACTCAAGGTCATGTGACAAGGTCAAGGTCATCTGTCAAGGTCAAACTTTGAAAAAAAATGCCGTTCCGGGGGGCATTCGTGTTTCACAAACACATCTTGTTAATTATATGTGTATAATTCAATTGTTACCTTGAATTTTGTAACCCTCGAAGAAAAGGACACTGTCAACATCTGGGAAACTGAAAACATTAATTGATTTTAGTTCTATTTGTTCTCAAAGTCTAGACTGTTTTCAAACTGCAAATCAATTATGACCTTGACCTTTGAGTTACTTGACCCAAAAAGGACCAGGCACTTTCCTTGGTCTTTGGTAGCAATTATATTGTTTGTGATTGTAGTTAATAAGTTCTCAAGTTGAAAAAAGTGAAAAACAAAAGGCCCAACAGGGACTCTATGGCTCCACTGGCTTTACGTTGTCCAAATTTGAAAAATTATAAAACACTAATGCCCCTTATACGGTAATTCCTTTGACAAGTTGAACCTTGATAATTGATCTTGACCTTCAATGAAGAGCATTGGTACTTTATTGGTGTTGAAGATGCAGAAAGATGTTTAGTTTTTAGGTTTACCCTTGTCATGCTGAAAGTGCTGAATGCATTTATTGTAGGACCATATTTCAATGGCTTAGCGTAAAACATAATATGTTTTACGCTAAGCCATTGAAATATGGTCCTACTATTTATGTGACCCGTCACGCGAAAAGGGACCATCTAGGAACTCCGTAAATACACATTAGAAAAAAGAGATTGCCTCTAGTACAAGCCAACCAAAGGGGGCATTTCTGAAATTCTTTCACAGGAAGGTAGATTGATTATTTCAGATTTAGAAAATTAGTAAAGTGCGAAAAAATTTCGACCCAAGTCAGTCTGCGTCCGCGCAGTGTGATTAGGGTCGACACTTTACGCACTACCATGATGGCCCCTTTTTGCTTGATGGGTCACATATATGTATTATAGGCAGTGACAACTGTTTTGTGCTGAACCATCTTTTTTTTTTTAAATACTTTGCTAAAACTTTTCAGGTTTGATAAGAAAAATCAGGTGGTATAGACTAAGATCAGACTGCATATATATATATATAGACTGATCTTTGACTATACCCCTTGCAAAAGCAGGAATATTCTGGGTACAACATAACAAGGGTCAGGTTCTAACAGACAGATTGATGAACAGATAGAGACCAGTAAATTGATATACCCCTTTCTGTCCATGGGGGACATAACAATCAATTATAGTTTCTTTAATGCTTTTCGGTGGTTAATCGAGAAATAATGGTAGATTATCACTTGATAATCTCACCGCAAAAGCAGTGAAATTATCAAAAACTTATACCCTGCTTTTGTGCATTCCATCCTATCTGACGTCATCTATGCGGGGCAAAATAAGTGACGTCACAATGAACGTTGCATAGCAATCATGCGCAAAATGACACGCTTTACGAAAATATGTCCCAGAAATTTCCCATTTTGTCTAACTTTTGCAATAAAGAAATAGAATAATCGATTGTTTTTCGTGTAAGATCGATTAATTTTTCATTTTGTGAACAACAAAGGCTATATTTTCACACTCGTGAAATAAAGCTTTTGTTGTTCACTCAATGAAATATTAATCGATCTTACACTGAAACAAATGATTATCCTCTATGTATTTCCCAAGATAAATATTCTAAAACTTGCATACAAACATGCTTTTTATTGAATATCAAGTTTTCAAAGGAAGATTTTGTATTGAGAAGAATATCAAACATTTCAAGTGAAATTTGACCTGCGTCAGTTATTTCTAAATGTTGAAAGATGACCCTATCATGCTGAATTTAGATTTTGCCTCAAGCACATTGACAATTCTTGGGACATTCCAACCAATCTGGCTCAAATTTTCCACACAATAATCTAGGGATGAGTGTCTTTTTGATTGCCTTTATGTATAAAAAGCAATTGCCGTAGAACATTGCAA
This sequence comes from Fragum whitleyi, assembly GCA_948146395.1. Lineage (NCBI taxonomy): Eukaryota > Metazoa > Mollusca > Bivalvia > Cardiida > Cardiidae > Fragum > Fragum whitleyi. Next base: position 47,318,016 of record OX411554.1, read on the forward strand.
ATAATAGCCTTATAATTGCAACCATGCAGATCTTAAAAACATTCAAAATACTCAGCTTAAGGTAGCAATGGTCACATGGTGTCATTTTTAGCTCAACTGGCCAAAGGCCAGCAAGCTATTGTCATGGCGGAGTGTCCGTAGTGCGTGTGTCCGTGCGTAAACTTTTCTTTAAACATCTCCTCCCAGACGAATGGGCTGATTTTAACGAAACTTGGTAGAAGTGATCCTTGAGTGGCCCCCTTCTTAAATTTTGATTGGCCCCCAAATATGGGCATGGCAGGGCGTGGCATTTTTTAACTTTGAAATCTTTAAAAATCTTCTCCTCCCAAACCATTGGGCCGTTTTCAATGAAACTTGGAATGGATGTTCCTTGGGTGACCCTTTACTTAAATTGTTCACGATTTTTGATTAGCCCATAAATATGGGTGTGGCAGGTCGGGGCTTATTTTGAGCTCGAAATCTTTGAACGATATCTCCTCCTGAACCACTGGGCCTATTTCAATGAAACTTTAACAGAATGTACCTTGGGTGACCCTTTACTTAAATTGTTCAAGAAATTTTGATTGGTCCATAAATATTGGCGTGGCAGGGCGGGGCTTATTTTGAGCCAGAAATCTTTGAACGGCATCTCCTCCTGAACTACTGGGCCGATTTCAATGAAACTTTATCAGAATGTTCCTTTGGTCACCCTTTACTTAAATTGTTCAAGAAATTTTGATTGGACTAAAATATAGGCGTGACAGGGTGGGGCCTATGTTGAGCCCAACATTTTCAAATGACATTTTCTCCTGAACCACTGGGCCGATTTCAATGAAACTTTACCAGAATGTTCCTTGAGTGTCTCTTTTAAAAAATTATTGCTAAATTTTGATAGGTCTATAAATAAGGGCGTGGCAGGGGGGGGGGCTTATACTGAGGCCAAAATCTTTGAACGATATCTCCTCCGGAACCACTCAGCCAATTTCAATGAAACTTTACCAGAATGTTTCTTGGGTGACTATTTACTTAAATTGTTCAAGAAATTTTGTTTGGTCCATAAATATGGTCATGTCAGGTGGGGCCTATTTTGAGCCCGAAATCTTTGAACGACATCTTCTGAACCTTATGTTTTAATAAGATTGGTCAAGGGTTGCAGGTTCATTGTGATTGAGTATTTTGGTGCAATATGGACCAGAACCATTTAATCATTACTAAATAGGTCTTAGGAGATTTTGGAGTGTTAATGTATTCATTTAAAGTAAGCTTTATTTAATGAAAGTCTAAAGATTTTTAAGCCAGTGGAGCGATAAGGCCCTCTTGGGCCTCTTGTTTTTCGCCCAATGATTTTTTTTCTTGTTCGCTTATGTTGTAGATTTACATTGTATAGTCATTATATCAAAATTTAAAGGTACCTTTCCATGCTCATTTTCATGCTAGAGTTATCTACCCTTGAGTGATATTGGCCAAGTTTCATTAAACTGTTTATGTTTGTTTTAGGTCCAGTATAAACTCAGTACCAGCTGATAGCTATAAAACACATACATGTTGATAGACCTTATACATGTACACAATGGCCATTGCCGAGGAAATTTCTCTTTGATCAATTGCATTTGCACAATGTGCCTTCAAAAATTAAAAATGCACTAACTTTTAGCTCACCTGAGCACAAAGTGCTCACAAAAGTTCTTCTCCTCCTCCTAAACCATTGGGCTAATAAAGCTGAAACTTTGTAGGGATGTTCCTTTGGTGAAGGTCTTCAAAAGTTGTTAAAAGAATTTTATTCCATCAAAAACTCTGGTTTCCATGGAAACTGAAATGTTAAAAAATTGCCAAAAATCTTAGAAAAAATTCTTCCTAAACCACTGGTTCAATCAAGCTGAAACTTGGCAGGAATGTTCCTTGGGTGAAGTTCTTCAAAAGTTGTTAAAAGAATTTAAATTCATCATAAACTCTGGTTTGTATGGTAAAGGAAAGGCTGAAAAATGGCCAAAATTTGCTGAAAATCTTAGAAAAAATTCTTCTCCTCCTAAACCACTAATATAGCTGAAACTTGGTAGGGATGTTCTCTGGGTGAAGCTCTACCAAAATTGTAAAAATAATTTAATTAAAATCTCTGGTTCGCATGGTATTGGGAATGTCAAATTCTGCCAAAGTTTCATGACTATTGAACCAAATTTGTGGTCTCTAGAGACTAGAATGTAAACCTAAATTGTCAGGCCCCTTTTCCTTTAATACTGCATGTATCCTTACCTTTTTCAAAAGGATTCATCCTCGAGACATGGCCAACATTCTGATCAAGTTCCTTGGAGATTGGACCATATTTGTGGCCTCTAGAGTGTGAACAAGAAAATTGATATTAAGTTCCTTTTTACCGTGATATGGCATGGATCTTTCCCATATTCAATAGGGTTCATTCCTGACCAACATTCTGACCAAGTTTCATGAAGATATGACCATATTAGTGGCCTCAAGGGTGTAAACAAAAAAATTGGCATTAAGGCCCCTTTTCCTGTGATATGGCATGGATCCTGCCCATTTTCAATAGGGTTCATCCTTGTGACCTGGCCAACATTCTGACCAAGTTTCATGAAGATATGACCATATTAGTGGCCTCAAGGGTGTAAACAAGAAAATTGGCATTAAGGCCCCTTTTCCCGTGATATGGCATGGATCCTGCCCATTTTCAATAGGGTTCATCCTTGTGACCTGGCCAACATTCTGATCAAGTTTCATGAAGATTGGGCCATATTTGTGGCCTCTAGAGTGTAAACAAGAAAATTGGCATTAAGGCCCCTTTGCCCTTGATATGGCATGGATCTTTCCCCTTTTCAATAGGCTTCATCCTTATGACCTGGCTAAAATTCTGATCAAGTTTCATGAAGATTTGGCAATATTTGTGGCCTCTAGAGTGTAAACAAAACAAGAGGCCCAAGAGGGCCTGTATCGCTCCACTGGCTTTAAAATCTTTAGACTTTCATTAAAAAAAACTTACTTTAAATGAATACATTAACACTCCGAAATCTCCTAAGACCTATTTAATAATGATAAACTGGTTCTGGTCCATATTGCACCAAATCACTCAATCACAATGAACCTGCAACCCTTGACCCATCTTATTAAAACATAAGGTTCAGAAGATGTTGTTCAAAGATTTCGGGCTCAAAAAAGGCCCCTCCTGCCACACCCATATTTATGGACCGATCAAAATTTCTTGAACAATTTAAGTAAATAGTCACCCAAGAAATATTCTGGTAAAGTAACATTGAAATTGGCTAAGTAGTTCTGGAGGAGATATCGTTCAAAGATTTTGGCCTCAAAATAAGCCTTGCCCTGCCACACCAAAATTTATGGGCCAATCAAAATTTAGCAATTAATTTTTGAAAAGAGACATTCAAGGAACATTCTGGTAAAGTTTCATTGAAATCAGCCTAGTGGTTCAGGGGAAAATGTCATTCGAAAATTTCGGGCTCAAAATAAGCCCCACCTTGCCACGCCCATATTTAAGGACCAATCAAAATTTCATGAACAATTTAAGTAAAGTGTCAACCAAGGAACATTCTGTTAAAGTTTCATTGAAATCGGCCCAGTGATTCAGGAGATGTCGTTCAAAGATTTCCGGCTCAAAATAAGCCCCGCCCTGCCACACCCATATTTATGGGCCAATCAAAATTTCTTGAACAATTTAAGTAAAGGGTCACCCAAGATACATCCATGCCAAGTTTCATCCAAATCTGCCCAGTGATTTGGGAGGAGAAGATTTTTAAAGATTTCAAAGTGAAAAAATGCCACACCCTGCCACGCCCATATTTGGGGGCCAATCAAAATTATTTGAACAATTTAAGAAGAGGGCCACCCAAGGATCATTTCTACCAAGTTTGGTTTAAATCCGCCCATTGGTTTGTGGGGAGAAGATGTTTAAAGAAAAAGTTTACGCACGGACAGACGCACGGACACACATACGGACGCACGATGCCATGACAATAGCTCGCTGGCCTTTGGCCAGTGGAGCTTAAAATCATTAGGAAACCTCGGTTAACACTGTTAAAGTTCATTACTTCTGAGATGTTGCAAAACCATTACGGGTCCATTACTGTAGGTGTACACAGGAGAATCATATTAAATTAAATATTCAAAGATATTGATAGATTTTGAATCTAATTTTTTTTTAAAACTTTCCCTTTGATTACTGAGGGTCATTAACTTTTGGGAAAAAAATGTCACTTTTGGTTTCTTATATTTGTTGCCATACTTTTCAGTAATACCCAAAAATACAACCTATAAAATTATACCTTTCACCTTTTCAGGTAGGAAGAAAAGCTCTTGAAATAAATCAAGTTAACAATGGCTTATTCTTTGATTATTTACAATGCAATAAAATCAATTAACATTTTGTATACTTGGAGGACAATGTATTGTAAAAACCAGTTGTTCGATCCATTATGTTTGTAAAATTGGTAATTCAATTCACCATCATGCTCTTTTAAACATTTTGCCCATTGACAAACAATTCCAATTTTGCATATTTCTAAAACTTTGAGATACAACTTTCCTGAGGTGTTTTATCTTTGAAATTTTGTTTCATAACTCCATGACATCCATGAAGTATCCTTTTTATGTCTTAGATATAAAATTGTTAACCTTAATCATGCCAAATAACTAAATTTCTTGGTAAAATAGCTTTAAAACAAAAGTGCTGAAATTAATGGAAGAACTTATTCAAAATTGCAAGCCAATATTTATTTTGAAAATACATCTTTTAAAATTTTCAATTCAAAAAGGAAAATTATATTGGTGTAGATTAGGCTAAATTTTGTGCAACCTGATCTTTAACTGAGTTATTTCCTGGTTATTTCCACCTTAACCCTTGTCATGCTGAATAAAAAACCTTGGCATAATTATATACTCAGCAAAAAAAAGAAAGTACCCACTTTTCTTTTTTCAATATCCTTTACATTTTTAATATTAAATTATCAATTCTGGTACCATTGTGTTTGCAGCGCTTTGTTTTCTCATGCAAACATGACTTTTCATTCAAGCAATTTGTCATTTTGGGTGTTTTTCAATAAATGTCGAAATGTTTGTTTTCTACGTTTACGTATGTCACATGTTCGATCCTGAGTTTCTTCTCAAATGAATTTAGCCTCTAAAGCTCTGTGGTTAAGAAAATCAAACAATAGTTTTGTTTTGTACAACACAATTTTGTTATGAGACCAAGAAAAAACATTACCACATGCGTAATCAAAAACCGTCAAATGTTGAGTAAATTTTACGGACGTTAGTTGTAAGATAAGAACAATAAAGACATGTGCTGGCCATTTCCGCCAGAGTAGTATTGTCATTCGCCCTCTTCCACTCAATAGGGCAACTGGGAAGACATCATGCCAAAATTTCTCATTCACGTTGCCGCGATTGCCTCTACACTTCCTAACTGATATTTCAAAGCGGAAATGCCATAAATGTCTGAACCTTTAAAAACGTCAAACTTTAAAATTAGGTCAATTGCTAATTGATCCTGTGTAACGGGTGTAAGGCGAGCAAATTTCCTTGATATTCATACGAGCCTCCCAAATGAGCAAGATGAAACGTTTACGTAATGTGGCAATGCAAATGTTGTTTTGTTTTCAGCAAAAATGAAATAGAGCATTTTGGGATTGGTTTTCTTGACAAGGAACAAGCAGACAGAATTTTGTTAATTTGAGCTTTTAATCTGCGCAAGATGTTTTATGAATGTTTGTGTTCATTTGACTTAATTTTAATAGGAATTAGCAGGAGAAATCAAGTTGTCATATCAATCCAGAATACCTAACGCAATTATATTGCGTTTAGCAAGCTTAAAACTGTCAGAAAATCATTTGAATATTTAATTGAGAGACTGCGATTTTTGAAAACGACCCCCTGGCTACGTTAGCGCCTACATTTCTGCAGCGGCTTCTTCAAATCACATAAAACTGTTCAAATTCATTTCCAAATGATTAGGGCCTAATTTGCAATATGTTTCATAGAATTCCTGTGTGTAGTTTTAAAGAAATCCGAATTTTAATTGGGTGGATACTTTTTATTTTTGCTCAGTATATATAAAACAAAGTGCTGAAAGCTCTGTATTTTCTACTTTTGAGTCAGTATTTGATTTTGAATATATAATTTCTGAAACTTTTCTGGTTTAAAAAGGATAAACAGGTGGTATAGACAAAGATCAGACTGCACACATGTGCAGGCTGATGTTTGTCTTTAGCTCCTGCCAAGGCAGGAATATTCTTGGTTCAGCATGACAAGGGTTAATTCTCTATTTCAAATCTTTTTTTTTTTCAAAGTACAGAAATATTGAAAAATACCAAAAGAATTTGTCACATGATTCCCCTATGTGACAAACGTCTTGTATTTTTCTTTAAATACAATGTACAAGATATATTCATTGGGTGACAAGTCAGAAAGCCTTCAGCACTTGGAGCACACCTGTTCATTGTTAGGTAATTTTTCAAGCATAATTATACCCCCCAGTTATCATGAATTATAATGAATTATATATTAGAATGTTTATATGTATAAAAAAAATCTTTTCATATAATAATATATTTAAAGCATGGTCAAAATTACTGTTTAATTTCACATTCCTTGGCTTAATGTCAAGTTTTTATAGGCATTATCTCTTATTCAGCTGAATAAAAGTTTTGTTTCTGACAAATTGTATATTTTTTATTCAATATATTTCATCCAGTCTAGCTCCCATCTTTCACTATGAAAATTAAGTAAAGTGTGGGTAGTGTTGACTAAGATGTGCTGCCTAAACTTAGTTTATACTTAATCTTATAACAATACATTAAACATCCGTGTGATAACATCCCGTATGATATTTTTTATGATATCACATAGTTATTTTTGGAAACAATGATTAAGTGTGGTTATTTTTAGAAATTTGCATTTCAGTTAGAAACATCGATGAAATGAAGACAAATATTGGTTATAAGATAAATATAATACATACTTAGTGTATATATGAAAAAAATATCTAACTCGGTTATGAGAATTGATAATTGTCTCGGCAGAGCCTCGACAATTTTCAATTCTCCAAACCTTGTTAGATATTTTTTTCATATAATACACTTATTACGTTTTATATATGTCTACCAAAGTCTTGTGTACAGCAAGGAATTGCCATGAACAGTATCAGAAGGATGCCAATGCTCAACTGGATATGCAAACAACCGAAGAAAAAAGTGAAAAATCCTTACAAAAATGTTTTCAAATTTTTCCCTCTTGATAGTCTGGATAGCTCTGATTGTGAACACACATGCTTAGTTTCATAACAATATCTTCAAAAAGTTAAAGTCAAGTTCTATGTAAATTTTTATATGTGCATTTCACACCATCGTGTTATAATTTTATTTTTGTCCCTAGGTCTCTGACTCAGTGCATGAAGCCGTATGGAAAGTTACAAGATAAATGAACCCCACTTATGTCTGTTGTTCCCTAACATATTTTCATTAAGCACTTTTGTCATGTATCATTGGCTCATTCATATTACCATTACAATATTTTCATAAACTATTATTCAATCCTTTATTATCAATATTGAATCACAAAATTCCATTAAAGTAAGCTTAATTGAATGAAAATGAGCATTGTGTAAGATGATCAAAGAATCTCACGTACATGTTACCGGTGTCATGATAAACAAGAGCTGTCACTGTAAGATGACAATGCCCCCGACACCGCTTTGATTTAGAAGTTATTGCCAATGTTAAAGTTTTTGGACGGAATGACGGACGGACGGACAGACGGACGGACGGACAAGTCAAATTTATGATGCCTCCCTATCGGGGGCATAAAAAAAATTAATTACAGTTTAAATGGGATTATAGTTACAAGATTTTGGCTTTTGACAAAGTTTTTTATATAAACAATGACAATGCAAATAATTTTGCAATAAAATAGAAATCATTTTATTAAAATTCCTTGAAAAAATCAAAAGGGCTATCATGGTGGGCCAAACAATTCTAGTATTTCAACAACTTATAATCATTGGACCAGTAGTTGTCAAGTAAAAAGGTGATAAACGTAAGAAGAAAGACAAATATAACTTTCTTAATAAACATAGGCTAAATAACTTACAAATATTAATAGCAACAACAAGACCATGATGGTCCTATATTGCTCACCTTCCCCTCCTTCACTCCTCCCTTAGGAAATTAATTATAAAAGTCGGAAATATTCATGATCTAGTGTAAACAAGTGCATGTCGTATTGCGATGCAATACAGGAGTCCCCCACCAGATAACAAAAAATCCTTTCTTATAATATATCTCCTACTTACTAGATCTATAACTGTATACAAAATTTGAAGTTGCTAGCACATTAGGTTTTGAACAAAATGTCCCAAACAAAAATATAAGAGTAAAAACAACCAATGGCAAACACTCCAAAAGTGGGCAGAGAAGAATGATTCTTGTACATGCCACTTGTCCTCAATGAGATCTATAAGTGTACCAAGTTTGAGGTTGCTAGCACTGATGGCTCAGGAGATATGGTCCGGACAAAAATGTCAGGATAAAAAACAACAACGGACAATAACTAAAAAAGTGGATATGGCAGAGTAACAGTTCTTGTGCATTACACTTCTTCTCAATGAGATCTGCCAGTGTAAAAAGTTTGAAGTTGCTAGGGCTTATGGTTTAGGAGATAAGTACGGGACCAAAATGGAAGGATAAAAACAACAAAGGGCAATAACTCAAAAAGTGGACATGGCAGAGTGACAGTTCTTGTACATGACACTTGTTCTCAATGAGATCTATACGTGTACAAAGATTGAAGTTACTAGCACTTATGGTTTAGGAGATATGATCCGGACAAAAATGTAAGGGTAAAAACAACAAAGGGCAAAAACTCAAAAAGTGAGCGTGGCAGAATAACAGTTCTTGAACATGACACTTGTCCTCAATAAGATCTATAAGTGTACCAAGCTTGAAGTTGCTAGCACACATAGTTTAGGGGAGATGTTCCGGACAAAAATGTAAAGGTAAAAAGAACAAAAGCAATAACTCAAAAAGTGGGCATGGCAGAGTAACAGTTATTAGACATGATACCTGTTCTCAATGAGATCTATACGTGTACAAAGTTTGAAGTTGCTAGCACACATAGTTTAGGAGATATGTTCCGGACAAGAATGTAAGGGTAAAAACAACAAAGGGCAATAACTCAAAAAGTGGGTGTGGCAGAGTAACGGTTCTTCAACATGACACTTCTCCTCAATGAGATCTATAAGTGTACAAAGTTTGAAGTTGCTAGCACATATACTTTAGGAGATATGTTCCGGACAAGAATGTAAAGGTAAAAACAACAAAGGGCAATAACTCAAAAAGTGGGCGTGGCAGAGTAACGGTTCTTGAACATGACACTTCTTAATGAGATCTATAAGTGTACCAAGTTTGAAGTTACTAGCACATATGGTTTAGAAGATATAGCCCGGACAAAAGTGTGACGGACGGACAGACCGACATACGGACGGACAGACGGAATCGAGCAAACCTATAGTCCCCCAACCGGTAACCGGTGGGGGACTTATAAGAAACTTGTCATTAAGGCCCCTTTTCCCTTAATATAGCATGGATCTTTCCCATTTTCAATAGGGTTCATTCTCGTGACCTGCCAAATATTCTGACCAAGTTTCAAGAGGATCAGACCATTTTTATGGCCTCAAGAATGTCAGCTAGAATAAGATGTGTTTGTGAAACACAATGCCCCGTTACAGCACTTTTTTTTTAAAATGTTGACCTTGACAGATGACCTTGACCTTTAAGCATGACCTTTAACTTGAAACCTATAGATGTACATCACTGAGATCTTTCATCATTCCAACTATGAGACAGGGTATCTATGATAAGCTTGAATAAACTGAACAATGAATGTTTTTTGGTTAAGTTTTTGGAGTTACTTGACCTTGACAGATGACCTTGACCTTGTCACATGACCTTGACTCTGGTATCAGTAGATGTGGAACATTGAGATCCATCATCATGCCAAATATGAGCCTTGTTTTTTGAATAGGCTTTAAGATATTGGCAATGTTAAGATTTTTGGAGTGATTTGACCTTGACAGATGACCTTGACCATGTCACATGACATTGACTTGGTTTCGGCAGACGCAGATCTATGAGATCTATCATCATGCAAAATATTAGGCTTGTATCTTGAATAGGCTTGAAAATATTGGCGTTTTTGGAGTTATTAGACCTTGACAGATGACCCTGACCTTGTCACTTGACCTTGGTACCAGCAGATACGTAACATTGAGATCTATCATCATGCCAAATTTGAGCCTTGTATCTTGAATTAGCTTGAAGATATTGACAATGTTTAGTTTTTTGGTTAACTTTTGCAGACAGACAGACAGACAGATGGACAGAAGGACAGACGGTCAACGGTAAATCAATATGCCCCCGGTCTTTCGATACGGGGGCATAAAAATTGTCAATAAGGTCCCTTTTCCTGAGATATGACATGGATCCTTCCCATTTTTAATAGGGTTCATCCTTGCTATCTGCAAAACATTCTGAAAGAATCCGACAAAAGGACAGACAGGCAAATTGAATAGAATACTTTTAGGGCGTTCACCAACTATGGTTTTCTAAAATTAATGGCTTTCAGCTAGACCTGCACTGCACTCAAGATTAAAATGTTCATGAAACATTTGAGAAATGCATGAAATGGTATACTGTTTTGTGAGTGCGGTTTAATATTTGTAAAGCACTGTACAATTTCTAAATGTTAAAAATCCTAAACTAAAGGCTGTTTAAGTCTCTAAATTTCCTATAAATTGTAATAGATTATACATGCAATGCTATCATTCAAAGGCAATGATTAGCAAACAATAAACAAAATAATTTGTATTCCTTATCAATGTAATTTAAGAAGTTTAATGTCTTACAGATTCAAGATTAAAGATTTATCCCCTTAAAACCCAAGTCAAAGAACATGAGAACACAAGAGTCTCGTCTACTGTTTTCTACTGTCTTAATTTAGCCTAAAAGAATGAGTCTCAAAACTTTTCACAGGATTTCAAATGAATTGGTGTTAATAAACTATTCTTTTAACCCTTTCCATGCTGGACCCAGAATATTTTTACTTTGGCAGAAAGATCAGCCTGCACATATTGCTTTTGCAGAAAGATCAGCCAGCACAAAATGTCATTACTGATTAAATTTCCACTACATATTCCTGTCTATTCATGCCGTCTGTTCTAATCTTACCAGGGCTTGTGCTGGCTTTATAAATTTTGGAATAATTGACCCCTTGACCATGAAGTTCTGGGAGGCGAAACTGGTTTTATAGGGGTCAAAAAAGAGCAAAAAATGAGAACTTATCAGTCTTTAAAATAATCTATATAACTGAAACAAATAAACAATAAAGTGAAGACACACTTTATTGTTTATGTTGTTTCATTTATAAAGATCTTCTGAAAAAGATTGAAGAAAACAATTGATCTTTACTATCTTTAATATTTCTCAGGTTGCACCACTGGAAATCAGTGCATCAAAATGACCAAAATTTTTGAGGGTCAAAATGGGCTTTTTGTTTGTCAAAACCCTGATTACAGGGTCAAACACGGGCCTTGGCCTACACTACCTGCTAAAATAATACACTCAGTTTTGATATATTGATCCTTGATCAAAACTACGTTATCCTAAATCAATGGTAAAGAATGGCAATTTCTTTAAAAAAAAAATAAATTCAGCAGAAACTGTGCTACACTAGGAGGGAGTAAAGGTTGGCTCTTATTCAATCCTTGGATACAGTTAGTTAAATATTGACTTAGTCTACATTCTATAAGTCTTGGTTGTATTGCCTACCTTTAAACATTTCATAAAAGTGAGCTAATTTAGGAGTTAAAGAATGATGAAAACTACCATTTCTCCCAATATGGTCTTAAATATAGAATTTCTTAGCAAAAAATACACGAACTTTACTGTTTCAATTTACATTACAACAGGGACTTAGAAACTCAGTGTGCAGTTTCAATGTTCAATATCAAATATTTTCCCTCTGCTCTTTTTTTTCTTCTTTTTTTTTACTGACATGAGAGCAGAATTTTTTTGTCAGTGAAAAATTGTTGAAACCATTTAAAAGATTTCTCTTTTAAAATTTGTTGACAATCATACAATTCAAGTTGAGTGGTGAATCATTAATTAACAAATTTTTATGAAAGCAAAGTTTCATATTCACTGTATAGAGCTTTTCACTTAGAGATTCCCTGTAACCCAAAATCTTTATTCAATGGCTTATCAGCATAATCGATTTGATAATTTTCAAATATGTGAAAGACAACTTTTATACATGTATTCTTTTATCAATCTCATTCTACAAACTTCAACTACAGTTAAAAACATGCTGTAGACATGAAGTTTAAGACTAACAATGACTACAATTCTTAACTACTGAAATAATAATCTTCATTCAGTTTTGAACATTGTATATCGATTTAATTTATCAAAGTTTTTTGTACAATCTCCCATTGAAATTCAATGGTACACTTAACCCTTGTCATGCTGAGCCTGGAATATTCCTGCTTTGACAGGAGGTATGAACAAAGATCAGCCTGTACAGGTGTGCAGCCTGATCTTAGATCATACCTCATTAATTTGATTTTTAAACCAGAAAGGTGTAAAACAATGCATTTCTGTATTTAATACTTGCTCACATTTGGTTACTTCAAGTGCTTTTAGCACTTTGATTTTACATTTATTTTGAAAAGATTTTTATTCAGCATGACAAGGGTTAAAATTCAGTTCAATTTGGGGGCAATTTTTCAAGAGGGGTTGGATCAATAAAAAGGTATTTTGAAATAAATATAATCCAGTTTTGAAACAAAAGGCCCAGGAGGGCCTGTATCGCTCCACTGGCTTTAAAATCTTTAGACTTTCATTAAATAAAGCTTACTTTAAATGAATACATTAACACTCCGAAATCTCCTAAGACCTATCTAATAATGATTTACTGGTTCTGGTCCATATTGCACCAAAATATTCAATCACAATGAACCTGCAACCCTTCACCCATCTTATTAAAACATAAGGTTCAGAAGGAGATGTCATTCGGAAATTTAGGGCTCAAAATAGGCCCCACCCTGCCATGCCCATATTTATGGACCAATCAAAATTTCTTGAACAATTTAAGTAAAGGGTCACTAAAGGAACATTTTGGTAAAGTTTAATTGAAATCGGCCCAGTGGTTCAGGAGGAGATGTCGTTTAAAGATTTCGGGCTCAAAATAAGCCCCGCCCTGCCACACCCATATTTATGGGCCAATCAAAATTTCTTGAACAATTTAAGTAAAGGGTCACTTAAGGAACATTTTGGTAGAGTTTCATTGAAATCGGCCCAGTGGTTCAGGAGGAGATGTGGTTTAAAGATTTCGGGCTCAAAATAAGCCCCGCCCTGCCACGCCCATATCTATGGGCCAATCAAAATTTATAGAAAAATTTAAGTAAAGGATCACCCAGGGAACATTTTGGTAAAGTTTCATTGAATTCGGTCCAATGGTTTGGGAGGAGAAGATTTTTAAAGATTTCAAAGTGAAAAAATGCCACGCCCTGCCACGCCCATATTTGGGGGCCAATCAAAATTCTTTGAACAATTTAAGAAGAGGGCCACCCAAGGATCATTTCTACCAAGTTTCATTAAAATCCGCCCATTGGTTTGGGAGGAGAAGATGTTTAAAGAAAAAGTTTACGCACGGACGCACGGACGCACGGACGGACGCACGACGGACACTCCGCCATGACAATAGCTCGCTGGCCTTCGGCCAGTGGAGCTAAAAATTGGCATTAAGGCCTCTTTTCCCTTGATAAGGCATGGATCCTTTCCATTTTCAAAAGGGTTCCTCTTGATAACCTGGCAAACATTCTTATCAAGTATCATGAAGATTGTGCCATATTTGTGGCCTCTAGAGTGTAAACAAGAAAATTGGCGTTAAGGCCCCTTTTCCCTTGATTTGGCATGGATCTTTCCACTTTGAAATAGGCTTCATCCTTGTGACCTGGCTAACATTCTGATCAAGTTTCATGAAGATTGGGCCATATTTGTGGCCCTTAGAGTGTAAACAAAAAAATGGCATTAAGGCCCCTTTTCCCTTGATATGGCATGGATCCTTTCCATTTTCAATAGGCTTCATCCTTGTGACCTGGCCAACAAGCTGACCAAGTTTCATGAAGATTGGGTCATATTTGTGGCCTCTAGAGTGTAAACAAGAAAATTGTTTTTAGGGCCCTTTTTCCCTTGATATGGCATGGATCCTTCCCATTTTCAATAGGATTTATCCTTGTGACCTGGCCAATAATCTGACCAAGTTTCATAAAGATTGTGTAATATTTGTGGCCCCTAGAGTGTAAACACTAAGATTGTTGACGCCGGACGACAGACGACACACGACACGCGACGGACATTCAATGATCACAAAAGCTCACCTTAAGCACGATGTGCTCAGGTGAGCTAAAAATCAGCATATATTTCCTTGCAATTAAGAATTTTTTGGTTACTTTATAGTGTCCCCTCCTAATTATATGACACTTATTGTTCAATTCAATGATTCAGTCATTCAATTGATATCAAATGTAAAAAAGAAGCTAAGTTATGAAATTTTACCATCATTATTCTATGTTATTTCCATTAGCAGAATTTTATGAAGACTGGTCTTTTTCAACAACACGCAACAAGAGCCGTAGAATAAACTAAAACCCACATCCGGTTTATAGAGTCTAGAGGCTGCTGTCCATTGCCATCTTAACAATAAAGGTTCAAGTTCAAGTCTACTTTCTGCGCTTATAATTCACTACAGAAAATCTACTTTTAGATTGGTATAAATATGTATTGGTCAACAACAACGCCAAAGGGAACAGCATTAAGATGATCACAAAACCTTGGAATTTCAAAAATAGACGAGCCAAAATAACTTCAAAAATAGACGAGCAAAAAAAAAAAACGAGAAATTGTAATCACCTTGGCATTGATGGCAGTTCTTATTGGCTTGACAAACTTTAACCTTGGTCATATCTTGTTATTGAAGATAATTTCCTCATGAAACTTGGCATGTGTGTTTACCATTACAAGAGCTATCCAGGCTATCAAGCACTCTGGAAGTATTTTTGTAAGAGTTATTCCCCTTTTTTGAATAATTTTAATATTATCCAGAACTGGCAGCCAAATGTTGTTCTTGTCAAATACAGCACCATTTTAAATGATTGATTGAATGGGTTTTATGCCGCTTTCAACAATTTTGCAGTTATATCGCGGCGGCCGGAGCACCTAACAATGGATTCCTGGTATTTCTTTCACCAAAACTACAATAACACCCTTTCCTAGCCTCCGACTGCTTTCTCACATAGGTTTACGATTATCTACCCATTGGTGAGAGACAAATGTCGGAAAGGATATTTGCCGCCACAGGGGATCGAACCCACAACTTCCAGATTGGAAGCACCATTTTAAAACCAATAGAATTAATCACAAAGTAATGGTCTGGTATGCATCATGCCCTGCATTCAGGATTAAAAAAAAATGCAAACGTTAAGAAATTGTACCCTGCTTTGCATGTGAATACACATGCAAAGCTGGGTACCATATCTTAAGGGTTCAGCAAAATTAATGTTTTCACCTAGAACGAATGCTCACATACATGTATTTGGCTTTAAAAAGAACTTAACCCTTTGCTGTCTAATCCCTGCTTTTTACGTGCATGTGATTTTATGATTGAGAAAACATTGTGAAAAAAGAAGAAATTGCTTCTGACAAGCAATTTCTTCATTTCCAAACTATTTTCTACCCTACTGAATGGTTATTTTTTAAATTAAATCCACTTTAAATTTTCGTCTGCAAAATCTTTGAATTTGGACAGGCCTAAAATTTTGTAAAACAGGAAAGGGTTAATTCCTGTCTAATAGTTGACCTTCAGTACCTTTCTCCCTATTTTAATCAATAGATAGCATCAAAATGAAGATATCCTTTCTAATTAATTAAAACACTGGGATGTGGTGCTATCAACCAGTCAATCCTCTTTTAGGCTCATTTTCAATTCAGCTTTAGTACACTTTGACTGATTTTTTTCTTGGACATCCTTTATTTCTACCTCAGCTAGTTTGTAACACAGAGTTAGGTTATTACTTTAGTTCACATGACATAGTGTTTTGTATTTTTTTGCTAACCAGAGCACAACATGCACAAGATGAGCTTTTGTGATCACCATTTGTCCGTCATGCTTCGGAAGTTGTCAACAATTCTTTAACCCTTTCCTGTTTTACAAAATTTTGGACCTGTCCAAATTCAAATGTTTTGCAAAAAATTTAAAGGAAAAATTTAAAGTGGGTTTAATTTGGAAAATAACCATTCAGTAGGGTAGAAAATAGTGTGGAAAAAGAAGAAATTGCTTGTCAGAAAGCAATTTCTTCTTTTTCACAATGTTTTCTCAATCATAAAATCACAGAAAAACAGGGATTAAACAGCAAAGGGTTAAACATCTCAGAAACCAATGGGCAGTTTTCAACCAAACTTGGCAAAAAAGTTCCTTGGTGACCCTTCTCAATACTTGTTTGTGAAATTTTGGTTGACCCCCAAATATGGACGTGGCAATTATATACCCTAATACCTTTTTGGGCGGATTTCAACCAAACTTGGCAAAAATGTTCCTTGGGTGACCCTTCTCAAAACTTGTATGTGATATGTACCTTGGATGACCCTTTTTAAAACTTGTTCATGAAATTTTGATTAACCCCTAAATACAGGTGTGGTAGTTTTTTACCGTAAAATCTTTAAATATCTTCTTCTCAGTAACCAATGGGAAGATTTCAACCAAACTTTGCAGAAATATTCCTTGGGTGACCCTTCTCAAAAGCTGTTTGTGAAATTTGGTTTGACCCCCAAATATGGATGTGGCAGGGTGAGGCCTTTTCTCACTTCGAACTCTGTGAACAGCATCACCTCCTAATCTAAAACATTTTAAATGAAACTTTGCCAGAATGTAACTTTGGTGCCCCTTTTCAGAAAATGTTTGAGACATTCTTATTGGACCATTAATATGGGCATGGCAGGGTGGGGCCTATTTTTGCTATGAATTCTTTGAATAATATCTCAACAGCTAGGCAAGTTCAATGAAATTTAACTAGAAAGTTACTTTGGTGGGATCAACTAGACCAATAAAATTCAGGTGAGCGCTTTAGGGCCATTCTGTCCCTCTTGTTTCTATTTTGAATTATTAGATCACCTGGCCATAAAGCACCTATCACCTTGTTTCTTGCCCCCAGATATAAAGAAAATGAGCCTGTGCGTGACATTTTCAACAATTTCACATTGTGAGCAAAGCAAAGCTTCTAGCCAGCCTGTGCTGCTGCACAGTCTGACCAGAGTCTTCACTATGCACTATATTGATAGGTAAGGTCTTAATCGCTCCTTAGGGCCATTCTTGCCCTTTTGTTCTTACATCACTAGGATTTTTGTTCGAATGGGGTTTAACACTGCTCTAAACAATCTTTCTGTCATATAGTTGGAGAGTGGAGTACCTAACACTACATCCTTTCCAAGCCTTCAGCTGTTATCCCACAAAGGTCAACAACCATTATCAACCCATTGGTGGGAGACAAATAGTCTGAAAGGATGAGTGCCGCCGTCGGGGATTGAACCCGGTACTTTTCATTACAATGACTTATAAAATTGTAACATGTAAGATGAAAACTAGCAGAGTTGGGGTCCAAACACATGAAGCGAAGATTGGCAGCCTGTTCCATTACTGAGCTAAGTAGGCTAGTAGCTACTTCAAGAAAGAATGCTGTTGAAAATGTGCATTTGGATAGGGAAAATGAAGGTTAACCCTTTGCTGTTTAATCCCTGCCTTTACGTGCCTGTGATTTTATGATTGAGAAAACATTGTGAAAAAAGAAGAAATTGCTTCTGACAAGCAATTTCATCTTTTTCCACACTATTTACTACCCTACTGAATGGTTATTTTTCAAATTAAATCCACTTTAAATTCTCGTCTGCAAAACCTTTGAATTTGGACGGGTCCAAAATTTTGTAAAACAGGAAAGGGTTAAATCACAGAGATATTATAAAGGCCTTCATACTTACAGGCACTAACAATAATTCTGCACAAAACCCTCAAAATTGCTAAAACCAATAGAAAAACATAATTTCATTTCAACAATTTCTTTATTCAAATATAATAAATATTATATATTAATAAAGATTTAATTGATTAATATATTCAAATGCAACATCAAGAAATGGACGGATTTTGTTGTTGACATGTTTATGAACAACAAAAAAATTAAACTAAATTCAACCATATATGTTGATCCAATGAACAGATTTTATACACTCAAAGGGAAATGTTCAACTTTGTGTAAGAATTTGGCTGACACCATAGGAATGGTTTATAATGCACATCTTTGTAGTCTGATTGTAGTCTACACTCCATGCTTGTATCGTCTAAGAAACCTTTTCTCAATATAAACATACAAGACTAGTTGTTTAGAAGGGAACATTTGGAATGTCTATAAAAGTAATATGGGAAATTCTAATTCTTTTCGGAAATAACCTATGAACGTAATTTATTGAAGTTGACTTTTTCTCAAATAACACCATAATAAAATCACTTAGCCTAAAACATTTATTTGAAAGCTCTGAATTAAGCCTTCTAATGCTGTTCATGACATACAGACAGAATAGTCGTAGAACAGCATGCTTAGCTGTACAGTCTGATCTTAGCCTACACTGCCTGCTTTCTATTTAATTATTGTGGGGAAAACTTCTTCCCAACTGATTAAAAAGTCACAAAATTCGTTAGAAAATAACTTCACATATAAGTGTCTTAAATATAAAATTAATGTTATTTGGTCTAGGTTGTGAGAATTTATCATGACGAGGCAAGGCCTCATCATGATGAATTCTCAAAGCCTCATCCAGATTAGATTGATATCTAAAGACACTAACTTATTATTCTCTATATTTTTCACTTAAATTCTAAAATCTCTATGCCTGGAGCTTTGAATCATAAATTTGCATTCTCCAGCCGATCTCTTTTTACATTCATTTGAAAATTTTATAGCAAGGACTAATTGGATAAGAGATTAGTATGTCTTGACCAATCAAAACCTGTAATAAAATTCAAATATAACACATTGGTATTGACTGATTAGAGCTTATGGAAATCATTTCTACCCCTGTAAGAGAGCTCAATAAGCTTGTAAATGACATTTGGTTAAGCTAGTACACAGATAAACCTTTGCAACAGCACAGTCTGATCAGTGTCCTTCACCATTCTTCGTGTCATGAAATCTGATTCCAGATATGATCTTATTTAACACTATCTTGAGTGATTTTCTAATGAAACAAAATGGCCGACAATACTTAACAAAATCTATGCTTCACATACATGTAATTGTTGGAAATGACTCAAACATGCTCAGATCACAGGGAGTTGTATCAAGATAATTTAGCCCTATAAGCTTATTTTTTCAAAATAATGCAAAAATAATGTATAAATATAGACTATATTTACACATTATTTTTTTCAGAAATAATTTTTCAGGGCTAATTCATCATGTGCTTACTCCCTGTGGTTCACATAACACAATTATCACAGATATTTTGACGGATACAGTCTCAACAAGATCCCATTTTCTAGGATTCATTTACTTCTGGTGTCTGTGGAGGCGGTTTGTAAAATGGATCCTTAGGTAGCATTATGTCTGTCAATTTTTGTACAACTTCACAGTTAGCAGGAACATTTTTCTGAAATGACAATAAAACTCAGGTTTTAGCCCTTTTTCATAATCTTAAAGCTTGGGTAGAACACTCCCTTTGAAAAAAAAAGTTGTCTGAATTTCATGTTACTTGCATGTTGCTAATTAAATATGTTTTAAATTTCAAATCAGCTTTTATTTTGTGATATATTCAATAGGGAAATCAAAATCTCTTGAGCCCTGCTCCATGCATTCATATTTGTTATCCATAGATAACAGCCAAGGATGTTTAACAGCTGTTAAAAGTAGCCTATATATATTTTGTTATCCACAGACAATAGGCAGGGATGATTTCATAACTAGAACCCTATACATTTATATTTTGTTATCCATAGACAATAGGCAAGGGTGTTTAACAGCTAGCCTCTGGAACCCTATAAATCACATTTAGCTCACCATGGACAATAGCCAAGAACACAATAAAACAAGTTACTGTTACAAGTAGCTCATAATCTCTGTTCCATACTTTGATATTTTGTCATCTATGGCAAAAGACAAGAACACATGAAAAAATTACTGTTACAAGTAGCCATGCATTGATATTTTTTCATTTAAGGAAAATGGCCAAGAACATATAACAACTTACTGTTACAAGTAGCCTCATTAGGCCTGTTCCATGCATTGATATTTTGTTGTCCATAGACAATGTAGTTTGATATTGAACAGCTTTTAGTAAGGCCTCTAGACCCGCCTCACCAATTTTGTTACCTGAAAACAGAGTATTACATTGTTAAAGAGCTTATAAACAGGACAAGGAAAATAGTGTGTTTCTATCAATAACTCATTTGCGGATCGATACTGAAACCTTTTGCAGAATATTTCTTCCTCCCTTAAATGGATATTTACACCATTTGCAGATTAATACTTATACCATTTGCGGATTGGTACTTACCAGTACAACATCTGCAGCTCAATACACAATTTGCAGAATGATACTTACACATTTGCAGATTAATACTTGCACATTTGCAGATCAATACTTACACATTTTGCAGATTGATACTTACACCATTTGCAGTCAATGATTAAACCATTTTTTGGTTGATACTTCTAAGAGCCTTTACGATTTATACTTAAATCTTTTACAAATTGAATCTGCTCCTCTAGCAGGTTGCTATTTAAAAAATTTACAGATTTATAATTAATTTATTTGCAGATTAGTAATTAAATCATTTGCAGATTGATACCATCACATGGGACCATGGTTTCATCCAAAATACAATTAGTTTGTTAGTGTGCCAGCCTGGAATTGAACCCATGATATCAATCTTTTTTTTTTAAGTCAGGTGTTCTACCGACTCAGACTTACTGATTCAACTTGATGCAAAGTAGGGAAAACTTCTTAAAAATTCACAAATGCAACCCGTCATGCAAAAAGGGACTATCTGGGAACTCTGTAAAATGAATTTTTGAAAAACAGATTGGGTCCAGAGTAGGTCAACCAGAGGTCGCATTTCAAAAAAATCTTTCAAGGGAAGGTAGATTGATCATTCTAGATGCAGAAAATAAGCAAAGTGTGAAAAGTTTCAACCCTAGTCAGTCTGCGCAATCTGCGCACTCTGACTAGGGTCGACACTTTACGAAAAACCAAGATGGTCCCTTTTTGCGTGACGGGTCACAAATGTTTTATTATCATAATGAAGGTCAAATTTGAGTAGGAAGGGAATACTTTCTATACTTACGAGATAAATTAAGATTTATAAGCACCCTGTTACCAGCCACCCATAACTGCCCATCCATGAAGTCAGCACCTTCAGTCAGTGGATTGATAAAATCTGGGCTGTCTGGGGCCTGGAAATTAGTTTTAGAGTGATATAGTTTGTGCGAGACATTACACCATTTCCAACAATATTTTTTATTGTATTCAAATGATTGGAGCTTCTCAACCAAGATTTCTAGTTATTCTTGTACCAGTACTTTAAAGACAACAACTTCTCTGAGCCTAACAATCTCCATTAAATTACATTAAATCAATCAAATTGATATTTGAAATTGTTGGAAATTTCGCAAACAGGCTCTTATTTTGGTTCCATTGCAATGAAAGCTTAAGCTTATATAATCGCTCTCCAACTCTCAATCCTGATGTTTACCCGTTCATGAGAGGGGGCAGTGATTTAAACCCACTGCTACCCAATTTTACAGATGGATGAACTGAGGCTGGCCATAAACACACCCGGTGACAGTTGGGCTCGAACCACAGACATCCAGGTCACTAGTCGAGGGCATTGACCACTAGACCACAGAGGCAATCTTTAAAATTGATAATGTAATTAGTCATGTAAGGGCATTATTGAAGACTGATTAACATTCTGATTCAATATCGCTGTAGATCTTATTGGTACTGCAAGGGCCCCTTAACATCAGATCACCAAATTCATTCGAGGACATTTAGCCTGCAGAGAATAAAATCCAAAAGTCTATTCATCTACTCATCATTGTCTTGCCTCACATAATCAAAGTTGACAAAGTTGACATTTGTAAAATGTGTGATGATTACTATTGTAGTCTAAGATTACAATTTCATGTATGAATATTGTTCAATTCTAGCTAAGGACCCTAAAGCATGAATATCAATTTTTCAACAAAAAATCTAGATCAAGTCTAGCTGTTCTCAATTTGGACAGAACACGACCTCAAAAATCTATTAGATTGTTTACTCAATTCACAGATGCTTTAATTTAGTGAGAATGAGCCTAAAAATATCCGATAAGGATGAAAATTAGACGAGTATTTATTGTTGACTGATATTTATGCTTCTAAAGAGGTTATTCACGTTTTTA
This sequence comes from Fragum whitleyi, assembly GCA_948146395.1. Taxonomy (NCBI): domain Eukaryota; kingdom Metazoa; phylum Mollusca; class Bivalvia; order Cardiida; family Cardiidae; genus Fragum; species Fragum whitleyi. The sequence continues at coordinate 47,340,555 of OX411554.1, forward strand.
TGGTCAATTGCAAATGGTCAATTATATATTTTTCAAAGGTACCCATGCAAAAATTGTTCTTTTCCTTTATGAAATTTTTTTCAGGTTTATGGGTGAAAATAGGATACAGTATAACACTTGTGTTTAGCTACCACTTGGAAGCCACTAAAAAAAGCTGTCACTTATAGAAATGGTCGCTTAACCCTTTACTGTTTAATCCCTGCTTTTTACGTGCCTTTGATTTTCTGATTGAAAAAAACATTGTGAAAAAAGAAGAAATTGCTTCTGACAAGCAATTTCTTCTTTTTCCACACTATTTTCTTCCCAACTGAATGGTTATTTTTCAAATTAAATCCACTTTGAATTTGCGTCTGCAAAACCTTTGAATTTTGACAGGTCCAAAATTTTGTAAAACAGGAAAGGGTTAATACAATATTTAATGATAAATTGGACACTTAATACAATATTTAATGATGAATTAGACATGTTATTTGATAGAATATGTAGATTATCTCATAATTCTTAACAAATCCTAGCATGTTTGAACCCATAACAATAAGGGTTTCAATGTCATGAGATTCAATGATAAACAGTTTGTTGTTTAAAAAAAATCCACTATTTCATAGACTTTGCAATTTTGCAAACAATAGGGGATTTTTTAAGTTGATCTCTAAATAAAAGTGGTTGTTTAATAAGGGTTGTCCCGAAGCAATATCGACTGTTCTTTCATTGCATTCATTAACTACTGTTTGTAATGTGGAAATCAAACCTGAAATCTGTTCTAACCCTAACCTTCTATCCTTGTCACACTGAATGAAAACTTTGGTTAAATTGCATGAAGATCAAAGCACTGAAAGCATTGGATACACTAATTGGAAGACAGTAATTATTTTGAACAAGAGATGTCACTGTAAGATGACAATGCCCCCGACACCGCTTTGATTTTAAATTATGGCCAATCTATGTTGAAGGTCAAGGTCATCCAGGGGTCAAGGTCACCAAAGTATGTGCCTACAGAAAGGTAATGTACCAAGGAATGTTGTGGTAAAGTATGATGCGAATATGTTAAGTAATAAGGAAGTTATGGCCAATGTTAAAGTTTTTGGACGGAATGACGGACGGACGGACAGACGGACGGACAGACGGACGGACGGACAAGTCAAATTTATGATGCCTCCCTATCGGGGGCATAAAAAACAACTTTCAACCTCTGGTTAAAAAGGGAAGATCAGGGGTATTGATTAAGATCAGCCCATATGTGCAGTCTGATCTTTGTCTATACCTCCTGTCAAAGCATGAATATTCCAGCTTCAGCACAACAAGAATTAATAATTAATATTTTAAACTGATTTTTCTATTACAAGCAAAGTACAGTAGCAGAAACCAGCCCTGCGTTCAGGATGAAAACGTTAGCGAAGCGCGTTCGAAATGATACCCCGCTTTGCACATATGTGCACGTGCAAAGCGGGGTATCATCTCAAAGCGCTTGCGAAGCGCTTTTACATCCTGAACACAGGGCTGAAGTTGTCTTTGGCATTCAAATGATCTTCCTAGGTTTGTGGATCTATAGGGTCTTCCATGAACCCCTCATTGGGCCCCTCATTAGCCTTATTATTTCATTTTCATGAATTGGGAAAATTCAATCAAACCAAGTTTAATACGATAAATCCAGTTAATTCCGACTCTAATTTGTCATTTTTGTTGCTATTCAGGAGAAGTTGCTATTAACAGGAGTTATTTGTTCTTAAAACCAATAATTTGTGCACCAAGTCAGTTGCAATTAAGTGGTGAGTTGCTATTATCAACATATGCCAACTTGCAATTAAGTGGATTTCACAGTAAAAAGAAAACAACACCCCATCAATTAATTTTCATAAGTTTGAACAACTTTTACTGAAAATTCAAAAATTCAGGACCTTGCCATTGAGTGTACCAATTCACCATACCAAATTTGGACAAAACGTCTTGATTACCTCGTTATCTCCAGGTGTGGGTTTTCTACCACCATCTTTCCCCTTGTTCTTCTTTCCATCTTTCCCTCCCTTGGCCGTCTCAGCAGCAATAGAAGCTGTTTATTAATAAAAAGAATCATTATTATCATAACAGTAAATTTTTTCTACCAATTATTAAGGAGAAAACTACCTTAAGGGGCATAAAAAGTGGCATTATGGGTAAATCCAATTAATTTCTAGGTCATTTTCATCTTAAAATCAATAATGGCAACTCTACCTATCAAACTTGTTTTTTTTTTCTATTTCGTCAACAATTCTCCTATTTCATTCCAAAACCTTGTAACTACAGCTTTTTTTAAATTAAATTGACAGATATCTTAGCTTTTGTCACATTATTTGCACCATTTATTCCTAGTCAGCACTTTAACCCACATGTGAATAAACAATTTAAGGTTATAAACACCTACATAGAATATACACAGGTGACTGTTCTATAAGGGATACATAGGCAATTATTATGTTATAACAGTGCTTTGATATACCTTTTTTGTGTTGGTTTTCCTGTGACAATTTATTTTGAAAATCATGTCTTTCATTTCTTAGTTATATGTATTAACTCCTAATATAAAATCAAGTCCTTTGGCATGGTAAGTATGACAAGATGCCAACTTCTAAAATTGGATTCTCAATAAATTTTGCCCTCGTCTTAGTTCAAAATATAATTAAGTATAACAAAATAAATCATAACATGCTATAATTTATTTCATTAAGAAAACATGCATGATTTAAAATATGATTAACTAGAGCTTGTCACTGAATGTGACTTAATACCCCCGCAAGTGCTTTCAGAGAATGAGATACTTTGACAGAAGAGGTAAAACATGCTTCAAACATTAAGATAACTCTTGGATTTGAGACCTCTAAATTGCGTCTTGCAAAACTTAAACATGTGAAAAATGTTTTCAAGCTATTGAAAGAAAACTGAAGGAGGTGTTTGTAACACAAAATTACTGGTATATGTGAACAGAAAAAGAAAACAAGGAGGAGTTTGCAACACAAGATTTTAATTGTGTACAAAAAGCTAAAGTTCTAATTCTTGAAGCAGGGCAGTTGAGACTTGAAAATTGCGTATTGCAAAACTTCAACTTTTGATCAATGTTTGTATTAAGTCTCATTACTATTTATTGAAAACTCATGGAGGAGTTTGTGACACAAAATTATGAGTACACGGTAACAATCGGCAAAAAAAACATTTGTATTAAAAATCATAACTATTGAATGAAAACTAAAGGAGGAGTTTGGGACACAAAATTATCAGTACATAGCAACAAATAGAAAAAAATGTCTAAGTTCAAGGGGAGATAATTCATGAACCAGGGGGGAGTTGAGACTTGAAAATTGCTTCTTGCAAAACTTCAACTTATGATCAATGTTTGTATTAAAAATCATAACTATTGAATGAAAACCAAGGAGGAGTTTGTGACACAAAATTGTAAGTACATGGTAACAAATAGGAAAAAATGTCTAAGTTCAAGAGGAGATAATTTATGAACCAGGGGGAGTTGAGTCTTGAAATTTGCATCTTGCAAAACTTCAACTTGTGCTCAATGTTTGTATAAAGATTCATTTCTAACGAATGCAAACTGAAAGAGTAGTTTGAGACACAAACTTATTAGTACATGGTAATATATAGGAAAAAAAGTCTCAAGTTCAAGGGGAGATAATTCATGAACCAGGGGGAGTTGAGACTTGAAAATTGCATCTTGCAAAACTTCAACTTATGATCAATGTTTGTATGAAGTTTCATCACTATTGAATGAAAACTAAAGGAGCTGTTTGCGACACAAAATTATCAGTACATAGTAACAAATAGAAAAAAATGTCTAAGTTCAAGGGGAGATAATTCATGAACCAGGGGGAGTTGAGACTTGAAAATTGCAAAACTTCAAATTATGATCAATGTTTGTATGAAGTTTCATTACTATTTAATGAAAACTAAAGGAGGTATCGCGACACAAAATTATTAGTACATAGTTACAAATAGAAAAAAAATGTCTAAGTTCAAGGGGAGATAATTTATGAACCAGGGGGAGTTGAGACTTGAAAATTGCGTCTTGCAAACCTTCAACTTGTGATCATTGTTTGTATGAAGTTTCATTACTATTGAATGAAAACTGAAGGAGGAGTTTGCGACACAAAATTACTAGTAAAAATGTCCACGGACGGACAGACAGACGGACGGACTGACAGACGGACAGACAGGCTGATTCCAGTATACCCCCGAAAACATTCGTTTTGCGGGGGTTATAATGAATGAAAATTGATTTAACAATGTATATGTATATCCTATATCATCTAACTATCTACATCTTTCCTTATTTTTAAAATAATCTATATTGTTGGTTATTTAACATATTAATAAATTCTTTGAAAATGAAATATGAATACATAAATTGGTAAAATGTTTAGAAAAATGTATTCTTTTTCAGATTTCTAGATATTTACAAGTAATACATTCATGACAGGATGAGAAAAAATATTGAAATTCATGCATGATGAAATTGTTGGCTCTGCATTAAGCAAGCTTGCAGAATGATAAATATCATTCCCTTGTCATGCAAAATAAAATGTTTCTTCATCATTACATAAAATCAAAGTACTGTAAGTACTAGAATTCCTGATTAATTGTCATAATTTCTTTTGGATTCTTTTTTATAAACATTTCATGCTTGAAAGGTTAGACAGGTGATGAAATCTAAGTTCCGGGCTGAGGTTATAAAAACTCTTCTCAGGCTCAACTGAGAATTTTTCTCAAATTTTTAATCTAAATAAATGTATGATAATAAAAGATAATATTAATAAGTTATTATTTATAACAACTTATTAATATTATCTTGTATGTTAATACATTAAAATGAGTATTAAAACAGAATTACGGCTTTAATCTCAAATGTAAATTTGAGAAAATTTTTAATTGAGAATGAGAAAAGTTTTATAACCACGGGTCCAGACAATGCACAGTAAGCAACTTTCTTAAAAATTTTAGCTTTTGCCTACACAAATCATGAAAACCTTGTGGAAATTTTTAAGCCCATTAGCCTGAGCAACAAAATTTTAGAATGGCACAATTCAAAAGACAATGCAGATGACAAGAACCTTGTTCACATATCAGGCCTTCATGAAATAAACGTAACTGCCTATAAACATATAGGGACTTACAACTTTTTTGTGCTGAGCCATTGATATTAATAGGCTGACTATTTGCACAATCTCAACTACAGGTCAATTGAAGTTATGATAGAAATAGCTAAAATGATATTTGTAAAATGATAAATAATTCAAAATTACTGAAAGTTCTTAAAGAAACTTCAAAACATTTAAGCCTGTGCATGACATTTCCAACAATATCCAATGTGTTCAAAGCAAAGACTCTGGCCAGTCTGTGCATCCGCACAGTCTGACCAGAGTCTTCACTATGCAATTTGTAGATAGATAAGGTCTTAAAGTATCTGTAGACAGTAAGGTTATCTTGTAATTGCACTATGTAACTGTATGGGCTGCTAAATCTTTGCGCCTCACGCAGATGTCAAATTGTTGGAAATGCCACGCACAGGCTCATTTATAAGTTAAAAAGGTCCCTGAAATTGTTCCTGAAATACATGTCAAAAAAGAGATTCATTTCATATTCAATGGACATAAAGAAGATATCAATGTATGGGGATTAAAAACCTACAATAGACGAGATAAATTTTCATTCCCTTTGCTGAAAATAAAGTTTCGCTATATAAGTTTTTGACAGCTTATTTTTCAATCTGAAATATTCTTAGTATTATTGCATAATATTTCTTAAGAACATATCACAGGGTCAGTGCTAAAGTATTGCAAGAGCCTATAAATTTGCCTATAAATTTGCACTGACCCCTTGATATATCAAACAAGGTGCCAAATTGTCACAAGATACGCCTGTAACACTGCTTAATATTAACTGGGGGTTTGAATAGAACAGAGGTTATTTTGAATGAATATTTTTTGCACCCATGAAGTTTCATGATCCTAGCTATTATACTTTTAGAGATATATTCCGGACAAGATTCTAGTATGAAAAACAACAATGGGCAATAACTCAAAAAATAAGCCAGGTAGAATTATGGTTCTTGTACACTGCACTACCCCTTGATGACATCTATACACCCATGAAGTTTCATGGTCCTAGCTATTATACTTTTATAGATATACTCTGGACAAGATTCAAGTCTGAAAAACAACAAAGGGCAATAACTCAAAAAATAGGTCAGGTAGAATTATGGTTATTGTACAGTGCAATCCCACTTGGTGAGATCTATACACCCATGCAGTTTCATGATCCTAGCTATTATACTTTAAGAGATATACTCCTGACAAGGTCAAAGTCTGAAAAACAACAAAGGGCAATAACTCAAAAATTAGGCCAGGTAGAGTTATGGTTCTGGTGAGATCTATACACCCATGAAGTTTCATGATCCTAGCTATTATACTTTAAGAGATATACTCTGGACAAGATTCAAGTCTGAAAAACAACAAAGGGCAATAACTTTAAAAAAAAAAGGCCAGGTAGCGTTATGGTTCTTGTACACTGCACTTCCCCATGGTGAGATCTATACACCCATGAAGTTTCATGATCCTAGCTATTATACTTTTAGAGATATACTCCTGACAAGATTCTAGTATGAACAAGAGGGCTGTTGGCCCTGGGTCGCTCACTTGAGAATAAAGCTTCATTACCTAGGTATGTCTATGCAACCACAGAAAAAGAGATTTTAACTTATTCAATCAGATAACATTTGAAATAATCCTCCCCCCCCCCTCTGCTCCTCCCCTGGTCATTATTTATTTTAGCTTTTTTCATAAAAGGTCTGTGATACTACCCTCTCCCCCCTGGTGCTCCACACCTGGTGAATCTACAGTCATGATTTTAGCTATTTATATAAAGGTCCATATGCTGATCATCCATGCCAATATTCAAATCTGTCAGGCTCCTGGTTCAGAAGAAGAAGAAGGTTAAAGATTACAAAATTTTCACTCAAGTACTACCCCCTCCCCCCTGGTGCTCCACACCTGTCAGCCCAACAGATATGATTATAGCTATTTTTATTAAGGTCTACGAGCTGATCATCCATGCCAATTTTCAAGTCTGTAGGACTCCTGGTTCTGAAGAAGAAGCTTAAAGATTACAAAATTTACCCAAAGTATTACCCCCTCCCCCCTGGTGCTCCGCACCTGGTGGCCTAAAAGATATGATTTTAGCTATTTTAATTAAGGTCTATGCTCAGGTGAGCTAAAAACAACAAAGGGCAATCAAAGGCCTGAAAGGCCTGAATTGAAGACAGAACTGAATATTAACAATTGGAATGAAAATTGTAGCGTTTTGAAAAGATCTCTTGATTGGGAATAAAAAATATATAACAATCCTTGATGGTTACAAATCGAAACTGCACTTTCACTACAAATGAATATGCTATACTTTGAAGATTCATTACGTCCATGCGTGGTACAACTGTACAGGCCGTACAATATGGATAGACAAAACAAGCCTAACGATAAAGTAATTTGAAAAGTCCTCGAGATGATTTCTCCGTGAATCCAAGTAAAAATTCAAACCTAGGAAAATCTGAGGGTTTACGAGTTTATTCAAATAGCCTTGTGCTGTTTTAGTATTTATCCATTTATACAACGACATGCCCAGGAGACGGATAAATAAAGCAACCATGAGGACACACAAACGCACAATTTAACGAGAAATAACGAGTCTATAATGGGGAGCTGAAAATAGCTTGCCAATGCATAAAAACAGTTGTAAGATGCAATTGAATATTTGGAGCAAATGCAAAAGATTGCAGCTTAAAACGCCATAAAACAGCACCACTTGCGAATGCAAACAGGGCTCTGCAGGCGACTCATGCATAGATCACGTGCTCACTCCTTTGAGGTCCCGGCCAGAATTTAGGTCAGCACCAAAATTTTACGTTTTATTACTACACTAGCCATTATTTTTGCCGCGGGTTTTTATGAATGGGTCTACTTTTTTGAGCGCAATGACACATGTATGAGTATGTTAGCAAAATCCGATGGCGACGATCCCTATATTGAAAGACAGGAAAGCCTGTCTTCAATAATAACTCAAAAAATAGGTCAGGTAGAGTTACGGTTCTTGTGCACTGCACTCCGTAATGATGAGAAGAATACAATTGCCAAGTTTGACGGACTCAAGTGACAGAGTTTTGCTCCAGACAAAGAAGTGGACGCCGCATGACGCCCGGACGCCAGGGGTGATCCCATAATACGTCCTGTCTACGACAGGCGTATAAAAAGATTTACTGGAAAGTTTATGCTTATATTGATAAGTTGAAATAGATACAAACCTATGACTTTGTAAATTGAACAGATTGAATACATTTTTTATTCCATTGCAAGATTATGCTTATCATTTCATATCATATGTGTAATAGCTTAATCAATAGAATGTTATATACATTTATCAGTTAAAATCAGTGACTGCCTCACTAGCCTAGTGATAATGGTGCTCAACCCGTGACCTTAAGGTCCAAGGTTCAAGCCCGACTGTTGACGGGGCGTTTATGGGAAAAGCACTTAATAGCCAGTTCGTAAAGATGTAAAATTGAGTAGCAGTGGGTTTAAGACACTGCTTCTCTCTCAGGGACGTGATAATATCAGGATAGAGTGTTCGAGAGCGACTCTATAAGCTTAATCTTTCCTTGTAATCAAACTAAAAAATAGATTAATATAAACTATAAATTAATTCAGGTCAGATAAGAATGGCTCAGGGAAAAACAGTTGTAACTGCCTATATGTTTTTAGGCAGTTACAACTGTTTTCCTCTGAGCCATCAATATAAAATCTGATGACTCCCAGTGTATGTGACTACAAAGATAGGCACCTTACCACCACATTGCACCAAGATGTAAAATTCTGATCAATATTCTAAAATACATGTACATGAATTCAGTATTTTTTCCTGTAAGTCTTAATTAAAACTCGATGTCATTTACAAATTTTTATACAATAGATACTCAAGATATTTTTGCATTCTCTATTTCTAAGAAATAACAAGAAATTTCAAGCAATGCTTCCACTAAAAACCTTGACCTTCCAAGCCAGAGTATAAAAGCCCCCACATGCTGACTTCAAACAAGAGGACCAAGATGGTCCTAGATCTCCCACCTGAGTCTCTTTGACCCCTGGGACATCACATCAATTTAATAGGCAGATATTATTAAGTAGAAAAATCTACACAAAACCATGTTTCATGAAGTTTGGGCCAAAATTATGGCCTCTAGAGTTTTAACAAGAACACTATGATTAAGACCCCTTTTCCTGTAATATGGCAGGGATCCTTCCCATTTTCAATAGGGTTCATCCTTGTGACCTTACATTCTGACCAAGTTTCATGAAGATTGGGCCATATATTATGTGGCCTCAAGAGTGTAAACAAGAAAATTGTCAATAAGGCTCCTTTTCCCATGATAAGGCATGGATCCTTCCAATTTTCAATAGGCTTCTTCCTTGTGACCTGGCCAACATTTTGACCATCTTTCATGAAGATTGGGCCATATTGGCCTCTAGAGCATTTACAAGAAAATTGTCAATAAGAACCCTTTTCCCGTGATATGGCATGGATCCTTCCCATTTTCAAAAAGGGTTCATCCTTGTGACCTGACCAACATTCTGACCAAGTTTCATGAAGATTGGATCATATTTGTAGCTTCTAGAGTGTAAACACTTAAATTGTTGACGCCAGACATCACATGACAGACGACACATGATGGATGACGGACATTCAATGGGTACAAAAGCTCACCTTGAGCATGATGTGCTCAGGTAAGCTAAAAACAGAGCTATAGGTAAAGAGCTTGATTTTGATTAAAAAATAACAAGAGCATCAAATGTCATCACAACCTTAATTAATATTGAACCAAGTTCTTTGTCATTAAAAGGAATCCAGAAAGTTTCCATTGACTGCCTTTAGTAATACCTACAATATGACAAATATCAAAGATTTTTCTCAACAACAACCACATCAACGAGGCGGCTATTCCAAGGATTTTCTCTGAAAATAGCCTAACTTATAAAAACATTGTCTTTTCTCTAAAGACTTTCAAGCCAAAAAATTGCTTCATATTTGGTGCTAAATTTGATCTAATTTGGATCAACTTTTACAGTATGGCTAGAACAAATGCCCACTTTGTTGCCACAATTAAATTTCTTTTATACATTATAATATTCTTTAAAAATCTTTATCGCCCATCAACACATCCCTGTCTCTACTCTATAGCCCTGTATGAACAAAGTACCATTACCAGCAAGACTCAGTGACAAATGAAGCGACTTCCAACCTGTGTGTAAATAAATAAGGGTAATACCATAATTTCTTTGCTACGAGTCGCAAATTTTCAATGGTATAAGTTACAGCTAAATTTTCATAATTCAGTTTGAAGAAACTACTCAATTTATTAGCAGAAACAGTTCATTCAATATGAAAAGTCTATGAAAAAAATACTTTTGTTACTGACTGAAAGAAAAGTACCAAGATTTAAGTAACCAAATAGTGTTTGTGACATTTTCTACAATATCAAATGAACCTTTAGTATCTTCAATAAGTGGCCTTTAACCCTTGTCATGCTGAACCCGGACTATTCCTGCTTTGACAGGAGCTATAGACAAACATCAGCCTGCACATATGTGCAGTCTGATGTTAGTCTACACCACCTGTTTCTCACTTTCATACAGAATTGTCAATAGATTTAGTTTTTCAAATAAAAAATGACCTACATTTGGTACTTTCAGTGCTTTTTGCTTTTGATTTTGATGCAAATTTTTAGCCATAATTTATTCAGCATGACAAGGGTTAAGAACAAGACAGTGCTTCATAAATTTTGCTGATCCTCTGAAGGAACCTGAGATGAAAAGACCTGATCAGACTGAGTGGATTTAGATAAAGACTAATCAGTCTTTATTTTATTGCACATACAGTAGAATCCCTTTATTAGCAACTCGGATAATCGGGATTTTCGGATATTAGCAACTTTTCCTCTAGCACAAAACCATTTCTTCTTTAGCCTAAGTAAAATTCGTCGGATAATCGGAACTCGGATTATAGAAACTCCCGGATAATGGAAACAAATTTTTTGCACCGTGACCCTATTTTATCGGATATTAGAAACAATCGGGAGGTGACATCGGGACAAATAATCAAAATCACAAGTTTTGTCATTTTTAATTTGACAGCCGTGATCCGTAAAATACACACAGACGCGTCAAGTTGTTGATCGCACCTTTACCCGATTAATAATCGCTGTTTGCTCTTGTTAGAGTTAATTAAAGTCTGGAACGAATGCTTTGCTTTATATTCTTCGAGTTTACGACAATCCCGCTCGGCTTTTTAATGATTCGCGATCGTTCAAATGCGACCCGCTTCCGGGTTTGTTTTATCTTTTTCTGTAAATACGCGATTGAAAAAATAACGTATCGAAATCATTTGAAAACGAAAATTACTTACTTCAGATCAGATATTATTATCCTAATCGAAATATCCGAGCGGTAAAGATTCTAGAAAATCATAGGATTTCTTTTCTAACGGAGCTTTAATATGACGTCACGCTGTAAATTTCTCAAAGATTGACCCAACTTCAAAGGGACCGCCGAACACCTGGCATGGTCGAGGTTGTGTGAGTTTTCAAACAGACACACTTTTCTCTCGTGTTTACTCGCCAGTCTAACTAAATCACATAAATTGAGGGATTAAATCTAATGGATAGTCTTTAAAAGGTAATTGAATTTAATTTGGCTCATCCCGTTTGCGGCCCTTAGTGGCCGACGTTTAATTTGTATCAATCGGCGACTTAAGAAGCTACTGGAAGTTGGGGGAATAAACCAAAAAGACTTTTCAATTTTTCAATTAAACTCTTTTTTTTTTCATCATTGAAATACTATCAATCGAACGGGACTGATCAAACGTATGCATGAATTAATCCCCTCCGATTCAAGCCGACGACGTGCTCGTGATTTTCCGGAAGTTGAAAACTAAATTAAACGAGATATCGGATAATAGAAACATCCGCTCAATAGCAACTTTTCCTCTGACAAATAGGAGTTGCTAATAAGCGGATTCCTCTGTATAAAATTTTTGAAAATGTTACACACATGCTAATATATGTCGATTATGAAGTACTCTGCCACCAATATAATAATATTGTATCCGTTTATTAAATTCTGAATAATTACAATACCCCCTTACATAATCATTATTATCCTTATTATTCTCATATTATTGAAAATGTAATGGTGTATAAAAAAGCATTAAACAAGAGCTGTCACTGTAAGATGACAATGCCCCCGACACCGCTTTGATTTTAAATTATGGCCAATCTATGTTGAAGGTCAAGGTCATCCAGGGGTCAAGGTCACCAAAGTATGTGCCTACAGAAAGGTAATGTACCAAGGAATGTTGTGGTAAAGTATGATGCGAATATGTTAAGTAATAAGGAAGTTATGGCCAATGTTAAAGTTTTTGGACGGAATGACGGACGGACGGACAGACGGACGGACGGACAAGTCAAATTTATGATGCCTCCCTATCGGGGGCATAAAAAAATTGAATATATACAAGTATATATGTGCGCTTAACAATCTTGCCATTGACAAACTGAAACAGATAAACATAATACAATGTAAAAGTAATGAAGCTTAAATCATCAAATTTAACTAAAAAGTGATGAAATATAAATGTCCAAAATGATTATTTTCTCATTATTTCATTGTTTCCCAAATTTTGCTAATTCACCATTACATTTTCAATTGAATTTTCATATATTGAATAAATATTACCATGAAAAATCTATGAAAAGGTAATGAACTGCTCTTTTATTTAGCAGCTGATTGGATGTACAAGAACAATAAAATGTTTAATTTGATTTCTAAACAAGAAGACCATGATGGTCCTAGATCGCTCACCTGAGTCTCTTTGATACTTCGGACATCATATCATTTAAATAGGCAGATGTCCTAAAGGAGATAATTTCTACACCACACCAAGTTTCAAGAAGTTCCGGCCTAAATTGTGGCCTCTTGAGTTATAAAACAAAAATTATCATTAAGGCTCCCTTTCCTATAATATGGCATGGATCCTTCCTATTTTCAAAAGGGTTAATCTTTGTGACTTGACCAACATACTGACCAAGTTTCATGAAGATTGAGCCATATTTGTGGCCTCTAGAGTGTAAACCAGAAAATTGTCATGAAGGTTCCTTTTCCTGTGATACGGCATGGATCCTTCCCAATTTCAATAGGTTTAATCCTTGTGATTTGGCCAACATTCTGACCAAGTTTCATGAAGATTGGGCCATATTTGTGGCCTCTAGAGTGTAAACCAGAAAATTGTCATTAAGGTCCCTTTTCCTGTGATATGGCATGTATCCTTCCCATTTTCAATAGGGTTCATCCTTGTGACCAGGTCAACATTCTGAACAAGTTTCATGAAGATTGGGCCATATTGGTAGCTTCAAGAGTGTAAACAAGAAAATTGTCATGAAGGTCCCTTTTCCTGTGATATGGCATGTATCCTTCCCATTTTCAATAGGGTTCATCCTTGTGACCAGGTCAACATTCTGAACAAGTTTCATGAAGATTGGGCCATATTGGTGGCTTCAAGAGTGTAAACAAGAAAATTGTCATGAAGGTCCCTTTTCCTGTGATATGGCAAAGATCCTTCCCATTTTCAATAAGGTTCATCCTTGTGACCTGGCCAACAGTCTGACCAAGTTTCATGAAGATTGGGCCATATTTGTGGCCTCTAGAGTGTAGACACTAAGATTGTTGACGCCGGACGACAGACGACACACGACATACAACGCACGACGGACATGAAATGGGTACAAAAGCTCACCTTGAGCACGATGTGCTCAAGTGAGCTCAAAACAACCCAAAATACAAATTTGATGCAATACTGAAATGAATAAATCTAAGACAGCAATCACATGATAGCAAATTTGTATTCATATATTTGTATATTTAAATACTTTGTTTCAGAAATTATCTTCTACTATATAACAGTATTTTATCTTTTAGTTTCTATTTTATTTTAAAAGCTCCTACATTAATGTTTAATAAAAGTTAGAAAAGACAAAAATAAATAAAATTCTAGTAATCTCGATTTACAATTTTCATAGATTTCATTAATATAACAATGTGTATCCAATTAATCCAATCAATCAAAAAGACCATCAAGAAACTGAATTTAATATATCATCTAACATTTGGAATCTGATGGCTATCAGTTATGTTTCATTTTGACGGAAAATCATCACAAATGTTTTTTTTATCCTAACAGCAGGATGTTACTAGCCAATATTAAAGGATATTGCATGTATATGAAAAGTGTGCCATACATATTGTAAACAACTTTTAGAGGCACACAGTCTTGAACTATCAAAAGCCTGCATTGATTTAAAATTAAACCCCGGTTCAAGGATGGTTCCCTTTTGATTGACAGCTCATTTTAAATTATATTTGGAACAGGCATCTCTGATGTTAGTTTGATTTTCTCTCATACAGAATTATTAAGATTTATTATCCCTTTGGTAGAGGTATAGCCCAGCAAACATATATTTGCAGTCTGATCTTAGTCTTTACCACATGGTTTTCTCAGCTAAACCAGAAAAGTTAAAAAACCATATTTTCAAATAAAATACTAACTCATAATAAGTGCAACCACTTATTTTAATTTTAATGTAATTTTGCCATGTTTTTTATCCACCGTATACTAACTTCCTTCGTAGTTTCTTCATTCAAAACAGAGGTAAACACTTATTGTAATTGCATATTGTTTATATTTTTAGACAAAACATTTTATGACAAGAGGACCCTGAGGGCCCTAAATCGCTCACCTGATATTTCAAGTAAATTATCATTAAGACTCCATTTCCTATGATATGGCATGAACCTTCCCATTTTCAACAGAGTTCATTCTTGTGACCTGGCAAACATTTTGATCAAGTTTCATGAAGATTGGACTATATTTGTGGCATTTGGAGCTCTTACCAGAAAATTGTCATTAAGACCCCTTTTCCCGTGATATGGCACGTATACTTCCCATTTTCAAATGAGTCCATCCTCATGACATAACAAACATTCTGACAAAGTTTCATGATGATTGGACCATATTTGTGGCTTCTAGAGAGTAAACAAAAAAATTGTCATTAAGGTGCCTTTTCCTGTGATATGGCACCGATCCTTCCCATTTTCAACAGACTTCATCCTCATGACCTAACAAACATTCTGACCAAGTTTTATGAAGATTGTACCATATTTTGTGGCTTCTAGAGTCTAAACAAGAAATTTGTTATTAAGGCCCCTTTTCCCATGATATGGCACGGAGCCTTTCCATTTGAGCAATTTTCATAAGGGACAATCCAAGGAATATTTCTGCCAAGTTTGGTTGATTTTGACCCATAAGTTTAGGAGGAGATGTCGTTTAAAGATATTGTTGACAAAATTGTCATAAAGGCGCCTTTTTCCATGATATGGCAGGGATCCTTCCCATTTTCAATAGACTTCATCCTCATGACCTAACAAACATTCTGACCAAGTTTCATGAAGATTGGACCATATTTGTGGCTTCTAGAGTGTAAACAAGAAATTTGTCATTAAGGCCCCTTTTCCCGTGATATGGCACGGATCCTTTCCATTTGAGCAATTTTCATAAGGGA
The DNA here is from genome assembly GCA_948146395.1 of Fragum whitleyi. Lineage (NCBI taxonomy): Eukaryota > Metazoa > Mollusca > Bivalvia > Cardiida > Cardiidae > Fragum > Fragum whitleyi. The sequence goes on from OX411554.1 coordinate 47,356,246, forward strand.
CCAACCAAGGAATATTTCTGCCAAGTTTGGTTGATTTTAACCCATAAGTTTAGGAGGAGATGTCGTTTAAAGATTTTGTTGACAAAATTGTCATTAAGGCGCCTTTTTCCGTGATATGGCAGGGATCCATCTCATTTTCAATAGACTCCATCCTCATGACCTAACAAACATTCTGACCAAGTTTCATGAAGATTGGACCATATTTGTGGCTTCTAGAGTGAAAACAAGAAATTTGTCATTAAGGCCCCTTTTCCAGTGATATGGCACAGATCCTTTCCATTTGAGCAATTTTCATAAGGGACCACCCAAGGAATATTTCTGCCAAGTTTGGTTGATTTTAACCCATAAGTTTAGGAGGAGATGTCATTTAAAGATATTGTTGACAAAATTGTCATTAAGGCGGCTTTTTCTGTGAAATGGCACAGATCCTTCCCATTTTCAATAGACTTCATCCTCATGACCTAACAAACATTCTAACCAAGTTTCATGAAGATTGGACCGTATTTGTGGCTTCTAGAGTGGAAACAAGAAATTTGTCATTAAGGCCCCTTTTCCAGTGATATGGCACAGATCCTTTCCATTTGAGCAATTTTCATAAGGGACCACCCAAGGAATATTTCTGCCAAGTTTGGTTGATTTTAACCCATAAGTTTAGGAGGAGATGTTGTTTAAAGATATTGTTGACAAAATTGTCATTAAGGCGGCTTTTTCAGTGAAATGGCACGGATCCTTCCCATTTTCAAAAGACTTCATCCTCATGACCTAACAAACATTCTGACCAAGTTTCATGAAGATTGGACAATATTTGTGGCTTCTAGAGTCTAAACAAGAAATTTGTCATTAAGGCCCCTTTTCCCATGATATGGCACGGATCCTTTCGATTTGAGCAATTTTCATAAGGGACCATCTAAGGAATATTTCTGCCAAGTTTGGTTGATTTTGACCCATAAGTTTAGGAGGAGATGTCGTTTAAAGAAAAAATTGACGCCAAGACGGACAGACGGAAGCCGGACAGCGATCGATCACAATAGCTCCCTTGAGCACTTCGTGCTCAGGTGAGCTAAAAAGGTCTGAATAGCAGAGGTAATTTCAACACCAAACTTAAAATGTGTTGAACATATACGATTTGGATGTGACCAAAAGTAAATTGAATTAAATTTAAATCTTCACATATGGGATCAATGATGCCTGTTCCTTACAGGTCCCAGGTAAACCAAGTTGCATAAGGAGTACCTTTTAATCCTCTCTCATATCATAACTATTTATGTCTGCAACATTTGGATAGGAATATTTAACAAAAAAATTCAATTCATACATACATTTTAATTTGGACAAGTAATCTCATCCTTATGAGTTATTAAACAATAACCTTTATGTTCCTTTTCATCGTTATCTAATGATCAATGTGTAAAACAATATGTCCTTGAATTTTCCAATTTTTCTTCAAGAAACATACCTTGAATACAGCCTTGACCTTGTCTAATGTCCTTGACCTTGTATCTGTAACCATTTATCAATGCAAAGTGCTGTAAGATCATTTATGAGCATGGTTCCATACATTGTCCAGTGGTTCTTAAATATTTTGATAGTTTACTTGCTCATAGACAAGTAACAATCGCCAAATGACTTGTCTGTATTTAAACTTACTTGTCCATTGAATTTTGGAGAGTCTGCAAAATATTGAAAACAAAATTGATGTTGCCGTAAAAACTAGAAGAAATAGAATTAGACATACTGTTGACTTGGGACTACCAGTACATGGAATTCCAGAAAACAACTAACTTTTAAAGAATCTTTTTTTCTCTTGATTTTTTCAAATGTCCACGGACAACCTGCCATGAAAATCTGCTTGCCATTGCAGCTTAATGGACAAGTCAGACAACTCAGGCAGCTTATTTCAGAACCACTGAAATTGTTGTAGAGTTAAAGTAAAATTGAGGAATAAGTCCAAAACTATTTTAAGTACCTATAGTTGTAGAGGAACTAAAAAAAAGGTTTTTTTGCTGACCAATCAAAGTGGACAACTAACATATTGAGAGGTCAGCCCAACACTAGTGTAAGTGCCTATATATCTATAGGCACTAAAAACAGTGTTGCGCTGACCCCTCAATATTCCCTAAACTTTCCAGGGACATATTAAAGTATTCAAAGAAAATAATTTTTATGTAATTGTAACATAAACTAGTTAATGTTTTTGAAACAAACCTTTATGCAGAAATATGTTAATAAATGAGAGAGGATTAAATTTCAAATAGCAAAGGAAAGTATAAGCGTATAATAGTTCCCGGATGTCACGATGCCAAATGCAAAATAACTTCATACCCCTTCTAGAAGTTGCAGTCATATTACCGTTGGATCCATCTAAATGGGGTCAAGAATTTAAAACAATTAATTCAATTAAATTTGAAGACATCTGATAAAATTCTTATGTAAGCAAAGATTAAGTAAAACATGTAAATGTTGGGAATCCAGGGGGAAGTTCATATGGCAGTTTGAGGGAAGTGAGAGATGGTGTAATAAATTAAAAGTAACTGTAATATGCATGTGCAGAGAAGACATTTATGTGAACGGAGTTACCGACTAATGGTAGTAAATGTGATTCAAAATTATTGCTACAATAATGAACTAATATCAAAGAATACTTTTGTTCATTTACAAATTGATAAACCCATGCAAAACACGTTTTAGAAGTGAAAAAAAGTTTTTTCTATTTAATCTAAAGAAATACCAGTATTATTTGTAATTGACCTGTTGTGCACTACTTTTTGATGTAATTCCGAATCCAAGTAACACCGGCCCAACCTGGGATCAGAAGTGTTGAGGTTGAAAGGTTAAAATGACATCACTTGTGTCGAAACCGAGGTCATTCTGATGGAAACCCAGTTAACTTGGGTCAAATCCGAGTCCCAAATGAACTTCCCCCAGGAGACTTCTGCCTCAATACACACTCTTTATAAGCATATGATTATAAGTCTAACTATAATGAAGATATCAGAAAAAGAGAATAACCAAATGAATGAAACTGAAATGAGTAAGTTGTCAAGTCATAATGACGAGGAATTCAATGAATAACTGAAACACAAATACATTATTGATTGTCAAAGGATCTTTTCCTTGACTTTAAATGAACGTGACCAGATTTAAAAAGAACATTTTTTATTTGCTGAGGAAGATCCAAATTTATTTCATTGAGTTAATGAAATAAAATGGCAATGTTATAAGGCATAATATTCTTTCCCAAAGAATGCCAGTCTTGCCCCTTTAGCCTATACTGACAGAGTGAAACAAAAGCGTTTTTGCAAAAAGAAGATTCTTGAATCATGGATTGATAAATGAACAATGTATAATTCATAAGATCTTTTTTATTTGAAGAGTAACAATTAAACAAGAGGACCATGATGGTCCTATATCGCTCACCTGAGAAAGTCAACTCATAACTTGTCAACAATGTTATAGATACCAGAGATTGTCTGATGTACATTTACGGTGGATTTAAAAGAAACCGACTAAATTTCCTCCTCCTGCAATTTGATTTTCTTTTTAATTGCAAACAAAGTTATTGATGGAATTGAATTCTTTCAACAACTTTAGTAGACCTAAACCTTAAGAATATCCCTGCCAAGTTTTAGATATGCCAAATAGTTTAGGCTAAGATTAACCTTCTCTGATATTTTTGGCAATGTTTTAACATTTCCAATACCATGGAAACCAGTGATTTTGATTGATTAAAATTGTTTTTACAATTTTGGTAGAGCTTCAACCAAAGAACATCCCTGCCAAGTTTCAGCTTAATTAGCCCAGTGGTTTAGGAAGAGAAGAAGTTTTTTTTTAAGATTTTCAGCAATTTTTGTACATTTTTCAGCCTTTCTGTTACCATACAAACCAGAGTTTTTAATAAAATTTAATTCTTTCAACAAATTTTGAAGAACTTCACCCAAGAAACATCCCTGCAAAGTTTCAGCTTGATTGGCCAAGTGATATAGGAGGAGAAGAATATTTTTTTTTAGATTTTTGGCCATTTTTCAATCTATCGGTTACCATAGAAACCAGACTTTTTGATGAAATTAAATTCTTTTAACAACTTTAGAAGAGCTTGACCCAACAAACATCTCTGCCAAGTTTCAGCGTGATTGATTAAGTGGTTTAGGAGGAGAAGAATTTTTTCTTAGATTTTTGGCCATTTTCGGCCATTTTTCAACCTTTCCGTTACCATGGAAACCAGAGTTTTTGATGAAATTGAATTCTTTTAACAACTTTTGAAGAGTTGCACCCAAGGAACATCTCTGCCAAGTAACAGCTTGATTGGCCAAGTGGTTTAGGAGGAGAAGAATTTTTTCTAAGATTTTTGTGATTTTCAGCCTTTCTGTTACCATGGAAACCAGAGTTATTTATAGAATTAAATTCTTTTAACAACTTTTGAAGAGCTTCACCAAAGGAACATCCCTGCCAAGTTTCAGCTTTATTTGCCCTGTGGTTTAGGAAAAGAAGATGTTTAAAGAAATTGTTGACGGACGGACAGACAGACAACGGACGGTGAGTGATCACAATAACTCTCTTGACCACTTTGTGCTCAGGTGAGCTAAAAACAAGAGCACCGCAAGCAGATGCCAATGCTCAGCTGTAAATCATTCCTTAGGCAAATGCAAATATATGAACTTGGTACCTACAGAAAGGTCTTGTACCAAGCAATGTTCATTTGAAATATGAAGGCTCTTGACTTACCATTCAAAAATTATGACCAAGGTTAAATTTTTTAAACAAATTTGTCCTTGAAAAATGACATTGACCTTGACTGATGACCTTGAACTTGGTACCTACAGAAAGGTCTTGTCCCAAGCAATAATGGTACCTACAGAAAGGTCTTGTCCAACAACGCCAACGACAACGCAGACGACGCCAAGGTGATCATAATACCTCGTGTTTTCTTCGAAAACAGCCGAGCTAAAAATGATGAAAATATTGTAAAGCATGAATCAAAGACTTGCAATTTTGAAGAGAGTCTGTTTATGTATCTGCATGTATTAGAATAGGGGTTCAGATAAGAGGGGGGATAAAGCCAGTTTAAAATCTTTCTCTACAAATCGAACCCTATGTTGTGGGTACTCATTGGGATCATCTTGATGAGATGTTTCAAATGAATATCTACATTATAGGAGTTAAGTTAGGAATAATGAAATATTTAAATTTGAAAGCCAAAATACCCCCTCTATTTGTAACTCTATCAGAAGGTAAATATTTTCTCAAAGAAAAGTAAAAATTGTGTTTATGAAAAATAAATGAAAATATCATGCAGTTGAAAACTTCAAGAATATAACGGTAAAACAGAACAGAATAGAATCTGATGAGCAGTAGATATACCTCTGAAGTTGGAATAAAGACCTTACCTCCAGAACTCCTCCCACCTACTGTGAGGGCCCCGCCTATAGTATGAAAAAGTTAGACAACAATGGCACACATTGGTTAGAATAAAGCACACAGCACAGCAAAATGGAGCCATTAATTGACACAGTCATATTCAAATGATCGATTTATATTTCATTGAGTGAACAACAAAAGCTATATTTTCACGAGTTGCGGAGCCACAAGTGAAAATATAGCTTTTTTGTCTTCATGAAATGTAATATAAATCAATCTTCCACAAAAAACAACCAATTATTCTATTTCTTTAATGCAACTAGAAAGCCATGAATGGCTTGAGTCGCTCCACAGGCTTGAAATTCTTGTTAAAGCAAATAAATGTTTTGATTTGATTTTTAGATATTTGGGGTTCTACTGATGCTGAAAATGATTTTCAAAGTTTGAACTATATAACAGATAGAGAAATGACCTCCGCTCTTAAAAGACATATTTTTCATCAAATCAAAATGATTTTTGGCTGCATGATAATAGGTCACCCAAAGATCATACCAAAAATCTTTGATTGATATACATCAGTTACATTCTGAGAAAATGATTTTCATAGTTTCCACTATTTAACTTGTTGAGAAATGACCTCTGCCCATAAAATGCATATTTTTCATCCAATCAAAATAATTTTTGGTACACTGATAAAGGGTCACGTAAGGATCATTCCAGTGAAATTTGGTTGATATCCATCGATTACATTATGAGAAAATGATTTTCGAAGTTTCCACTATATAACTTATTGAGAAATGACCTCTGCCCATAAAATGCATATTTTCCATACGATCACAATGAATTTTTGTAGACTGATAAAGGGTCACTCAAGCATCATTCCAGTGAAATTTAGCTGATATCCATCCATTACATTATGAGAAAATGATTTTCAAAGTTTCCATTATATAACTTATTGAGAAATGACCTCTGCCCATAAAATGCATATTTTCCATCCGATCACAATTATTTTTGGTAGACTGATAAAGGGTCACTCAAGGATCATTCCAATGAAATTTGGTTGATATCCATCAATTAAATTCTGAGAAAATGATTTTCAAAGTTTCCACTACATAACATATAGAGAAATGACCTCTGCCCATAAAATGCATATTTTCCATACGATCACAATGAATTTTTGTAGACTGATAAAGGGTCACCCAAGGATTATTCATGTAAAATTTAATTGGTATCCATTGATTAGAATCTGAGAAAACTCACTTTTTACCATATTTGGAAATAAGCCATGCCCCTTAATTCCATGTTTTTCATTGGATCAAAATTTCTTGAACAACTTTGAAAGAGGGTCACCCAAGGATCATTCTTGTGAAGTTTGGTTGAAATCCATCCAGTAGTTTCTGAGGAGAAGATTTTTAAAGAAAAGTTTACGACCGGATGCACGCACGGACGGACAGAGGGACAGACGCACGACGGACACAACGCCATGACAATAGCCCCAGTGGCTTTCAGCCAGTGGAGCTAAAAATGAGACAAAAAGTGAAATTTCTATGACATATTTTCCTAAAGCGCGTCATTTTGCATGTGATTGCTAAGCAATGTTCATTGTAACGTCACTCATTTCGCCCTGCATAGTTGATGTCAGATAGGATGAAATGCACAAAAGTAGGGTATAAGTTTTTGATAGTTTCACTGCTTTTATCAATTGATAATCTACAGATTTTTCATGATAAACCACTGAAAAGCATTAAAGAAATTGTGGTATTCTAATGAGTTACGTGGGTTTGATTAAGAGATTTTTGATTACTGTGTCAATTAAAACCTTTTATAATGTCACAGCAGGGGTATGGAATTCCCATGCCTGACCATTTGGACACAGCTTTTCTATCAGCTTCTAAATCCAATTTTCCAAGTAACTTGTCTGTGGGCAATTAAATACTAAGGCAAATCTTGAAATGATACTAAACAGATCAAAGAGATAATTCTATTTTTTATAAGAAAGTTTTATTTGTATTAAAGAGTGATAAAATGTTTTTAGTGAAGAAATTGCTGGGTTCCAAAATTTCAAAATTTATCTTTCGTTTTTTCAGATAAGCTCATTTTAATTCTGGACATGTCATCTTGTATTCTCCCATGGACAAGTGAGAGAAAATGCATTTTCCACACCCCTGCTCTCCAAGTACTATGTTAAAAGCTTTTGGTGTTCAAATGTAACTATTCTAGACCACACCTTTTATATGTTCATAAATAAAACAAGAGGACCCTGAGGGCCCTAAATCGCTCACCTGATATTTCAAGTAAATTATCATTAAGACTCCTTTTCCTATGATATGGCATGAAACTTCCCATTTTCATCAGAGTTCATTCTTGTGACCTGGCAAACATTTTGATCAAGTTTCATGAAGATTGGACTATATTTGTGGCGTTTGGAGCTCTTACCAGAAAATTGTCATTAAGACCCCTTTTCCCGTGATATGGCATGGATACTTCCCATTTTCAAAAGAATTTATCCTCATGATCTAACAAACATTCTGACAAAGTTTCATGATGGTTGGACCATATTTGTGGCTTGTAGAATGTAATCTAAAAAATTGTAATAAGGCCCCTTTTCCCGTGATAAAGCAAGGATCCTTTCCATTTTAGCAATTTTTACAAGGGACCATCCAAGGAATATTTCTGCATAGTTTGGTTGATTTTGACTCATAAGTTTAGGAGGAGATGTCGTTTAAAGAAATTGTTGACAAAATTGTCATTAAGACCCCTATTCTCGTGATATGTCACGGATCCTTCCCATTTTCAATAGACTTCATCCTCATGACCTAACAATCATTCTGACCAAGTTTCATAAAAAATGGACCATATTTGTGGCTTATAGAGTGTAAACAAGAAATTTGTCATTAAGGCCCCTTTTCCTGTGATATTGCATTGGATCCATTCCAATTTAGCAATTTTTACAAGGGACCATCCAAGGAATATTTCTGCATAGTTTGGTTGATTTTGACTCATAAGTTTAGGACGAAATGTCGTTTAAAGAAATTGTTGACAAAATTGTCATTAAGGCCCCTTTTTCCGTGATATGGCACAGATCCTTCCCATTTTCAATACCTTCATCCTATTGACCTAACAAACATTCTGACCAAGTTTCATGAAAATTGGACCATATTTGTGGCTTTAGAGTGTAAACAAGAAATTTGTTATTAAGGCCCCTTTTACCGTGATATGGTACAGATCCTTTCCATTTGAGCAATTTTTACAAGGGACCACCCAAGGAATATTTCTGCCAAGTTTGGTTGATTTTGACCCATAAGTTTAGGAGGAGATGTCGTTTAAAGAAAAACTTGACGCCGTGACGGACAGATGGACGCCGGACAACGATCGATCATAATATCTCCCTTGAGCACTTTGTGCTCAGGTGAGCTTAAAAACATCAAAAATTCTACAGTGGTCCATCTTAAATGTGATACGATGATTCTTCAAAGATCTTTTAAAAAAGAAGAAGAATAATGGTAGGAACATATATAGTTCCACTTGATTGATTGGGGTTTTACATCCATTCTAATAATCTTTGGGTCATACATCGGCAGCTAGAGAACCTAACAACAGATTCCTAGTATGCCTCACAGCAGTACAAACATTACATCCTTTCCTCGCCACCAGCAACTGTCCCACGTAGGTCTTAAATTATCAATCAATAAGTGGGAGACAAGAAGATTAGTGCCGCCACCGGGGATCAAACCCAGGACATTTAGATTAACAGTCTGACAGGCTATTAACTGTGCTATGCCAGTGGCTTAGTTCCACTAGAAGCCAGTTGCAAAGTCATGTCTTGTTATCAATTATTGCTTTTATGAACACATTGCTACATACAAATTCAATTCTTTTCTGAAATTAGCCGGGAGGGTATATTGGATATACTTCAGATAGTTTTGAGAGACCTTGTCACTTATTCACAAGTCTGGGAAAACCTACATCCCTTACAAACTTTAAAGACCCCCTAGGAGTGCCTATCTTATATGAAGATAGACACATGAATTAAGATAACATTTTAATATAAACATTCACAAAAATATAATCAACATTTCTCTACATTTTCATACAATGAGTAAATAACGATATAATATATGATACTAATCTAACTAAACGCAATCTTTCCACAGGACATCATATAATTTGAATGATCTGAAATGAATTCAATTTCAGTAACAAGTGGAAAATAATTATTCTGAATAAAAGAAGACTTTTTCAGGATGAATGTTGGATAAAATTGCTTCATTGTTATTCCTATGAAACCAGCATGATACACAAATTATTTTTTAAACTTCATAAATCGCAAATTAAAAAAAAAATGAAAAAAAAAAATAGAAAGCTACTATTATAAACTATTATCATTATTATAAAGAGGGAATGGTAAGATCATCAATGTTATTTAAAATATGAAATACTTAAAGATACAAACATCAAATATTATCCATGAGATATAACTTAAGCATCTGAAAATGGGAATGTTTTTTGAGTTAATTTGCAAAACAAAATTAGATTAATATTTGAATTGTGAGTAGAATGTACTGTGATCAATAGTTAAATTCAATATTCATAACAAAAAAAAAAAAAAAATATTGAGGGTTAAGTGCAAAACTGTACTAAGTGTATATACAATGTATATACACTTAGTACAGTCTTGCACTTAACCCTCGCTATACATCTAAATTGGGTGTGACAAGTCAGACATAATAATACCTGATCTACATGGCAAATAATTTGATTTTTTTGAATTGGGGTTTTACGTCGCTTTCAACGATATTTCAGTTATATCGTGACGACTGGAGCACCTAACGATGGATTCCTGGTATTTCTCACCCCAGTACTACCACCACATCCCTTTCCTAGCCTCCAGTTGCTATTCCACATAGGTTTACGATTATCTACCCATTGGTGGAAGACAAATGTCGGAAAGGATAAGTGCCGCGGCCGGGGATCGAACCCGTGCGAATAAAGACCCCTGGATTAGAAGTCCGGCGCGCTACCAACTGCGCTATTGCCGCGGCTACATGGCAAATAAACAGACTCTTATTAGACAGTATGGATACACATGATGATCTGTTAAGTGTTTATTTTTTTTTAATATTTTTATTTATTTCTTAGAGGGAGTGCAAAGAAATCTTGGGGAATGTCACATTCAGGAAAATTCATATGCCAAGAAACAAGTTGTATTTCTATTTAAACTTGGACAGTCTTTTTCTCATCGATTTTTTTTCCCGTTCATTTAATAGTGTTTGATTTGTGAAATCATAATTCAAGATTCAGTGGATTTCAAAAACTTCTGCAAAGTATTTTCTCATGATAACAATGTATCTGATATAAGGAAAATTGGGTTATCAAATTCAATGCATTTTAACGCACTACGCAAATGATATGAAGTAATTATAATCAGAAGATGTATTTATTATGAAATCATGTCATTTTAATATCATTGAAAAAAAATTGTGAACAATATATAAGAGTGAATTAAATTTAAACTTTCTGAACATAGATTAGCAGGATATTTGGATAGGGATCAGACTTGAACGGCATTCTGTCACAAACTTGTTTTACCTGCATTTATTATGTTTATCCATGCTAAAACGGGAAGTGATCATTAATTCGAGAAACCTCTGCCAACATTGTAAAGGGAATTCAACTAACAAATATCTGTCTATATATTTGTAGTAAGAGCCTTCAAAACGGTTGGAAATTTACAACATTCACGCTTTTGGCAATCAATGAACGAGCTCCACTATGAGAAAACTCCTTTGCAAGCCAAGTGTTCTAACTCTAATATGTTCCTCATCAAAGGATCATAGTGGAGTTGGAATCCTTGGCTTGTGAAGATGGGTTTCCAATGACATAAGACACATATTAGGCTGTGCAGCCATTATTAAGATCATTAAGCTGCACAGTCACTGTGCTGCTGATAAATCTTTGTCTCTGTAAAGACCCATTGATGGTTTACTCTTAGAAAAGCTCATTTTGATTTTTAGCCTCTCATAACTAAGAATATTACAGAACTATTTGTATGTCTGAATGTTAAATACACCAAAGGATAGCTTTTGGGGGATCTTAGTTCATTCTTGGACAGTTACAACAACCAAAACAACAAGAGGTGTGATGTTGTGAAAATTAACATTCTTAACAATCACAATACTGACACATATGGGGCTCTGTTGTCTTTGGTGCAAAAGCTCCTGTAAATTTATATTAGTACAGTATATGTTTAATAATTTTCACAAAATAATTTGTTTATGCTTCTAATAATGAACTTAGATATTCAACTTGGAACTACCACCTGGAAAAGCCTATTTAGGGCATAAAACAATATACCAATATATACCAAAAAAAGGAAAGGGTTTAAAAATCTTGAATTGTGACTCATAAGTTGAAATACCTAAATAGTTTCAAAGTTCATGTATCTTTTAGAGAAGTTGAAATAAGAGAAAGACACATGCAAAAGGTACAAGTTGAGATAGATTTACAATGATAGATATTTCAGATACCAAAGTTTGATCATTGGAACTATCACCATTTGAAGAATATACCTCATGACACACACCCAATATAGACCAAAGGATGTCTTGGACAATTGAAAGACAACAAATTTTCATAGATTCTTAGAGGGGTATAAGTAAAAGAATTCTTATACAGTGCAATATTTAACTTTAGAATTAGAACATACAGGTACAGTCATTAACTTTATCAAAAGGAAGTACCAGTAAATTCTAAGAGAAATACAACAATTTTATCTACTGTTATATGCTGAAAATGTAAAGTCGTTGAAGTTGTATAAGAGTGAATTATTTTTGGAAAAATTCCCTTGAAGAATTTTTTTCATTACTTATTAAATATATTGCACTGTATTAAACAAATCATAAAGATAATGTCAGGGCATTTGGGTTTTCATACCAACAATAATACCTAAAATAGACTGTGTCTGTCTCACACTCATCAAAGCTAAATTGTTTTAAAATCAAAGTACATGTTAAAATTGCTTAAATAATAATTCATTTAGAAAATATTCGAAACATCAACAAACATGTCATAGAGAAGATATCAATTATAAAATAAAGGTTGATATGGCATAGGATATTTACGATTTAAAGGGGTGGAACCTATGAGTGAATTAAAGTCCTACACAATTAAAAAATTTCTATTCTAGTACTAAAACAATAAAATGGCATGTGTAATAAATAGTATTGTTGCATACATTGGTTTCAAGGAAACTTTTAATTTGATGATAGAAAAAAAATATTAGTTTTTGACAGAGTAGAATTTGACCTTAATAATATTTATGATTAGACTTTATGTCAATTATCAAAAAGTTGGAATTTACAACATCCACACCAACAAATCATGAGATTTTATACAAACGACAATAGAAAATAAATTGCTCATTAAAAATATAATTGAATTGTAAATTCACAATGGGGACTTTACAAGTCTTCGTGTAATCCATTTGGTCTTACATCAGCATCATCTTTAAAATCAATGAATTGTACACTGCTGGCATAGGACATAAGTTTATTATTTCTCAGTAAAAAGTCCAAATTTTATAATGAAAGCAACACTTATCTGCTGCACAGAGTTATCTAAAATTCTACTGATAACCGAATATTGAAAATCACAATATGAGCAGATATGTATTAGTTTAACAATGGGTAGATATATAATTCATTTATGAAGCAAAATGGTTTTGCTCCACCATCTTCAAAATGAAAGCAACATTAACAATGCATGACTTTACTGTTTGCAAATAAATTGTTTTTAAAGTTTGATTTTAAACAAAGGGGGTATGTATCATTTTTGTTGTTTACCATTCGGTGTTGCATTGGCAACCAATGCAAATTGTCACTTTACAAGTATATAATGGGAACCTTTCTTATTTGATACTGTTTTTTCTTGATTGGGCTTATTTTAACAGGTATTATAATTTAGTTTTTTTTATTTTGCTCTACAACTTTAGGTTAAACTATCACTTACATTTTAGATAATTGTAATTTATTAAATTGAGCTCAATGTCTTTGGCTTATTACATAACTAGAATTATTCTATCTTTGTACGAATTTTGTTGACATTGATTCTAACAAATAGGACCAGGCCTAATAAAGGATCAATTTTGGACAGACTAAAGTATGTACACTATAATGGGGACATTCTTGAAATTATCTCAAAGTATGGTTTCATTTCAAACAATTTAGAAACTATGTTTAAAAGTTAATCAAAATATCTTTTTCCATCACATCAAAAATTCATTAGAGAATCAGTCTTTCATTTTCATGATCTTATACATATATTTTCCAAAGTCAATTTACTTAAACTCAGCAATTCAATCAAAGGTTTGGGGTAAGACTGGGCATAAACACAAGTAAATATGGTCACTCCTAAGTATAACAAGAGCACCGCAAGCGGGTGCCAACGCTCGGCTGTTAATTATTTCTTAGGCAGAAGCAAATATATGAACTAGGTACCTACAGAAAGGTCTTGTACCAAGCAATGATCTTGTAAAATATGAAGGCGAATTGACCGTTCAAAAATTATGACCAAGGTTAAATTCTTTGCAAACAAATTTGCCCTTGAAAAATGACATTGACATTGACTGATGACCTTGAACTTGGTACCAACAGAAAGGTGTTGTCCCAAGCAATGATCATGTGAAATATGAAGGCTCTATGACTTACCATTCAGAAGTTATGACCGAGGTTATTTTTTTAAAGAAATTTGACCTTGAAAAATGACCTTGACCTTGACTGATGACCTTCAACTTGGTACCTACAGAAAGGTCTTGTCCCCAAGCAATAATCATGTGAAATATGAAGGCTCTATGACTTACCATTCAAAAGTTATGACCAAAGTTAAAGTTTGTCACGCCAACACCAACAACAACAACGCGAACGACGCCAAGGTGATCATAATACCTCGGGTTTTCTTCGAAAACAGCTGAGCTAAATAGCTTTGTAGACACGCAAGAAAAACTGATTTACTGGTATCCAAATTAGTCATTCAAGAAAGCCAGCTCAAAAATGTCCCCATAAAAACTATTCAACCTAAACATGCAATGATAATGGTACTATAGTTTTATTTTTGAATCCAAAGTCCTTTGCTTACTTTTGCGGATCTATATTACTTTACAAGAAAGGTTTACAATTTCCAATTTATACAAAAATTTTCATCTAATATCAAAACAGTGTTTTGAGGTTCGTAAGCATTATGTCAGGAGTCCATTAAACTAGCTTAGAATATATTTGTCTCTATCAAGAAGTACAAAGCTAGATTAACATTACCGAATCTTCAAACCTTTCGAACAAAGCATGCCAAATATTCAAAATCAAAACCTAGAAGTTGTGATACAAAAGGATAAACATGTACTCAGCTGTGATATTATTTTAATACCAGGTATTGTGGAAGAACAATATTAAATCCAATGCAAATACCTCTTTTTAGCTCACCTGAGCACGAAGTGCTCAAGGTGAGCTTTTTGTGGTTGGGTGGATGTCCGTCGTCCGTCGTTCGTGGTCCGTCGTCTGTCGTCCGTCGACCGTCGTGTGTCGTCAACATTGACCTTGTATGCACTCTAGAGGACACATTTTTTGCCCAATCAACCTGAAATTTGGTCAGAGTGATTGTCTTCATAAAATCTCGGAACAGTTCGAAATTGGGTCAAATGGGGTCAAAAACTAGGTCACAGGGTCAAATCTTAGAAAACCCTTGTATGCACTCTAGAGGTCACATTTTTGGTCTGATCAACTTGAAATTTGGTCAGAATGATTGTCTTGATAAAATCTCGGACAAGTTTGAAATTGGGTCATCTGGGGTCAATAACTAGGTCAGGGGGTCAAATCTTAGAAAACCCTTGTATGCACTCTAGAGGTCACATTTTTTGCTTGATCAACTTGAAATTTGGTCAGAATGATTGTCTTGATAAAATCTCGGACGAGTTCGAAATTGGGTCAACTGGGGTCAAAAATTAGGTCACGGTGTCCAATCTTAGAAAACCCTTGTATGCACTCTAGAGGCCACATTTTTTTCCTGATCAAACTGAAATTTGGTCAGGATGATTGTCTTGATCAAATCTTGGACGAGTTTGAAATTGGGTAAACTTGGGTCAAAAAGTAGGTCACAGGGTCAAATCTTAGAAAAACCTTATAGGCACTCAAGTGGCCACGTTTATTGCCCGATCAACCTGAATTTTGGTCAGAATGATTGTCTTGATAAAATCTCGAATGAGTTAGAAATTGGGTCATCTGGGGTCAAAAACTCGGTCACAGTGTCAAATCTAAGAAAAACCTTGTATGCACTCTAGAGGACACATTTTTTGCCCGATCAACCTGAATTTTGGTTAAAATGATTGTCTTGTTTAAATCTCGGACGAGTTTAAAATTGGGTAATCTGGGGTCAAAAACTAGGTCACAGCGTCAAATCTAGGTAAAACCTTGATTGCAGTCTAGAGGCTACAATTTTTGCCCGATCAACCTGAAATTGTGTCAGAATGATTGTGTAGCTGAAATCCTCGGATGAGATCGAAATCAGGTCATCTGGGGTAAAAAACTAGGTCACGAAATCAATTATATAAATCCTTGTTTGTCAACCTTAATATTGTTAAAAAAGGATTCTCAAGTTGTATAGAAGCAACAGCTTTGTTTAGCTCAGTCATTCATCATTCTATCTCATACTTCTTTTGATAATTTTAGACAGTTCATTCAGGTGAGCGATTAAGGGCCACTATGGCCCTCTTGTTTTAATGAATTATATGTTCTGAAATAGAGGATATTGAATGAGTGGTCATGAAAACTGAATTTATTAAACGAATCATCTATAAACAGATAAAAACAAGGCTGCACCCAGTTTTTATCTGTTTATAGATGACGAGTTTAATAAATTCTGTATCTTATAAGCACAAATTTTATATTCTGTTTATAATATGACCGGATTTTATGCGAAAATTGTCAAAATTCTTGAAATTCAACATTTCAATTTTCCGCAAAACTTATAACACTGTTTAAAACTGTCGTCACAATTTACACATTATGACGTCATTTTCGCGGTTACAAATAGTGTTGTCATTCGTTTTAAGCTCATTTGCATAGTTATTCCACTAGTGTAATAAACACTTGTGTGATATCAAAAATATTCAACGGGGCTATTTCACTCCAGTGACGTAGGTCATATTATAATATAAAGTATTGATGGTAAGGAGGTTTGTAAAATTTAAACAAGACTTAGCTTCTATTGGATTCAATGTAGATTATCATATATAAGTAGCAAAGTAAGCAATGAACTTCAGATCAATATTGTTAACAGATATCATGACCTTAAAAATTGGTTGAGCCACCTCTTTATAAAAACCACCATAGTCTTTTTTTTAGTCTTAAAATGCTCTTTGAAGATACTTTTAAAGAAACAATTATCACTTGTGGATAAAATTTTGAATGAATTCCATAGGAAAGCTGAATTTTCACCATATAATAAACGCCATGACCTTGTTTTATTATTACCAAATCTCCTATATAAATGTATATCAACCATTTTGAACTGTTTCATAATTTTATTGCAATATCAGTCATGTGATCAGACAACAGTATGAACTGTTTCATCCATGCTCACATCCAAGCACTGAATTCTTAAGGCTAGGGAAAATTATGTCATTTTGCTGCATGTGTAATTAACATACCATCATTTTGTTACAGTTATTACCCAATACCTGTCTTTTTTTTAATATATTTCTTATTGAAAGATATCTTAAAACGATATTGATCAGGATATAAAACGTTTATTTCATGGTGTTTTAACCCTTTGCTGTTTAATCCCTGCTTTTTACGTGCCTGTAATTTTATGATTGAGAAAACATTGTGAAAATAGAAGAAATTGCTACTGAAAAGCAATTTCTTCTTTTTCCACAATATTTTCTACCCTACTGAATGGTTATTTTTCAAATTAAATCCACTTTAAATTTTCGTCTGCTAAACCTTTGAATTTGGACGGGTTCAAAATTTTGTAAAACAGGAAAGTCTTAAGTAACATTGAACTAGAAAGCCATGAATGGCTTGAGTCGCTCCACAGGCTTGAAATTCTTGAAATAGCAAATCTAAGGTTTGACTAGATTTTTAGATATTTTGGGTTTTACTGATGTTGAAATGATTTTCAAATTTTCCACTATATAACATAAAGAGAAATGACCTCCGCCCATAAAATACATATTTTTCATCCAATCACAATAATTTTTGGTAGACTGATAAAGGTTCACTCAAGGATCATTCCAGTGAAATTTGGTTGACATCCGTCCATTACATTCTGAGAAAATGGTTTTTAAATTTTCCAGTATATATTATATAGAGAAATGACCTCCGCCCATAAAATACATATTTTTCATCCGATCACAATAATTTTTGGTAGACTGATAGAGGTTCACTCAAGGATCATTCCGGTGAAATTTGGTTGATATCCATCAATAATATTCTGAAAAAATGATTTTCAAAGTTTCCACTATATAACATATAGAGAAATGACCTCCGCCCATAAAATACATATTTTTCATCCAATCACAATAATTTTTGGTAGACTGATAAAGGTTCACTCAAGGATCATTCCTATTCAATTTGGTTGATATCCATCATTTACATTCTGAGAAAATGATTTTCAAAGTTTCCACTATATAACATATAGAGAATTGACCTCTGCCCATAAAATGAATATTTTCCATCCGATCACAATTATTTTTTGTAGACTGATTAAGGGTCACCTAAGGATCATTCATGTAAAATTTGATTGGTATCCATCGATAAGAATCTGAGAAAACTCACTTTTTACCATATTTGGAAATAAGCCACGCCCATTAAATCCATGTTTTTCATTGGATCACAATTTCTTGAACAACTTTGAAAGAGGGTCACCCAAGGATCATTCCTGTGAAGTTTGGTTGAAATTCATCCAGTAGTTTCTGAGGAGAAGATTTTTAAAGAAAAAGTTTACGACCGCACGGACGGACGGACGGACGGACGCACGACGGACACAACGCCATGACAATAGCCCCAGTGGCTTTCAGCCAGTGGAGCTAAAAACTATTGCACTCTGTGTCGGAGATGACATTCAGAACTGTTACCCTCTGCCTTTGGCATCATGCAACAGCTCTGAATGTCATACCTTCAACCTCCAGGCAATAGTTTTCACTGTTACACAAAATACCATAAAATAACTGTATATCCAGGTGACAGTACAATACTATTGTAAGTGCCTATGAATATATAGGCACTTAAAATAGTGTTGCACTGACCCTTTGATATTGCTTAATCAGAGAAAAGTATGCTGTAATAAATAACAGTTGATTAGAAGTTTTTTCTCCTAACTTACTTGCAACAAATATCCCTGAGACACTTTAGTTCTTTGAAAGCTTGAAATACTGACTTATTTAAGAAATACTTAATCAAAGACAAAGTTGAGTTATAAACAGACTGGTTGACTATGTTAACTTTTGTTAAAGAGGTGCTCAAGGGTACTTACTATGATGCCCATGATCGTGACGACCTGGGCTTGGAGCCCGCCCATGGGAGGGGACTTTTAAATGCTCTAATGTATACAAATTCAAAAAGTTATAGATGTAAGCAAAGCATTAAAAGTGAGTATATATGAGCATATCTAATTACCTTAAAGCATCAAGGTTAGATAAGACAAATTAAATTATTAATAATAATTAATTCATTTTTTCCATAATTGTCATATATCCCAATAACATCATGCTTTGGGAAATCTTTACAGTGATGGATCTTAACACAGAAGGCCTTTTAGATTTCTGAAAATATCTCATATGATTTGAATTTGAATGTCTTACTCGGTTGGTTTGTTTGAATGGGGTTTAACACCACTTTAAACATTATTGCCTTTATGTCTCAGAGGCTGATTCAACTAGCAATGGTTTTCTGCCTTTTTTATTCACACCAGCACAAACTTATCACTTCATCCAAGCCACCATCTGCTCATCCCATCAAAGTGTTGAAAGCGGCTTAAAACCCCAATGAAACCTTGGTGAAATATAATTATGACCTGACATGGCAAAAGGGACCATCTGGAAAGTCTTCAAAAAGAGGTAGAGTATTAGCAAGAGCATCACTCCATGGGTAACAAGCTTGGCTGCAGGGGCTGGATAACACAAAACATCTAAGTAAAAAGGGGCATTACTCTTACATAAATACTTTCAAGGTTCCCCTGATAGTCTGAATAGCTCCTGTGATGGTGAACACACATGCCAAGTTTAATGAAGTTATCTTGAATAAGAACAGTGATATGGCCAAGGTTAAAGTTTGTCACGCCAACGCCTTCACCACTGCCAACAATGACACGAACTGCGCCGAGGTAATGACAATACCTCTGATTTTCTCAAAAAACAGTCGAGCAAAAAATTAAAACATTAAATGATTAATTAAAATTATCTCTTGTCATATTGAACCTGAAATATTCCTTCTTTTGCAGAAGGTTTAGACAAAGATCAGCCTGCACAAATGTGCAGGCTAATCTCAGTCTTTACCACCTGATTTTTCTATCATAACAAGAGATATTTGAAAATAAGAGTTTAAAAAATTCAAAACAAATGCCAAGTCACAATAAGTGTATCCAACTGACAATTTGTGCATCCAGTGTACTTTGATTGTAAGGTAGTGGACCTGTAATTATTCCGCAACATTTTGGGACTTTGATCTCTCAGAGTGTTGACCGAGGTTTCCTAATAAAATTCATTAGGAAACCTCCATTAACACTGTTGAAGTTCGTTACTTCCAAACATTGTGGAACTATTATGGATCCACTACCTTAATATAATTTTGCCAAGATTTTCATTCAGCATGACAAGGGCTAAGAATTCTACAAAGGGCAAAAAGCTTTGACCCGAGAAAGCCTGGGCAATATGTGCATCTTTACCAGGGTCGTTACTATACTTAGCAAAAATAGAAACTTTACATACTTGTTGGTCTGTTTTGAATAACTTACAGTGGCTATAGGCCAACTTTATTTACATGAGATAGTTGGACTAGCTACAGAGACTACACATACGCAGGATTTTGCGCGATTGAAGTGAGTCCGAGCTAATGCATCTGTAACTTCCGGTTTTGGTCACATACTCGTGTTGAGCTACCCAAAGTTCATTTTGAGTGATTTTTGTAACACATTCACATTCATTCCTGAGCATCGACACGCAAAAATTGTTTGTACATTTTTATTGAAAAGGGTATGTAACAACAATCCAATAAAGGCAGGAATCAGACTACGGGTATACATAGAGCTTGAATGTCTGTTTATAACGCCACTCTTAAGTTTGGCTACTCGGGACAGGCAATTCACATTTAAACATCTTGGTTAAGAACTGCCGCGCCCGGTTAGGACAATCTGTTACGTGTCTGGTTTTCATTCATCGGGTCGTGGGTTCGACCTCTGGCTCGGCCGTCTTTCATCCCATATTTGACAAAAAGCACTGTGATAAGTGTCATTTCTCTCCCACACAAGTGGCAAGAGATACGCCTAGTAGAAAATGGCAACTGGTGCCTCAGATGAAAGCTATAGCTGTTCTGTGAGAAACGATAAGAAACTATGGATAGGTGCACCAGCGGTCGAATTTTAAATGTAAAAATATAGAAAGAGACCTTTAAACCCATATTAATTAACAAAACAAGAGCCGTCAGAGACGGATTATGCTCCCCGAATAAGGCATTGTCACAAAAACAAGAGCCATGTTGGACATGGACATTCCAGCAACAAAAGCTTGATAGTAAACTGAAGATCCTTTTGTACTGTCAGAGATTTACCTCCTATTAAATCTAAGTATTAAAAATAACAAAGGGCAATAACTCCAAAATTATGCAGGCAAGAGTTGAAGTTCTGGTGTATTACACTTCTCCTCCATGAGATCTATCCACCCATAAAGATTCAAGTTGATAGCTATAATACTTCAGGAGATATGCTCCTGAACAAAATCTAAGTATCAAAAATAACAAAGGGCATTAACTCCAAAATTATGCAGGCAAGAGTTGTAGTTCTTGTGCACTTCACTTCTCCTCCATGAGATCTTTCCACCCATAAAGTTTCAAGTTGATAGCTATAATACTTTAGGAGATATGCAGCAGACAAAATCTAAGTATCAAAAATATCAAAGGGCAATAACTCCAAAATTATGCAAGCAAGAGTTGTAGTTCTTGTGCACTGCACTTCTCCTCCATGAGATCTATCCACCCATAAAGTTTCAAGTTAATAGCTATTATACTTTAGGAGATATGCTCCAGACATAATCTAAGTATCAAAAATAACAAAGGGCAATAACTGCAAAATTATGCAAGCAAGAGTTTTAGTTCTTGTGCACTGCACTTCTCCTCCGTAAGATCTATCAACCCATAAAGATTCAAGTTGATAGCTATTATACTTTAGGAGATATGCTCTAGACATAATCTAAGTATCAAAAATAACAAAGGGCAATAACTGCAAAATTATGCAAGCAAGAGTTTTAGTTCTTGTGCACTGCACTTCTCCTCCGTAAGATCTATCAACCCATAAAGATTCAAGTTGATAGCTATAATACTTTAGGAGATATGCATAAGACTAGGAGAAATGAAAGAATAACTGTATTTACACGCTTACGTAAAGGTAAAACATTAAGCCCCCTTTTTCCATGATATATTTTTTTTTACGTTAATTTCAAATTGTTTGTAGTAAAGGGCATCTGATTTGCTACTAAAATATGAAATTCACTAAATTCTGACTGTTAGACTAGGAGAAATTTTGGAAAAACTATTTTTTACCCTAAGTCCCCTTTTCCCGTGACGAGGCCTCAAATCCAAAAACCGTCACAGATGCATCATCACTATATCATAGGGAGTTCACATGGTAAGTTTCTTTTGATTTGGCCCAAGGGTTAAGGAGAAATAGGTGGGGACGGACGGACGGACGGACGGAAGGACGGGCGGAATTACGGACGGACGGACGGACAGACGAAGTGGCGGCTATATGCTCTCCCTTCGGGGAGCATAAAAAATCAGTTACAACCACATGAAGTGTCGGCCGAGATGAGATAGGCCACTTTTGACGTCATGTAGAGGCCCTGTTACCATTGCATGTTTTTCAAGTCATTTCATCAAAGGAAGGATAACTGCAAGACAAGTATGCGTATTTAGCTCAGATGTTGGTCTGTCATGATATTGGAACGACTCTAATCACGAAAACGTCAAGGACCTATACTCAAAACATCACCGACAATCTTGACTTCATTTCTGTGATTGTTGAAATCGATCCCTTTGTCCTTTGACCACCAATAAAAACCTCATTTTACAAACATCCGGTACTGACCCTTCCATAAACCGACGGATATTGCCTTCAAGTTTCATGTAATAGTAACATCTGTATTCTTTATGGTTTCATAGCGATACTACAGCCCTCAGTAAGTCATGTAAAGTTTCTTTTTTTGCTAAGTATATTTTGACTTCCTAGATCATAGATGGTCTGTTTTTGCAAGACAGATCATAAAAATATTCATACAGAAATAAGCATTCTAACAGCACTAATAGTTCAATTATCTATCTTTTTGAAATACATTTGAACATATTAGCACAATACTTTTGTGATGATAAATAATCACAGTTAATACGAGGGTGGATCAAAAAATACGTGGACTTTGACTATAACTTTTGTATTTCCCAACGGAAATCAATGAAATTTTGTACACGTCTCAAATCATTTAGTGTTGACAAAATATCAAATTTACAAGAGTCTGCTATGACTCTGACGTAAAAAATCCAACATTTGATATACCTGGGTAGGTGCTACCGGCGCAACCCATTTTCTTACGTTACTTCCTAGTGTTACTACCCGTAATTGTCCCCTAAATTTGGACCAAACACTTCCAAACTTCGCCTAATTACGTGTTGACGTTATGAGTTAGGATATTTGAAATTTGAGCATATTCCATTTGCTTGTTTCGAATTAAAAGTCAGTAAACTAAGGGCACGCGTCGATTTTTGAACTTCGAAACGACGGCACCGGCGCAGCCAGGGTCAACCAGACAATAATAAAGTTCTACTGAGCCTATGAAAATCCTAGTCGAGAGGTTTAAATGATTAAATATGCTAAAAGGTCTTCAAATGTAAGCAGATACCTTCTTTTTAAATGGTTTAAAAGGTTTGTTTAAGAATGGAGAGTGTTTCTGAAGGATGACACTCGGATAATGGAAAACATCTCCTCGGCTTTTAATTTGTTATTGTCACAGAACAGCATCAGTGAAGAATCGTTTAGACACATTACACATTTAAGTTAATCGCTTTGGATCAGATTGATATGAAAATAGTACTTATCCAATGGACAAGTGATGCAGAAATCGTGTTTATTGTTGAGTTGAGTATTTTGAAAAGTGCTGCCTTTCGAGTCGGAACTTATCAATACCGCAGCGTCATATTGACGTCGTTACCATGCGCCGGTACCAAATGACTACATGTTTTGGAATGGTTGCTACAGGTGACCAACTATTTGGATTTCATCCAAATTTACACGACAAAAAGAAAAAAGCCTCAATTTAATAACAATGTAGTTTTCTTTTCAAAGTCTGTGAAATCAAAATTTCTGCAACGCTAGTCTACGTAATTTTTGATTCACCCTCGTATGTAAATGTGATAATTACTGTATACACCAAAATGAACTTTTAACCAAAAGTCAGGATAATAAAAGGTCAACTTGGAACTAAAATGCTCAACTCAGAGCATAATCTTTATTTTTAGATTTAATTTTGGGTTATCAAAAATTTGAAGTAACCATTCTTGATTGAAATTAAATTTAATATCACTCTTTGTTTATGTCACCCCCCCCTTTCCAAACCATGCCAAAGATGATTATTTCCTAATATTCATCAGAAGACAATCCGTGAAATTAACAGTACAGATCATTTGGTTACCTATAGATCATTTGGTTACCTATAGATATAAATGATAAATTACCATTTCAAAACCCTGAACTGATGTTCTTAAAACAATCTCAGGGAATGTTTTTCCTTTATAATTCAAATTAATGGTGCTGATTATGGAACTTGCCATTTAAAAATGTTTCTGAAATTTTATTGATTACTCATTTGTTATTCCTTGAATCATGCTCATTTTCAGGTCAATGCTTACGAGCAATATTCAGGGCTTGTGTTTGACCCTTTAACCGGGGTTTCAACCCCCAAAATCTGAAAATATTCTATTTTGACCCCTTAAATTTTTTATCAAGAGGGTCATTTTGACCCTTTCAAAGTTCAAATTTGCATCTTGATTCTCCTGCAAATATGAATCTCTACTAGAGGTATGAAGGAGAAAATTAAAGAAGTTGATTTGAATTAAAATAAAATGGTTACCTATTATCCCCTTGTTTTATTGTTTTGACCCCTTCAACAACAGTTTTGACCCTTGAAATTCATGGCCAAATTTGAAAAGCACAAGCTCTTAATATATCAAATCAGGCTATATACAGTGGTGATCATACACTATTGAATTAATGCTCTAGAAAAAGAGGGAGTGATTAAAATCTATTTTTGTTCGTTCTGTCCTGAAGTCTATGTTGTTGGGAGACATTTGAATAATCTCTATGAGTTCATTTCCAATCAATAACCATGTGTATCAATAAATATCGTCTTTGCAGAAAAAGTCATTAGCCCATCTATCTAGAGATATACACCAATTCATCTAAGGGCGACCAAAACAGTGTACCAGATTTTCTCTAATAATTGCACCCTGCTTATAGTAGCACCCCTACATTTTTTATATAGGAAAACCCACTTTAAATGCCTTAATTTTAGGAAATTTGAGAAATTTTCTCTTTCTCAAATTAAAAGGAAAAGGGCCTAAAAGACAACAATTTCAAGGGGTTTTATCTAAATCAGAAAAAGCATACTAAATAAAAGCTCCCTGACCATGTTATGTATAGCTACCAGGAGCATTTATAAAGAGAAATATGGTAATTATTCTACAATTTATTGAAGTTTATAGTTACAATGTTTCAAGTCATTATCTGTAGCATATAACATATAAAGTAGCTTTGTGAAATCATAGCAATAAAGTTCTAGTCAAACTAATTACTTGTGTAATACATGTAATACAAAAGCAAAACTTCAAACAAGAGGAAAAAATAAAGGGTGTTTCCTTGACAAAAGTTATACAATAATAGACTGAAATTTCTCCATTTAAACAGTTTTTAACCCTTTTCATGCTGAATAAAAACCATGGCAAAATAGCTCTTCTGATCATAAAGCATTTATTAAGATCAGTCTGAACATATATGGATGCTGATCTTTGCCTATACCTCTTATGAAAGGAGGTATATTATGTATTCAGCATGATGTGGGTTAATCTAAATTGATATGTTTATATCAATTTTCAGAACAAAAATACACAATTCAGGGCTTGTTTTTATAGCAAAGCCTGACAGCTAGGCTCTGGATAGTGGATAAAATCCCAAGTTACTAAGTATAGGCATCATTTGAATACAATTGCACTTAGAATTATTCCAAATGATTACATATTTTAGCTCACCTGAGCATGAAGTGCTCAAGGTGAGCTATTGGGATCGTAGAATGTCCGTCGTCCGTCGTCAGTCGTCCGTCGTCTACAATTTCTTTAAACATCTTCTCCTCCTAAACCAGTGGGCCAATCTTGATGAAACTTGGCAGGGATGTTCCTTGGGTCAAGCTCTATCAAAGTTGTTCAAATAAATGAAATCCACCCTTAACTTTCCCTTTACCCTTAACAATAAGGGTGAAAATATGAAAATCTTTAAAAATCTTCTTCTATGAAACCAGAAGGCAGACAGCTTTCATATTTGGTATGTAGCATCATCTAGTGGACCTCTACCAAGTTTGTTCATATCAAGACCCTGGGGTCATATTTGGGCTTTGCCCGGGCCCAACCCTTTTTACATAGAATCAAAGAGTGAAAAACTTTAAAAATCTTATTCTCTGAAACCAGATGGCAGACAGCTTAAATATTTTATGTGAAGCATCACCTAGTGGGCCTCTACAAAGTTTGTTCATATCAAGACCCTTGTGTCATATTTGGGCTTTGCATGGGTGCATCCAACTTAAGAGCACAAAGGGTAAAAAAATGAAAATCTTTAAAAATCTTCTTCTATGAAACCAGAAGGCAGACAGCTTTCATATTTGGTATGTAGCATCATCTAGTGGACCTCTACCAAGTTTGTTCATATCAAAACCCTAGGATCATATTTGGGCTCCACCCGGGCGCAACCCTTTTTACATAGAATGAAGGTGCTAAAATCTTTTAAAATCTTCTTTAATCGAAACCAGAGGGCACACTGCTTTCTATTTGGTATGTAGCATCATCTAGTTTGCCCCTACCAAGTTTGTTCATATCAAGACCCTTGGGTCATATTTGGGCTCCACCCGGGCGCATCCGTTTCAGCTCATCTGAGCATGATTGGTGAATATAGAAAAACCGTCAAGGGTAAAACTAGAAAGCCATGAATGGCTTGTGTCGCTCCACAGGCTTGAATTTCTTGTAATAGCAAATTTAAGTTTTGACTTGATTTTTAAAATATTTTGGGTTCTACTGATGTTGAAATGATTTTCTAAGTTTCCACTATTATAACATATAGAGAAATGACCTCCGCTCATAAAAGACATATTTTCCATCCAATGGCTATAATTTTGGGCTGTATGATAATGGGTCACCTAAGGATCATACTTATGAAGTTTGATTGAACCCATAGGTTACATTCTGAGATAAATGATTTTCAAAGTTTCCACTTTATAACATAAAGAGAAATGAACTCCGCCCATAAAATACACATTTTTCATCTGATCACAATAAATTTTGGTAGACTGATAAAGGGTCACTCAAGAATTATTCCAGTAAAATTTGGTTGATATCAATTGGTTAGATTCTGAGAAAGTGATTTCCAAAGTTTCCACTATATAACATATAGAGAAATGACCTCCGCCCATAAAATACACATTTTTCATCCTATCACTGTAATTTTAATAGACTGATGAAGGGTCACTCAAGGATCATTCCAGTGAAATTTGGTTGATATCCATCACTTACTTTCTGAGAAAATGATTTTGAAAGTTTCCACTATATAACATATAGAGAAATGACCTCCGCCAATAAAATGCATATTTTTCATCCGATCTCAATAATCTTTTGTAGACCGATGAAGGGTCACACAAGGATCATTCATGTAAAATTTCATTGGTATCCATCAATTAGAATCTGAGAAAACTCACTTTTTAACATATTTGGAAATTAGCCACGCCCATTAAATCCATGTTTTTCATTGGATCAAAATTTCTTGAACAACTTTGAAAGAGGGTCACCCAAGGATCATTCCTGTGAAGTTTGGTTGATATTCATTCAGTAGTTTCTGAGGAGAAGATTTTTAAAGAAAAAGTTTACGACCGGACGCACGGACGCACTGACGCACGGACGGACGCACGACGGACACAACGCCATGACAATAG
Source organism: Fragum whitleyi (assembly GCA_948146395.1). Classification (NCBI taxonomy): domain Eukaryota; kingdom Metazoa; phylum Mollusca; class Bivalvia; order Cardiida; family Cardiidae; genus Fragum; species Fragum whitleyi. Next base: position 47,384,093 of record OX411554.1, read on the forward strand.
CCCCAGTGGCTTTCAGCCAGTGGAGCTAAAAATGAAAATCTTTAAAAATCTTCTTCTATGAAACCAGAAGGCAGACAGCTTTCATATTTAGTATGTAGCATCATCTTATGGACCTCTTCCAAGGTTGTTCATATCAAGACCCTAGGGTCACATTTGGGGTCCACCCGGGTGCATCCCTTTTTACATAGAATCAAAGAGCAAAAAGGCATATCTGTCTTGCTCTTCGCTTAAAACGTTCCATGGTATTGATCTTAGGCAATTATCTTCTTTTTGACATCTGCCTATCTAATTAATGTGTTGTCCCAGGGGTCAAAGAGACTCAGGTGAGCGATCTAGGACCATCTTGGTCCTCTTGTTTGCTTTTTTGATAGTGAACATAAAATCCAGGGGTTCAAGTGGATATCTTTATTAATACCAGAGATACCACAAAATAGCAACATATTTGTATGACCATGCGCTCTTTTGATAGTGAACATGTTTTTCAAGGTTTCAATTGAATGCCTTCAGTAACACCAGAAATATTACAAATGTAAAACAAGAGGGCCATAGTGGCCCTTAATCACTCACCTGAGTGAACTGTCCAAAACACATTTCTAGCAGGTTTTGAAAAGTTTTTTGACGATCATTCAGACCTTATTTAAGGTTGATTGGGCAGATTGGGCCAAAAAAGTGACCTCTAGAGTGCATAACAGGTTTTTCTAAGATTTGACCCCGTGACCTTGTTTTTGACCCCACTTGACCCAATTTTGATTTTGAACAAGATTTTGTCACAATATTTTTTTGACCAAATTTTAAGTTGATTGGGCAAAAAAAGTTCCAGGTACATACTCGGTTTTTAATTGATTTGACCCAGTGACCTTGTTTTTGACCCCACTTGCCCAAATTTCAAACTGGACTGAGATTTTATCAGGTTGATTGGGCAACAAATGTGGCCTCAAGAGTGCATAAAAGGTAAATGTTGACGACACACGAAGGACGACACACGACGGACATCCACCTAACCACATAAGCTCACCTGAGCAAGAAGTGCTAAAAACAATTGCACTACAATGCCACCACCATAACATTGACGATGATCTCATGGCTATAGCAATATTACGAGCTTTCTCTGAAAAAAGCTGAGCTAAAAATCCAATTTTGAAAACACATCCTAGGAAACACCATTATTTTCCCCCACATCAATATTCATTTCTCTAAATATTCAAATACATATCTTAAAACTAAATTATAAAATGACCTTTGTTCTTATAATCTGTTGATATAAAATATACAGAAATACATTAATTCACACATACAGGTAAGAATCACAATTAACCCTTGCTATGCTGGACCAGGAATATTCCTGCTTAGGCAGAAGGTATAGATTGAGATCAGCCTGCACGTAAGTGCAGTCTGATATTCGTCTATACCACCTGATTTTTCATTTTAAACCAAACTGTTTAAAAATTCTATTTTCAAAAATATACTATGACTAAAAGAAAGTTCATCCAGGGTTTTCAGCAGATTTTCAGGTACTTTTGCTAAGGTCTTTATTCAGCATGACAAGAGTTAAGCCATAAATTTATACCTTATGAATGTTATCAACAACAATATTGAAATAATCCTCAATCTCATGATCAAATGATCAATAATATTTTAGCATTTGACCTTGACCTATGACCTTAAACTTGGGCCTTCATTTTAATCTTTGAATTTTTTTTGTAAGGCATGGTACTCATGGTATAAAAATATAATTAGTCTACCAAATCAATTTGAAATCTTTTGAATGTAGATATTAATTTTGAGTAATGTTGGAGACCAGTTCAATGTGAACATTTGACATTGAGTTGTAAATTGACTTCATCTCTGAAAATTTGCTTAAAAAAGCATATCTATTTAGATGTACAACAACTGTTCCTACAATAAATGTTTAACCCTTGTCATGCTTAATCCGGAATATTCCTGCCTTGGCAGGAGCTATATACAAATATAAGCCTGCACATATGTGCATTCTGATCTTTGTTGATACCACCTGTTTTTGAAAACAGAAAAGCCAAAAAAGTTAAAGTTTTTCAAAATGAATACCAGCTCACATAGTGCTTTAAGCACTTTGTTTTTGTAACAATTTTGCCAAGATTTTTTATTCAGCATGACAAGGGTTAATGAAATGGTTGATTGATTGAATGGGGTTTTACGCCGCTTTCAACATTATTTCAGTTATATCGCGGCACCTGGAGCACCTAACAACGGCTTCCTGGTATTTCTATCACCAGTACAACCACCACATTCTTTCCTAGCCTCCAGCCGCTATCTCACATAGGTGTTAATGAAATGGACTGGAATGATTCAGATTGATGGATACATGCAAATATACCAACTTTTGATCTGGACAACTATCTGGCCAATGGAATGTGAGCTTTACACAAAGTTTGGAGCTAGCCTTAATCCTGCTGATTTTAGATTTAGTTTCAAACAAATTGCCATTTTTTGCTACATTTCACCAAATCTTGGTCAAGTTTTTCCACAAAGATTAATAAGAAAGCAGGCAGTATAGACTGAGATCAGACTGCATGTCTGTGCAGGCTGATCTAAGCCTATGTTGTCTGCAAAAGCTTTGTGATATTTATTGAACAGCAGGAATGTGATGTGGATAGATTAAAAGATCAGACGAAACAAATGGTAAAATAAAGCAAATAGTACTAACAGTAAATAAAGCAAATTTTAATAAGAGCACCACATACAGTCGCAATGCTCCGCTGTAGGTGCTGGAAAAATGCAAAATTTGAGACCAAATAGGGGCATAACTCTTACAAAAATGCTTCCAGAGTTATCCCCATAGATAATCTGGATAGCTCTTGTGAAGACAACCACACATGCCAAGTTTCATGAAGTTATCTTCAATAACGAGAGATATGACCAAGGTTAAAGTTTGTCTTGCCAATGCCTACATTAACATAAACAACAACACCAACGCCAACTCAAACAATGCCAAGTTAATCACAATACCTTGGGTTTTCTCTGAAAACAGCCGAGGTAAAATTTCTTAAACCTAGTTAAAATAGCAATGATGTTATTATTGTAACTTACTAAAACATGGCAATTATGACAAAATTGCAGGCATCAAAACAACTCAAAACAGCAAAAAATCTACCCTAATCAACCTTTGATTCTGGCTATGTAAGAATGACTTTGCAAGTGTTTTGTTATTCTATTATTGTTATATGTTTTATATGCATTTTGCAACTCATTGAAAATCTTTCAGACTATGTCAAAGCAAAAAGAACTATAAATATACAGGCATTTACAATAATTTTGAACTGACCCCTTGACTTACTGCTAAAATTGATTGATTGATTGGTGTTTTATGCTACTTTCAACAATCTTTCAGTTATATGTCGGCTGCTGGAGTACCTTGAGGCAGTTGTCTAATAGATCGTACAACCATCAAGGCTTCATTTTCTCTCAGACTACAAGTTCACTGCTCTACCAGTGTGTAATAAGACACTTTGCGCTTTCGAGTAGTTCATCTTGCTTAGGATATTAATTCTCTATTTATTTTTTTTTGCGTGGAGCTGTTCTCTTAGACCTACAGAGTATTCATGAAGCATACTTCATTTTCCAATAATATTTCATCAATAAAAAGCCCTTTCCTAATTTCCCTTAAATGTTCATTTTTACATTACCAGAATTAAAGGACAAGAAAAAATGACTTGCAACAAATCAAAAGTACAAAAATTAGTCAAGGGAAGTAACAACTTCATATCTTGTAAACAATAGTTACCTTTCTTGGCAGCTGGTTTTTCCTCCTTCTCCTTTTTACCTCCCTTTGTTTTGTCATGTTTATCTTCCTTTTCATCTTTACCTTTACCATCCTGAAATATTTTCAGAAAAAATGAGATACAGTTATAAAGCCACTGTTTGTGGTCTTTTTGTGTGCTCTTCTAAGACACCAATAGTTATTGTAGCATAAGGCAGTCAGTTTTGGAAATTGTGAATTTGATGCTTAACGCTTGAATACCTCAGTGTCATGTGGTAAATGTATTTCCAATCGACTTGTGACCTGAAGGTCCTTAGTTCAAGGGCAACCATTTATTCATGGAAACACAGTCAGAATAGCTATAGAATTCTGTAGCAGTGTGTTTTAGCCACTGCCTCTTTCTAACAGATAAGAAAACATCAAAATTGAGTGAACAAGAGCCAATTTATAAGCTAAAGCAAATTCTCATTTTTCCAAAATATTTTTACCTTCTTTGTTTCAAAGTGAAATAGCTCTGAGGCAAGGCCGAATATTTGACCCTTTTGGATACCAAAAATATATAATTTGGTTGATACTTCATGCCAAATATCAATGCTGTTGGCCCTTCAACAAGAGTCCTATTTCAGAAAGGTATTTTTGTAAGGTTTTCTTCCTAGTCTTTAAGTGAGTGGGTGTCTAGGTAGAAGTCAAATATGACCTTGGTCTTATCATATTAACAAACACATTATGAGGCATTCAATGAATGGTGCTATATACAAAATATCAATGATTTGTCACTGTTTGCATATCAATAAGGGTTTAACCAGTGCAAACCCAAATACAAGACGACCATGATGGTCCTTTATCGCTCATTTTCATCTCTTTGACTCTTCCCCTAGCAAATTGAAACAACTATAGATATCATTTAACTAGAGCTGCTTAAGCAGCTGAATCCCTCCACAGGCCTTAATCTACTGATATGATTAGACAAGAATTATAGTGAATGAATGAATTAATGTTAATTTCAAGTAAATAAGTGTTCTTAAGTGTCACATGCTTAAATATTTCTGCAAAGAAAAATTCAAAATCAAATATTTGAATGACATTGAAAATTGACCTCCACCTATTAGATATAAATTTTTCATTTAATCACAACAAATTTGAGCAGTCTGATAATGGGTCACCTAGGAAATATTCCAGTAAAATTTGATATCCATCTGTAAGGTTTCAAAGTTTCTACTACATAGCATTTAGAGAAATGACCTCTGTCCATAAAAGACACAATATTTTATCTGATCATAATAATTTTTGTAGACAAATAAAGGACCACTCAAGGATCTTTCCAGTGAAATTTGGTTGATATCCATTTGTAAGATTCTGAGAAAAGTTGTTTATTACCATATATGGAAATCAGCCACTCGCATTAAAGATTTGTTTTTCATAGGGAAAAAAATCATGGAGCAACAAGGATCATTCCTGTGAAGTCTGGTTGAAATACCAGTATACAGTATCTGAAGAGAAGATTTTTCAAAGAAAAGTTTGCTTCGGGACAAACAGACACATTGACACGCAGACGCACAATGGATACAACACCATGACATTAACCCCAGTGACAAGTGGAGTCAATGACCATTACAACCAAATTTCCAGCAATTGCCATTTTTTGTAGTCTTATAATGGTCTTATAACCCCTGCATGGGACTGTGACATACAGACACCCTGACCAATTCTCAGGAAGATTGAACCTATTTAGTGCCTTCAAGAGGGTTGACAAGGGGATTTTCATTTAAGTTCCTTTTCCCATGATTTCAAATGGATCCTTCCCATTTAAACATTCTGACATAGTTTCCTGAAGAGTGGGCTATAATTGTGGAGTGTTAATAATAAAGGCCACTTTTTCCGTGATATCACAAAAATCCTTCCCATTTTCACTAGGGTGCATCCCTGAGACCTAACAAACATTCTGATAAAATTTCATGAAGATGGGGCCATATTTGTGGCCTCTAGAGAGTTCACAGGAAAATTGTCATTAATGTCCTTTTTCCTGTGATATCCCACTTTCCGTTTTCAATATGATTTATTCTTGTGATCTAGCAAACATTCTAACTAAGTTTCATGAAATTGGGCCATATTTGTGGCCTCTATAGAGTAAACACTTAAATTGTTGACTATTGACCACACACGGCGGATGACAGACATTCAATGATCACAAAAGCTCACTTTGAGCAAATTTTAATCAGAATGAACAATCATGTATGGTCGTTATCAAGGAAATGACACATACCAAATATTAGGACTTTAAACTTTCTGGTTTCAAGGACTTTTAGATCTAAGATTCAATCATCATCACCCTTCTGTGTCTACCAATAATTCAGCTCAATCAAAATAGTTTTAAGAAATTTTGTTGGGCTTTACTGAACAAACACCATTGTCAAGTTTCTTCAAGACTAACCCGCCAGGTTACTATTCCAGGACATTTGAATATGTCACGAAATATAGGCCATTTGGTTACATCACTATAGCTTATCTTTACAATTGTAATATGTTACTGAAAGGGGGGCATTTTCTATTACCAATCAACACTATATAGCTGTAACTCTCGATAAGCAAATAAAATAAACTTTTAATTTGATTAGCAACATTTGCTAAGCTGAATAAAATACTTTTTTTTTTTCAAAATTACAGTAAACTGATGGTGGGTCTTTTTTTTCTTTTACAAATGCATTACACAAACAACTCTTGTTTTACAGGGAAAAACAGGCACTTTGGACTAACATCTGACTTCACATATGAGCAGTCTGATCTATGTTCAATTTCAGCCTGATACAGGAGGAAAATTTACTGTCTGTGCCAAGAAAATTATGATAATTAGATATTGCTATGAATAAAGTCATTTCACTGCGTTTTCCTTATATGATTTTGCTGTAATAGGCAAATCTTGACATTGAAAAGTTGTCTGCCAATTGTCTTGTTAAGGTAGTGGACCCCATGAACTTTCACAATGTTGACCAAGGTTTCCTAAGAAAATCATAAGGAAACCTTGGTTAACACTGTTAAAGTTCATACTTCTGAAACATTGCAAAACTATTACGGGTCTACTACCTTAATTAGTCAAAACTAGAACCATCACAGAGGGGTTATGCTCGAATAATAAATGTTGGATAAAGAAGTTTGCTACAAAAAAATTATGTAAAAAACATTCCCATTATCCATGTACTATTTTGGTATCTAGACTATAACATCCCCCCCCACCTCCTCCGATTGATTTCAGGCAGCATAGAAATAACAAAATATTAATGGTTCAAGACAGTTAAATTCATAAAAAACTACTGTATCAGTCCCTCTTTTTTGGGATGCTTTTTTGTATTAATTACCTTTTTAGCTTTCGCTGACGGTTTCTCTACCTTTTTTCCGCCTCCAGCATGGGTGTTGCTCCGAACACTTCCAGGACGATCTTTCGACTCCGCTCGTCTACTGAGAGGTGGCTGTGAGATGTGAAAACAAGTGATGCAGTGAACAACAACGTCAAATACTATATAAAGTGAGGCAGTGTGATCTTTTGGTTGCCGTTAATTCACCCTTTCCCTCGAATATCGAAGATCATAGTCAGATACATATTTCTTATTCAATTAAGAAAAGTTCAGCTGTGTTTAATTTATATGTACATTTTTTTATTTTGAATTTAAATAGAAATCAGATAAAATGAATGAATCATGCTAACTGTTAAATTGATGTGCTAAATGATTGTATTCAGGATCCTGTTTACCAATCTGTGGTTCCCAGTCCCAAACCTGCATCCCTTAAACCCCTGAAAATGTGATGTCACAATGAAAGTTGATTCAAATTGCTGATTATATATGAGCCTGTGAGTGACATTTCCAACAATTTCATCTGCACAGTCTGACCAGGGTCTTCACTTTTGCGCTTTGTAGAAAGATAGAGTCCACAAGTGTCTTCAGAAAGTCAGACAAACTTCTAATCACACTATATGGCAGTCATGATTAGTTTATGTGGGCCCTTTATCCACAAGTCAAATTGTTGGAAATGTCACGCACAGACTCATATTTTTTTACGCTCGTTTTTTTTGCATGCTTTCTTGGTAACATACTACATTAAACACAGCTGTTTAAATTTCAAATGATTTATTAAACTTTGTTAAATATATCTTGAATATTGCAGATAATTCAGCATGTATATTTCATATAAAATATAATAGAATTTTCAACAATATTTTAATAAATGAACCCCTTTTTTCATTAATGCAGATTTTATGCAATGAGGGAAAGGGTATAAAAGGGATCATTAGTCATTTTCAACAATTAATTTAAGACTGGCAAAGTCTGAAATTATTCATGACTTACCATGATAGATCTTTTTCTACCCATGCCTTTCATTAACAATGCATCTAGTGTGGGCTTTAAACATAGCAAATAGTATTATAGTTCGTCTCTCTTACAAAATTTATTCAGTGTTGTTGAATTTCGAAAATTCCATTAAAAAATGCACAAAATCAGAAGAATCAGTAGAACAGAAGAGTTTGTTACTTTAGTTAATATTTGAGCCCGTGCGTGAGATTTCCAACAATTTGAAATGTACACTTGTATGTAAGGTGCAAACATTGAGCAGCGTAGACAGCCACCTACTGTAAATATAATGTTACCTAACAGTGTACAAGTACTTTGAGATCTTATCTATCAACTAAACACATAGTGAAGACTCTGGTCAGACTGTGCGTATGCACAGGCTGGTCAGAGTCTTTGCTATATACTTATACGAAATTGTTGGAAATCTCACGCACAGGCTCATTTAATTTGACAATTCTTAAAATTAAGTATGAGTGTAGTATATTATTTCGAGATATATCCTTTTAGGTAGGATATACACTTAAGTCAAGTTTAATGTGAACATTTAAATTTGATCTGTGACTTTGAAGTAATCTAAATTTGTCATTAATGTAACATCTGAATTGAAAAGCAAATGCACCAAGTCATTTTGAAACCTATCCATAAATATAAGTGTAAAACTCTAGATAAGATCAAGCTGAATAAATGACCTTGATCTATGACCTTGACCTTGTAGTTATCTGAAAATATGGTTCAAATGTCACATCTATAATCATGGAGAAAAGCTGTACCCAGTGATTTTGAAGAATAATTCATTTGTTTTTGGAGATGAATTTCTCTGTAAACATATTTTTATTGTTATTTAGATAATGTAAACATTTTTTATTCAATGAAACAAGCCCTTATAGTTAAGTGACACAGAATATATTTTTGAAATTATACATGACAAGATAAAACAAAACTATTATAATTTTCAGCACACGAATGCTACCATGGTCATTTAGACAGATTACTTTACTAGTAAAACATTTGAAGTGGACAGACATATAAACAAATATGATGAAAATGTGTATGTGAAAATTGAATACAGCACAAAGAACATTTCAGTGACATGTACAGTAATGAATAGACTGGAAACCAAAAGAAACTCAACATTTTAACATTCTTTTTTATTTGTATGTATGATAATTGTAGCAAATAAACAATGAATTGGTGTAATTTTTGCCCTCAAAATACTCAATTTTTCTTGAAATTAAGAATTATTTCAACAGAAGGTATACATGAATGTGGAAGAAGTCAATGAAATAGTGTCTAAATCTTGAGGCAAAATCTGTGTAAGAACATTTGTAAAACAATTAATCATTCGGTATAAGATTCACTCTATGTTAGTGTTGGGTTTCTTTTGACATGAAGTGTAGGACAAAATACATATCATGAACATTGAGTATGTGCATGAGCTTGATAAACAAACATATCAAACCTTCATTATCAACTGAATCAGGCTTGAAGAAAAAAAAGTTGAGAGGTCAGTGCAACACCATTGAAAGTGCCTATAAATATATAGGCACTTACAATAGTCTTGTGCCAACCCCCCTCAAAGTATAAGCATTGTATCTATAATAGGAGTGGAAAATATGAAAATGTTAGGTTTTTTGGTTCAGTTTTGCCTAGATTGACCTTTAAAGATTAGCTTGACCTTGTCAGATGACTTTGAACTTGATATCTGCATATGATTATCAATAATATTTGATATCATGCCAAATATGAGAAATTAATCTTGAATAACTTTGAAGAAATAGGCAATGTAAAATAAAATGTTAGTTTTTTGGTAAAGTTTTGCTGACAGGAGAGATAGACTGAAGGATGGAAAAAAAGATTGACACAAGTAAAACAAGAGATGTGTTGGACATAGCCATCCCCCGCAATGAAAGCTTGATAGTTAACTGAAGCCTAATATAACAAGAGCTTCGCAGAGCGGCGCATATACGCCCAAAGGGGCTTGTCAGTAACCTTGGCTTGTCAGAAATGTGAGCTTGAATGATAGCTAAAAATATTGCAAAAAGACAGACAGTCAACTGGTGCTTAAACATTTAAATATGAAAATATATTTAGTCCTAAGCACAAAAAGGCAACCTACAGAGTCATTATGGCAAGTTTCCTTTCATTCCCATCCATAATATAGGAGAAAAATAGCTGACAAGAATTTTTTTTTTCATCAATACAAGGGCAGATAATCCAAGATAACTATAGAATAACTGGAGCATTTTGAATTGAAAAGTCTTATGCAAAACTAGACATCATAGAGAGTAATTGTGTCTAGTTTCAGCTCATTTCAATTGATAGTTAAGGAGGAGTTGCACACAAAATACAGTGATTTTCGATTAATTCAAGGACAGATAATTCAAGATTTCTCAGGATTGACTTGAGCGATTTGGATTTCAAAGATCTTATGCACAACTAGACATCATAGGGAGTAAAAGTGTCTAGTTTCAGCTCATTCCCATTGATAGTTTAGGAGTTGCGCACACAAAAAATAGTAATTTTCCTTAAATTCAAGGGCAGATAATTCAAGATTTCTCAGTAATGACTAGAGCGATTTGAATTTCAAAGATCTTATGCACAACTAGACATCACAGGGAGTAATTGTGTGTAGTTTCAGCTTATTCCCATTGATAGTTTAGGAGGGGTTGCGCACACAAAAAACAGTGATTTTGGTTATATTAAAGGGCAGATAATTCAAGATTTCTCAGGAATGACTTGAGGGATTTGAATTTCAAAGATCTTATGCACAACTTTACATCATAGGGAGTAATTGTGTGTAGTTTCAGCTTATTCCCATTGATAGTTTAGGAGGAGTTGTGCACACAAAAAATAGCTAACTGACGGACAGACGGACGGACAGACGGACAGTTCAAACAGATGTAGAGGCCAAATGAGATCCACTGGAGTAGATCCCATAAGCATTATTTGCTTCTTAGGCCCATTGTCAGTCTGTTTTCCCAATTTAATGGTTGGTTGTCAGACAGACGGACGCACGGACAGACGGACGGACGGACGACCGAGGCCATAACATAATACGACCCTTCGGGCGTATAACAAAGGGCAAAAACTCCAAAATTATGCAAGCAAGAGTTGTTGTTTTTTATGCACTGCACTTTTCTATGAGATCTATCTACCTATTAAGTTCCAAGTTGATAGCTATTTGACTTTCAGAGATATGCTCGGGACAAAATCTAAATATTTAAAATAACAAAAGGCAATAATTTATGCAAGCAAGAGTTGTAGTTCTTTTAAACTGCACTTATCCTCCATGAGATCTATCCACCTTTAAAATTTCAAGTTGAAAACTTTTATACCTTAAGAGATATGCTCAAGACAAGTTTAGTGACGGAATGACAGATGGAAACCATTACTATATCCCCTTTTCCAAAAGGCGGGGGATAAAAAAATACCCCAGTCTTATCAATTCTGGGCATAAAAGTATAATAAAATGAGTGGCCAAAATTCTGAATGGAACCTTGGAACAGCACATTGAATCATCAGCTGGTATAAATTTTGTGTTAGTGTTTAACTAAAGAGCAATTAGTGAAGAATGTTCAATGGGTGGATAATGTTTTCTGAGCTTCAGACAGGGAAGTAATTAGGATTTAAAATCAGAATATCCAAATGAGCTTGTGTATTGGATTTCCAACAGTTTAAAAAACCAAAGCAAAGAATCTGACCAGCCTGGGCATCTTAACAGTCTGACCAAAGTCTTCACTATACATGTAGTACATAGATAAGGTCTTGGAGTGTAATTTGACAATCAGCTAACTTTATACTTCAGTATGTGGCTGTCTAAGCTGCTCATTTTTTGCAACTCACGCACATTTCAAATTTTAGAAATGTCACGCACAGGCTCAAATAATTCTTGCATCAATCTCATATTTGAGGTTCTCATCTGAACTGTCTTGAGAGATGATTCAAAGAAGTATCCACAACAAAGTGTTTCATAAAAAAGATTTGGGCCTATGCATGAGATTTCCAACAATTTCAAGAATGTGCAAAGCAAAGACTCTGACCAGCCTGTGCATCCACACAGTCTGACCAGAGTCTTCACTATGCATTTAGTAGATGGATAAGGTCTCAAAGTATCTGTAGACCATCAGATAACTTTTACAGTATCTGGCTGTCTACGCTACTCAATGTTTGCACTTTACGAATATTTCAAATTGTTGGAAATGTCACGCACAGGCTCATTTAAGACTGACCTTACCCAGACTTTACTGTACTACTGTATACAATATCACCCTCCAATTGGGTGATCATTGAAATTCAAGGTATAGGTAACAAATTAACTTAATTGAGCCTGTGCGTAGCATTTCCAACAATATGAAATGTTAGTGAGGTCCAAACATAAGGTAGCGTAGACAGCCACAAATTTTAAATAAAATTTAACTGATGGTCTACAGATACTTTGAGACCTTATCTAACTATTAAACACATAGTGAAGACTCTGGTCAGACTGTGCAGGTGCATAGGCTGGTTAGAGTCTTTGCTTTGGGCACATTTGAAATTGTTGGAAATCTCACGCAAAGGCTCATATAATAGATTTAACTTCCCCTAACAAATTCCTGTTTCTTTCTCAAATTTCAGACAAAAATTGAGGTGTTAATTGACGGTATCCCCGTGATAGGATAAATTGAAATGAATAATCTATTCCATGTTAGGATAACTCATAAAGCAGTATCTGAAAATTAACCAAGGTGCAGCTCAATTACTAAAGTTTCCAATGTTCCAGGAGACAAAGATTAACAGATTCCAGATAACATAACATCCAATGTTATGTAAAAATATGCTTTGATAATATTGATTCCATGTGACCTATATTAAACTTTGCATGGGAGCTCTACACTCAGTTTGATCCTGATGGCTGGGTAAATTTCTGAGTTCATTACAAAATTAAACCTTCCCGTATTCTAAGCCTCTTATGCGTATGTAACTATACCATAGGGTAAATCACTCTTACTGGCTTAAACAGTGCCATTTTACAAAGGCTTAAATTCGAAATTTATAAACAACAGGGTGGAATGCATATAGTGATGTCATAGCATCTATTGTATTTGTGTATCCAAGTGATAGGGGAAGAATTCTCTAATTACCGGATGGCTAGTTACCAGATATTTTTACAAATATCTCGTACACAAGAATTTTAATAGGATAAGTGTTTTCTATAAACCCCAATTTCCAGCATAGATTCTTAGGGCATCAGGTTTTCACAGAAAAGGGCAAAATACAAATCTTTAGTAGTACTGGTTAGAGACCAATTCTGGCCAAGTACCAGTTCTCGCCAACCACCCCTGTTCACAGTAAATACAGAAATAAAACCCTTCTAAATTACAATTTATGTAGACAACAACTTCTTCTATTCAGAAAAATAATATGTTTTAAAATATCATTGTGTCTTTTCTAAGAATAAGGTCAGTTGGCAAGATCTGGTATGCTGAGAGAATTGGTCTCCAACCAGTATAGATCATTCTTTCAGAATGAATCCAACAAAGAATTTGTTCAATTCATCTCCTCTTATGGTCTACCATATGTTTCATTGAGGTTGGCTGTTTAATGCAGAGCTCCACATTGAATATCAGGGGCCTGTTTTACTAAACATCTTACGATAATTTTTTGCGTAAGTAAAAAATTAAGGTTGCTTCTACGGTAGTAGCTAAAGATAGAATTTTTCTATGCATTATCTCATTGGAATCGTCTCCTTCAGACGATTCCAATGAAATATTGCAAGAAAGAATCTAACAATAAATGAAAACACCAGGTACGATTTGTGGTTTTGACTTACGATCATTTTTTTCGTAAGACGTTTAATAAAACGGGCCCCAGGTTTGCAAGGTACTTACAGACTTATTCCTGTCCGGAGAACTCCTGTCTGACATCTGTTTTCGTCTTTCAACAACTTCTTCATGGGTCAAAGGGAATCGTGATAATACCTACAAAATGATCAAAGCTAGCAAAAGCCTAATTGATTAAACAACATTTAACAACACTTGTAACAGTTTTTCAGTTAAAAGGGGATATTTTTTCTAAATTTCAATTAAATGTATTTTGTTGTTACTTCAAAAACCTCTGTGCTGTGGGTACTCATTGGAATTGTCTGATTGACATAACTCAAATGAGTACCCACAACATACGGTTTTGTTCAGAAATAAGGATTTTACATTGGTTTCATTTTCTGTCTTAAACAAGAGGTGCTATTGATATAATTAAACATGGATTCCTAGTATTTTTAAACAAAAATGATCATAACCTCCTTTCAGTGCCTCCAGCTATAAATAAAAGTGAGGATTAAATAGAAGATAATCGTTTGTTTTAGTGTAAGATAGATTTATCTTTCTTTGAGTGAACAACAGAAGCTATATTTTTATGAGTGGCAGAGCCATGAGTGAAAATATTGCTTTTATTATTCATTAAATGAAATATTTATAAATCTTACATTAAAAACAAAGCAATATTTCTATTTTTTTATGTAATAAGAGTTGAAATGTGAAAATGTTGAGATATTTTACTTAATGTAAATTCTTTTGGACATGAATACAAGGCAACATCATCATAACCACATTAAAATTGTAAATTGGATTCAAACAGATGTCAAATAGAGTGAATTGAAGGGAAGCAGGGTATAAGTTTTTTGATAATTTCACTGGTTTGGTGTTTAGATTATCAAGTGATAATCTACTGCTAATAAACCACTGAAAATCGTGAAAGACAAGATGTGTTTGTGAAACATGAATGCCTCCTAAACGGCCCTTTTTTTTTTTTAGAAATTTGACCTTGACAGATGACCTTGTCACATGACCTTGGTACCAGCAGATGCATATCATTGTGATCCATCATCATACTTAATGTGAGGATTGTATCTTGAATAGGCTGGAAAATATTGGCAATGTTAAGTTTTTTTATTAAGTTTTGCAGACAGATGGATGGATGCATAGGTGGATGGACGGATAACGGTGAAACAATATACCCTGCTCTCTCTATGCTGGGGCATAGAAATTGTCCAAACAATAGTAGGAGACAATTTAAAAGACAGGATATTCACTGTAACTTGAGATCCAGCCCAGTCCTGTGTTCAAAATGAAAATGTTTTTTATAATTGGTACCCCGCTTTGCATGTGAGCTCACATACAAAGTCGGGTGCCATATTAAAAAAATCTCAAACTTTTTTGTATTCTGAACAAAGGGCAAGATTGCATTATTTTATGACGAATTCAAAACACAACACAGTATGTCATATATTCATATAATATAGCCCATGGACTATGGGCTTGACTCATATGTACATGGAATTTCAAAATTGGCGAAAGATCGCGGTAGGGAGATTAGAGCAGTATGAACGGAGCTGTGCATTAAAGCACCCAGACGATACTGCTTTTGTGTGACCGACATCGCTGCTATACAATACCCAAATATCGTCGATTACTAATTGAGATAATTTAACGAAGAATTTTCCGCCCATGATTGTGAGTACTTGATCTTTGCATATGAATTTTGATTACTTGAAATTATCGGATACGAATTAACTTAATAGTTGTGCAATAGCTGCAAAAGGTATGGAATGAACGGTACTAGGCTTGTTAGACAAATGAATGGCACTTAAAGCCAAGCATTGTGAACCTTCTTATGTATGACTATTTTTCATGATTGATATACCTTACAAAACCACAGCCAGTGTAGTAGTCATCATTATATACATGTATTAAGGGGTGAACTGCAGACCTACGTATGGCATACCTTGGACGCCAGGACTGTGTACCTTTGACACTTGTAGCTTGTATTCATGTTAACCTTATGTATTTGGCCACTCATAATTCATCATCTGCATGAAGACAGAGCATTATTAAACAAAACCACTGACATGCAGGGCCAGAGCACCTCAGACTCAGGATGCACGTCGCACTAAATGAGCAACGGTGAACCTTAGACACCAGGACCTTGTGTACCATAGACACCAATACATTCCCTGTATTCATGATGGCCAAAAACTATTTCACGGTTTTCTCAAGACAAGTCTTTCAAGAATACAGTCCACTCTTAAACCAAGACCATAGCCGTGCAGGGCCAGAGCACCTGGGACTCAGGATGCACGGCACACAAAACATACGGTGAACCTTAGACACCAGGACACGGTGCACCTTAGACACCACATATTGCTTGTATTCATGCAGACCGATAATTCTTGGTCGCTTAAAAACCAATTGTGTGCAGAATACAGAGCATCATTTTAGCCAAAACAATACATATGCAGAGCCAGAGCACCTGAGACTCTGGATGCATAAACATAACTCGTTACACTGGACACCAAAGGTCCGGTTTGCATGAAAATATTACTTGGCGTGACCATCCGCCGATTTCTAATAAACAGAGGAGTTAAGGCTGTGTGCAGTTCACCACTTAATGCTAGTACCGAACTTCCTATTCCCGTCATATAATGCAGCCATACTACGTTCACGCTCATTCATTAGTAAAAGGAGTTGCACGTTCGCGTTACCGATGAATGTTTTGCTTGCTTGACAAAAGGAGATGCCAGTGGCCCAAGTTGCCAAACGAGCCCCGATCTCTTTTATTGACGCGTCATATAATATCTATCTCCCTACCGCGACATTAAAATGAAATAAAATAATCAATTAGTCATAGGTCTCTTTTCAGATTACAGCACCACCAGCATCCGAGAGTTCGATAGTTTTCTCCTAAAACAACAATGGCGACGGTTGTACCTGAAACGATACAAAAATCGAGAGCAAACATGTTCTATAGTTATTATTGCATTAATCATTGCCTTATTGTGGAATTTGCCAAAAATTATGATGTGGGAATGGGTGGGTGGGTTAATATCTTGTATCGCGTGTTAGTAAAAAGAGAATGATTTCGTCGATGCACGGGTTTATATAGCAGACGACATACGGGTCACGGATTACGGAGATTGACGATTTCACTCGGCCATCGTCGTCAAGGAAACCAGCCACGCACATCGCAAAAATAATCCATGTTATTTTCAATTCTGAAAATAACACTATTTATTTTATGACGAATTCAAAACACAACACAGTATGTCATATATTCATATAATATAGCCCATGGACTATGGGCTTGACTCATATGTACATGGAATTTCAAAATTGGCGAAAGATCGCGGTAGGGAGATTAGAGCAGTATGAACGGAGCTGTGCATTAAAGCACCCAGACGATACTGCTTTTGTGTGACCGACATCGCTGCTATACAATACCCAAACATCGTCGATTACTAATTGAGATAATTTAACGAAGAATTTTCCGCCACTGTAAATTTTCTAAAAATTTATGCCCCAAAATTCTGAAGTCCTTAATTGTGAATGACTTATACCAAGTGTTTTGCAAATTCATCCTTTAAGTTCAATAGGTACATTTCTAGACCAACATCGGACAGATGGATTCCATCATGCCTGTAGAAGCCGGGCGTATTTAAATCGACGTCCATCCGTACATGAGCTGACCGCGAATGACGAGCGGCTTGTTGTCGACCGAATCTATTTACTCTTTTGCGTTTGTTTTCAATAGTATTAATATCAAAAAGCGTTGAGTTCCAAGTGGCTCGTTGAAGAATGTCAATCCATATAATTACCGCTCCCGGAATCGCCGCGCGTAAATAATTGAATTCGCGAAGCATTATATTACGGATGGACGTCAATGTTAGTGAAGTTAAGTCATTCCCCCCTAGGTGGATTGCTACAACTTTTGGTTCTGTCCGTAGAAGAACATGACATTCCACGGCTTTTCGAAATTGAGTCCACGACATTCCACGCCGGCCCCACCATGCTATCTTGGTATCCAGCTTAAGATTAGGTTTGTTGGTCGATTTAGCTCGAACTCCAGCCCAATATGGTATAGAATCCCCAATGACCCACACGTCTGTAAAATTGAAGAAAAACAATTAAAACATCTTTAACGAATGTATGTTTTGTATGCATTTGACTGCCATCTGGCTAATCTCGTTCTGTTTTTTAAAAAATCTTTCATGCACTTGACTGGACAGAAAAAAGATTCTTCGCTAGGTATGCGTAAAATCACGGGTTTCGCATCCTGGTTAGTTTTGAATTTCCGCAATGTTATTAGTAGCGTGTTATCTTTTTCTTGGTGGATAATGTCCGAAAATTGCAAATGACTATTAGGCAATCTTTTTGATGACAAAACTAATTCGCTGACCCGAAATAAGCCATGATAAGCCAAAACCCATGCTGCTGTAAATAGTTTGACTTCGTATGAATTGTAGCATACGAATTCTAGCTGTGGTAACAATATATGTAGGATGGAAGCCGTGATAGGGGCTCTATTATCTGAAGACTTCCTTAAACGTGTACAACCTTGTAAGGTTTTAGATATAATAAAAGATTGGCTCAAATCATTCCAACCATGGATTTTATGCATGAAATTGATCCCAGACACATAATTTTTTATCGTCCGCGGCGCCAGACCTCTCTCAAATGCAAAAGGCAATGAACCAAATAATATGATTGACCTCTGCTGGCCATAATAAATTTAATGAGTATTCTGTCCGAAACCTATTGAATGCACTGATGCCGTTAGAATATGCATATCTAGAATTCAGTGCCAGTCCTTCCGATGTCAGCTTGTCTGCCTTTCTTTGAATGTGTTCCAAAGGTAGACTGGGAAAGGAGTCTGATCCGGATCGGCATCCGGTGCCATGGCCTTGAACTTGGAGACCTGAAAGCGGGATAATGCGTCACATAATCGATTTTTAAAACCAGGCAAGTGTTTAGCTCGTAATACTATATTTAGCTCCAGGCATTTTAATACTAAAGGCCTTACTAACTGCATAACACGATCTGACTTTGCGGATAAAGTACAAAGTATTTGCACAACAGAAAGATTGTCACAATAGAAAATAATTTTCTTGTTTCTCAGTACTTCACCCCAAATGCTTATTGCTGTGAAAATGGGGAATAATTCAAGAGTAGTGATGTCATTTGTAATGCCAGAAGTATGCCAAAAGTCAGGCCATTTTGCCATGCACCAGTGACCATTAAAGTATATTCCGAAACCTAGCCCCTCTCCGCCAGCACTGTCCGTAAACAGCTGTTCGTCGAAGTTCGAGACCCAGAAGCGATCGTTAAATACCGATATGCCATTATGATTGCGGAAGAACGTAAGCCAGACTTTTAAATCTTTTTTCATGCCCTTAGTAACGTGCAAATGATGATGAGGCTTGGTAAGACCACAGATTGAGTTAATAAGTCTGCGACAAAAGGGGCGACCTGCCGGAATAGCACGACAACAAAAATTGAGAGAGCCTATCAAAGATTGCATCGACTTCAGAGTGGTTCGCTTTTTCTCCATGATTTCGGTGATCTTCGCGATTACTTCTTGGATTTTAGCGACAGGAATACGGACCTCCATTTTATTTGAATCAAGTTCGAGTCCCAAAAAACAGAGAATTTCAGAGGGCCCTTCGGTTTTTTCTTCGGCTAACGGTACGTTTAGATCTTTCATACAAGCCAAGAATACTGACATAAGGGCGATGCATTTCTCCGTGTTTCTGTCGCCACCCAGAAAGTCATCCAAGTAGTGAATCAGTCCGCCTGAATGCATTCGTGATTTGACACAAAACTCCAAGAATGTTGAGAAAATTTCAAAGGTTTTATTACTGACCGCGGCACCAAATGGTAAGACCTTATCTACAAAGTATTTGCCATCAAATTGAATGCCAAGTAGTTCGAAATCTTGGGGACAGATCGGCAGTAATCTGAATGCGCTTTTGATATCCATTTTAAAGAGCTTGCAGTTTTTGCCCAAATCCTGTATAAGGTTTACCGCCGCGTCAAAACTTGTATATTTTACGGTACGGTGCTCTCGCGGAATACCATCATTGATAGATTCACCTTCGGGGAAAGATAGATGGTGAATTAATCTAAATTCGCCTGGCGCTTTCTTGGGAACCAGTCCGATTGGCGACACAATTAAGTTCGGAAAAGGTTTTTCTTCAAACGGACCTGCCATTCGACCGGCTTCAATTTCTTTGCGTAGCTTTTGACGCACGATTTCAGGATTAGACGAAGCCGATTTTAGATTTTTGCATAGTCGAGCCTCTCTGCTGCCATTATAATGCATTTCAAAACCATGTTTAAAGCCATTCAATATCGTTTGGGCACTTTTTTTATCGTAGCCTTCTACGTACTTTTGTAAGAATTCGATGTTGATTGGCGATTTGGCCAACCGAATATTAGTATTAAATTTTATTGTTTCGGTTTCTTTGGACGAGGTCGTAATTCCTGGTGAAACCCCTACCACCGCGGCCGCGCCCTGCTGACAACGCACTACCGCGAAAGGAATTGTTGTACCGCTTGTCGTTTTGATTCCCGACTTGTACGGCGGGCCTAGACGTATATGGACAGTGTGCTGCAGGGTGTGGCAGTTCACAATGTGAGCAAACATGGCGGAAGCGGCAGTTTTGCCAGGTGCAAACGGACTCATTGAATAGACGACATGCGCGCTTCGCCCCAGTGTCAGACACGGAATTGACGAGCGTTGGCTTGAATGCAACCTGAATGCAGCGCCACCAGAGATCTGCGTTTAGTTTTGCCCAAGATGAAGGATTAATAGCTTGGCGTAAGCGAAACTGTTCATCATATTCGCGCCATACCATACCACCCTGTCGCGCAGCGCACTCGCGAATTGACCACATATAGTGGAGAATTTCATTGATTTTGTCCGGGTGTGTAGACAAATATATGGATGCGTAAATTAAAAAGGCATCTGTCCATTTTTCAATGGTTTGAACTTTTTCGCGGCATTCTTTCGCTTTTGTTTCAATGTGCCCGGCAGGCGTGATGTGAAGTACGGAGCCCGCGGCATAATTTTCTAATTCTATGGCTCCCTTTAACAAAAGACTCAGATTGATGTATTGACCTTGACAAATTTGCTTTTTGAGGGATGCAGGTACGTGAACAGCCAAATCTTCGTCTGCTAATCTTAATAGTGCCGGACCGTTTTGAGGCTGTGCTTCCTGCACAGAACTTAACAAGTGCCAATTTGACTCCAACGTATTAGTACGCAAGGGGTTATCCGACTGGAGGGTAGGAGTAATACGCGAGGGCATCGATGATGACAATACAGGAGTGTTGCGATCGACAGCGGTCAGAGATGAAGCTGTGTCGCGAGAGCAAGAGGGAACGCGTGTTACCCTTTCAAAATCAATCATATTATTTCCTTGACCAGTGACTATACCTGCATCTGGCTGTAAGAGCTGGGAATCTGCTGTGCTTCCCTGCATCTGGCTGTCCTCTGTCTGGCTACCCACCGCTTTTCTCTTTATACCACGTGTTCGCTTCGGCGGCATTCTCTGGTTTACGTTTACCTGTGTTGATTAATATCTTGTATCGCGTGTTAGTAAAAAGAGAATGATTTCGTCGATGCACGGGTTTATATAGCAGACGACATACGGGTCACGGATTACGGAGATTGACGATTTCACTCGGCCATCGTCGTCAAGGAAACCAGCCACGCACATCGCAAAAATAATCCATGTTATTTTCAATTCTGAAAATAACACTATTTATTGAAGGTTCAATAAGCTACTAATTGCTTAATGGTTGGGCTCATGCAAAAGTATTAGGGAACAGATTTTGCATGTACAGTTGACATTGCTCGAGCGACCATTACTATTTAGCAACCACTTTTATTTAGCAACCACCATAAAACTCCCCTTCAGCATAAATAAGTTCCTCTGAAAAAGTCAACATTCTTAACAAGAAAATGTTTATAATTCAATCTTATTTTGTTGCAACCCATTTGAATTGTCTCATTGAGGATTGAACATTGTAGGATCCAGTATGACTTAAGCGACAATCTATCTCTATATATAGTCAAACCTGTCTTGAGTAAGCACCTAAAGGATTCAAAAAGTGCTTGCTTAAAACAGGTGCTTGCTCAATACAGATCACTTTCAGTGCAAATGGTTCATTTGGGAACTCCTTGGCCGCTTGCTGAATACAGGTTGCTTGCTGAATACAGGTGGCCGCTACAACAGTTTTGACTGTATATAAATATATACTATGACATGTCTCATTTATCCAGAAATATTTTTTTAATAAGCGATCATTCCTATAAGTAACCTTTTTTTGGAGTTTTGTGGTTGCTAAACACAAGTTTTACAGTACATACCTCAGCTAATTTTGAGACACCTTTATTTCCAATTTGGTTACTGGCTAGAGACAATGATAGTAGTGTTCTATTCATCCGTAAACCCTGTATGAGATAGAAGAGAAACACATATGTTTAAACAAGGCTGCAAATTATCACAAGATGTGCCTGTTACACCCCTGGATGTCCAAGTGTGGTAACAACACAGGGAAATAGCTAGGTAGAGTTAAGGTTCTTGTCAACTGCACTCTCTTATCATGAGAGGAACATTACTGCCAAGTTTCAAGTCAATTGCACATTAGGTGAGAGTTATGTTCTGGAAAAGAAGTGGATTTCCCCTGCCTGCTGGTTGCCAGTCACTTGGACGCCATAAGGATGGCAATGGAAATAAGGGTTTACTCTTTTTTGCGTTATCCTTGGTGTAAGGAAGCAAGTCATGGTTCTTTAGAATTTAAGTAATCTATAATATCTTAACTCCAAATTGTGTATCTTTATATGAATTTTATCCAATGAACCATTATATGTTACCTATGCCAAAATAAAATTAATAATTATAATCATAAGTGATCCTATAATACATCTCCTATTACGACAGGTGTATAAACAGTTTTGTGGACATGGTCAATCACTTTATGTAAATCGGATTACTTTGGTGCTCTTGTGTGTGACAGACATATTGAAGCGTTCATATTTTATCAAGAGTTCAAAATAATATTTTACAAGTACTTAAATATCAAAAGTGTCTGTATGAAGACCTTGTTGGGCTGACATATATTGCCAGGTTTATATTTTAAAAATAGTTTAGTATTATAATCCCAATCAAGTATGAACTGTAGAAAAAGCACTTTAGACCTTTCAGCAGTGGTGTGGAAATACAACTGTATTCCAATTGTCCATGGACAAGTAAAAGTTAATTTCCTACTTGTCAAGGATCAAAATGAAGTTGCCAACAAAAAAATGAATTGATAAATATTAAGAAAACATTACTTTTAATGATGAAAATGCTGTAACTCAGCATTTTCTTCATTAAAAACAATGTTTCTTCCCTATGAAACAAACATTAGGATGACTTTTCTAATAGATCATTTAGTACTGCTACAAGGTTTGCCCTGGTATTTACTTGTCCACGGACAAAAGGCCCAGGAAATTGTATTTGCCCGTAAGTAGAAAAGCCAGTGTCGGACATGGGAATTCAACATCCCTATTTTCAGCATTATGAATACAATTTGTTCTCCATTTCTTTATCATACCAAAAAATAAGCAATATTCTTTACCTAATGTGTTCAACCAGACCAGTCCAGAATATAAGCAAACATAAAAATCTCCCCAATAAACCTGATTTATTGTAATGTAGATTCAGATGCAATTTAAACTTTCTTCAATTAATTGTGACCCGTCTCGCGATAAGGGGCCATCTTGAACTCCTTGAAATAAATATACGAAAAAGTGATTGACTCTAGTACAGGACAACCAGACGTCGAATTTCAAAAAATTATTTCATATGAAGGTAGATTGATTATTTTAGATTCAGAAAATTAGTTCGACACTAGTCAGTCTGTATCATCTGAAAATCTTACCTGTGCAATTTCCATGACCCCTGCATCTCCAATCTTGTTGTTACTTAAATTAAGGGATAATAATTTCACATTCGACTTTTTCATACTTCCGAGACATCGACCAATCATAATGGCACCCTTGTCTGTTATACCACAGTGTCGTAAAGATAGATTCTGTACACTGTAAAAAAAATGAAATAGAGATGCCTAAAATATTAACATTTTTCTTTAAAAAAACATTTTAAACCAGCAATTTTTGGACAATAAAAATCAGGCATTTTTTGGAATGAAATAATCCTATGCGATAGAAATATTCTGTAAAATGTAGAAATTTCTAATTTTCTACTTTTTCACCAATATTTTCTCAGGTATGAAATATTTAGGACATAAAAACGAGAGGACAGTTTCAGCAAGGCTTTAGATCTTTTATTAAGACTTTTTTCATTTAAAGAAAATCATGAAGTCGTGGATCTTAGGCTATAAACACACTGTATAAATGCGCAGAGAAACAATTCTATGTATGACTAAAACAAAATTTTATGATTTTATTTTGTTATTCTTTGCACCTAATTATTAACTAAATTTATGTTTTCTGACAAAGGGTAAAACTACTTACGGACTTTCTTCTGATAACAATTCATACCAATTTTCTTCACTTGCAACATTTCCATCTAAAGTTAAATTTCTGAAAGAGAAAAAATACACTAATGTTTTAGAAACACAAATATGCCTAAAATGCATTTATTTGAGGTAACAATTCATGAGCGATGACAGTTGATGGACACAGCTACGTCACAGAAGCTCTCATTGAGCACATTGTGCTCAGGTGAGCTAAAAATGCATACTGACTGAAAAAACATTTAATTTTATAGGTATATAAGATTCCTGACAGTATCCCTTGGAATAAACTATACTATTCAAAAAAGTTCTTTGTCATTTATTTAACTAGAATTGTCACAGAGCGGACTTATACCCCCACAAGCACTTTGTCAGAATGCAAGTGCTATTAGTGCAGGATGTGTCTGTAACAAATATTGAGGTCATATGCAGCATTTGCATGAAGTTTCATGATTCTAGTTCGCTTGGTTCTTTAGTTAGAGTCCAGAAACGAAAATTGAGGAAAGTCTGACTGTGACCTTGACCTTTGACCTATATGATCCAAATACAATAGGGCACTTCCTTGGATCACAAGCAACATTTGTATAAAGTTTCATGATTATAGGTCAATTGGTTCTCGAGTTAGAGTCCGGAAATGAAAATTGAACAAAGCTAACTGTGACCTTGACCTTTGACCTATGTGACCGCAAAACAATAGGGCACTTCCTTGGGTCATAAGCAACATTTGTACAAAGTTTCATGATTGTAGGTCACTTAGTTGTCAGGTTAGAGTCCAGAAAAGAAAATTTAACAAAGGCTGGCTGTGACCTTGACCTGTGACCTCTATGACCCAAAAACAATAGGACACTTCCTTGGGTCATAAGCAACATTTGTAAAAAGTTTCATGATGTAGGTCACTTGGTTCTTGAGTTAGAGTCTGGAAACGGAAAGGTCTATGGACGGACAGACAGACAGACATGGTGAAACCAATATACCACCTCTACTTCGTAGGTTGGGGGTAAAACAAACAGTTTTTCTGAATTAATGCAGAAGCTTCAAAAATTTTGATTACAATATTATTTTGTGATATTTTTAAGTAATAAAAACATAAAATCTACTTTTTAATAGTTTTTGCAATTGTAATCATGATAGCTTTATGACAGCAGAGGTGTAAAATTCCACTCGTCTGCTTGTATTGACAAGTAACACTTGGCTTCGGGCAAGTAAAAAAAATGATAAGCTCGTCCTACTGGATGAATACTTTTTTTAAACAAGAAAGAATTAAATTTGGCATCCAAAAATCAAAAGTACAGGTAATTATCGCTTATTTCCAAAACATAAGTAAAGTTGGAGTTCCTGAGTGTCTGACAGATGTTTATTTCTTTCACCCATGCCCACTTTTGTAAGTGCATGACAGGTTCTCAGTACACAGCGTCTTTTAGACTGGGAACTCAGTCTGATTTTCTCTACAATAAATGTACCAGGTAACCCAGTAAAGTGATAGTAAAAATAAGCAGGTTACACAGTCTACATTATTTATTTCATCACCGCAATTTGTTTGTGTAGTTAATCTATCTAATTTCGATTATCACAAAACAATACAATGAAAAATATAATGATGAGGTGGTCATCGAAGTCTGAAACTTAGGATGAGTGAAATTGTTATAAGGGCAAGTAACTTTTTCAATCAACTCATCCTGTAGGACGAGTAGACAAGGGAAAAATTTTACACCCCTGGATAGCCTTTGCTTTCTAGACATTGCTGGAGCAAGATCAATTATATGAATATATCAGTCTAATTTAGAAGAAAGAAATATAATAACATTTTTGTTTCAAGTATAAGGGTCATATTGACATGGTTTCTTGTCTAAAATGTTAGCCTTTACCCTAATGAGTGTTTGTGTAAAATATTGCAAGGAATGGGTCATCTTGAGGTGTTTATCCCTTAGAATGAAAACTGACTAAGTTGCTACATGTATCTTTAGTGTTTAAAGAAATTATGTACGACGCACAACTGACACAGGACATTGTACAATCAAAATAGCTCACCTTGAGCACTTCGTGCTCAGGTGAGCTAAAAAGTTAGAAAAAAAATTTCTATATAGTCACCTTAGATTTGCACAGTTTGGTAAAAATGATGCTAGCATCTGTAAAGTTTCATTATTTAGTCCTGTATTCCATAAACTGAAATAGAGAAGAAAAAGATGAATTAATTAGGGTTTAATTTACCTAAAACTGGGAATGTGTCTAAATCTTTCTCCTTTTTCATCAAACTTTATAAGACTTCATTACTTTTGAGATTACTTTAAACTGTGTTTGGATGGTTCTCAGAGCATAAGATGACCCCAGTTTGATTCCTAGGAGCACCTAGCAATTTTTGTTCCTTCATTTGCCCTCACAATAGACACTAAGACTGGAGTATTCTGCAGTAAGCAGAATCCAGGTTGTAGAAGCTTGTTTCCCTATCAATGTTGAATAAAGACTAACCTTCAAACCTATATTTAAGTTTGAACAATAGTCTTATTCATTTCATTTCCTGTATGCAAATAGCAAGAAGTGAAAACATATCAATTCAAAAAGATCACTTTAACCTCCTAGCTTGAAAGTAATATTCATGACCCGTCACACAAAAAGGACCATCTGGGAACTCCAGAGAAAAAATATATGATTTGGGAAAAGGACTGATCCAGCATAGGTCAACCAGAAGGCAAGTTTCAGAAAAAATTACACAGGATGATCGAATAATCATTCTAGATTCATAAAATTTGTCATTAGTGAAAAAGTTTTGACCTTAGTCTGTCTGCCTAGATCACTCAGTCTGATGAGGGTCAACACCTTTTGCACTTCCCACTTAGTCTGTTTTTGTGTAAAGGGTCACATTATAATGTTCTGAAATATTTGTCAATTCTCACTTGATTGTATGTAATTTTTCCATTGTAGGCCAACACTGTTTGAAAACTTCCATCATAGGTAGATCTATTTTCCAACCTGTAAAAAATAAAAATGTTCAATGACATCATGATGACATCACAGGTTCTTAACTAACCAATGGCCAAGGACCAAAAGGAACCAAGAATGTATTTTATTTGTTTGAATGGCTTTTGCGCCGCTTTCAACAATCTTGCAGTTATATCGCGGCAGCTGGAGCACCTAACAATGGATCCCTGGTATTTCTTTCACCTGTACTACCATTACACCCTTTCCTAGCCTCTGACTGCTATCTCACATAGGTTTACGATTATCTCCCCATTGGTGAGAGACTATCATTTGAAAGGATATTTGCCGCCACCGGGGATCGAACCCACAACTTCCGGATTGGAAGTCTAATGCCTAACCAACTGCGCTATGGTGGCGACTCCCAGAATGTGAGGAGGGATCAATCAGTTCAAAGCAAGCAATACTACTGGCATCATTCAACATTTTCAAAGAGCAAGAGTTTTCTTTCACTCATTATCCTCTTTTTTTTAAAAAAAAAATTATTGCTTAATTTGAAAAGATACCAGAATACATTTATACCTATGCTTTTCTCAGCTCTTTTTTCCCTCAAATTCTAAATATAAAGGGTCAGTGTAACACTATTGTAAGTGCCTATAAATTAATAGGCACTTACAATAGTGTTGCACTGACCCCTTGATATGTAAATTGGGAAAGTGTGGAAAGATCCCTTAGTAGTTACATGCCAAGCTGTTGTCTGAGGTCCAATAGATAACATTCTACAATTGGCTTGCAATTCTAAATTCATCTTTAGTAAAACATGTAAAACAAGCCTTACCTCTCATAAAGACATCAATACCAGAAATTGGTATATCCAGAAGACCCTATACAACAAGTACAGTGAGCTTGAAATTCTCAAATAGGTTTTATCTCTTTAATCAACTATGACATACCTCTAATAAACACATGAGTAATAGTGTCTTATTGATCGGACTAGAAATATTCAAATATTGATTGCTCAGCACCAAACAGTTGTAACTGCCTATAAGTTCATAGGCAGTTACAACTGTTTAATACTTAGCCATCAATATGTCTTTAGTTTTACATATACCGGTAATAATGACTTCAGTGACTGTCTCTAGTTATGAGGACATTCCAGGGCCCGAGGTTATAAAACTTTTCTTAGGCTCAACTGAGAATTTTCTCAAATTTTAAATTAAAAAAAATGTATGAAAATAAAAAAAAATATAAATAAGTTGTTATTATAATAACTTATCAATATCATCTTTAATGTTGATACATGAAAATGAGTATAAAAACAGAATTACGGCTTTAATCTTAAATTGAAATTTGAGAAAATTTTGAATTGAGAATGAGAAAAGTTTTGTATTCTGGCACTGATCAACTCGTACCTAAGACAATATTTTAAAGTTAAAGTTAGGTTTATAGACTATTTCTATGCTAGGCATATTCAACCAACTTCACACTTTAACCCCCGATCATCTAATTGCAAGTCGGCTGTTAACAAACGGCGCTCATTGGCAGCCACAGCACTAAGACTTACATTCTCACAGGTACCCATATATACACCTGGGTGGAAAGGAGCAACGTGGTGTTAAATTTTTGCTCTGAAAAATTCCCTTGATAGGCCAGGACTTGATCCCTGGAGCTTTCGATCCAAAAGCCATCGTCCTAACCACTAGACCACGGGCTCCGTGACAATATTAGAGTAATCATTAGGGCCAGAGGTTATAAAAATTTTCTCATTCTCAACTGAAAGTTTTTCTCAAATCTTGAATTCAAATTAATGTATGAACATAAAAGAAAACATCAATAAGTTGTTATTTATAACAACTTATTTACATTACCTTTTATATTCATACATTTATTAAGTACTCATACAGAACTACAACTCTAATCTCAATTTTTAATTTGAGTAAATTCTGATTTGAGAATGGAAAAAGGTTAATAACCTTGGGCCCTGATCTGCCTCCTTTATTCAATGTCTCACCTCTAATAAAGACTTCTTTAACAGTTTCTGGTTTATCAGGGTAATCCTGCTCTTCCTCTTTTATCTTATAACTATACAAATACCCGTGTGATAACATCCAATATGATATTTTTTATGATATCACATAGTTATTTTTAGAACAATGATATAATTCAGTTATTTTTAGAAACTTGCATTTCTGTTAGAAACATCTATGAAAACAAGGCAAATAGAGGTTATAAGATAAATATAATACATACTTAGTGTATTGTATGAAAAAATATCTAACTCGGTTGTGGGAATAGATAATTGTCTCGGCATGATCAATTCTCCCAACCTCGTTAAATATTTTTTCTCATACAAAACACTACGTACGTATTATATATTTATACAATGTCTTACCTCTAATAAAGACTTCCGTAACTGTTTCTGGTTTATCAGGGTGATCCTGTTCTACTTGTACACAAGGCTTGAAATATTCAAATTTATCTTTAGTTATGTAGGTTTTTGGCTCTGGTTCTGTAAAGAATCAAGAAATCTGTGAGTTTTTACTTGCTAATTACTGGTATAATGATCAGTAATAGGGTTGATTCAGTCAAAAGAGCAATTTATTCAACTTGAAGTTGGCTGGATTGATTGGATGGAGTTTAACGCCGCTGTCAACAATGTGGAGCACCTAGCAATGGATTCCTGGTATTTTTCTCACCAGTATTACCATCACATCCTTTCCTAGCCTCCAGCTGGTATCTCACATACGTCTACGGTTATCAACCAATTGTGAGAGACAAATAGTTGGAAAGAGTGAGTGCCGCCATAGGGGATTGAAACAGAGACCTCTAGATTGACAGTCCGGCGTGCTACCAACTGCCCTTATGACGGCGGCTGTATAAGTTGGCTGGAGACAAGTTTATTGTTGGATTTTACTGGCAGGTATACCATTAAACCCATCAAGCTTTACTATAATTCAAAGGATTTTTCATGGAATTTTTAACCCTTTTGTAAGATTCTAAGTCATTTTTAAGAGTTTTATAAAGCAAATATCTATTTCAAGAGTTTTTCGCGACTTTTGCTATGAATGTACAGTAAACTATGAATATGACAAGGCTCTAAGGACAACAGAAAAAGTATTGCTATGCCCAAATATTGTAATAATGGTATTAACCAATGAATTTCCTTATGAAAACACGGATAAATAAGCAAATTCAAATGACATATGTTAAGACTTCATGGGTTTATCATGTAAAGTTGGTTCAATAAAAAATTAATGTATAGTGGGAAACACAAATTTTGCCAACACATTCTTTCATTTGGGGCTAATTTTAAAGCATTCTCATTAATTATTTCACAATTTATGTTTGAATAAATACCCCAGTCTTCTTTTTATGCAATAATAGCATCAATTAAATTAATTAATTATTTTTGGGGGGCTTTTACGTTTGCAGAGAGCCTCCATATGCTTGATATCCCTCATGCTTCATACTCAGAGAATGAATCATATTTTGGTCTCTGCAATCGCTCTTGGAAATGTGTGAATTAACTCTTTTAACCCTTTGCTGTTTAATCCCTGCTTTTTACGTGCCTCTGATTTTATGATTGAGAAAACATTGTGAAAAAAGAAAAAATTGCTTCTGTCAAGCAATTTCTTCTTTTTACACATTATTTTCTACCTTACTGAATGACTATTTTTCAAATTAAATCCACTTTAAATTTTCGTCTGCAAAACCTTTGAATTTGGACAGGTCCAAAATTTTGTAAAACAGGAAAGGGTTTTAAAGAAATACAGTACCTCCATCTTCTGCCGTTTCTTCTGGTTCCGGTTCTGGTTGTGCCTGTTTCCCTTTATCTTTCCCGCCTTTGGCAGGGCTGGTTTCCTGCTGTGATTGAGGACCAGGTGGGCGGGGCCTCATTATGATGGGAGGGATGTGTATCATGTTGTTCCGCCTACAAAGTTCTGTGAAGTCACCCTGGAAGTTACCTGTACATACATGTGGCTCTGAAACAAAGAAAATACTTAAGATAAAACAAGATGCATAGGAGGGCCTGTATGTCTCCACATACCAGGAAAAAAAAAATTAAAAACAAGAGCTGTCACTGTAAGATGACAATGCCCCCGACACCGCTTTGATAGTAATAAGGAAGTTATGGCCAATGTTAAAGTTTTTGGACGGAATGACGGACGGACGGACGGACAGACGGACGGACAGACGGACGGACAGACGGACGGACGGACAAGTCAAATTTATTATGCCTCCCTATCGGGGGCATAAAAAGTATCAGGGTTCTAAGTGATTCTGCAGAATTTTGCGCATCTTAGCTGCAAAGAATAAGTAGCCAGGACCTTTAAAACTATGTGATTTGAGTCCTTAAGACTCTTGGGCTCAATTTCAGAAAATAATTGAAAACTGCTTTAAACAGTCTTCAATTCTTTCCTGAAGTTGAGCCTCAAATATTCATATACTTCTATCAATTTCAAATGGCTCTAAATCTACTAAATACAAAATTATAGATTAAAAGAAATAATGTTTTTCTAAATCAGGGACTTAAAAAATTTAAGAAACAACCTCAAGATTCAGTTGATTGAGTCCTTTGGACCCTATTTTGTTGATGTCAGACTAAAACCCTAAAGTACACGTAGAATACAAGAAACATGTTTGTAATTTAATTCCCACACAATCATGCTTTATCTATACTTCCAAAGCAAAATAAAATCTAAAGAAAAGATGTGGAAAAGTTAGAAATTGTTTTTTACCAATGCCTATGTACCACTAATAATGTATATTTCATAGCTGAATTTGAAATTACATGACTGATAAATAATTTGTTGAAATAGGTTTATTTGATATCAAACAAATGATATGGATTCTAATTTTCTTTTTTTTTTTCCTATCATTAATGTGTAATTTCTCTTGCATAAATATCTTATTATATATATATTGAGACTACTCATTGATGACATTGTCAAAATAAAAAGTGAATGATAGTATTTGAATTGATTGTGTGCAGTAAAAAAGAGTTAAGCAGTGTCTATTCTTGGATTCAGAAAGGAAATAGGGGGGAATTGGTTGAAAATGACAAAATTGCCCAAAGAATGGAAATTTTTGCCCGCCCTCTATGTAAAAAATAAAATAGGGTGGACTATTCAAAATTATGTGCTTAACATTTCAGTCTTGCTAAAGATATTCTTGCTACAATAAAGTAGAAAAGAAGGCAGTACATATATAGACTAAGATCAGCCTGCACATATGAGCAGGCTGATCTAAGTCTATTCTGTCTACCACAACTTTGTATACAACAGGGATGAGCTGTAAACAGCATGAGAAGGGTTAAATGGTTCTCATCTTATGACAAAAATTAACATTATAATTATACAACATAAAATACATTATGATTATCAGAGCTACAGATAGACGGGGTATTTTGAATTTCAAATACAATTATTACAACTACACTTGCACAAATCCTATTAATTTGTAGGTACCCATTGGAATCGTCTTGTCAAGACGATTCAAATGAGTACCCACAACATAGGGTTTCAATAAGAAATAATGATTTAAGACAGGCTTTACCCCCTCTAATCTGCACCTCTGGATTATTATTACTGGTGACCATGATTTCACACAGTTACATGGTGATACCTGCAAGTAAATTTCACAATATCTATTTTTATGTTGTTTAAAACCCCTTCTAAACAAGATGTGTTTGTGAAACACGAACGCCCCCGTAACAGCATTTTTTTTCAAAGTTTGACCTTGACAGATGACCTTGACCTTGTCACATGACCTTGACTTTTGTACCAGCGGATGCAGATCATTGAGATCTATCATCATGCCAAATTTTAGCTTTGTATCTTGAATAGGCTTGAAGATATTGGCAAGGTTAAGTTTTCAGGTTAAGTTTTCGGACAGACGGACGGACGGACAGACAGACAGACATGAGAAAAACAATATGCCCCCGATCTCTCGATACGGGGGCATAAAAAGCTTGTTTTTACAGGAGACTGTAGAGAAAAGTTAAGAGGACAGATTTTATCAGAGCTCCGCCATTTGTTAAGAGTGCTTGGACAAAGTCATGCCTCTATTTCTAACTGACATTTCTGTTATTTCACATATGTGCAAAGAATGCCTCCGGCTAGTCTTTGCCCTATTTAGATAGTTATATATAATACATACTTAGTGTTTTGTATTAGAAAAAATATCTAACAAGGTTGGGAGAATTTATCATTGTCGAGGCTCTGCCAAGACAATTATTAATTCTCACAACCGAGTTAGATATTTTTTCTCATACAAAACATTAAGTATGTATTATATTTATCTTATAACCTCTATTTGTCTTGTTTTCGTCTATGTATCTAACTGAAATACAAGTTTCTAAAAATAACCGCATTATATCATTGTTCTAACAAGAGGACCAAGATGGTCCTAGATCGCTCACCTGAGTCTCTTTGACCCCTGGGACATCAAATTAATTAGATAGGCAGATGTCAAAAAGAAGATAATTGCCTAAGATCAATACCATGGAACATTTTCAGCGAAGAGCAAAACAGATATGCCTTTTTGCTCTTTGATTCTATGTAAAAAGGGATGCACCCAGGTGGACCCCAAATGTGACCCCAGGGTCTTGATATGAACAAACCTGAAAGAGGTCCATAAGATGATGCTACATACTAAATATGAAAGCTGTCTGCTTTCTGGTTTCAGAGAAGAAGAATTTTGAAGGTTTTCCTACTTTCACCCATCGTGCTCAGATGAGCTGAAAGGGATGTGCCCGGTTGGAGCCCAAATATGATCCAAGGGTCTTGATATGAACAAACTTGGTAGGGGCCCACTAGATGATGCTACATACCAAAAATGAAGGCAGTGTGTCCTCTGGTTTTGATTAAAGAAGATTTTAAAAGATTTTCGCTCTTTGATTCTATGTAAAAAGGGTTGCGCCGGGTGGAGCCCAAATATGATCCTAGGGTCTTGATATGAACAAACTTGGTAGAGGTCAACTAGATGATGCTACATACCAAAGGTGAGCTAAAAATAACTATGTGATATCATAAAAGATATCATATGGGATGTTATCACACAGATATTTGTATAGTTATAAGATAAAAGGTCTTAACCCTTCTTCAAATTTCAGTAAATAGATATATATATAATTATATGACCCACATTGAGGTAGTGAAAGTTAACAAATTGAAATAAAAGATATCTGGTGTACAGAATTTGAGCAATTAGTCCCACAGTAGTAGCTATCCGTATCAATTATGGATAGGGATACTATGGTACTTATTGCTCGAATCCTAGGCTGACATCCAATCTCCTTTATAGAAATGCTGGCTCTTCCACTGAACTCTTTGTTTGCAATTTATTTTCATTTCATATTAGAAACAATCTTTTCATCTCTTTTATGAATAAATGCAGATACACATGTTTATGTTAAATTGAAAAAAAAACAAAAAAAACAAACATAGTGTGCAACACTTTTCTCATGAAAATGTCTGAGTGTTGAACTTGAAAAAACAAAAACGGTGAATTCATTTGACAATATCAATACTATATACATATCCACATGTGAAATCTCACCATCACTAGTAACAACTAAATGTTCATTTTCAGAATCATTTTCTGCATCCAATACCTGGTTTGTAATTTGTTGTTCACCAGCATTCACTAAACATAACATAAAAATGCATTTAATTATAGTTGTTGACATCAGTCTTTCCACACATTTAGTTGTTCACCAATATTCACTAGACCCAAATACAGTTGTTCACCAGTAATCACATTATCTAGCAAAGAAACATGCTTATAGTTGTTCATCTAAGTTGTAAGTTTATTATCCAAATTGTGCCCTATAAAGTGCTCAGTGAAAACTTGGATCAGACTATGCAGGTGCACAGGCTGGTCCTAGTCTTGACATTGGGCACATGCGAAATTGTTGGAAATGCCACACTCATATAAATGTCAAGTCATTAGAAGCATTATTTAGGGTTTGAATGTGAATATTTAATATTTTTCAGATTTTTAAGTCATTAATCCTGACTTACCCTAGATTGTTTGAATGGGAATTATCACCGCTTTCAAAAAAAATTCTATCATATCACAGAAGCTAGACTTTAATTATGGTCTACACTATGATGTCAGACACAAATACAGATGTTAACCCTTGTCATGCTGAACCCGGAATATTCCTGCTTTGTCAGGAGGTGCAGACAAACATCAGCCTGCACATATGTGCAGTCTGATGTTAGTCTACACCACCCTTTCTCACTTTCAAACCAGAATTGTCAATACATTTAGTGTTTCCCCCCCAAAAAAATGACCTCCAGTTGGAACTTTCAGTGCTTTTTGCCCTTTGATTTTGATGAATTTTTCTAGCCAAAATTTATTCAGCATGACAAGAGTTAATTCTATAGAATAAACCCATACCTAGTGCTTTATTAGAGTCTGTATCATCTTGACTTGTTGCTGACTGGTTTTTCTCATTCTTTAGGCCCTTCTCGATCTTCTTACCCATCTTGACTTTAGATGCTAAGCTGAAAAGATAGACATGGAAATAAAAGTTCAACTGTTTCATGGGTGTGGAATAAAAGATCTTTATTACTTGTCCTTAGATAAATTGATGGCAAATTGAAAATTTCAAAAGGTTTAAACTTTCAAACAGATAGAAAGTTTAAGAAAATTGGCTATCAAAAAAAAACAGAACAAGAGCACCGCCTGAGGGGTGCCAATGCATGGCTACAGGTGCTGGATAATCAACAAAATCTAAGTTTATGAAGGTGCATAACTCTTACAAAAATGCTTTCAGTTACCCCCCTCTCCCTTCCATAGTCTGGATAGCTGTAGTGATGTTGAACACACCTGACAAATTTCATGTAAATATCTTCAATAACAATAGAGACCAAGGTAAATGTTTGTCACAACAATGCCATGGTGTCAGAAGCAGGGGTCGTGTTATATTTTTATAATGGGGAGTCACTGACTCCTCACCTGAGAAATTCTGGGGGTCAAATCTAAATTTAATGGGTCAAAACAATAGAAAAAGTAAATCATAAGTAGAATTTTGCATATTTAAGAATCACTTCATTTCTTGTAATGCTACGAAACAAGTAATTGATTTGTAGAATGTAAGATAGTAATTTGTGAAAATCTAAGGTATAAAACCATGTTTTGACCCAGGGTTTTCCTTGACGCAAAAAATGCGCGTCTTTGTCGCAATTTCAACTCAAATGACCCGCAAAAAAATTACCTGTGCGACATTTGTGACGCAAGTTTCAAAATACAGCTCTGTGCTATGAACATGTATGATTGGAGATCTTTTTTCATAGATTTTCAGTTGGGTAAACATTGACATAACTCGCTTGTTAACAAGCGTCAGATACAATATTTCCGTGACCTCTGTAACTAGCCAGGTTTTCCAATATTGATAAAATCAGTGTACTATTCTATTTTTAGGTACCCGATAAAATATGCAGACGGGTTATCGTGATTTAAACCACCTCAGACCCAATTTCCGGTCGTAAAATTAACTGTAAACTAGACACCGGATCTTACATAATGCAACAACAAATAAAAGTGTGTAAACTTCCATCGTCTGCATTTGGGCCATTCTTTCAAAGGAACAACAAAATAGAGCTGTTTTTAGGGCTTGATGATAATTACTATGGTCCATCTACCAAAGGAGTCATTCGTCATTAAATCTGAATTTGTATAATATTTTTATTTATAGCTTGAATTCTCCGAGGGTTAAAATGTTTTTGACCTGTTCCAAAATAGGAGGAATGAACAACCAAACCCCGAAAAATATGAAATATATATGGCTCTGAAGATGTTACAGTCTACTTTATTTTGTTTTTTTATGTGCTCCCTAAGCTTTTTTAAAGTTGTCCCCCAAAATTTGGGAATGACCCTCAATTCTAAAGGTATGGGGGTCACAATGACCCCCAAATTCTGAGGCCCAGGGAAAACCCTGTTTTGACCCTTAGAAATTCCTCTCAAGGGGGTTAAACTGACCCCCTTGGGAGAAATTTCTAGGGTTCAAATTAAGATATTTTTATATTTTGGGGGGTCAAAACCCTGGTTTAAGGGTCAAACAAGAGCCCTGCAGAAGTATCTATCTTTCTATTCATACTACCTAAATCCCCTTTCAGGTATTACTGGTAGGTGACTCTTTCTGGATGTTATCAATTTTGTGTGAGACATTCGAGAGGCAGTGGAATCCTTTTTTTTAAGGGTTTTTCATCCACTGCTATCCATTTACTGCTGGGTGGACTAATGCAGTTACTATTAAAAGAATCATCTTGCTGTTACCAGGACTTGAACCCTTCAGGCCTGACTTTCAGATCAGGAGACCAACGCTATTACCACTGAGCTATTGCGACAGTAAATGGGGAAAGCTGGTTTGGGCCTTTGAGAGCAGTAGGGGACTGCTACAAATGGTTAAAAAGTTGAGGAGTGTACTGGCTGGAAACCAATTTTCACCAACTATCCTGTTTCACAAGAAATAGCTAGGCTTGCGCAAAATAAATTCATACAAATTGTTTCTGGAATAAAGAAGTTGATGTCAACATAACTGCAAATAACGAGTGTTTCCTTTTTTGTATTTTTTTGTCGAGAATTGGTCTCCAGCAAGAAAAAGTTGACAATAAGTAGAATGACATCCAGGTGCCGGGCTACATTAGTGTAGTGACCGACGTTGGGTAGACTCATGATGACCAGGTGTCCGGTTAGCTCAGTTAGTAGATTGCAATGCTAGTGTTCTGGGGGTTGTGGTTTTGAGTCCCATGTCGGGCACAACTTTTCCGCCCTTGATTACTTCAATGGTGTCAGAGGTAGACCGGTTCGGCCATTGGGGAGCCGTATAGGACCAGCTCCAATTGGTTAAAAGGGGGAGGAGTGTAGTGATCGACGTTGGGTAGACTCATGACAAGGTGCCCTGTTAGCTCAGTTGGTAAAGTGCCCTGCTAGTGTTCCTGGTGTCGTGGGTTTGAGTCCCATGTCCGGCACAACTTTTCCGCCCCTGATTACTTCATTAGTAAGTGTGCGAGGGGGTCATAGCTAGGTTTGAGTCCCATGTTAGGTACTATTTTTCTGCCTAATTTACTTTATGACAAACAAGTCAGAAAATAGTTAGGGTCACTTGATTAATA
The DNA here is from genome assembly GCA_948146395.1 of Fragum whitleyi. Taxonomy (NCBI): domain Eukaryota; kingdom Metazoa; phylum Mollusca; class Bivalvia; order Cardiida; family Cardiidae; genus Fragum; species Fragum whitleyi. The sequence goes on from OX411554.1 coordinate 47,422,545, forward strand.
CGAAGGGCGCTTTGCGGCTTTTCCCGCTTCTAGATAACGCGTGTAAAACATTTGAATAATCAAAATCAAAATGAAATACATATACCATCAAAGTTTAATTTTGTGTCGTAATGGCGGCCTACATGGAGGATGATGATCTCGCGAGATTTCGCCATTTTGTTTTATCATTAATTGTAATTTATCTAATTTTTACTTCGATTTTATTCCTGTTGATCATCATAAAAATTTAGATTGCTATCTTAAAATAAGGATAAGAATCAGCCTTACATGTAAAAAGTTACACATTTTTGCTTAGAATCTTGTCTGGGTGACGTTTTTTTTTACCCTCCGCAAATGACGTCATTCTACACTTTTGGGAATAAGACGCTACTTTTTCCCGCTAAAACAACGTCACTGTTGTTGCGCTTTAACGTCGGAGTAGAAAGCGGGTTAAGACTTGAAAGAGATTAAATCTATAGCAATATTCCCGGTTTAGACTTGAAAAAGATGAAAATCTGTAGCAAAATTCGCAGTTTGATTTAAAAAAAAATGTACAGCTATTTTAGTTAAAGCTATAACCGCAAACATCTTGTTGGAATCGCATCCTCTAGGATTTAGACCTGAAGCAGTTTCTGAAATACGTGCGCCCATATTCAAAGTAACATCTTTTACGAAGAAAAAACAGTAAGAATTGTATTGAGTATCTTTCACTCATATTATGTTAATTTCATCCGATGTAAGCACTTATCTATTCTAAATGATTGTGACTGTGGAAATCAATCTAGAAATAAATGAGAAAAATCAAGTAGCCATCGATTTAATGAATAGTCTATTTTGGTCTTACTAATTTCTGAAAATTAGTTATCATGTGCATGTATTGTACAGCACCTGGGGGAGTTTATTTCACATTTTAACTGCACTTATTTTTTCCAGTGACGATATCTTCGGGAGTAGAAAAAGGTCAATAAAGGATTCTATTTTCTTTGTTTTGTTCGCATATGACTTGAAAATGACAAAAAGCGGCCTTAAACCTCATTCATGCGATATACAAAAAGAGCGGTCGGAACAGACAGACACATAATATTGAATTTGATACATCATTCATAGCGTCGATAGAGCAAAAAGTTGGAGTGCAGGAGCTTTATTGTTAAATTCGGTAGCTTAACCTTTAATTGAGTAAATGAGTAAATCAAAAATGGTTCATTCTTCAAATTACTTTTCCCGTCTATAGGTTAAACCTATTATTATATTATTTGATATTGGTAAAATCGCAACCTGTGAATGTCAATGAATTTCAAATGGACCGACACAGTATCGTCGCGTATTGAGTTCTCGACATACCCACGTTCTCGATAGTTTAATATCTCACGAGATTTCTGCGAAGTTTTGACGTCACTGGCCTGGATTTCAATATAAATGTGTCGACTGCATTTATCCAATCTGAATTGGCCTATTTTGCACGAAAAATATGCAATAAATAAACTATGATACTACGCATTTAAACACTTACCCCTGTACTATACGTTTTTCACTATTTCCTTTTTACCTCTGTGCTAGAAATCCTTTTTCTATTTCATCATTCATTCAAATTTAAAACTACATGTCAATATCGGTTGAGGCACCTTTTACCAAAATGAGGTCAACCAGCTCCGCAGAAAATTCCCGCCGAAAGTTATATTTATAGAGGCCCAAAAAGGGGAATATGTGTTATCTGCAATAATTGCTCAAGGTTTGAATTTTATTTTCAACCGACGATGAAACCAAATAGTAAATTCATGAAATGTAATTAATAATTTTATTTTTTTTATTAAAGTGGTCAGTTAAAATACAGAAAAACCATATTTGATGAAAAAACACCTTTCCTCAATTTTACATGAAATATTAAATTTCTTTTTATCGTGGGCATGTCATTTTTTGTTATGACCTTGTTTTCATTTGGGTTTTTCCACGATACTTATAAATGGCAAAAAAAAATCATTCAAATGCACTTCTATATTAATTTATCAAATAATTTTTCATCTGCGATGATTCCCGAAAGCGGCACAGTGGATTAAATTTTCATCCAATCAAACACTTGCTGAAATTACGTAATGTGTATTTACTATCGAGAATATGGGTATGCGCCTTTTGTAAGTTACTTTTAACGCAAGCTTTGTAGATGTTGAATTTTAATAGCACAAACGACAGAATGCAACTTTTAATATTACAATTTGTGGCTAAATGATTAAAGTAAACAATGATATAATAAAAAGGCACATGCTCGCTCTCTCCGCAGAAATGTAAGGGAGATAACCAAAGCCTATCGAGAACTGAGTAGTCCAGGATACAAAAAAGGACAGGGATAGTGGGTGTACAAGAATGATCAGGTTTTGACATTCCCACATTAGCTCACGAGGGTTCTTAGAGTTGGGTTTGGTAAGACATCAACTTACAAATACTTCAGTTCATTTGGTGTAAAGAAAAAATAATTAAAAACTTTGGCAACTGGAGTTCGGTTTTCTCTTGCTTCTAGGACGAAGGGCTAACCCAATCAAAGCACCGGAAGTAATTACGTTGATAAGTAGTCCTTAGCCTAAATATCATACCGCTTTATCAAATTTAACTAAAAGCTAAATAGATATCATGTAAAAGATATAGTTATACAAATGTCAAAATAACCAATAAGAATTTTATTTTCTTATATCACAAAAGAAGAAACGATATATATATTATTACGCGCCAATTTTATGTTTATGTGAAATGCGCATGTGTGAATTTTCAAAAACATCCGCTTCCCCTAGTTACGTGTATACAACAGAACAGGTGCGCGCTGCAATTTTACCCCCCACCCCAACCTGTGCCCCCTTCCCCGTAAGTCAATTATTTTCTTTTTTCAGCATTCATAAGCATTACCGCTACTATTTTTGTCATGATTGTTGTTTAAAATTTCCTTCTCTTTCGGGAGTCCTCGTACTGTAGGCAAATCGAAACATTAGCATTCCTTTAAAACTGAAACGATAATAAATTAATTTTTTAATGGCGTTTCTATAGTTTAAAGAGGTGGAGTTTCGACATTTCGGTCACTTAACTTCGACATACACGTGGCTCATTAACATTTTCATATCACATTTTAACATTATATTAATAGTACGCTCGGAATAAAGGGCTGGTTCCAAATAAGTTTGGGGAATAATTTTGAGATTACAGTCAATCTTGCTTGAGCGACTACGTCTATAAAGCGATCATATTATAAAACGACCATTTACAAAACCCCCTTCTTTTAATCTTAATATCTAAATATAAAGATGTCGAGGTTTCGAGGAAGCTGATATGAAGGTCTATTGTCAGTTACGCAGCAAAATATAGCGAAAATTTGCGAAATTTCATATGACGAGGAACATTATAAGAAAATAAAATGCAAATCAAAATGTGTCTCGGTGGCCTAGTGGCAAATGCACTCGACCCGTGACCGGGAGGTCTGTGGTTCGAGCCCCACTGTCGCCGGGATGTGTTTATGGGCAAAACACTTAATAGCCATCCCCAGTTCATCCAGCTGTAAAAAATGGGGACGTGAAAACATCAGGATTGAGTGTTCGAGAGCGATTCTATAAATTTAAGTCACAATCGAACTAAATATATATGAGTATAAACTAAGTCCAAAAAGACGTGTTGGAGAAAAGGATAAACGGGCGAATAGATGGACGTACCGACGGACAGATTAGCCGTCATACGGACGGGCGGATTAACGTATGGACGGACAGTTTGAGAGGATGACGTCAAGTTCCGTTCCCAGGTTTATAAAAGTAGATGTGACCTGCCACAATAAAAGGGGACCATCTGGGCGAAAAAGTAGGGTCCACCTGGAATCTCATTAAAATGGAAATGTGATCTTTGACACGAAAATGGACTTTCTGTGAATTGAGAAAAGACTCTACGTTGATACTTTTCATCAATAACAATTTTCAACCTTTTTTTTTTTTTTTTTTTTTTTTTTTTTGCATCCAGAATGCTGTTTCTACCTTCCTATGTAATCATGCCCCTCCCTTTTGAAGAAGAGGGGGTACACCGCTTTGCACTTTGCCGGTCGTTCCATCCGTAGACCATTTCTATCCGGGTACATCTCAAAAAGTATGCAAGCTACACTAATGAAACTTCACAGGTGGATAGATCTTCATAGATGGAGGATAAGCGTAGTACACAAGAACCATAACTCTACTCCGCACATTTTTTTAACGTTATTGCCTTTTTTTAATATGTCATAGACCTGCTCTTATGGGGGTCATAAATGTTTTTCTCTTGTTATCTTTAAAATACATGTACACACTTTGGTTATCTTCTGCTGGATCCAGTCTTATCTTTAAATATTTATTTAACTGATTTCCAGGTGGTCCTCATAACGGATTATATATGTGACCCGTCACGCGAAAAGGGACCACCTGAGAATTCTGTAAATCAATATTTGAAAAAAGAGATTGGTTCTGCTACAGGTCAACCAGAGGTTGCATTTCAAAAATTCTTTCACTTGAAGGTAGATTGGTCATTCTAGATTAATAGAATATGCACTAATTGAAAAGTTTCGACCCTAGCCAGTCTGGACAATCTGCGCAGTTTGACTAGGATCGACACTTTACACACTTTCCAGATGGTCCCTTTTCGCGTGACGGGTCACATATTTGAAAATGACGTTGGATGCAAAAGAGGTCAAGCAAATGTCGATTTTTAGAAAATAATTATATAGCAAGGTAGAATAACCATTTTAGATTCTGAAAATTGCCTTACTTAGAAAACCATCGACTCGAGTTGGTTTGTGCAGTTTCGCGTAGTATAGCCAGTGTCAATAACTTTTCGCACTTTCTAGATGGTCCTTTTTTGACGTGCCACAAATCGAACAGTATAAGTTACAAAATATTAGATTATCAAGAAGAATTTCCTCAGTAAGACCAATAGTAGTTTCGTAGTTTTGAAAAGTCTTAAAATTTGGCGAGACTAGTCAAAAAGTCACTTACTTAGTAAACATTTTGATATCCCGAGTCACAAACAAATAAACAACGAGTTCAAATCGATATCCCGTTATAAATATTCTTATAATGTTGCAAAATCCGACATCAAAAGTTATCAAAATATTTTTTATTCAATTGATCAGTTAATCCTTGCACTAGAACCCTACAGAAATATAGTCGTTTATAATGTCAAATGCAGATTTTGTGCTCTTTTTCATTTTAATTGATATATCAATACACCCTTTTTCCAAAGGCATAAATAGCCTTCCTTTCATATTCAAATGATCGAAAAAAAAAACGTTTTTTATCGAAAACGATAACATTGAAAAGTCGATTTTTAAGAGTTCAGTGTAAAAAATTTAAGCGCAACTATTTTGCGTGCATATCGAGCGGTCAGTGCATACTATTGAAAGTGCCTATATATCTATAGGCACTTACAATAGTATGCACTTAACCCTCGATATGCTCAGGATAGTTCTATCAAAGGCGATATCAAAATTGTCGAAAACTTTGATTTAATTAGCAAGGGCGTAACTACCATTACGCAATTGCGTAATACAAATAAATCCTCTTCCGAAAAATATATATGATGAATGATCAATACAACGTAACAACAGCCTATTCAAGCTGTAGTTATGATGTTATGATTATTCACGAACGCTCATATGATAAAAAGGGGGGGAGTGGGTGGAGAGCATTTATCTTTTCCGCAGTCCATACATCGACTTTATCCTATATTTTCTTTGGTGTTCTTCTTCTGACTGCGTATGAATTTCAAAATCCTAGTTACGCCTTAGCTTCGGTGCTTTTAAATCATAAGAAATGAAGAGATAGTCTTAATTTATAAAGGAATAATAATAATAATAATAATAATAATAATAACCTTCTAGTCACGTTTATACATTGAGGCTTTTAGTCTAACAAATCAACGAAAACATTAGTTAGTTAAAATAAAGTGCCAAACTCTCCAAAGAAATAGAAATATTTTCTGAAGACATTTCTTATGATTCAGTGATACCATGATAAAAATGCGAATATTTAAGCGGTTTTGAGACAGATTTTTTATTTGTGGAGATTCCTTGCGTAAATGTACACACTTTTTTCATGAATGTATTAATGGGATATGTTTGTCAACAAGAACGATTTTAGTAGAATAAACTAAAAATTATTTTCACTCAAATGAAGCGTGGAATATTGATTCATTTATAAAGATTCGTCTTAAGGGTGTACACGAAAGGTCGCTTTTGATGGATATTTCTCCATTTTCAAAGTAATTTAGAGATTTTTCGATTAGATATGTACCCAGTTTATTTATTACGATTGTGCGAATACAATAGTGAAAGTACAAAAGAAAATATTATCAACGTAAATATGGAGGGGTTAGCGCATTTTTTTGTAATTGCCTATACATATATATTGCTCTTACATCGGTTTTGCACTGTCCCCTCGACAATACATGCCGACGCTTTTAACCAGACTAAAACGTATGATCCATTGCGCGAAAAGGCATCTCCTTGGAATTGAAAAGGATGAATGTTGAAATTGTTATCTAGCCCAGTAGGGATCAAAGAGATATTTTGATAAAAAAAAAAAAAACGCCGTAAAGTATGGTAGAATGAACATTTCACTTCGTTCTGCTCAGTCAGTAACGCGCCTGGCTTGCCGTCAATCGTTGGGTCGTAAGTTCGATCCCCGACTCGGCCATCTTTCACTCGATATTTGACAAACCATTTTGACAAACGTCATTCGTCTGCCCGTGACTATTGAGCAGTTATTGCATAAAATGTGCGTTTTTTAGTCGTTATGGTCATCATGGGCATACGTTTACGAACAAAATCCTGGCGTTAACGACAGAAAATGTGAATATCAGTAAATTCACGCGCCGTTAACGCCCGTTTTTTTGTGTTTTTTTTTTTTTTACATTAATATACTCGATCTGGGTTTACATAGCTTATCAATTTAAATGATATTTATCTTTTTTCTGCAACATTTGCTGGCTTCAAAAAATAAAAACCAATGCATTTTGTTAATAATACATCAAAGGTTCGATTTTGACGAGTATAGATATTGATAATTTAAATGCTTCAAACATATTCGTTAATTCTGAGCCTAACTTAGGACGCTAATCTAATGCCCGCGTTAAACTTTGTGACGTCATGAATTTACTCAGCAATGGCGGCATAAACAAAAATGACGGTGCAATGCGTGACGCAATTTCATCCGCGTTTTTAGTAGGTTTGTGGCAAATTTTAAATCATTTCTATGATTTTTTCGCAATCTCCTCCAAATAAAAACTAACTCTAGTCTTACTTTTTATGTAATAATAGCATCAATTCACGTTTTTTCGGGCGTTAAGATTTGCAGAGACCCTCAAAATGCTTTAACGCCCTCGTGCTTCGAACTCGGGCGTTGAACTGTTTTTCGGGTCTCTGCAAATATAAATGTCAAAAACAGACAAACAAACAAACAAACAAACAAACAAACAAACGTGAATCAAGCCTATAATGATACGTTTGATTGATAAAAATATCACGCATATTCAAATTATAATTGTGAAAAGCTGTAGTAACGACATTTAGGCATCTCAATATTGGTGTTGCTTTGCTTCATAATCGTAACTTAATATTTTGCAGAAAAATGACGTTTTCATACATTGGCGGATCCAGAGGGGGTTCGGAGGGATGTCAAACGACCCCCCTTCTGAGGCCTATTTGTTTAATTGCCATGGGAAAATTCAATCAAAATTGAGTGACAGTAGGAAAATCAACCGACCGGTTTTTATGACGTCAAAAAATAACTAAATAAAAAAAACCCAAAAAACCCTGGGTTTCAAGGGCCCAATAATAGGCTCACAAGAGTACCCTCAAAGTTTCGGAGCCCCTGCTTTATATGTAGACTATTTCGTTTAAGCTAACCTCATGGTTTGTGCAAATATTGAAATATTCTCTGGATTAGCTACATAAGGTGTTGGATAGACATGGTCCTTTGGGGGGTCAACTTGAATAAAGAATTAAAGTCTGTTTAAAGAGTCTTTAATTCTTTTCTCAAATTGATTTCCAGAGCGCCCTACGGACTTACACCCGATAGTTTTAAAGGTCCTGGTTACTTAATTGTGAGTCTCAGGCTGGCAAAGCCGGTGTACAGTTAACAACATCGTGAAATTGACTTTCATCTCGATCAAAATCATTCCAAAGCATTCCAAAGCATTCGCTGTGCGCTCCACTCATTCATTCAATATACTCACTCAAACCATTCAAAAACGCTCCAAACCCACTGAAATAGATGGAATCAACAATGTTATTTAGAATAGATAAAAGCTAGGGAAAAAATCGCGATTTCACTGATATAATTCAAATTGTAAGCGACTGATAGGTTCTTGAAGAAAAGGGAAGCTATTTATAGAACTTGTATGCATATTTTGTTAAAGGGAGGTAATTAATATCGCTAATTATGTTCATCCTGAACAAAATTTGCGATATTGGATTACCTCCCATTAAATTCACTCAAAACTCGCTTCACACGCTCATTCAATTTCATTCCAAACTCATTCCAAAACAATTCACATTGTCAATTTCACGATGTTGTGAACTGTACCTTAAAACCATATCGGAATTTGAGTATTCGAACCCCCTTTACAAAAATCCTGGATGCGACATGATTATATTCGGGGATTCGGGGGCGTGGCACAAAGGTCAGTGTGTGTGTGTGTGTGTGGGGGGGGGGGGGGGGGGGTAATCAGCAACTCATTTGTCGTTAACACCAATTTAAATTGCCCTGGCCATACCGCTGGTAGCCCGTCGGACTCCTAGCAAATGGGCCTCGGGCTCCAATCCTATCGCCGGGAATAGCATTTCTCCCAACATTGTGGAATATTCGTGAATCTTTGTGGATTAAGTAGCTGGAGGCTCGGAAAAAATATATGTAGTTGTATTACTGTTGTAAGAATGCTGATAGGAATCCTTGGCCAGGTGCCACGTACACCAGAAAAGGAAATAACAGAAAAAACTGTTTTACGCGGTTTTAACCCCCATTCCAACAAATTAGACTATTCATTTATTTGTTTATACCAAGTATAAGTCGTTTTCCATGTTTATTTCACATTTTCAAGTTAAGAAGATTATTTCATGTTTATCACTGTCATTCACGCCTTTTATCAAATTTCATTAAATCTACCCATTTATTTGTCATGTTGGGTCACCCTTACCCTTTATCGGGGCAAATACTCAACAACCAGTCTGAAATAACCGAGTCTAGGCATCCAGACAAAAAGTGAATGTGATCTTACATGCAAAAAAAACCCCAAACATTTAATATCGCTGAAACATTTTTTTGAAAAAAAAAAAAAAAAAAAAAAAAACGAAAAGAATATATATATGTTACCCGTCACACGAAAATGGACAATCTGGGATGTACGAAAAGTGTCGAACCTTGTCCATTGTCAGACTGCGCGGTTTGCGCAGACTGACTAGGGTCGAGACTTTTCGCACTTAGCTAATTTTCTGAAATCTTGAATAATCAATCTACCTTCCTGTGAAATTAATTTTGAAAGGCGACCTCCGGTTGACTTTTTCTAGTACCAATCTCTTTCTCAAATATTCATTTAGCAGAATGGTCCCTTTCGCGTGACGGGTCACATATATTAGCCGGGGCGTGAGTATACGCGTAGTTAAGACTCTTGTCCGACTATGCAAATGCACAGACTGACCAATCTTTGATACTTGAATATATGTGAAATTGTTGTAATAAATTGCGCACACCTAGCAAGTGTACGTGCAAAGCGGGGTATAATTGGGAAACAGTTTGCACCGTTTTGTCATCCTGAACGCAGGGCAGGTCTACATAGAAGCGTCTCTCATAGGCGTTGATCGATCCTATTCTTGACTATATTAATTTCGCTGTTTTGCTATCTTAAATGATTAGTACAATATCCTTAAAATAAACATTCGGGATTTTACTGAAGTCTCTAGTATACAAATCTAGAATAATAAATTTCGATGAAATCAATAGAATGTCATTTTATCCCAATGAAATGGCAAATTTGAATTACTGAAGAAGTCATTCTAATTCAAGTGGCCATCAGTCTTGTGTGTAGGATAGAAAAACGCGTTCGAGCGCTTAAATATTAAAACATGCATTGTGTGTGATCCACTTGGTAATGAAGGGTGTCATTTCTACTCAGGCGCTCGCGGATACTTCGCTATCCTAAACGAAGGGATGTTGTACGCAGCCAATCTTATTTAGCGACCACTATCTAAATGAAGTAATTTTTAAAATAGTAAAATTTCCTAAAAAGTGTACATTTTTTCTTTAATTGAGAATTCACTTTAGACACGATTCTGTCGGGTATTCCAACGACATAGGATGTGATGAGATTCCATTAAATTGGTAATGTGCAATGAATTGATATTTTTACGACAAATTATTGAATATTCCATAAACATTGTCATCTCTTTGAGTTAAAAAAAAGACACGCATTTGAATCTATAACAAGTATGTAAATATTAAAATAACTTATGAATACTTCCCACTGAACACCAATTTTTTACCATGCTAGATAGAAAGTAACCAGCAAGTCTCTAACTGAAACTTGTCACATAATGATGATGATGATGATGATGATGATGATGATGATGATGAAGATAATGATGACCACATGGCAGCCAAATGGTAGCCAAATCTAAAAACATGAAACATGGTCGCCCAATGTAAGTGGTCACTTACGATAGTCGACCAATTATAGTTCTGCAAAATTTCGGAACTGATTGTCTTTCAGAATGTTAACCGATGTGTCCCAATGAGATAATTAGGAAACCACGGTAAACTTTGTTTATAGAGTTCATGACTTCCGAACGTCGCGGAACCAACACGGGTCCACTACCTCAAGAAAAGTGATTGCTTTAGCCAGATCGACTGTCAGTTAAGTCACTAAAATGATAATAAGTAAAATATTTTCTTACCTAACTTTCTTCCAAAGAGTTGTTGCCATGACACAATATATCCTTTGAACTTTCTTACATATAATCCAATTATGCACAAAAAATGAAAGGTAAAATGTTCAGATATCTAGAATTCCAGGGTAGGCCAGAAAATATTGTTCAGTTCTTGCACAGTGTTTTATAGGCGCCAAATTTCCAAATAATTAGGAGGCGAATTCAAACGCTCCAAACAAAAACGTCCAAAGTCATAAAAACATCATGATTTAAATAAATTCATAAGAGTAAGGACTTTTCCAAACCCGAAATCACGATATACCTAATGACAACGATGAAAGTTTAAGTTGTCAATTGTTAGGAAAAAATCACACGAAAATAGCAACGCTAAAGACCATAATCCGACAAAGAATCACAATATGTTCAATTACGTATTGCAAATCTCAAAAACAGAGAATAGTATAATTTTGTGTACAACCTTCACAAATAGATCTATCTAAATGTAAAAGTCTAATGAAACTGGAAATGACAATAGCATTAATGGCTCAAATTTTCTTTCTTAAACAAAAGCGTAGGTAGCTGTATTTTTTTAAAAATAATTTCTAATGAAGAGCTTTATAGAAAGCGATGAAAAAAATCTATACCATAAGATTTCTGAAAAAATTGGCTAATGAAAATTACTATTTTGATAATGAAATAACATTAAAGAAAAGAAAATTAAAACTAAGGCACCAATACTTCGATATTTTTTGTTATATCTTTCACCAGATTAAATTCCATAATATGAAATTATAAAAACATCATACATGTATAAGAATCTCATTCGTTTGAATAAAGTGGTACTGGAATGGGTTTATCCGCACTGTAACTAATATCACAATTCACCGATAATTTAAAGTGACCTGTCACGCGAAAAGGGACCATTTTGTATTTCTGCAAAACAAATATTTGAAATAAGGCTCAGACTACAAGTTTTTGCATTTGTAATGCCATGCATTTAAGATAAAAACTTTTTATGAAATGATACCCCTCTTTGCACGTGTATATACATGCAAACCTTGGTTTCATTTCAAAACTTTCGCAAATATTTTTGTATTCCGAACACAGGGATAGATTCTCTTCAAGTAACAAATCAATAAAAAAGTCGCCATATTTGTTGCTTTCTCCTTATACTATCACCTTTTCCAGCGGTATTTCGTATGATCCAATTTAACCCTACCTATGCTGTTAAAGAAATATTACTGTTGTAGACTTATCTTTGACGGACAATATAGACTAAGATCAGCCCACAAAAACGCGGAGTCTGATCTAAGCTTATACTGTCTGTTTTCAATTTCATTAGTATGAAAAATTTAAGCTACACTGGTCAAAATGTACAAAAAAAAAAAAAAAAAAAAACAAAAAACGCGCTTTTTGATTGAAACAAAATCTACCCCCACACGTATAAAAGTTAGAATGAGTAAGTTCCAGTAAAAATGGCTACTTCAACGTTATCCTTTGATTTTCCTTTCATGTCGGAAAATGTATACATTTCCATAGTAATCAATTATTAGTAATAAAATGTATTGAAATAGACAGGAAACAAATACAACAAATATGGTGATTGATGAAATGAAATATGATCGTTCTGCCGATGATTAAAAAAAGGTACATTATTATAAAGGTTGCTAGGAAAATGCTCTTGTTTGCTGGGACGCTTTGTAATTGGGCGACCAGAACTACAGCTCCAATCAGAAAACTTCACTCCATTAATAAATTGTGGAATAAGTGTGTTTCAAGTCTATTTTGGTTAAATGTGGATATGATCATGTTATTGTTTCTATTACAAGAGATAGTTACACAATCAGTCCTGCGTTCAGGATGACAAAACGGTGCGAACAGTTTTCCAATTATACCACGCTTTGCACGTGCTCTTGCGTGCAAAGCGGGGTAAAATTGGAAAACCGTTTGCACTATTTTGTCATTTTGAACGCAGGGCTGATTTTTGTTCGTAAGTTTATTACATATGACCCATATAAAGACTTATAGGACAAAATCAGATTATTAAACAATTGCCCGTGATTTCTGCATATGTTTAATAAGAGGTCAATATGTAAGACTAGGAAACCAAATTGCATCCCTAAATTAATGCATCGTAATTAAATCTATCAATATCATTATTTTACCATTATTATTTTTACAATTGATGTTGTTCTGTTGTTTTAAATTGGAGTGTAGTGATCGTTGAAACTTTCTCACCTAAAGTAGACGGAATATAATTGCATTTAAGCTTTTCAGACTGTACAAAAGGTTTAAAACATGTTGAAATTATTTAAGACCTAAGTAGATCTAAGCTAACAAATCATTTTGTGAGTTAATATAGTCTGTATTTGTTCAGTGAAACCTCTCTATTGAATCAAGGCTTTTATTAAAAAGGAATTAATTCATTTTTTAAGATATACTTCAGTTTTTACGAGATGAAGTTTAAGGGGTCATTTGTCAAGGGTTTGAAAAAATACACCTAATAGACCCGTGATTCGAAAAGGGGCCATGCTTTGTAGGAGCACATCTTTTTATAATGCATTATTTCCTCTGTAAGTGAAGATATATGATATATACGAAAATTACATTAACATGAAAACAAACAAACAAGAGTTCACATAAAATTACGACAAGTGCATTTAAGTATGAGTAGAAAAGAGGAAGTGTATGGAGCTAGGCAGACAAACCTAATGGACAGAAAATATACAAAAAAAGTCTGACAAGAGTCGAAACATTTACAGAAATATTTTTGAATGGAAATACTAAACATGGCTGTGTATTCATTGTTTTATAATTCAAAAATCAGTTTTAGATTTTCAAAAGGAAATGATCTGATGGGACGAAAAATTAAAATTCATACCTTCATGTACAATGACGATTATAATAATAAATAAATCGCTGATGCCAATCAAAACTCGAACGATAAATCTAAAAATATTATAATGTGATGATTGTTGAACTCTGATAATTCAGACATTTGATGATTGATTGAATGGAGTTTTACGCCGCTTTCAACATTATTTCAAGTATATCGCGGCGGCTGGAGCACCTAACAATGGTTTCCTGGCATTTCTCTCACCAGTACAACCACCACATTCTTTCCTAGCCTCCAGCTGCCATCTCACATAGGTCTACGAATACCAACCCATTGGTGAGAGACATATAGTCGGAAAGAATGAGTACCGCCGTAGGGGATCGAACACGGGACCTCTAGATTGACAGTCCGACGCTCTACTAACTGCGCTATGACGGCAGCGCATTCAGACATTTGTAACAACCTTTTTGATGGATTTGCGATTTTCGTCATCGTAATTATAACTCTTTCTTAAATGAAAATTGAGCCTGTGCATGACATTTCCAACAATTTGAAATTAAGTGAGGTTTAAACATTGAGAGGCATAGTCAGCCACAAAATCTAAAATAAAGTTACCTGGTGGTCTACAGATACTTTGAGGTCTTATGTATCTACAAAATGCATAGTGAAGACTCTGGCCAGACTGTGTGGATGCACAGGCTGGCCATTGTCTTTGCTTTGCGCATATTTGAAATAGCTGGAAATCTCACGCACGGGCTAAATTACTACATATTACGCAGATTTTAACGTTTACTCCCGCAACAGAAAGTTTCCTTACAAAATTCCTTGCAAAAACCTTTCCATTTTTCTTGCATGAAATTAAGCTGTAAATTTGGGTAGCAATTAGTTTATATAATACAATGGAGTCGGTATTGATCCGATTTCAACTGCCCGATAACATAAAAAGATATCAGGTAGACTGTTTTTAGATGTACTTTGAGAAGTATTTCTTTGATTTTATGATAATCCAGCCTTGAAAATGATTACATGTTATGGATAGAATATTACGTAACTGTCTTACAATATCAATGTTACCTGACCTCGTCGTGATGAACTCTCCCAACCTCGACATGATAACATTAATTTCTTTAATGCTTTTCGGTGGTTTATCGAGAAATAACGGTAGATTATCACTTGATAATCTCACTGCAAAAGAAGTGAAATTATCACAAACGTATACCCTGCTTTTGTGCATTTCATCCTATCTGACGTCATATATGCGGGGCGAAATAAGTGACTTCACAATGAACGTTGCATAGCAATCACGCTCAAAATGACGCGCTATACGGAAATGTGTCCTAGAAATTTCACATTTTGTCTCATTTTTGCATTAAAGAAATAGAACAATCGTTTGTTTTTCGTGTAAGATCGACTAATATTTCATTTCGTGAACAATAAAAAACTATATTTTCACGAGTGGCAGAGCCACGCGTGAAAATATAGCGTTTGTTGTTCACTCAATGAAATATAAATCGATCTTACACTGAAACAAACGATTATCCTCTATATCTTAAGCCACTTGCATATTATTCTTTATATATACTAATGACTCTCTCTCTCTCTCAACCGGGAAAATGAATCCAGACTTGTTCATGCAGTGTGGTTAGTTGTTATTTCATTTCATATTCCGATGAATTAAAGAAATACTTTCTGAAGTGGTAACGATATCATACCACAAAAGAGTTCTTACATCACTTTTAGAAAAGGGTTTACAATGTTCTTGAATTAACCTTATATCATTTAGGAGCTAATATAAAAGTTCTATTAAAGACTGTCTAGTGGTGTTTGCTTTTCACATTGTTCAACACTTCTGAACGCATTTGCTTCTTAATTTGACATTTTGGACCATGATAAAACTAGTATATCGAAAATGAGAGACCAAAACACAGTCTGTTTTTAGAAAAAAATGAAAGTTGTAATTACGAGGTTTTTGTCGAACGCTGACATTATAATCTTCATGAATTAGACCTAAGCCGACAGAATGTTAATTATTTCATATTCAAGAGTATTCGGCTAGGAAAATGTTTTTACGGACTTGAAAAAAGATATGAGCCTGTGAGTGAGATTTCCAACAATGTCAAAATGTTGGAAATGTCACTCGCAGGCTCATATGTGTTTATAAGTCTGTATATCTCTCTTCGTCCCAAACCGTGTTCTGTAAATTATATCTTACGATATTGAACGCTATGAATCAAATACTATTATAAAGGTAGAAAATCACAGTTTTATTATCATTTTTTTTTCTTTTTCTTTTTAACATTTATGTAAGGTTTCCTTTGATTTGTTCAATGGTCTTTGTATTTTATTACAAAATTTTACTTTTAGAATCTATTCACATATAATTAAAAGCAATTTTACAATTGCTTATTAATTGTTATGTATTAGAATTCAATACGGATTCAGTTATTTAATGTTAAACACCTTATCTCCCGCATGCTAATTTACTTAACCTATAAACCTATTGTTGTCCGTTCAATGCATATATATATATATTTGATTTTTAAAATATGTTAAACATCACTCTTAATAATTTTTCAGTCATATTCACATCACTTATTGAATTGAACACGATTCCCGAGTATCACCAGTAATAAAGCCCGAGCTCTGAAATACATTGCCCCATGATATGCACACATCACTAGTCGTGCGAACGGGATACGAACCCAGGATTCTCGATTACTCTTGGATCGAGAACTAGGGACGACGACGACGACGCTTAATAAGAAGAAGAAGAAGAAGGAGAAGAAGGAGAAGAAGAAGAAGAAGAAGAAGAAGAAGAAGAAGAAGAAGAAGAAGAAGAAGAAGAAGAAGAAGAAGAAGAAGAAGAAGAAGAAGAAGAAGAAGAAGAAGAAGAAGAAGAAGAAGAAGAAGAAAGAAATGGTGGAATTATTGTTTTTTTACGAAGCAATGTTTACTTTAAAAGAGTTTTGTTGTTGGGAGAACCATCGAAGAGGAGGTGTAATGAATTCTATTCTGGTCAAACTATAAGATAATTTTTTGTTTTTTATTTCAATTTTATTTCAGTTTGTATTCTGACTACAGGATTTAAGCCATTTGAGCCTGTGCGTGACATTTCCAACAATTTCACATGTGTGCGACGCGAAGACTCAGACCATCCTGTGCATGTGCACAGTCTGATCTGAGTCTTCACTACGCGTTGTAAAGAAAGCTTAGGTCCTCATGTCTCTGATCACAATCGGAGAATGTTTGAAAAGCAGCGTGTGCTTGTCAAATCCTCTCAATATCTGTCAGTCACGCTCAAATGAAATTGTTGGAAATGTCATGCACAGCCGCATGTTATTTTCATTCCCACTTTTGATCCTTTGTTTTGTTTCATTTTTCCCGAAAACCAGAAAATGAAATAAATGGCCTTGTATAAAACTTACAAATTCTTCAAGCAATCTCGTTCTTTCGTTCATTGAAATCAGAAATGCAAAGCTTATTGACCCTAATATAAAGGACTGATTTTTTTTGTGCGTGCAACGATTGTTAATATTGTTATTTTTTCTGTAGTTGTAGAGGGAAAAAGAAAATTAACTTATTGAAAACACAGCGGGTATTCTTTGGTATTCACTGTAGCAAAAGTTGAATAACAATCTACCCTGCTGGCTTGCATTGATCCAAAAGGATGCGAAAACAGTAAATGATAAAATAAATATGAGACAAATTTTTGTTTTTACAATGTTGGAATAAACAGTTAACCACATCGGAATGACACTCATTCCGATCAAAACCAATCAAACTCAATCGCTCAGCGCTCCAATCATTCTTTCCAAACACTCACTCCAACCAATCCAGAACGCTCCAAATTAAAAAAAAAAACACTTCGATGTCATTCAACAAGCTCAACATTTAGTTTAAATGGATCAAAGTGTTCGACGATTTTATTGGCTGGTGTGGATTTTAATGTGTCTGATTGGTCCACTAAGACACACAAACAGTAGAGTAGGTATATTTTACTAAAGGGAGGTAATAAATATCGCTAATTTTGTTAATCTTGAACAAAATTAGAGACATTTGATTACTCTCTTTATTTTCACTCAAAACTCGCTCTACACACTCATTCAATTTTATTCTCAAATCGTTCCATAATCAATCATCTTTTCAATTTCACATTGTTCGTAACTGTAAGATTTATAACCCTAATGCATTCGAAACATGGCGTTTCTTCTTTAGGGGTTCTAAACTTATAAACTATTTGTTTGGTTGTCATTCTAGATTCAGAGAAATGGTTTAATCCTTTAATAAATTGAATTATGAAGTTATTGTTTTGGTAAAATTATTTATAGATCTATGAATTTTGAAAACCCAAGTAATTTGTATGCAAGCACACCAAGTACTTCCATTAGAAACCTAGATCAATGTTAAAATGCTTAATGTACTAAATTGTAAACATGGCTTATAAGTTTTGAATTTATGGTTGCACGAACCAAATTAAACAACAACAAAAAACTGAATGATGTTCATTCCGCTGCGCGCGTTCATACAATTCATTATTTCTTAAATTATCATATCCCAACTTTTTTTATTTTTACTTATCTTTTAAATGAACAATATGGCTATGTATATTAAAATGCGTGCAAAATCTTCACATAAATATACTTTCGGAGGTCATTGTATGGGAAAATTATAGATTTTTGAGAACAAAAACTAGTGTGACGTGGAGTGTGTATTTTTTTTTTTTTTTTTTAACTTTTTTTCAACTAATTTTGCGCCTCTTCTTTGATTTAACGTTTGACTCGATCTTCTCTGTAAAAGACTCTTTTCAAAAAACGATTAACGGATGGGTCGTACCCAATGTAACTGTCCTTTACCTAGGTGGAAAATTACGGTAATTTTGAAAAGTCCGAAATGACTTTTTTTTTTAAATTTTGAAGCTGGTGGGACCAAAAGTCGAATTTTATTTAGGAACCGACCATATAACAAAAAATAGTGCAATATCATGGAACAAAGAATACGAAAAATCCTTATAGTTTGATCAAAAGAATGACTTTTTTCCGCTCATGGAGCAATTCGTGCGGTCCGTCAACGCTTGATAATTATTTCCCTTACGAAATGATATCTTTTTAAAAGGCGGATAACAATAATCCAATTCCTCGTTTATCATTCACACTATGAAACACCGTAAATATGTTTTTTTTCCTTTTAATCGAAAGCACATTGAAACTAAAATTCAATCCACTTTTCCAACATACCCAAGTTGAATAAAATCTTATTAAAAAAAAAAAAACAACACACACACACACACAAGAAGCCTCGCAGTTTTCACTATATTTATTACGACACGCAATTCGTTATTTAATGACTCGATTTCACCTGTTCTCCCTCGATAAATCGAACAATAAAATCTAATAAACCTTTCATAAACAACCATGTTTATAAAATCTCGACGATATGTTCAGCCCTGTGTTAAGGATGATAGTACGGTGAAAACTGTTTGCAAATTTTACTCCGCTTTGCATGCAAGTGTACGTGCAAAGCGAGGCAAAATTTGCAAACAGTTTGTACACTTTTGTCATCTTGAACGCAGCGCTCGGTACATTACGAGCAAATGCGGTCTGTTACGCGAGAAGGGACTATCTGGAAACTTGGCAAAATAAAATATAATGAAGAGATGCAGAGACAATTTGTTGGTTTCATTGATGTATTAAACTAAAAACCTTATCACACTGTATGAATGCGCGAAGCGGATTCATTCATGATTGATAATGTTTTAAGTTTCATAATTCTATGAAATCAACAAATATTATCTTCATTTCTCATATTTAATATCATGAAGCAAACAAGTAAAGATTTATCAATAATGAGAGATGTCTTATAGGACTTATTTTTTGGAAGCTTAAAAACTAACTCAGTACTCAAAATTCTTTTCATTGAGAAATACAATCATTTTTTTCAGCCAAACAGAATGCACGAGATAGGATGGAAGCGTCAAATTAATCATAAAGAATTGGACCCAGCATAGGTCAATCAGAGGGCCTATTTTTTTTTAAAATAACTCATTCGGATGATAAATGATCATTACTGATCCAGAAAAACAGCCAAGCGCGAAAAGTTTTTTTTTTTTTAATTCATTTGGTTTTGAAACTAGAAACCTTATTCAATTAAATTAGGATAAAAATGTGGAGTGGATTCATGTTTCCGTGTGATTGTGCTATGTTACATACATCCATTAATTAAAAAAAATTCTCTTCTGTTGTCATGATTTAATATAATATGTCAAAGTTTGAAGAGAGCTTTTTTGAGACACTCTTCTTGTGGAAGCGCTTTGCTCACAAGAATTCAAAATATTTTTGTAATTTTTTTTTTATTTATTTGTGTATGAAAATAAAATACAATTTTCAAAATGATTACTCCTGGGATTATTGGCGGAACATACTAGTTAATTATTGAGATACTGATAATTTCAACAAATGTATTTCGGTGTGTGTGTGACACGGGTATAATATGTAGTCCGTAGGGGAACAAAAGGGGGAAAAAATACGTGTAAAAATTCCTCGCAAGGCATACCAATCTTGTACACAAATGTAGTTGGACGAAATAAAAGATTCGTTATGTTCTGTTTTCTTCTGGCACAAAATGAGTTTAAATCACACATTCAAAGAACGGCTTGCTTCATCATCATTTAACTCATTTGTCCGAAATAGAAATTATTTCTCACTTTTCAGTATCTGTCGTCAGTATTGAACATTGTATTCTCGATTTTCTTCCAAAACCTCGTAACCACAGCTTTAAAAGCAGATACCCAACGATATCGTGATAAAAGAATAGGGGAAATAATTCAATGTTTCTGAATCAGTTGATTATGTTTCACTCTAAATTTCGTATGAGGGTCAATGAAATAGCGTCGAATTATGCAAAAGGTTAAGATTTCTGCCGTAAAGAATAGAAAACTACTCTTTTAAAAAAATGAGCAGGCAAATTACTACTGAAATACATTCAAATGAACAAAAGATAAATGTTTTAAAGTTAATATCTCGTCTTGTAATCAAAACTTTGATAAAAAGATTACAAGTTGTCAATGTTGTTTCGGAATGCAAATCTTATTCGAAATTAAAATTTTGTTTCCTTGAGGATTTCTTTCATATTTGACGTCTATGTTTTGTTTCGATTTAAAGATAAAATAATTATCTATGTTACACGAGTATCCGACATATTTATAATTATATCATACTTGTACAATAAAAACAGTAATTTTCTATTTTGATTAAATGTTAGGGTTTAATTTAGAAAGAAAATATATCTATTTAAAGAAAAAATGAGGCTGCAACTTTATTAATCCTGGACGCAGGCGCGG
Source organism: Fragum whitleyi (assembly GCA_948146395.1). Lineage (NCBI taxonomy): Eukaryota > Metazoa > Mollusca > Bivalvia > Cardiida > Cardiidae > Fragum > Fragum whitleyi. The sequence continues at coordinate 47,443,605 of OX411554.1, forward strand.
GCTATCATAAATTGCAAACTGTGACAATCATTTCTTCATTAATCTTGCTTTTCCTTCATAACGCCATTGATACAAGTTAATCTCGTTAATTGTTAAAGCCGAGTTAATGGAGACTTTAATTACAAGCTATGAAATAAGTTTTAAGTAAGCCTTCTTATTAATAATGGCATTCAATTAACTATATATGCATAAATCTTTTGTTGCCTTCATTCTTATCGCAAATACAATACAATACAATACAATACATTTTATTGCATTTAACATACATAATGTTTACAGCAAACAACAAACATTGTTGAAAATGGAGGAAATCAATAAAATTTACAAGTAATATGGTTATTATAGTCAAATTATCTAAGACTATGGGTTTAACAGAAGAATAATTCTTACAATATGTGAATGTTATATACATGTACTACTGTCGTAGAATTTGTGCGTAGTATATGAATTTTGAAAGGTTTTTTACTTCATTTTTCGAACGAGATGACATTAGATTTTCAAATTTCTTTAGTGTCGGCCAAGTGTAATAATATCGTTTAATGAATTTTTTGCGTAAATCTGAATATTTTGAACAGATTAATAAAAAATGGAATTCGTTTTCTATCATATTAGAATTGCAAAACTTAAAAAGGCGGTTGGCTCTCACAATATTTAGATGTCTTCCACGCTCAATTTCCAGGTCGTGGGAAGACACTCTAAACCTTGTAAGTGCAGATAAGTGCAAATAGCACAAGGCGTATAGTCGAAATAGATCAAGAAACGAAATGTCTTTGAGGTTAGTATCAATTGCGTCTATGTACGAGTATAACGTATACATGAAGCATCAATACAGTAAAAAAAGTGAAAAAGCTATAAATAGAGTACGAAAAAAATAAAGAAAGAAAGAAAATCAAAAATAATAAAAGCATAAACTGGTAAAAAAGTCTATCTAGTAAACGACATTATAATAGTCAAGAGATATATTTTATCAGGTTTGTTAAACAGTTTTGTAGAGTAAAGATTTTGATCAGATAATGTAAGAGTTTCACCTAAAGACATCCGGATTGGTGGTGTGTGATTGGCTATTAATAGTACAGAAGAAAAATCCTATTGGTCGATAAATAGATACAGTACATATAAATGGTTCATTTTTCAGAATTAATGTATACTTAGTTTTTCAAATTAAATAGAAGAATATTAATCTACACGACTAAACCAGGAAGATATGTGTAATACAAGGTAAATATATCTAAATGATCAAATTGAATTTAATTTCCAAATTGGTCTGCGAGTGCATATTTTGTTACATTGTACATGGCCCTGAGTGGACTCGTTGAAATAATATTTGCTCTTCTTTTTCAGAAAAAGGCTGTTCCAAGATTCACCGTGTGCGACGGAGCTAACGCATGAAGACTTTAACACCCTGATAACTCCTAAATGTTCACAAGTCGTCAAGGTAAGATATCTGTTCTCTGTGCTTAAAAAACATTTTCAATTTTCAATTTGAGTCAGGTTTATGTATTCAAGAGATGAAGAGAGTGCTTGTTGATTTCTTAAGTGAATGAAACTAAAATCGTTATTGAGTTTTTTGTCTCATATCTTTACGATCTAATGTCAAGAAGCAAAAATATAAATACTTGTCAGTTTGGAAACATATTTCTTACGGGTCTAATTTTCGCGGAACAAAACAGCTGCGTTCTCAAAATGTAATCATTGTGGAATAAATCCAACTTTTTAGCCAATCAGAACGCACAATTATTGATGGACTCAACTAGAAGTAATAACTGAAACTAAATCTGCAGAAGATTATATAGAAATATCTAACCACTGTGTATGAGAGATTTATAATTTACTTTAATGGTTTGTCTAGGGCCACAGTGAGGATCTTAAGCAATATGTGTTGGAAAAGCAACAATGTGAAAGGAAATTCTTTAATATTTTTGCTAACTACCACACAAGATATAATTTGTAAGTTGTAGAACTTGAACATTACATTTTTAGATGTAATAAACTAAGATCTTTTTCAGCTTTATTGTGTAACTTATTAAATGAACATTGCAAGTGAAACCTACATAACTTTTTTCTATAATCTCATATATTTTTCCAGCTCCAGTTTCCAGACACAAAGCGTTCCAGAAAGAGTCTGTTTGGTTCTAAGAGACCGGCCGACGATACGGAAGAGTCCGACCATATCCAAACAACAACAACAACAAAAAAAACCACAGCGAACTGAGGATGTAATTCATTTACAGGTAAGAAAGGATCACAAGTCTTATGAAAAAAAAAATATTATCACTATTGTCTTGAAATATGATGCAAAATTAGAAGAATATTTGATGTTATGTTACTGATAATTTTCATAAGCATTTATGAACATATAGAAATATTGATATGCTTACACCAAATTACGACTAAGATGTTTCGGAAAAAAATTGAAAATGTATCTGTTATTATTTCATTACGTTTTTCAGACATTTTCCAACCACGAAATCAAAGCAGTCGTCGACAAACTCGCCACACAACGAGATCTCGTCGCTGACGGATCACGTGACCATACCCTTCCCACCATCCCCGGAAGACATAGTGACCTCAAGTCTATTTCCGCCGACACAATGGCGGACGTCCTCAATGGTGACTACGATTCAAAGTTTTCCCGGGTAACGATCGTCGACTGTCGTTATCCGTACGAGTACGCCGGCGGCCATATTCAAGGGGCGATAAATCTGTACACCAAAGATGAAGTATATAGTCTACTCAAACAGCCTGTATCCAAAGACAAAGCACACATACTCATCTTCCATTGCGAATTCTCGTCAGAAAGGGGTCCAAAAATGTAAGTATTAGCAATAAATATTAGGCAAACCAATATAAATATTAGTAATGATAATAAGTAAGAGGAGATATAAATGAACATTTTACCCAGAACAGTCAGCAATTGAATGGATATGCTATCTGAACATCCATACTATTGTTCAATACTAGTAAAACGGCGTGACAATTTATGTCCATTTATTTTTTTGTTACTTTAAAAATAAAACAGAATAAAAGTATTTTTTTCATTTTGTTATTTTGTTATTCCAGGTATCGGTTTCTACGAAGAACAAAGACAATTACCCTAAACTCAACTATCCAGAAGTCTACCTACTACATGGGTGTTACAAGGAATTCTACACTTACAAAATGGTAAGAAAGTTTTCTTGGTTGATCAATTAGCAGCGACGTTTATCTCAGTCTATCTCTTTTATAGAAATCCAATAAGGAAACATGAATGCCAACAATATGTAAAAAAAAAAAAAGGATTTTATTTCTCCACTTAATAAATGATATGGTAGAAATTTATTATGTAGCTTTTAACATTTTATATTGTTCACTTCTTGTTATTAACCATTACTTCGTATTTTATAGATATTATGTGAACCCCAGAGCTACAATCCAATGTTACACGCCGACCATGGTGAAGATCTACGTCATTTCCGCCGGAAGTCAAGGTCATGGACTTCCGGAGAAGAAGCATCCAAAGCAAGACGACGTTTACACAGAACACTGAGAACCAGTCTTGATTTTTGAACTGTTTATTTTATCTGTTCTTGTATTTGTTAATGTATGTTGTTAAGTTTGAAATCCTTGATTTATAGATGAAATATATAAAGGTATTGTAGCCTTGTTTTCCTTGCTTTTTAAATCCTTTATTTTCTTTAACTAAACCCTAGAAAGAAACGTCCGCATATTCTATAACACCTATATAACTATTTAGTTAAATTCCATATGCTCAAATATACAATACACATTTTAATGGGTCGTGTACAATGAAAAATATTTTAAAGTTCGCTTATATCATATTTACGTGAGAAGCATAAATTTGAATGTGGTATGGTGTGCCATCAATACAAACGCCAACTGGAGCCTTTATTTGATGCGTTACTAATTTAAGGACTGTTGCCACAGAGTTTCCGTTTTTGCTCACTTATGTAAGCTGCTGGTAGCACGATACTGAGAGACTAGTATCAATAGATCTAAGGGTAGAAGAAAATTATATTAATTAACTCATGTGCATACAAGGCATCGAATGGTTTTTTTTGGCTACTCTCGATTGAATCAAGGCTTTTATTAAAAAGGAATTAATTCATTTTTTAAGATATACTTCAGATTTTACGAGATGAAGTTTAAGGGATCATTTGTAAAGGGTTTGAAAAAATACATCTAATAGACCTGTGATTCGAAAAATGTGCCATCTTTTGTAGGACCACATCTATTTATTATTCTTTATTTCCTCCATATGTGAAGAGAGATTATATATACAATAGTTACATTAACATGAAAGCAAACAAATAAGAGTTCACATAAAATTCTACGGCAGGTGCATTTAAGTATGAGCTGAGGTGAAGAAATGTTGGAATTGCTATACATGGCTGTTTATTCATTGTTTAATAATTCAATTTTTAGTTTTATATTTTAAAAAAGGAACGACCTGATTTATCGAAAAGTTAAAATTCATACCTCAATGAAACATGACGATTATGATAATTCACAGATCCCTGCTGCCAATCAAAAATCGATCGATAAATCTAAAAATATTATAATGAGATGTTTGTTGAACTCTGACTATTCAGACATTTGTTTCCACCATTTTGATGGATTTGTCATTTTCATCGTCGTAACTACAACATTTTGTTTCGAGACAATTACTTTTTATCATGCAATAAAGCCTTATAAACCCGTTATCACCTGTCTGATACCCGTTATCACCTGTCTGATAACATAACATGATAGCAGATAGTCTATTTTTATAAATAATTTGTAGAGCCTCGTCATGATAAATCTTCCCAACCTCGACAAGAGGTTCTATGGATTTGCGAGTTCATCATCGTAACTAAAACTCTTTTTTAGTGACAATTACTAGCTCTGTTTATTATGCAGATTTTTAACTTTAAATCCTGCAAAAAGAAAGATTCTTTACAAAATTCCTTGCAAAACCGTTTCCTTTTTTTTCTCGCAGGGTATTAAGATGTAAATTTGGGTAGCGATTGGTTTTTATCATGCAATGAGCCTGGTCTAATATCCCCTGCCTGATAATATAAAAAGGATATCAAGCAGTCTGTTTTTAGAAACAATTTGCATGCACTTTGACCTGAATTTCTTTGATTCTATAATAATAAAGCCATGAAAATGATTGCATGTAATGGATAAAATAATACGTAGGTGTCTTAAAATATCAATGTTATCTGATCTTGGCTGCGAGAATTTATCATGACTCGACAAAGCCTCGTCGTGATAAACTCTCCCAACCTCGACCCGATAACATTAATATCTTAAGCCACTTGCATACTTTTCTCTATATACTTGAGACTCTCTCTCGTAAACGGCAAAATGCAACCAGATTTGTTCATGCAGTGTAGTAGGTTGTTATTTTATTTCATACTCCAATGAAGGAAAGAAATGATTTCTGAAGTTGTAACGATATCATACCTCAAAAAAGTTCTTACATCACTTTGAGAAAAGGGTTTACAATGTTCTTGAATTAACCTAATATTATGAAGGAGCTAATATTAAAGTTCTATTAAGACTGTCAAGTAGTGTTTACTTTTCACATTTAACAACACTTCTAAACAAAATTGTTTTTACTTTGACATCTTGGACCAAGATTAAACTAGTATATCGAAAACGAGAGACCAAAACCCCGTAACTGCAGTTGTTTATATAAAAAAACCGTTATAATTATGAGGTTTTGGTCGCACGCTGACATTATATTCTTTATGAATTAGACTGAAGCCGACAAAATGTTGATTATTACATATTAAAGAGTATTCGGACAGAAAAATGGTTATACGGACTTGTTAAAAGATATGAGTCTGTAAGTGAAATTTTTAACAATTTTAAACATGAGCAAAGCAAAGACTTTTGCCAGTGTGTGCATCTTCACAGTCTGACCAGAGTCTTCACCGTGCGCTTTGTAGATAGATAATGTCTCGAAGTATCTGTAGATCATAAGGTAACTTTATTTCTAGAGTTTGTGGTTGTCTATATCTCTCAGTGATTGAACCTAACCAACATTTCAACTTGTTGGAAATGTCACCCACATGTTCAGTCGTGTTTATAATTATGTTTTTCTCTCTTCGTCCCATACCGTGTTCTGTAAATTATATCTTACGATATTGAACGCTATGAATCAAATAATATTTTTAAAGTTAGAAAATCACAGTTTTATTATTCCCCCCCTTTATTAACATTTATATCGTTTGATTCTTTGATTCTTCCTCGTCCCATGTCGTATTCTGTAAATTATGTCTTACGATATTGAAAGCTATGAATCAAATGTAGAAAAATCACATTTTTATCATTATTCTTTTCTTTTTCGAACATTTATGCAACTTATCCTTTGATTAATTCAATGGACTTTGTATTTTATGACAAAATTTAACTTTTAAAATCCATTCACATACAATTAAAAGCAATTTTACAATTGCTTGTTAATTGTTCAATTTTACAATTGCTTGTTAATTGTTATGTATTAATTCGGAATCCAATACGGATTCAGTTATTTAATGTTAAACACCTTATCTCCCGCATGCTAATTTACTTAACCTATAAACCTATTGTTGTCCGTTCAATGCATATATATATATATATATATATATTTGATTTTGAAAATATGTTAAACGTCACTCTTAATAAGATTTAAGTCATATTGCGGCTAACATCACTTATTGAATTGAACACGATTCCCGAGTATTACCAGTAATAAAGCCAAAGCTCTGAAATGCATTGCCCCATGATATGCATACATCACTAGTCGCGCGAACGGGATACGAACCCAGGATTCTCGATTACTCTTGGATCGAGAACCAGGGACGACGACGACGACGACGACGACGTCGACGACGACGACGACGACGACGAAGAAGAAGAAGAAGAAGAAGAAGAAGAAGAAGAAGAAGAAAAAGAAGAAGAAGAAGAAGAAGAAGAAGAAGAAGAAGAAGAAGAAGAAGAAGAAGAAGAAGAAGAAGAAGAAGAAGAAATAGAAGAAGAAATGATTGATGTTTTTTACGCACCAGTATTTACTTCAAGAAAGTTTTGTTGTTGGGAGAACCATCTTAGAAGAAATGTAGTGAATTCTTTTCTGATCAAACCATAAGATACATTTTTTAATTCCTTTTTTTTAGTTTGTATTTCGACTTCAGGATTTAAGCCATTAGAACATGTGCGTGACATTTCCAACAATCTCACATGTGCGTGACGCGAAGGCTCAAACTAGCCTGTGCATGTGCACAGAGTCAGTCTGATCAGAGTCTTCACTACGCGTTGTAGACATAGACATAGACATATTTATTAAAGTATTAGTCCATCAGCCCATTATACAATACAATAAAAAATATAAATCATAATTAACAGGAGTGACATATAATTTTGTTTTTTTAAGATTACAATTTTGAACTTTCGATATTTTAGAGTTTTCAATCCTTATGCTGTCATCGTTACAAGTACAAACATGTATGACTTTTTTTGTGTAATACATGTTATTCTATTTGCAAGCTTTTTTTGCAATTCAATTAATGAAAGTACAGAAAAAATACAAAATTCGCTATTAATCAATGTTCTCCTATTTCATTTGAAAAGAAAGCTAAGGACCTCATGTCTCTGATCACACTCGGAGAATGTTTAAAGCGTGTGCTTGTCAAACACTCTCAATATCTGTCAATCAAGCACACATGGAATTGTTGGAAATGACACGCACAGTTGCATTTTATTTTCATTCCCCCCTCAGACTCGTTGTCTTGTTCGATTTTTCCCGAAAACCAGAAAATGAAAAAATGGCCTCAGAAAAACTTGCAAGTCCTTCAAGCAAACTCGTATTTTTGTTCATTTAAATCAGAAATGTGAAGCTATGAAATAAGTTTTAAGTAAGCCTTCTTATTAATAATGGCATTCAATTAACTATATATGCATAAATCTTTTGTTGCCTTCATTCTTATCGCAAATACAATACAATACAATACAATACATTTTATTGCATTTAACATACATAATGTTTACAGCAAACAACAAACATTGTTGAAAATGGAGGAAATCAATAAAATTTACAAGTAATATGGTTATTATAGTCAAATTGTCTAAGACTATGGGTTTAACAGAAGAATAATTCTTACAATATGTGAATGTTATATACATGTACTACTGTCGTAGAATTTGTGCGTAGTATATGAATTTTGAAAGGTTTTTTACTTCATTTTTCGAACGAGATGACATTAGATTTTCAAATTTCTTTAGTGTCGGCCAAGTGTAATAATATCGTTTAATGTATTTTTTGCGTAAATCTGAATATTTTGAACAGATTAATAAAAAATGGAATTCGTTTTCTATCATATTAGAATTGCAAAACTTAAAAAGGCGGTTGGCTCTCACAATATTTAGATGTCTTCCACGCTCAATTTCCAGGTCGTGGGAAGACACTCTAAACCTTGTAAGTGCAGATAAGTGCAAATAGCACAAGGCGTATAGTCGAAATAGATCAAGAAACGAAATGTCTTTGAGGTTAGTATCAATTGCGTCTATGTACGAGTATAACGTATACATGAAGCATCAATACAGTAAAAAAAGTGAAAAAGCTATAAATAGAGTACGAAAAAAATAAAGAAAGAAAGAAAATCAAAAATAATAAAAGCATAAACTGGTAAAAAAGTCTATCTAGTAAACGACATTATAATAGTCAAGAGATATATTTTATCAGGTTTGTTAAACAGTTTTGTAGAGTAAAGATTTTGATCAGATAATGTAAGAGTTTCACCTAAAGACATCCGGATTGGTGGTGTGTGATTGGCTATTAATAGTACAGAAGAAAAATCCTATTGGTCGATAAATAGATACAGTACATATAAATGGTTCATTTTTCAGAATTAATGTATACTTAGTTTTTCAAATTAAATAGAAGAATATTAATCTACACGACTAAACCAGGAAGATATGTGTAATACAAGGTAAATATATCTAAATGATCAAATTGAATTTAATTTCCAAATTGGTCTGCGAGTGCATATTTTGTTACATTGTACATGGCCCTGAGTGGACTCGTTGAAATAATATTTGCTCTTCTTTTTCAGAAAAAGGCTGTTCCAAGATTCACCGTGTGCGACGGAGCTAACGCATGAAGACTTTAACACCCTGATAACTCCTAAATGTTCACAAGTCGTCAAGGTAAGATATCTGTTCTCTGTGCTTAAAAAACATTTTCAATTTTCAATTTGAGTCAGGTTTATGTATTCAAGAGATGAAGAGAGTGCTTGTTGATTTCTTAAGTGAATGAAACTAAAATCGTTATTGAGTTTTTTGTCTCATATCTTTACGATCTAATGTCAAGAAGCAAAAATATAAATACTTGTCAGTTTGGAAACATATTTCTTACGGGTCTAATTTTCGCGGAACAAAACAGCTGCGTTCTCAAAATGTAATCATTGTGGAATAAATCCAACTTTTTAGCCAATCAGAACGCACAATTATTGATGGACTCAACTAGAAGTAATAACTGAAACTAAATCTGCAGAAGATTATATAGAAATATCTAACCACTGTGTATGAGAGATTTATAATTTACTTTAATGGTTTGTCTAGGGCCACAGTGAGGATCTTAAGCAATATGTGTTGGAAAAGCAACAATGTGAAAGGAAATTCTTTAATATTTTTGCTAACTACCACACAAGATATAATTTGTAAGTTGTAGAACTTGAACATTACATTTTTAGATGTAATAAACTAAGATCTTTTTCAGCTTTATTGTGTAACTTATTAAATGAACATTGCAAGTGAAACCTACATAACTTTTTTCTATAATCTCATATATTTTTCCAGCTCCAGTTTCCAGACACAAAGCGTTCCAGAAAGAGTCTGTTTGGTTCTAAGAGACCGGCCGACGATACGGAAGAGTCCGACCATATCCAAACAACAACAACAACAAAAAAAACACAGCGAACTGAGGATGTAATTCATTTACAGGTAAGAAAGGATCACAAGTCTTATGAAAAAAAAATATTATCACTATTGTCTTGAAATATGATGCAAAATTAGAAGAATATTTGATGTTATGTTACTGATAATTTTCATAAGCATTTATGAACATATAGAAATATTGATATGCTTACACCAAATTACGACTAAGATGTTTCGGAAAAAAATTGAAAATGTATCTGTTATTATTTCATTACGTTTTTCAGACATTTTCCAACCACGAAATCAAAGCAGTCGTCGACAAACTCGCCACACAACGAGATCTCGTCGCTGACGGATCACGTGACCATACCCTTCCCACCATCCCCGGAAGACATAGTGACCTCAAGTCTATTTCCGCCGACACAATGGCGGACGTCCTCAATGGTGACTACGATTCAAAGTTTTCCCGGGTAACGATCGTCGACTGTCGTTATCCGTACGAGTACGCCGGCGGCCATATTCAAGGGGCGATAAATCTGTACACCAAAGATGAAGTATATAGTCTACTCAAACAGCCTGTATCCAAAGACAAAGCACACATACTCATCTTCCATTGCGAATTCTCGTCAGAAAGGGGTCCAAAAATGTAAGTATTAGCAATAAATATTAGGCAAACCAATATAAATATTAGTAATGATAATAAGTAAGAGGAGATATAAATGAACATTTTACCCAGAACAGTCAGCAATTGAATGGATATGCTATCTGAACATCCATACTATTGTTCAATACTAGTAAAACGGCGTGACAATTTATGTCCATTTATTTTTTTGTTACTTTAAAAATAAAACAGAATAAAAGTATTTTTTTCATTTTGTTATTTTGTTATTCCAGGTATCGGTTTCTACGAAGAACAAAGACAATTACCCTAATCTCAACTATCCAGAAGTCTACCTACTACATGGGTGTTACAAGGAATTCTACACTTACAAAATGGTAAGAAAGTTTTCTTGGTTGATCAATTAGCAGCGACGTTTATCTCAGTCTATCTCTTTTATAGAAATCCAATAAGGAAACATGAATGCCAACAATATGTAAAAAAAAAAAGATTTTATTTCTCCACTTAATAAATGATATGGTAGAAATTTATTATGTAGCTTTTAACATTTTATATTGTTCACTTCTTGTTATTAACCATTACTTCGTATTTTATAGATATTATGTGAACCCCAGAGCTACAATCCAATGTTACACGCCGACCATGGTGAAGATCTACGTCATTTCCGCCGGAAGTCAAGGTCATGGACTTCCGGAGAAGAAGCATCCAAAGCAAGACGACGTTTACACAGAACACTGAGAACCAGTCTTGATTTTTGAACTGTTTATTTTATCTGTTCTTGTATTTGTTAATGTATGTTGTTAAGTTTGAAATCCTTGATTTATAGATGAAATATATAAAGGTATTGTAGCCTTGTTTTCCTTGCTTTTTAAATCCTTTATTTTCTTTAACTAAACCCTAGAAAGAAACGTCCGCATATTCTATAACACCTATATAACTATTTAGTTAAATTCCATATGCTCAAATATACAATACACATTTTAATGGGTCGTGTACAATGAAAAATATTTTAAAGTTCGCTTATATCATATTTACGTGAGAAGCATAAATTTGAATGTGGTATGGTGTGCCATCAATACAAACGCCAACTGGAGCCTTTATTTGATGCGTTACTAATTTAAGGACTGTTGCCACAGAGTTTCCGTTTTTGCTCACTTATGTAAGCTGCTGGTAGCACGATACTGAGAGACTAGTATCAATAGATCTAAGGGTAGAAGAAAATTATATTAATTAACTCATGTGCATACAAGGCATCGAATGGTTTTTTTTGGCTACTCTCGATTGAATCAAGGCTTTTATTAAAAAGGAATTAATTCATTTTTTAAGATATACTTCAGATTTTACGAGATGAAGTTTAAGGGATCATTTGTAAAGGGTTTGAAAAAATACATCTAATAGACCTGTGATTCGAAAAATGTGCCATCTTTTGTAGGACCACATCTATTTATTATTCTTTATTTCCTCCATATGTGAAGAGAGATTATATATACAATAGTTACATTAACATGAAAGCAAACAAATAAGAGTTCACATAAAATTCTACGGCAGGTGCATTTAAGTATGAGCTGAGGTGAAGAAATGTTGGAATTGCTATACATGGCTGTTTATTCATTGTTTAATAATTCAATTTTTAGTTTTATATTTTAAAAAAGGAGCGACCTGATTTATCGAAAAGTTAAAATTCATACCTCAATGAAACATGACGATTATGATAATTCACAGATCCCTGCTGCCAATCAAAAATCGATCGATAAATCTAAAAATATTATAATGAGATGTTTGTTGAACTCTGACTATTCAGACATTTGTTTCCACCATTTTGATGGATTTGTCATTTTCATCGTCGTAACTACAACATTTTGTTTCGAGACAATTACTTTTTATCATGCAATAAAGCCTTATAAACCCGTTATCACCTGTCTGATACCCGTTATCACCTGTCTGATAACATAACATGATAGCAGATAGTCTATTTTTATAAATAATTTGTAGAGCCTCGTCATGATAAATCTTCCCAACCTCGACAAGAGGTTCTATGGATTTGCGAGTTCATCATCGTAACTAAAACTCTTTTTTAGTGACAATTACTAGCTCTGTTTATTATGCAGATTTTTAACTTTAAATCCTGCAAAAAGAAAGATTCTTTACAAAATTCCTTGCAAAACCGTTTCCTTTTTTTTCTCGCAGGGTATTAAGATGTAAATTTGGGTAGCGATTGGTTTTTATCATGCAATGAGCCTGGTCTAATATCCCCTGCCTGATAATATAAAAAGGATATCAAGCAGTCTGTTTTTAGAAACAATTTGCATGCACTTTGACCTGAATTTCTTTGATTCTATAATAATAAAGCCATGAAAATGATTGCATGTAATGGATAAAATAATACGTAGGTGTCTTAAAATATCAATGTTATCTGATCTTGGCTGCGAGAATTTATCATGACTCGACAAAGCCTCGTCGTGATAAACTCTCCCAACCTCGACCCGATAACATTAATATTTTAAGCCACTTGCATACTTTTCTCTATATACTTGAGACTCTCTCTCGTAAACGGCAAAATGCAACCAGATTTGTTGATGCAGTGTAGTAGGTTGTTATTTTATTTCATACTCCAATGAAGGAAAGAAATGATTTCTGAAGTTGTAACGATATCATACCTCAAAAAAGTTCTTACATCACTTTGAGAAAAGGGTTTACAATGTTCTTGAATTAACCTAATATTATGAAGGAGCTAATATTAAAGTTCTATTAAGACTGTCAAGTAGTGTTTACTTTTCACATTTAACAACACTTCTAAACAAAATTGTTTTTACTTTGACATCTTGGACCAAGATTAAATTAGTATATCGAAAACGAGAGACCAAAACCCCGTAACTGCAGTTGTTTATATAAAAAAACCGTTATAATTATGAGGTTTTGGTCGCACGCTGACATTATATTCTTTATGAATTAGACTGAAGCCGACAAAATGTTGATTATTACATATTAAAGAGTATTCGGACAGAAAAATGGTTATACGGACTTGTTAAAAGATATGAGCCTGTAAGTGAAATTTTTAACAATTTTAAACATGAGCAAAGCAAAGACTTTTGCCAGTGTGTGCATCTTCACAGTCTGACCAGAGTCTTCACCGTGCGCTTTGTAGATAGATAATGTCTCGAAGTATCTGTAGATCATAAGGTAACTTTATTTCTAGAGTTTGTGGTTGTCTATATCTCTCAGTGATTGAACCTAACCAACATTTCAACTTGTTGGAAATGTCACCCACATGTTCAGTCGTGTTTATAATTATGTTTTTCTCTCTTCGTCCCATACCGTGTTCTGTAAATTATATCTTACGATATTGAACGCTATGAATCAAATAATATTTTTAAAGTTAGAAAATCACAGTTTTATTATTCCCCCCCCCCCCTTTATTAACATTTATATCTTTTGATTCTTTGATTCTTCCTCGTCCCATGTCGTATTCTGTAAATTATGTCTTACGATATTGAAAGCTATGAATCAAATGTAGAAAAATCACATTTTTATCATTATTCTTTTCTTTTTCGAACATTTATGCAACTTATCCTTTGATTAATTCAATGGACTTTGTATTTTATGACAAAATTTAACTTTTAAAATCCATTCACATACAATTAAAAGCAATTTTACAATTGCTTGTTAATTGTTCAATTTTACAATTGCTTGTTAATTGTTATGTATTAATTCGGAATCCAATACGGATTCAGTTATTTAATGTTAAACACCTTATCTCCCGCATGCTAATTTACTTAACCTATAAACCTATTGTTGTCCGTTCAATGCATATATATATATATATATATATATTTGATTTTGAAAATATGTTAAACGTCACTCTTAATAAGATTTAAGTCATATTGCGGCTAACATCACTTATTGAATTGAACACGATTCCCGAGTATTACCAGTAATAAAGCCAAAGCTCTGAAATGCATTGCCCCATGATATGCATACATCACTAGTCGCGCGAACGGGATACGAACCCAGGATTCTCGATTACTCTTGGATCGAGAACCAGGGACGACGACGACGACGACGACGACGACGTCGACGACGACGACGACGACGACGAAGAAGAAGAAGAAGAAGAAGAAGAAGAAGAAGAAGAAGAAGAAGAAGAAGAAGAAGAAGAAGAAATAGAAGAAGAAATGATTGATGTTTTTTACGCACCAGCATTTACTTCAAGAAAGTTTTGTTGTTGGGAGAACCATCTTAGAAGAAATGTAGTGAATTCTTTTCTGATCAAACCATAAGATACATTTTTTAATTCCTTTTTTTTAGTTTGTATTTCGACTTCAGGATTTAAGCCATTAGAACATGTGCGTGACATTTCCAACAATCTCACATGTGCGTGACGCGAAGGCTCAAACTAGCCTGTGCATGTGCACAGAGTCAGTCTGATCAGAGTCTTCACTACGCGTTGTAGACATAGACATAGACATATTTATTAAAGTATTAGTCCATCAGCCCATTATACAATACAATAAAAAATATAAATCATAATTAACAGGAGTGACATATAATTTTGGTTTTTTAAGATTACAATTTTGAACTTTCGATATTTTAGAGTTTTCAATCCTTATGCTGTCATCGTTACAAGTACAAACATGTATGACTTTTTTTGTGTAATACATGTTATTCTATTTGCAAGCTTTTTTTGCAATTCAATTAATGAAAGTACAGAAAAAATACAAAATTCGCTATTAATCAATGTTCTCCTATTTCATTTGAAAAGAAAGCTAAGGACCTCATGTCTCTGATCACACTCGGAGAATGTTTAAAGCGTGTGCTTGTCAAACACTCTCAATATCTGTCAATCAAGCACACATAGAATTGTTGGAAATGACACGCACAGTTGCATTTTATTTTCATTCCCCCCTCAGACTCGTTGTCTTGTTCGATTTTTCCCGAAAACCAGAAAATGAAAAAATGGCCTCAGAAAAACTTGCAAGTCCTTCAAGCAAACTCGTATTTTTGTTCATTTAAATCAGAAATGTGAAGCTTATTGACCCTATTACAAAATACGGATTTTTTTTGTAGGTGCAACGATTATTAATATTGTTATTTTTTCCGCAGTTATAGGGGGGAGAAAATTGACTTATTTTGTGCGTGCAACGATTGTTAATATTGTTAATTTTTCTGTTGTTGTATCGAGAAAAAGAAAATTAACTTCTTGACAACACAGCGGGTATTCTTTGGCATTCACCGTTTCAAAAGATGAATGACAATCTACCCTGCTGGCTTGCATTGATCCAAAATGATGCGAAAACAGTAAATGGTAAAATAAATATGAAACAAATATTTGTTTTAACAATGATGGAATACACAGTTAACCAAATCGGAATGACACCCATTCCAATTAAAATCATTCAAACTCACTCGCTCAGCGCTCCAATCATTCATTCCAAACACTCACTCCAAACACCCCAGAACGCTCCATATTTTTAAAAAAAACACCACTTCGATATCATTCAACAAGCTCAAAATCAAATCGATCAAATTTTTCGACGATTTTATTGGCTGGTGTGGATTTTAATGTGTCTGATTGGTCCACGAAGACACAAAAACAGTAAAGTAGGTATATTTAACTAAAGGGAGGTAATAAATATCGCTAATTTTGTTCATCTTGAACAAAATTAGCGACATTTGATTACTCCCTTTATTTTCACTCAAAACTCGCTCTACACACTCATTCAATTTTATTCTCAAATCGTTCCATAATCAATCATTTTTTTAAATTTCACATTGTTCGTAACTGTAAGATTTATAACCCGAGTGCATTCGAAACATGGCGTTTCTTCTTCAGGGGTTCTAAACTTATAAACTATTTGTTTGGTTGTCATTCTAGATTCAGAGAAATGGTTTAATCCTTTAATAAATTGAATTATGAAGTTATTGTTTTGGTAAATTTTTTTATAGATCTATGAATTTTGAAAACCCAAGTAATTTGTATGCAAGCACACCAAGTACTTCCATTAGAAACCTAGATCAATGTTAAAATGCTTAATGTACTAAATTGTAAACATGGCTTATGATGTTCATTCCGCTGCGCGCGTTCATAAAACTTGTTATTTCTTTTATTATCATATCCCAACTACAAAATAGTTTTACTTATCTCTTAAATGGACAATTTCGCTTTGTATATTGAAAATCCGTGCAAAATCTTCACATAATTTTAATTTCGGAGCTCATTGTATGGGAAAATTATAGATTTTTGAGAACAAAAACTAGTGTGACGTGGAGTGTTTATTTTCTTTTTTAACTTTTTTTTTTCAACTAATTTTGCGCCTCTTCTTTGTTTTAACGTTTGACTCGACCTTCTCTGTAAAAGATCTCCTTTTTAAAAGACGATTAACGGATGGGTCGTACCCAATGTAACTGTCCTTTACGTAGGTGGAAAATGACGGTAATTTTGAAAAGTCCGAAATGACTTTTTTTTTAAAATTTTGAAGCTGATGGGACCAAAAGTCGAATTTTATTTAGGAACCGACCATATAAGAAAAAGTAGTGCAATATTATGGAACAAAGAACACGAAAAATTCATATAGTTTGATCAAAAGAATGATTTTTTCCGCTCATGGAGCAATTCGTGCGGTCCGTCAACGCTTGATAATTATTTCCCTTACGAAATGATATCTTTTTAAAAGGCGGATAACAATAATCCAATTCCTCGTTTATCATTCACACTATGAAACACCGTAAATATGTTTTTTTCCTTTTAATCGAAAGCACATTGAAACTAAAATTCAATCCACTTTTCCAACAATACCCGAGTTGAATAAAATCTTATTAAAAAAAAAAAAAAAAAAAAAAACAAAAAAAAACACAAGAAGCCTCGCAGTTTTCACTATATTTATTACGACACATAATTCGTTATTTAATGACTCTATTTCACCTGTTCTCCCTCGATAAATCGAACAATAAAATCTAATAAACCTTTTATAAACAACCATGTTAAAAAAATCTCGACGATATGTTCAGTCCTGTGTTCAGAAAGACAAAACAGTGAAAACTGTTTGCAAATTTTACCCCGTTTTGCACGCAAGTGTACGTGCAAAGCGGGGTAAAATTGGCAAACAGTTCACACCGTTTTGTCATCTTGAACGCGGCGCTGGGTACTTTACGAGCAAAGGAGGTCTGTTACGCGAGAAGGGACTATCTGGAAACTTGGCAAAATGAAATATAATTAAGGGATGAAGATAGTATTTTTTTTTATTTCATTGATGTATGAAATTCAAAACTTTTTTCACGCTGTATGAATACGCGAAATCGATTCATTCATGATTGATTAGGTTTTTAGTTTCATACTTCTACGAAATCAACAAATATTATCTTCATTTTGTCATAATTTCATGTCATGAACCAAATTAGTAAAGGTTTATTTATAATGATAGATATTTATTTTTGGAAGCTAACAAAAAGGCTCAGTTCTCAAAAGAGTTTTCATTTAGAAACGAAATCTTTTCCCCCAGCCAATCAGAATGCACGAAATTGGATGGAATCGTCAAAAATAAATCATAAAGAATTGGACCCAGCAAAGGTCTACCAGAGGGCGTTTTTTTCAAAAAATAACTCATTTGGATGATAAATGTTCACTACTGATTCAGAAACTCAGCCAAATGCGCAAAGTTTTATAATTCATGTGGGTATGAAACTAAAAGCCTTATTTAACTATATTAGTATAAAAGTGTGGAGCAACTTTATAATTCAGTGTGATCATGTTATGTCGCATACATCCATGAATAAAAAAATCTCTTCTGTTGTCATGGTGAAATATCATGAGTCAAAATTTGAAGAGAGATTTTGGCGATAATTTTCTTGTGGAAGCGCCTTGGTCATAGGCATTCAAAATATTTTTGTAGTCATAATTTTATTCATTTGGGTATGAAAAAAAAATCAAAATGATACCTCCTGAGACTATATGCGGAAACTACGAATTATTGAGATATTGATATATTCAACAAATGTATTTCGGTGTGTGTGTGGTACAGGCATAATATGTAGTCCGTAGCAAAAAAGGAGAAAATAAGCGCATTTCTCCCTCGCATGGCGTGTCCAGTTTGTTCACAAATGAACTTGGATGTAATTTAAAGATTTACATGTTTTCTGTTTTGTTCTCTTCAGGAACGAAATGAGTTAAATTAAATCATATTGTTAAAGTACGGCCTGCTTCACCATTTATTTCGTTCGTCCAAAATAGCTATATTGTCTCAATTTTCAGTATCTATCGCGAGTATTAAACATTGCTTCTTTAATGCTTTTCGGTGGTTTATCGAGAAATAACGGTAGATTATCACTTGATAAACTCTCCGCAAAAGCAGTGAAATTATCAAAAACTTATACCCTGCTTGTGTGCATTTCATTATATCTGACGTCATCTATGCGGGGCGAAATATGTGACGTCACAATGAACATTGCATAGCAATCACGTGCAAAATGACGCGCTTTATGAAAATATATCCTAGAATTTTCACATTTTGTCTCATTTTTGCATTAAAGAAAAAGAATAATCGTTTGTTTTTCGAGTAAGATCGATTAATATTTCATTTCGTGAGAAACAAAAGCTATATTTTCACTCGTGGCTCTGCCACTCGTGAAAATATATCTTTTGTTGTTCACACAATGAAATATTAATCGAACTTACACTGAAACAAATGATAATCCTCTATTTTATCGATTTTTTCCCAAACCTCGAAAACCTGTAGTCACGAGATTTGAGCAGAAACCCAACATTCTTATGATAAAGTAAAGGGGAAAAGATTCAATGTCAATGCATTAGTTGAGTATGTTTCACGCATTGTCTCCCCTGAGTTATTTCAATTAAGGTCGCATTCTTTCTTTTAAATTTCGTGTGGGGGTTCATCAAATAGCGTCGAATTATACAAAAGATTAAGATTTCTACAGTAAAGAACAGAAAACTACTCTTTTTTTTAAATGAGCAGCGAAATTACTACTGAAAGACATTCAAATGAATGAAAGATCAATGTTTTTAAGTTAAAATCTAGTATCGTAATCACAACGTTTGATCAAAGATTACAAGTTGTCAATGTTGTTTCGGAATGCAAATCTTATTCGAAATTAAAATTTTGTTTCCTTAAGGATTTCTTTCATATGTGACATCAATTTTTTGTTTCGATTAAAGATAACATTTTTATCTAGAGTGTACGAGTATCCCACATATTACATTTGTACACAAAGATCTCTATTCTGTTTTCGATCAGATTTTCGGGGTTTACTATAGAAAGAAAATATAATTATTCCATTTTTTTCAGTTTTATGCAAAAAGTAGGACTAGAAAACAATAATACAAAATGGACTAACATATTGCAACTTTGGTAATCTTGGACGCAGAGCAGGTACTGACAATCATAAATTGCAAACTGGCTCAAACCTTTCTTCATTAATCATACTTTTCCTTCTCAACGCCATTAACCCTTTCCTGTTTTAAAAATATGGGACCTGTCCAAATTCAAAGGTTTTGCAGACGAAAATTTAAAGAGGATTTAATTTGAAAAATAACCATTCAGTAGGGTAGAAAATAGTGTGGAAAAAGAAGAAATTGCTTGTCAGAAGCAATTTCTTCTTTTTTCACAATGTTTTCTCAATCATAAAATCACAGGCACGTAAAAAGGCAGGGATTAAACAGCAAAGGGTTAATACAGGTGATTCTCGTTAATTGTTAAAGCCGAGTAAATGGAGACTTTAATTACAAGCTATGAAATTAGTTCTAAGTAAGCCTTCTAATTAATTATGGCATTCAATTAACTATAAATGCATAAGTTTATGAACGTGAACCACATTACAAAACCAACATTCCTATCGCAAATATCATAAAGAGAGATTTCGATATAGATCAAGAAAGAAAATGTCTTTGAGGTAAGTATCAATAACGTCTTTGTTCGAGTATACCGTATACATGTAGCATCAATACAGTACAAGTTGAAAAAAACCGAAGGAAAGTTACATAATGTAAAGTAATATTGAATATTTCAAAAAAAATAAAAATAAATAAATAATTAAATAAAATAAAATAAAAAAATTAAATAAATAAAGAGAAGAGCAAAAAAGATATTAATAAGAAGTTCATTTGAATTTAACATTCGAACACGATATAAAATGCCTGTTGTTTTGTCAAAAATATTAATGTTTTTATGTCATTTATAAGTCCTTTCAAGTTGGTGTTGTTCAGTGCTATTTTGTGTGATAATAAGACCATAAAGTGGTCAAAAAGTTTATCTGGAAATCAACATTATAATTGTCAAGCGATGAATTTTATCAGGTTTGTTAAACAGTTTTGTTTAGTTCTGATTTGGATCAGATAATGTAAGAGTATCACCTCGAGACATCCGGATTGGCGAGGTGTGATTGGCCATTAAGAGAACAGAAGAATAAATTTATTGGTTGTTAAATAGAAGCAGTACATATAAATACTGCAATTTTACAGAAATTATGTATACTTTGTTATTCAACAGAAAACTTAAATAATAAGCACTACTAAATCGGGAAGATATGTGCAATACAAGGTTAATATTTCTTAATGATAAAAAGTGAATATAGTCTTTCCAATTAGTCTGCGAAACATATTCTATATTTTGTTGTTAATGTCCTTGAAAAGGCTCGTTTAAACGATAAAAAATTTTCTTTTTCAGAAAAAAGGCTGTTCCAAGACTCGCCATGTGTTACAGAGATGACGAACGAAGACTTTTACACGCTGATAACTCCTAGAGATAAATGTTCACAAATCGTCAAGGTAAGGTATCTATGCTCTGTGCTCTTAACAACTATCAATTTCAAGATGAGTCATTTTGATATATAAATGTATAATAATAAAACGCCACAAGGCTGATCAGGATTTTAGTTTCATATCTCCATGAAATCAACAAATACTGATGTCAACCCTAAAATAATAAAAAATAAAATGAAATAATAAAATAAAAAAAAAAAAACACCACAAGGTAACATAGACATGAGAGAAGTTACCTTCCGCACCATTATAGTTGTCTAGAGCCATTGTGAGAACTCACAATGTGTGTTGGAAAAACAATCATGTGCAAACAAAGTCTTAAAATAAAGTTTTCCTTATTCCTACAGAAGGGGCGGTGAGAATGGTGAGATGAAGTTCTTCAGATTAAACGTTGATTCGGATTAAATAAACATTTTTTGTTACACCTACATTACCTTCATTCTGTAAACCTTTCACATATCTTTCCAGCTCCAGTTTCCAGACACAAAGCGTTCCAGAAAGAGTCTGTTTAGTGGTAAGAGACCAGCCGACGACACTGATGAAACCGACGATATCCAAACAACAATGAAACAGCGAACAGTAGATGTAACTCATTTACAGGTAAGAAAGGATTACGAGTTTTCCTTCAAAAAATCATTACGACAACCGTGTCAAAATATATCGCAAAATCTGAATTATATTAGATGTAGTGTTAGTGATATGAATTATAATGTGCATTTATGAACATACAGAAATATTGATATGCTTATACAACCAACTTATATAAATTACCACTAGGATGTGTCTGTTCGGAAAAAAAATCTCAAGTGTATCTGTTATTATTTTATTTCTTTTTTCAGACATTTTCCAACCACGAAATAAAAACAGTCGTCGACAAACTCGCCACACAACGAGATCTCGTCGCTGACGGATCACGTGACCACACCCTTCCCACAATCCCAGGAAGACATAGCGACCTCAAGTCCATTTCCACCGACACAATGGCTGATGTCCTAAATGGTGACTACGATTCCAAGTTTTCCCGAGTAACGATCATCGACTGTCGATATCCCTACGAGTACGCCGGTGGCCATATTCAAGGGGCAATAAATCTGTACACAAAAGATAAAGTATATAGTCTCCTGAAACAGCCTGTATCCACAGACAAACCGCACATACTGATATTCCATTGTGAATTTTCGTCAGAAAGAGGTCCAAAAATGTAAGTATTTTCAATTAATATTATGCAAATCAATATAAATGATAGTTATGATAAAAATGTAAGAGGAGACCAGAGCAGTCGTCAATTGAAACTATATGCAATCTGAACTTCCCTTTTATTGTTTTATTTTATTTTCTTTAATTGACATTACATGCCCCATAAGAATTTATGACCATATCTTCATGAGATTTTTTGCTACTTTAGAAATAAAAAAATAAAATAATGTTGTTATCATTTTGTTATTTTGTTATTCCTGGTATCGTTTTCTACGAAATGAAGACCGCCAGTTAAACAAAGACAATTACCCAAAACTCAACTATCCAGAGGTGTATCTTCTACATGGGGGTTACAAGGAATTCTACACAAACAAAACGGTAATAAAGTTTTACTTTTTTATTAATTAGAAGCGGTATTTATCTCAGTGCAAGGTTTTTATTGAAATTTGTGTATAAATTTGTAAGGAAACAAGAATGCAAAATTCACTTTTCTTTTCATACGGTAGAAATTACTCTCGGCTTTTAACCTGTTTATATCATTCATTTTTGGTTAATACAATTTTTCTTATTTTATAGACATTATGTGAACCCAAGAGTTACAAACCAATGTTACATGCCGAACACGGTGAAGACCTACGTCATTTCCGCCGGAAGTCAAAGTCCTGGACTGCCGGAGAAGAAGCATCCAAAGCAAGAAGACGTGTAAACAGAAAATTGAGAACCAGTCTTGACTTTTGAACTGTTTTATCTGTGATTTTGTTTGAATTGTTAATGAGCGTTGTTAAGTTTGTATATTTGAAAATGAAATTATAGATAAACAAGCAAGTTGGTTACTTGATAATTTTCCTTATTTTCATATCCTTTATTCTATAGTATCAATATATATAGGTGTAGTAGTAACCTTAATTAATTTATGTGCATACAAGGCATCATATGATATAAGTTTTGACTACACCAAGGAAAAAAAAACTATAGAGAGTTCAAAATGCTGTCAAAATTGTCAAATTAGATTATAAGAATCGGGTCCAGCAATCGGGTGTATTTTTCCAAAATAACTCATTGAGAAGTCAAATGGTCATTACTGTTTTAGATGTGAGTACATGTATAAACCAAAAATCTTATTAAATTTGATAATGCATGTATATGTTATATACATCCATGATGTTAAAAAATGTCTTCTGTTGACATGGTTTAATACCACGAATCAAAAATTGGAAGAGAGTTTTTTTGGGTCATTTTTCTTGTGGGAGCGCTTTGCTCACAAGCATTCAAAATGTTTTTGTGGTCATAATTCTATTCATTGAGGTATGAAAAATCCAAATGATGCCTCCTGGGATTATACGCTATTAGGCAGAAACTACGAATCTTTGAGATATTGATAATTTCAACAAATGTATTTCGGTGTGTGTTTGTGTGACACAGGTATAATAGGTAGTCCGTAGGAAAAAAAGGGAGAAAAGACGCGCATTTCTCCCTCGCATAGTATGTCCATATTGTGCACAAATGTCCTTGGATGTAGATAAAAAACTGTTCTGTTCTGTTCTCTTCTGGCACGAAATGAGTTAATTTAAAACTCATACTTAAGAACGGGTTGCTTCAACATTTAATTCATCTGTACAAAAGAGCCATTATGTCTCACTTTTAGGTAACTATCGTGTGCATTGAATATTGTATTCTCGATTTTCTTCTAAATCCTCGAAACCACAGCTTTAAAAGCAGAAACCCAACGATATCGTGATGAAGAATAGGGGAAATAATTCAAAGTTTTTGAATCAGTTGATTATGTTGCACTCATTATCTCCCATGAATTACATAAATCAATGTCGTATTTTTCCTTTAAACACGCAAGGGTCAATGACATAGAGTCGACTTAAGCAAAAGGTTAATATTTCTACTGTTAAGAATAGAAATCAAATCTTAAAAAAAAAAAAAAAAAAAAAAAAAAATAAAAAATCAGCAGGGAAATTACTACTGAAATACATTCAAAGGATTGAAAGATAAATGTTTTTTAAGTTAATATGTTGTTATCACAACGTTTGATCAAAGATTACAAGTTGTCAATGTTCTATCGGAATGCAAATCTTATTCGAAATTAAGTTTTTATTTCCTTAAGTGTGTCTTTCATATGTGTGATCAATGTTTTGTTTCGATTAAAGATTAAATTATTATCTAGATTGTACGAGTATCCCACATATTATATTTGTACATAAAGATCTCTATTCTGTTTTTGATCAGATATTCGGGGTTTACCATAGAAAGAAAATATACTTATTCCAATTTTTTTCAGTTTAATGCAAAAAGTAAGATTAGAAAACAATAATATAAAATGGACTAACATATTGCAACTTTGGTAATCATGGACGCAGAGCAGGTACTGGCAATCATAAATTGCAAACTGGCTCAAACCTTTCTTCATTAATCATACTTTTCCTTCTCAACGCCATTGATACAGGTGATTCTCGTTAATTGTTAAAGCCGAGTTAATGGAGACTTTAATTACAAGCTATGAAATTAGTTCTAAGTAAGCCTTCTAATTAATTATGGCATTCATTAACTATAAATGCATAAAATTTATGAGGGGGAACCACTTTACAAAAACAACATTCTTATCGCAAATATCGTAAAGAGAAAATTCGAAATAAAATAAGAAACAAAATGTCTTTGAGGTAATTTGTAAGAGTATAACGTATACATGTAGCAATAATACAGTACAAGTTAAAAAACTTAAGGAAAGCTACATATAAAGTAAGATTAAATATTTCAAATAAATAAATAAATAAAATAAAATAAATTAAAAATTAAATAAATAAAGAGAAGAGCAAAAAAGATATTAATAAGAAGTCTGGCTCGTTGGCCGAGTGGTTAGTGAGCTCGACTCGTAACTTGGTGGTTTTGGGTTCGAGCCCACAATAACATTCGAACACGATATAAAATGCCTGTTGTTTTGTCAAAAATATTAATGTTTTATGTCATTTATTAGTACTTTCAAGTTGGTGTTGTTCAGTGCTATTTTGTGTGATAATAAAACCATAAAGTGGTCAAAAAGTTTATCTGGAAATCAACATTATAATTGTCAAGCGCTGGATTTTATCAGGTTTGTTAAACAGTTTTGTAGAGTACAGATTAAGATCAGATAATGTAAAAGTATCACCCCGAGACATCCGGATCGACGAGGTGTGATTGGCTATTAACAGAACAGAAGAAAAAATGGTCGATAAATAGATACAGTATATATAAATGCTGCATTTCTCAGAAATAATGTATACTTTGTCATTCAACTTAAATAGAATCACGTTAATAATTAGCACCACTAAATCGGGAAGATATGTGCAATACAAGGTAAATATTTCTTAATGATCAAAAGTGAATATAGTCTTTCCAAATTAGTCTGCGAAACATTATATTTATTTACATTAACATTTATATTTTGTTGTTCATGACTTTGAATAAGCTCGTTTAAATGATGATTCTTTTTCAGAAAAAGGCTGTTCCAAGACTCACCATGTGGTATAGAGCTAACGAATGAAGACTTTTACACCCTGATAACTCCTAGAGAAAAATGTTCACAAATCGTCAAGGTAAGGTATCTATGCTCTGTGCTCTTAACAACTATCAAATTTCAAGATGATTCAGGTTGATATGTAAATGAATAATAATAAAACGCCACAAGGCTGATTCGGTTTTTACTTTCATATCTCCATGAAATCAAGAAATACCGACTTCATCCCTATAATAAAAATAAAACGCCACAAGGTAAAAAGACCTTCCGCTCTATAATAATTGTCTAGAGCCATCGTGAGAATTAAGATCTTCAGATTAAATGTTGTTTCGGATAAGATAAACACCTACATTTTGTAATCTAATGTGAACCTTTCAAATATCTTTCCAGCTCCAGTTTCCAGACACAAAGCGTTCCAGAAAGAGTCTGTTTAGTGGTAAGAGACCAGCCGACGACACTGATGAAACCGACGATATCCAAACAACAAAGAAACAGCGAACAGTAGATGTAACTCATTTACAGGTAAGAAAGGTTACGAGATTTCCTTCAAAAAGATCATTACGACAATATTGTCAAAATATATCGCTAAATCTGAAGAATATTTGGTGTAGTGTTACTGATATGAATTATAATGTGCATTTATGAACATACAGAAAGACTGATGTACCAACTTATATATATTACCACTAGGGTGTGTCTTTTCGGAAAAAAGATATCTGATCTGATCTGTATCTGATTATTTTATTTCTTTTTTCAGACATTTTCCAACCACGAAATCAAAACAGTTGTCGACAAACTCGCCACACAACGAGATCTCGTCGCTGACGGATCACGTGACCACACCCTTCCCATAATCCCAGGAAGTCATAGCGACCTCAAGTCCATTTCCGCCGACACAATGGCGGACGTCCTCAATGGTGACTACGACTCCGAGTTTTCCCGAGTAACGATCGTCGACTGTCGATATCCCTAGGAGTACGCCGGCGGCCATATTAAAGGGGCGATAAATCTGTACACCAAAGATGAAGTATACAGTCTACTCAAACAGCGTGTATCAACAGACAAACCACACATACTGATATTCCATTGTGAATTCTCGTCAGAAAGAGGTCCAAAAATGTAAGTATTTTCAATAAATATGAGGCAAATCAATATAAATGATAGTTATGATAAATATGTAAGAGGGGACCAGAGCAGTCGTCAATTGAAACTTTATGCAATCCATACTTCTATTTAATTGTTCATAGCCAGGATAATAGTGGGACAATACATGCCCCATAAGAATTTATGACCATATCTTCATAAGATTTCGTTGCTACTTAAGAAATAAAAGTCATGTTTTCATTATGTTATTTTGTTATTCCAGGTATCGTTTTCTACGAAATGAAGACCGCCAGTTAAACAAAGACAGTTATCCAAAACTTAAGTACCCAGAGGTGTATCTTCTACATGGGGGTTACAAGGAATTCTACACTAACAAAATGGTAAGAAAGTCTGTCAATTAGAAGCGGTATTTATCTCAGTTCAAGGTTTTATTGAAATAAGTATACACAATAAGGAACCATGAATGCAAAAAAAAAAAAAAAAAAAAAAAAAAAAATGTAAAAAAATAAAGATTTTATTTTACTCTTGGCTTTTAACATTTTTAGATCATTCATTTTTGGTTAATACAATTTTTCGTATTTTACAGACATTATGTGAACCCAAGAGCTACAAACCAATGCTACATGCCGACCACGGTGAAGATCTACGTCATTTCCGCCGGAAGTCAAAGTCCTGGACTGCCGGTGAAGAAGCATCCAAAGTCAGAAGACGTTTAAACAGAAAAATGAGAACCAGTCTTGATTTTTGAACTGATTTATCTGTGATATTGTTTGAATTGTTAATGTATGTTGTTAAGTTTGTATATTCGAAAATGAAATTATAGATAAACAAGCTACCCAGGTTAGTAGGTTAGTTGATATTTTTCCTTATTTTCACACCCTTTATTCTCTAGTATCAATAGATCTAGGTGTAGTAGTAACCTTAACCCTTGCCTGTTTTACAAAATTTTGGACCTGTCCAAATTCAAAGGTTTTGCAGACGAAAATTTAAAGTGGGTTTAATTTGAAAAATAACCATTCAGTAGGGTAGAAAATAGTGTGGAAAAAGAAGAAATTGCTTGTCAGAAGCAATTTCTTCTTTTTTCACAATGTTTTCTCAATCAAAATATCACAGACACGTAAAAAGAAGTGATTAAACAGCAAAGGGTTAATTAATTTATCTGCATACAAGGCACCAAATGATATAAGTTTTGACTACAACGGTCTATTTGCACACCAAGGATAAAAAACTCGTGAGATATGGTGTATAGTAGCTTTTGGTGTTACTGAATTGCTATAGTCACCATTGGTAACGTGCAACCTCTCTCAAAGAACTCCGAATGGGATAAATGACAATAAAGATACATTTTGAATTGAACATGGCATTTTAATGTGGTGCTTTAATCATAGTTGCACAATAATCAATTTTGTGTCAGAATGAACTTAACATTGGAAAACCGTGACATTTAGGAAAGTTGAATTTTCGGAATGAGATTGAACGAGTGAGTTTTGAACGATTTTAGGGTAGGAAAGACAATCGATAATCTAGTCCAATTGGAAATTAGCATAATCGATAGTTTTTAACCTCCCGTTGGTAAAATCTTATTTTGTGTCATCACAGACAAATGGGACGCTTACACGAACCAATACAGTTACGCATTTATTTGATTTGATTAAAAAATATCGACCATTTTTTTAAAAATGAAGCGTTTAGAAAAATTTCGGAGCTTATTTAAGTGATTGGAATGAACGATTGGAGTGCTGAGTCTGTGATTTTGAATGGTTTTGGTCGGGGAAAGTTCGTTTCCACGAATTGGTTAACTGTACACATAAAAAATGGTAATATTTTCCCAAATTGCTAAAATAAAGCGCATTGAGAAATCTGGTTGAGAAATGTGACCCGTCAGGCGAAAAGGGACTTTCTAGGAAGTTCGGAATGCTTCGAACCTTGTCAGACGGCGCGGGCTTTGAATGCTGACTGAGATTTTTAGCATTGATTTACAGCACTTAAATCATTGCTATCGTTCGAAATCGTTCGAACCGACCCATTATTTCCAATATTTTATTGTAAAGATTGAGGTTTTAAGCGCCTGATCGGACTGTCAAGATAAAAAAAAGGCGTAAATTTTATTAAAGGGAGGTAATTTATATCGATAATTTGTCCAATAGGACGAAATAAGCGATATTGGATTATCTCTCTTTAAAATGACCCATTAAGCGTTTGTTCTTCGTAATGCTTCGCATTTATATAGTTAATTCCGGGACAGATTTTCCGCTCTACTAGTTTTGTGCAGCTCAAAACTTTCAGCGCGAATGAAATCTCATAGGACGAAAGCTCGACGGACAGAGCGCATGCAAAGCGTATTTACATGGTACAAAAAAGACACTTTAGTATCTTTTAAGCGGAGTACAGATTTTCATACGTTTTACATCCAACTTTCATACGTAGAGCAGTGGGAACGGGCCCTAAACGACCAAGGGCTAATAAGATTTTCCGCTCTACAAGTTTTGTGCAGCTCAAGACTTTTTGTGCGAATGGATTACAATGGACGGAAGTTCGACAGGGTGTATGCAAAAAGTATGTACATGTTACGAAAAAGACGCTTAGTATCTTTAAAGCGATTTTCAAGATTTTCAAACGTTTTACATCCAATTTTCACCCGTAAGTGCAGTCGGACCGGGCCCTAAACGATCAAGGGCAAAAAGGCTTAATTTCCGAGAGCAATTTGAGCAATTCTATATTCTAATTCTATAATTATATTCTATTCGAATTCGAATAAGAAGTAGAAATAAAAAGATACTCTTACCCAAGATTTTTGCCAGAAACTGTTATTCGTATTGTTTGTTTGTCTAATTTGATTCTTATGGTTACGTTATGGATCCGCCCTTGTAGCGAAATATTTTTGCAAATTCTACTTATTATATTAAGAGAGAAGAATAGGTAATTCCTTTTGTATATTTGTGTTAAATACTTTAACAATATTTTTCTTTGCACCGAGAAAAAATATTGATATCAATTATGAGTATTTTCAATTCGTAAGTGGAGTATTTACATACAAAAAACTTAATTATCCACTAATTTAGTCCAAAAGCACATTAAATGGCATATGGCATACAAAAAGAAGAAGAAAAAAAAAACCCAGTGTGAAACATTGCGGAAGTTTAGAATATGATTTGACCTTAAGATGCAACAACTAGCCTGATAAAGCGTTTCGACAAATTATCGTGGGTTTTTTAATGTCTAAGGTAGTGGACCCGTAATAGTTCCACAACATTTCAGACCATATATTCTTTCACAATGTTAACCGAGGTTTCCAAATGAAAATCATTTGGAAACCTCGGTTAACACTGTAAAAGTTCAATACTTATGAGATGTTGCCAAAAACAATTACTGGTCCACTACCTTAATAAAAGAGTTGTTCATGGCTGAACCCCTCAACCAACCGACCTTTAGCGGTGTGAATGACATAGAACTCGGATATAGTTGAATAATAAGCAAATCACAAATAATCAAGTTACTGATCTACGCTACTAGTGCTTGAAAAACATCATTTTTCTTCTTTATCAAGATGTTTTTTTTTAAGTGATAATAATCCAGCAGTTTTGATATTTAATTAATATCTGATCTAAATGAATGCTTTAGCATCCCTTTAATACATTTGACAAAAAATCTTAATTCGATTTTCGATAAAATTGTTTGTTTTGGTCATTAAATTTCGACATATTTCGCGTAAAACATTTCGGGGTGGGGGGGGGGGGGGGGGGGGGGGCAAACACGGTATTATAAGTGCGCTTTCGAGTGATACATTCTAAGATAAAAGTGACTTTTGATCACTCATTTAAACTTGTGTA